>CM065727.1:66813569-66868569 GCA_033310375.1 Conus canariensis
TCAATCTTTAACAACAGTAAGCGCAATATGCCCGTAAAAGAGTCCCAGCAACAGTGAAGTCGGTACCACAGACGCGATGCTAACCTTGTACAACATTGAAGGGAGACATGCTCGAATGATCATTGTACTCAGTCTAACAACTACCAACCATTCCATGAACGCTACATTAAGGTCACTTTGCTGTCTTTAAAGGCAATTGTCCAACACAGGAGAATGGGGACAGATGAGGGGTTGACAGGGAACACAGGAGAAGTCATCAATAGGCAAATGACCGTTTACCTTTTCCTGTGGCATGATTTTTGTGAACTGCACCAAGTCAGTTTTATGATGTACACACTGAGTCAGGCAAAATGATTCATTCCAACAAAAGTGAATCTAAAGATTGCAGCCGCTCGCCTTTCTCTTTGCTCCTACCTGCACATGAACAACATACAGACAGGAAACACCATGACACAGACCCACAGTGAGTGATAGCGTACTTCCATGAAAACTACATGAAAGAAATAGGATCAGGCAACATCTGTAAAGTTACACACGTCAACGATCAAACAGTTAACATTTGTAAACAGATTGTGATCTGATTGACATATTGAAAACGGATCATTGTTGTGTTGATGTGTTGTTGTCCGTCGAGACGACGAAGACCATCTAGTCATCCTGGGGTCGAGGTTGAGTGCGTAGATGGCTGGTCAGGCCGATTTGCGCCCGGAAAGACCTTTCACAGTATGGACAGGGGATGGTGGCGGCAGTTCGAGATTCTGTTGACACTGGTCTTCCTGATCATCCTGTGCTGCTCAGCTGCAGCAGATCTGTTGCTTTCACAGGATTCTGCACCTTTGCGGACAGCTGATCGCCACCCGTCTCTGTCCTGGGCAGTCTGCTCCCATGTTGTGTGGCTGATATTGAAGGCCTTCAGGGAGGATTTGAGGCTGTCTTTGAAACGCTTCTGCTGGCCTCCATGAGAGCGTTTGCCTTCTTGTAGTTTGCCAAACAGTTATTTTTTTGGCAGCCGATGGTCTGGCATGCGAACTTCGTGACCTGCCCAGCGAGCAGTGACTGCATCCGGATGGTGAAGATGCTAGGCAGGCCAGCACAATCGAGTGTCCGGAATCTTGTCTTGCCACTAAAATGCCCATGAATCTTCTGAGGCAGGTGGCGTGGAAATGGTTCAGTTTCCTTGCGTGACAGCCATAGAGCAGTGTGGTGAGAACTATGGCCCGATACACCTTGATCTTGGTTTCTAAGGTAATGTCTCTCCTGTTCCATACGTTCTTGTGGAGTCTGCCAAAAGCGGCACTAGCTTTGGCGAGCCGTGCATTCACCTCATCGTCGATGACAACGTTTCTGTACAGAGTGCTGCCTAGGTAGGTGAACTTGTCCACCGCGTTCAGTTGCTGTCCAATGATGGTGATGACTGGCTGAACGTATGGCTTTCCCGGGGCTGGCTGGTGCATCACTTCAGTCTTTTTCGTACTGATTATCAAGCCGAAGTTATTGCAAGCAGCAGAGAACTTGTCCACACTGTGTAGCATTGTGGCTTCTGAGACAGCGTTGAGGGCACAGTCGTCTGCGAAGAGGAAGTCATTGACAGTATCCGTCGAGACCTTGGTTTTCGCTTGAAGTCTCCTGAGATTGAAGACTGATCCATCTGTGCGGTACTTGATGACGATGCCTATCTCCGCGTCACTGAATTCAATCTCCACGTGACTGAATGCGTCAGTCAACATAGCCGATAACATGAGGCTGAACAGGGTTAGAGCAAGAACACAACCCTGCTTTACTCCGTTTGAGACTAGGAATGGTTCAGATGTCTCGCTGTTATCTTGGACTCTGGCCAGCATGCCGTCGTAAAGTTGGCGTACGATGGCAATGAACTTTCTGGGCATCCGCTCTTCACTATAATTCTCCAAAGCCCCTCTCTACTGACAGTGTCAAAGGCTTTGGTCAGATCAGCATAGGTGGAGTACAGGTCGACATTCTGTTCCTGACACTTTTCTTGAAGTTGTCTTGCAGCAAACACCATGTCGATGGTCCCGCGTTCTTTCCGGAAGCCACACTGACTCTCAGGTAGGAGACCTTGCTCAAGATGTGTGATGAGACGGTTGAGTAGAACTCTAGCCAGGATCTTGCCTGCAATGGATAGCAGGGAAATTCAACGATAGTTATCGCAGACTTGATGGTTTCCTTTGCGTTTGTAGAGATGAACGATGGAGGCGTCTTTAAGGTCTTGAGGAACTGTCTCGTGCTGCCATATGATCTAAAGGAACTGATGAAGTTTCTTCACCAGAGCGGCACCACCCTCTTTGTAGACTTCAGCTGGGATTGCGTCTGAGCCAGGCGCTTTGCCACTGGATAACAGACGAATTGCTTTCAGAGTCTCCTCCAAAGTTGGTACGGCATCCAGCGTCTCATCGATCGGAATTTGGGGTAGTCGATCGATGGCTTCATTGTTGATGGTGGATGGGCGGTTCAGTACGCTGTCAAAGTGTTCAACCCATCTTTCTAGTATATTGTCTTTATCTGTAATCAGCGTTGATCCATTTGCATTGAGAAGTAGAGACGAGCCCGTGGTGGTGGGGCCATAGACTTCTCTCAAGCCATTATAGAAGTTTTTCATGTCATTCCTGTCTGCAACGCCCTGAATCTCATCAGCTTTGTCTTGCATGTGGCGCAGCTTTTGCTGGATGTTACTGCGGATTGTTCTCAGCGTGTCGTTCTTTGCTGTTGACTGTGGGTCGTCGATGTGAGCTTTGGAGCACGACATTTTTCCCTCTAGAAGCTGCTGGATTTCAGCGCAGTTCTCGTCGAACCAGTCCTTGTGCATCCTGGGTTTTGGTCCCACACGCTCCATAGCTGTACTTTACACCGTCTCACGTAGTGCCGCCCATGCTGCTTCCACATCGTGGTCATTCAGTATGGTGGACTCCAAGCGGGTTTCCAGGGTGTCAACAAAGGACTTCTTAGTATCGACGACCTTGAGCTTGCTGACATTCACACGTTTTGGTGGTTTTACGCGTTGAAGACGTCTCTTGGGCTGGACATGAAGCCTGAGCTTGGAGACGTTGAGGCGGTGATCTGTCCAGCACTCTGCGCCGCGCATGGCCTTCGTGACCCTCACGTCACGCCTGTCCCTCTTCCTCACGATGACATAGTCAATAAGATACTAATGTTTGGATCGCGGGTGCATCCATGATGTCCTGTTGCGAGTAGGGAGGCGGAAGATGGTGTTCGGGATCATGAGCTCATGCTCGACGCTCGACACATGTCTGAAGGAGAAGCAGACCGTTACTATTGCAGCTGCCAACCCCATGCTTTCCAATCACGCCTTCCCAGGTGGTGCCGTCGCTGCCAACTCTCGCATTAAAGTTACCAAGAAAGATGAGCTTATCAGCGCTGGGAACAGTGGTGATGACGGTGCTCAAGTCTTCATAAAACTTGTCCTTGACCTCATTTGGGTTGGTCATGGTGGGTGCATGCGCGCTGACAATGGTGGCAAACTTTTGTTCTCGTGAGAGGAGGAGCATCAACATCATCTAGCGATCGTTCACTCCTTTAGGCGGGCCAACCAGCTTGCCGAGAAGTGTTGACTTCACCGCAAACAGCGCCGAACAGTTCTACAAACCACAGCTATTGACTGACTGTTGAGAGTGCGGCACAGACACAAGGGACATTGTTGACGACAGTTGTGAAATCCAAGAGCCTCAGGGAGAGTGACGGCAGCACAACCAGACACTGCATTCACAGACATCATGAGAGAAGGATAAAACCTTCAATCTAACTCAGAAGGAAAAAAGCCACTTTTTGGATAAAAAACGGATTTTAGACCAATCATTCTTTTTTTCAAAACTAATTAACAAAACCATTTTAAGACCATTTTGAACAAGTAGGTGTAAGACAAAAAAATTATACATTCTATTCTAACAAAATACTTCTTGTCAAGTCAACACCAAGGTCTTAATCAAGTCACCACCAAGTACTTAATTATGTCACCATCAAGTTCCTAATCAAGTCAACGCCAGTTTCTTAACTAGGTACAACTAAGTGTTTAATCACCTCCTTAATTAAGTTCTTAATCAAGTCAAGCCAAGTTCGTAACGATGTCAAATCGAGTTCTTAATCAAAACAAACAAAATTCTTAATCAAGTCAAACCAAGTTCTTAATCAAGTCAAACCAAGTTCTTAATCAAGTCAAACCAAATTCTTAATTAAGTCAAACCAAGTTCTTAGTCAAGTCAAACCAAGTTCTTAATCAAGTCAGAACAATTTCTTAATCAAAACACATCAAGTTTTTAATCAAGTCAAACCAAGTTCTTAATCAAGTCAAACCAAGTTTTTAATCAAGTCAAACCAAGTTCTTAATCAAAATAAACCAAGTTTTTGTCAAGTCAAACCAAGTTCTTAGTCAAGTCAAACCAAGTTCTTAATCAAAACAAACCAAGTTCTTAATCAAGTCAAACTAAGTTCTTAATCAAGTCAAACCAAGTTCTTAGTTAAGTCAAACCAAGTTCTTAATCAAGTCAAACCAAGTTCTTAATCAAAACAAACAAAGAAACCAAGTTCTTAATCAAGTCAATCCAAGTTCTTAATCAAGTCAAACTAAGTTCTTAGTTAAGTCAAACCAAGTTCTTAGTCAAGTCAAACCAAGTTCTCAATCAAGTCAAACCAAGTTCTTAATGAAACAAACCAAGTTTTTAATCAAAACAAACCAAGTTCTTAATCAAAACAAACCATGTTCTTAATCAAAACAGGCCAAGTTCTTAATCAAGTCAAACCAAGTTCTTAATCAAAACAAACCAAGTGCTTAATCAAAACAAATCAAATGCTTAATCAAGTTCTTAATCAAGTCACTATCAAGTTCTGAATCAAGTTACTGTCAACTTCTTAATCAAGTCAAAACAGGTCTATTTTAATCAAGCCATCTTCTAATTGTTTATTAAGTCTTTAAAATATCATAGCATTTGGAATTGATCAAAATGAGTTCTTACTGTTGGCGATTTTGATACGTCTTTTTGTTCAGTTTTGGCATTTATTGATTCAGATTTTGTTGACTGTCCTTTTGTTTGCTGGTCTGATTATTACTATACCAAAATTTATAACCATATTTACCACCAACAGCAATAAGACCAACAATACCTACTGTTTTGGAAACTAAAATTCCATAATGGTAATATTGATAGTGGCGTTTGTTTTGTAGGAATTCTATTAATCGGTTGGGGTTCTGTTGTTTTTTTCATTATTAATTAGTTGTTGTTTTGCTTGTTTACTATGATTTGTTGCTGTTTTGCTTGTGTATTGAATTTATTTTGCCGGTTTAATTCTGCCAACCTCTTACCAGCAGAAACGCAACCAGGATGCTTTTCCTTTTCAATGGTCACTTTTCCACCTCATTTAATGGTGAGGTCTGTATTTCCTGATTCATTTGATTCTCTCTTACGTTCATGTTTAAGAGAAATGAAATCTATATGATCAAAAGTAATTAATGCCATGATAATTAGTGGTAATAATGTTCCAAACCTATAATACAGATCACATCCAAGAGACTCTAATGACCTTGTGAAAACTAGGTCCTGAGCTAAATCATACATAAAACCTTGTTCTGAATCAATGGGGCAAACTGACCACCTAGTTTAGTGTACAAACTTTACACTGTTTGCCCAACACTTTTTACCATTCTTGATCCTAACTGTGCTTCATACCTGTTATGATATTTTTCAATGCCTTGCACTGACATTTGTTGAATTTGTTCTGTGCTGGTTCATTACCTGAATTCTGTGTGTGCCAGTTAGCAGAACTCAAAGAAATCAAAGAATGGGAAAATATCCAGAACACTTCAAACACCTCTACCAAATTGCCATCGCTCCAGAACTTGGCGGACACTGTCAGGAATGGCCAGAAGGCAAAGCCAACGCAGAAATTCAGATGCAGGTAGAAGACTTGGCACAAAATATGATATTGTTGTATACACTGACGGTTCTGTCACCAAAGGTAAGTCAGGCTGGGGATACACAGTGAAGAAAAATGTCCGAACTATCCAGGAAGACAATGGGGCGCACAGTTTAACAACTTCTAGTCTTACAATAGAGGTAGAAGCAGTGACACAAACATTTCACTGGCTTTCATCCACAAATGTTTCAAACTCAACAAGCCATGATAACGGCTGACTCCATGAACCTGTTTCAAAAAGTGGAGAGTGGAATGGGAAGCCCTGCTTGGAATGAACTAATGCGCAGCCTTCCATTGGAGAGAATCATATGGACGTACTGCCCTGGGCATGCAGGAATTAAAGGAAACAAGAGAGCAGACACAATGACTGGCAAGACAGCTATAACAACTGGATTACAGCTTGACCGATGTGATATGATAAGAAATCTGAAGAATCACTGAACCACTTAAGCAAACAAGAGGAAAGTCACTATACCATGGACCATCTTTCAGATCTAAACATCAAGAGAGGAAGTGGCCGCACATCCAGACTGAAAGGAAGAGCAAGAAATATCTCCAGCCAAACAAACAATGGGATAATCTCAAGGCCAACACGACTAAGACTCCTCGAGATTGGGGCAAACTCATGCTGGGACTTTCCAATAACAGACACAAATGATCAAACACATGTCAACTGAGATAAGATATTTAATCTCTCAGGACTTGAGCGTATACTGTAGACGTGTGTGTGTGCGCTGGTGTGTGTTCATCAGTGGGGTGATGCAAAAGTGTTGATTAGAGAGTGTGTGCGTGTGTGAATAGTGTGTGTATGAGTGAATGAGTGAGTGACTGACTGAGAGAGAGTGTGTGTGGTGTGTGTGTGTGTGTGTGTGTGTGTGTGTGTGTGTGTGTGTGTGTGTGTTGTGTGTGTGAGTGCGTGCGCGCTTGTGCACATGTATATTGTATATGTGTATTGTATTTGATGATCTTGTTCTTGTTCTTGTTCCTAGGTCATCTTCTGAGCATTAATTTCCCACAAACAATCAAAGGCGCACGCAGTCACACACACACACACACACACACACACACACACACACACACACACACACACACACACACACACACACGCTGGCGCATGCACGTACGCATGTACGCACGCTAGCACACGCACGCACGCTCGCTCCTACGCGCACACGTGCACATGCGTGAAAGCGCACATACACACCTATACGCATGCGCACATGCACACATGAACGTGCATGCGTATACATATACGCACATGCGTATACGCCCACATACAAAGACACACACATACACACATTATGTACACATACATATGCAGATATGTGCGTTTGCTCACACAAGCCCACAATGCACACACACACACATGCACAAGCACACACACGCTCACACACGCGCACACACCCGCTCACACACACACGCGCGCGCGCGCGTGCGCGCACACACACACACACACACACACACACACACACACACACACACACACACACACACACACACACACACTGACTGACTGAAACCAATTTATTGTCGGATTAACCCGTGGTTGTACTGACATTTAAGAAAACAATATGAACAGAATGTCAACATTTTTCATTTAAAGAAAGTGAACAAAATAAACACACTCACAAACATCCACAAATCAGTTTCAAACTCAACAACCCATGATACTGACTGACTCCATGAACCTACTTCAGAAAGTGAAAAGTGGAATTGGAAGCCCTACTTGGAATGAACTAATGCACATCCTTCCATTGGAGAGAATCATATGGATGTACTGCCCTAAACATGCTGGAGTTAAAGGAAACGAGAGAGCATACACTGGCTGGCAAGGCAACGATAAGAACTGGATTGTAGCTTGGCCGATCTGATGTGATAAGAAATCTAAAGGAACACTTAGCACACACACACACACACACACACACACACACACACACACACACACACACACACACACACACATAAACACACAAATACACACATATCCATAGGAACATATCCACACACACACACACACACACACACACACACACACACACACACACACACACACACACACACACTCATGCATACGCATACACGCACATCATGCACACACACGAGCTTGCACACACACACACACACACACACACACACACACACACACACACACCACACACACACACAAACACACACACAAACACACACACAAACACACACACACACACACATGGGCCCGAACCACACAACCTTATACACACATGTGTACATTCACTACACACACATACAATGATCGAAATCGCACAACCAATGTTGGGTAGGTACTCAAGGTCTTGCCATCGTTGTGAGCTAATGCGTAGGTCAAACATCTGCCAATTCGTAGCCATGAGACCCTCTTATTTAATTCTCTCATCTTAGTCATTAATTCATTTATCCATCAACTTTAAATCATGCGTAGTGTGGTCTCAAAACTTAGCGGATGTGGTGAAGCATATATGAACTAAAGTCCGCACGCAGTGACGCCTCCTTGATGAAACTGAAAAAGAAACTAAAACTCCACACCATCAAGCAGAACTCGCTTCCATGGTCACCGCTGTACAGTTTTGCGGCCTACTGCCGTGTAGAATGTTGTTGATGGCACTCCTGATGGTGTGGCATTTTACTCTGGTTATAGGCCTAGTGCGTGATCGCCATTTCTTCCAGAGCTTAGCACGCATAACAAAAGCGGAAAATTCCTTCATTGAGTTAGGCCTAGCGTTGCTTTGCCTCAGCTGAGCGTCAGTTTGAGAAGATGAGATGACCTGACAGAACAAAGTTTTCCATATTCTGTTCTTATGATAGGACAGTGGACGGTCAAGAGGCTGGTGTTCAGAAGACCACTTAACATGTGCTAGTGCTGTGCGCACTTTGGTTTTCCGCGTCTGTGTGTATGGGTGGTAACAAAAAATAGGAGTCATTTTATTGGTGTTTACAAATATGACGTCATAAAATGGCTACTTTCGTAGAGGGAACAAGTTGAACTTCAGCTTTTCTTTCGCGTTAGTAACCAAGAAGTGATGTTGACGCTTGCATTGATCATTAGGAATTCAAATAATAAAAATAATGAATGTGAAATTTGTAAACGCTTGTGTGTTTTTGATTGATAAGCAACTGTTTGGCACTACGAAAGATATAATCTATTTTTGTACATATGTTCCTCCAGAAGGATCACCTTTTTATTCTTACTTTGATCTTGAAAATGGAATACTTTTGCTGGAAGAAAGTTTACAGGATTGTCTACTGGAACGGGATGCGCATATTATCTTGTGTGGTGACTTAAACAGTAGGATAGCTAAATTTTCTCAGATTCATTTTTCAGACCCTGCCATAGATATACAATATAAAAGTCACTTACTTGATTATGGTCGATGTTCAGAAGACAGTCATATAAATAGTTATGGAAAAGCATAATTAAACATGTGCACTGCTTTGAGTTTGAATATTTTAAATGGAGTGTGTCATGGTGACCTTGAAGGTCACTACACATACATTTCTGAAACAGGTAGTAGTGTGACTGATTATTTCATTTTGTCGAATGATCTGTTCTCTATCGTGTGTGATTCCTGTGAACTTTGTGTTGCTGAACGTATTGACTCTGACCACATGCCTGTTGTATTTTGTGTTGTTTTTCCTAACGTAAATATGGTTGAAGATAACACTGTTAACAATCAGGTCATTGAAAAGTTTGTGCGGAACAGTGATAATAGCCAATTATTTCAAGATAATTTGTTGTCAGAAACTGCTAGCATAAGATTTAATATAGCTATGACTTTGATTGATGTTGACATAAACAGAGCGCTGGATGAGTTTAATGAATGTATGAGAGGATGTGCGGAATGTATGAAAAAACGTATTTATGTTAATAAAACTGATAAAAATGATGACTGGTTCGACCAGGAGTGTAAAGCAAGTAAAAGAAATGTCCGAAAATTGCTACGACGTTATAACAGACGTCCAGCAGACAATGCAGCCTGCTCGGAATATACAATAGCAAGATGTGAATATAAAAACTTGTTGAAAAGAAAAGAAAAGCTCTTTAATAAGGTGCTATTAGATAGACTTGAGAGATCCATACGTAATCAAAGAGAGTTCTGGGATAATGTACATAAACTGTCGTTTAAAAGAAAACAACCAAGAAACAGCATTAATGTTGAGACCTGGTTTAATCATTTTAAATCATTATTAGAAAAAGAAACATTGGATTGTAATATGAACGAAAGCTTAGGTGAGCATGATGATGTGGATGGTTTCATGAATCGTCCAATTTCGGTGGAAGAAGTGTTATACGCTTTCAGAAAGTTGAAAAGTCGCAAAGCAGCTGGACCTGATGGTATTATTAGTGAATTATACAAGAATTCTTGTGATCATGTGCTCCAGTTCTTCATAAAATTATTTAACACACTGTTTGATAAGGGTATCTTTCCTCGAGATTGGAGTGAATCTATAGTTTTACCATTGTTTAAGAAAGGTGATGTGAATAATCCCAACAATTACAGAGGTATATCTCTTAGTGATATTAGTAGTAAATTATATAGTACAATTATTAATGTTAGACTGCAGGAATGGGTAAATGAACATAATATCACAGGTGAGCATCAAGCTGGTTTTAAAAAGGGATATTCAGCTATAGATCACTGTGACGGACCGTTTTTCATCCGGTCACAAAGTTTCATGTGCAACCGTGCTTACCGGAAGGTAGTTGTCTGGAAGCCGGTTGCAAAATTTAGCTGACTGCTACTCACCGGCGCATTGCTATAAGCCGGGTGAGTTGCACCGGTTAGGCAGTCTCTGCAGTGATTCCGGCAATACAAGTCACAGAAGGCCGAAGAGGGACTCAGCCGTTTGCTAGTAGCAGTCAGTTGCCCCCAGGTTGATAGTGTTCCCTGGACTGACGGGGACTGGCTGCTACCGGGTTAGGGCCGGGGCCATAGCTGTGTTGACGCCCCGTTCTCCACCTGTTTGCTGCTGGTGTTGAGAGGCCGGCCTGAGCGCCGACAATTGCCCTACCTGCCACTGCGCCCGTGACCGACCACTGTTGGGCCAGTGGGTTGGAGACGTCGCTGCTGGTGAGCCTGGACGTCGCTCCTTCTTTTGTGCCAGCGACCTGCGCTTGAGGCCGTCGCTGTGTGTGTGGTGTGTGTGCCACAGCTCTTGGTTGGTGTTGAGCCACAGGTGGTGTGTGTGCCACAGCTCTTGGTTGGTGTTGAGCCACAGCTCTTAGGTGTTTGAGCCACAGGTCGTAGTTGAGACTGTCACCGTGTTGCTGACAGAGACGCCACGAACGTGTTAGTTTTCTTCATTGTGAGCCACAGCTCTGAAGAGACTCTGTTGTCAGACTTGACTCGTCGCTGCCGTCGTCGTCATCAGCGCTGGACCCGGCAGTTGATAATTAAAATTGTATTAATTTGTTGTATATGTACACCTAATGGTGGGTGTACCAACCTACGTTTAATTGAGTGTTTATTTTGTATGTGTTTTGTTTGATGGCTCGGACGGCATAAAAAAAGAGTTATTTTGTTGCCTGGCTGTCCATGTTCGGATGAGTGGGTGTGTGTATGTGAATTAGAAAAAGTCGTGCATGCATCCATAATTCTGAGTGAGTCAGACTTCCACACACACGCACTTCCATCTGTAACATTCACATTTTTACTTTGTTAGCCTTGATACAAAACAATTTTCATTTAATCGTAAACTGTATGTAGCATTCATAGATTTTGAGAAGGCATTTGATTCTATAAATAGAAATTTGCTTTGGCCACTCTTGATAAAAAAGGGTGTAAGAGGTAAACTGTACAAGTGTATTAGGAGCATGTATAATATCATTAAATGCGGGTTAGGTGTGGCTCTCAACTGACTGAATATATTAACTGTACTGCTGGTGTGAAACAGGGCGATGCGTGCAGCCCCATATTATTCTCATTGTTTATAAATGAACTGGCCCTAGAAGTATTGAATAATGGTAGACATGGTGCCATGTTTTCTTATGATGCATTTGAGTTGTTTATTCTTTTACTGGCAGATAATATTGTTCTATTGTCTGAAACCATCATTGGCCTTCAGACCCAGCTTAATAACTTAAGAAATTCAGCACTGGCGCTTCAGTTGAACGTTAATATGGCAAAAAGTAACATCATAGTATTTCGGAAAGGTGTTTTTTTTGGGTGCGAGAGAAAGATGGACATATAATGGTGTTTTAATGCCGGTAGTAAACGTGTATAAATACTTAGGGATTTTGTTTTCCACTTGTTTAAGCTTTACTGCTGCTTGCAAGGATCTTGCTAGCAGAGCAAAGAGGGGTCTGCTTGGCATCATGATAAAATTATCGTCAATCAATAACAATTCATTGACATTATTTGTTAAAATATTTGATTGTCATGTGCAACCTGTTGTACATTATGGCTCGGAACTGTGGGGACTCAACAGAGCTGCTTTATTTTCTGAATCTGTGCACTTATTTGCTTTAAAGAAATTTTTTGGTGTAAGCATGTGTACACCCAATGATTTAGTTTATGGTGAAACCAATAGATATCCCTTATATTTAAACTCTACTGTTCAGTGTATTCGTTATTGGTTTAATTTGCTTCAAATGGATGAGTGTCGCTTACCTCGTAAAGCATACAATATGTTGTTTGAATTAGATAAGAAAGGAAAGCAAAATTGGGTCTCGGATGTACGCACATGTTTATACAAATATGGTTTTGGTGAAGTGTGGATGAATCAGGGCGTTGGCAATGTTAAGGGATTTACATGTGTTTTTCGTCAACGTCTAATTGATTGCAGATGGCAAAAATGGCATGATCATGTTCAAATCAGTGAAAGATTTAATATGTTTAGGATGTTTTGTAATACACATGAAATAAAAACACACCTTTTGTTGAATATGGATAGTCATTTGAAATATATAACAACGAGATTTAGGCTGGGGATTTCAGAGATAGCAGTGCATTATTATAGATACAGAGAACACAATGAAGCAAATCTGATATGTTGTTTATGCAAAAATTCTAAGGAAGATGAGGTACATTTTGTTTTATGCTGCCCAGCTCTTAGTAAAATTAGAGAAAAGTTTATTCCCAGCAAATATTATCAACGTCCTTGTGTCTTTAAACTCTGCTTGTTGATGGCATCCTCTAAACACAGTGATGTTAGGAATTTATTGCTTTTCTTGTATAAAGCTTTTAAATTCAGAGAAATCATGACCTCGTAATCGTGTATTTCAAATGTCCTATTTCATGAATAAGTTCATTGTTGATGTCTTGTGTTTACTCACCCCCTTCATAAGGGGCCATGGCCTAATGAATAAACCATTCGCATTCTCTCTCTCTCTCTCTCTCTCTCTCTCTCTCTCTCTCTCTCTCTCTCTCTCTCTTATACACACACATACACACACACGCATGCATACACATACACACAGAGTGTACACACATAATGTACTCTTACTTAGATTCCTTTACAGATCTGTTAAACATTGAAAACAGCAATAAAAGAACATTCAGGGAAACAAGAAATAGGATTAGTAGATTATTTTCTTTTTGACCGGTGACTTGTTGAACTTCTTGACTGATGTAAACAACATACAGACATTCTGGAAATATGTTTGACATGCTGAGTTAATGCAGGACATGTTTCCTCTGTCTGGTTGCATCGGAAAGTTTTCCCTTAGTTGGTCACACTCATTGGACAAGAAGTAGAAATGTTAGTAACATTGTGCACGCCTTCTCATCAATATGCTTTATTCTTATTAAGAGTCAACCAAATCGATCTAAAGAATCAGTCCTGTGATCTGAAGTGCGCGCCAGAGTGACGATCAGGATGTCGATTGTCTGCAGTACATGCGCACCGTTTCACATCCATGTGTTGGCATTTTCTCTGTGACTGAACTGTTAAATTAGGCTGACTGATCGGGCGAAACTGCTTTGGACGTGCTCGCCATGAAAACGGCGGGGTCACTCCAGCTGAACGTGACCTCTAACTCAGATTACCTCCCTTACAGAGTTCCGAACACACTGCATTTAAAGTGCGTTAATCAATTCTGGGCGAAGTATTTTCGTCCATCCTTACAAAGGGGGTCTCTTTTCTGTGATAAATGCATGATTTTTACACAGCGGACTTTGAATATTTATCACACGCAAGAACAGATATACAGAAGTCGCCGTGTACATATCCACTGCAAAAACAATCGATGGAGTAGAATGTCGATTACACAGAGATATTATTAAGGTGTACTGAAAAAAAAATCCTACAGGCATACAGAATACCGAACGTTATGAACAGTCAAAACCTGTGGCACAACTTACCTACATCAATACATTCCTACCACACAGTTCTGTTAAAAAAACATTCGTTTGTCACCCCTTCCCTCACGCCCGCACCCCCCTCCCTCCCCCCCCCCCTCCCCCACATACACAGCGCACGCGCACCCACTCGCGCATGCACGCACGCAGGCACGCACGCACACACAGAGGACATGTAAACGAACCCTATGTCGAACATTCCATTTCTTGCTGAGCGTCAATGCGCTGACCAAATCAATATTGCAGAAAACCATCCATACATATAAATGTGTGAGAGCACCGTGAGCACATGGCCAAGGACGGAACAACCGATTTAAGATGCTGGAAAATGCCATGGACATGAGGCGTACTGTGAAGTATACACACGGCATCACTGATATCCATCAAATGAATAATGAATTAAGTGCGGAAACATTAATATCACGAGATTTCATCCATAAAACTCTGCACATCACAGTTTCCCAACGCCTTATTGAATTGCACTGCCGTGTCACGTTGTCCTTAGATTCTGTAGTTGTTTCGAGCGTGTTCTCATTTTACGACGTGCTCTAAACTTGCGAAGCACGTTTTGTGGTACCCGACACAGCCTAGCCCTTGATGTCACTGGTTCACCGCCATGTCTGAGGAGCCTAGAGATGCCCGCTTTGTGCGATAATCAAACGGTGTACAAGAATTTGCAGCAGCAGCTCAGGCTGCTTCAAGACTGATGATCTTCAAGTGTTATGTTCATTAGTGATCGATCTGACCAGGTGCTGAAGGTCGGGAGGTAGAAGTGCGAAACAGGCAACAAAATGCAGGTCTGAAAACATGACCGATATTCTGCTCCATGAAATGAAGAAGAAGAAGAAGAAGAAGAAGAAGAAGAACAACAACAACAACAACAACAACAACAAGAACTAGATGAACAAGAGCAATAAGAACAAGAACAAGACGGAAACGTTTTTGTGTGTAACAGTAGGTCCGCTGTTCTGATGTGCCTACTCATCTCAGGAAAATCGGCCCCCTATGAGAGTATGTTTTGTCAGCGGTACATGTAATGAGCAATTGATTGAGATATGGGGTAATGAATCACTGAGGAGGAGAGGGCGGGATGGGAGGGGAGGCGGAGACGTTATCTATGTGTGTGACAGGAGATGGGGGCTGGAGAGGAGGAGGTGGGGACTGAAACGATTGAGGAGGGAGGTTGCAAAGATGGAACGGGAATGGGTGGGGAGGGTCACTGATGAATGGAGGGGGAGGCGGGGCAATGGATTTGAGGAAGAATTCCCCACCTCCCTCTCTCTCTCTCTCTCTCTCTCTCTCTCACACACACACACACACACACACACACACACACGCACACACACACACACGCACACTCACACACACACACATTCCTCATTTCCATTTTTTCTCGGAATTCAAATCTTTTGAATAGTGTTTATACTGCAGGTGAATGTTCACTTACATGTAATATCTATCTTTACTCGGACTGCTTTCGATGTGAATTGTGATTGTGCTTTGCTGAAGACAACGCATGGAACCTTCTCAAAAGAGAATTTTGATTTAAAGGAGAGAGGAGAGAGAGAGAGAGAGAGAGAGACGGAGGAGGGGGGATGGATCGGTTGGATTTCATTGACTATTCGTGTTGCGTACCAGCCGACGATGTACAATAGAACTCGCTCGAATCCACGTGTACATTTTCGTCTTTGATAAGAACTATCGGAACTACCTGACTACTGAGACGAGTAATTACAATGTAGGATGTTTACAGCACGTATGACAGAATTATGGCTTCACAAGAAAAACGCATTAAATGGTATGTGCACTACAAAAGTGACGAATTTGCCCTTTAGGTAAGTTCGCAAAACTGGAACAAACTGAGGGTGGAACGTGCTATGACTCTTACACTGTCAAAAAAAAAAAAAAAAAAAAAAAAAAAAAAAAAAAAAATCACTAAGGGAAGTTATCCAGTGGAGTGTCCAATAACGGGCCTTATTCAAAACCTCACCAGATAACCTCCCTTTCAAAGACAGCTTCTTTACGTCAAATATTCAGATCAGATTCTTGTAACACTAACTGTGCCGACATGTATGTTTATTTGGCATTTATTGAACAGTGAGGTATTTTGTTGTTCATTTTATTTTCGTCTTTGATGGAAACCGCAGAGAAATCATATATAAAGGCGAGTGAACAGTCCTACTTCTTGTGTACAGTTATTTTAATGAATTGCACGGCACTTCCTGAAAAAAAAATTGTTGATCATGAAACTTTCAGATGTGTCGAACAAAATTTTTTCTTGGGTGTATGAAAACCCTTTGATCATTTTACTTGGGATACTAAAAAAACTTACCCGTTAAATATTTTTCTTGGCCGGGTATGAAAGCCTTCAAAATATTTTACTGGGATGGAGAGAAGTGTGAAAACCCTCAGTTTATTGTGCACTTTGAGGGATATAAACCCTCTCAAAACGTCTCTATTCTGGGATATGAAAATGCCGCAAGCATTTCACTTTGGCGAATGAAAAGTCTCCTAAACTTCTACTGGGTGCAGGGATAGTGCCGGGGATAAAGTGGGTGTGGGCGAGGGTGTTGGTAGTGAATATCGTCACATTTTAATAGAGATATAAAAAGTCCTGAAATAGTTTCCTTTGGGGCATCAATTCCCTCAAAATTATTTTCTTGGTATGAAACCCTTGATCCATTTTACTTGGGACTATGAACATTTCAAATCATTCTTTACTAACAATAGCTCTCAACTCATCTTAACTGAACGTCCTAATGATTTTATTGGAGAGCGATATGAGAACTCTCAAAATATTTTAGGGATGGGGTGGGGGTGGTGGGTGGGTGGGGGGTTATGAAAACTCTGTGGTTTTACCTGATGAGGACACCTTGGTTAAGGCACGGGCGATGAAAAACACTGTGCGGTGAAGGCTGATAGGCGTAAGGAATCTCTCTACTCTCCCCCTCCCCCCTTCCCCCCTCTCTCTCTCTCTCTCTCTCTCTCTCTCTCTCTCTCTCTCTGTTCTAGCCGTGTCCTCCAATGATGACTGATGACTTTGTAGCGTATTTCTGACATAATCAATTATCCATTGTATGGCCTGTCAGTGAACTTTCAGTGCGGTCTCGTGCACATAAGCACACAGACCGGCTCTTGCATGCAGCAAAAATCAGGTGCTCTATTTTTGGAAGCACCTGATGTTTAAAAAAAAAACAAGGTTATCTCACAGCATCATGGCGAGCGCCTCTTATCCCTGGGCACATTGCATGTAAAAAAAAATGACTGTACACTGTTTACAGTTGTAACATGGGAAGTTTCTGATTTTGAAAGGTCACTAGTAGGGCTACCATTTTCTCTGGGGGAAAAAGGGGAACTTTCTCTTCGAAAGTTTAGGGTGTGATGAAGAAAACGCTGATTATGAACTGAAACAACCATTTTCAATAGCTGTTAGCCGAGAAGTGGATCAACAGATAGAATGCAATGATTAGCAGCCTTATGACTATTATTATTATTATAAATATCCAATATAATATAATAACAGATAGAAAGCAATGATTAGCAGCCATATGACTACAGTAAACGTGAGCCGCGGGGAAAAAAAAGCAACCCAGAATCATGATTTTCAACAAGTGTCCATATGCCATCTTTGTGTCCAGTACGACATACTAATGAGCACGACTCATTCAGCCACAGTTACAGTTTTCTTGTATAGATAATTTGTCTTTGTAGGGTGATCAGCGTTATGGCACATTAGACCAAAAAGCAAAATCATAAACACGAAATATACCAAAACAAAATAATGTCATGTAAAAAAACAAAATTAACATTATCACATAAAAAAAGTTATCATCACTGATTTCGTGAAAAAAAAAATTTCGTCGAGAAAATAGTAATCATGAGCCTTTGAAGATTGGAACCCTCTACACTGCTCCAGCGTCTGGGAGTATGGAACAGGGAGCCGCAAAGGTGAATTTACAGTTTTTGCTGTGTCATGTTGCAGCATCCTGCAAACAACCACAGCACAGAACACAGTCATTTCTTATTGCAGAGTTCTGCTGCGTCATGTTGTTTATTGCAAAGCCTTCGGCAAAAGCCGTCGCCAGGCTTGCAGACGGATTCAAACAAGAACCGTGTACACATCCAAATCCAAAGGTCAGAATCCCGAACCAGTTCAAGATCACAGAACTGACCCCAGTCGTGGATACCTCTCAAACGTCGCAAACTATGTTTTGTTTTGTCTTGTTTTCGTTTTTTTCTTTTTTCTTTTTTTTTTAAAGCTTTACACAAAGAAATGTGGCTACGAATCTATTAATGACAGACAGAAGGATCATCGTGCGCATTTCTGTCACAGTAACAAACACTTCTGACATGAAGCATGCTGTACACCATGTATTTGCCTGTTGACAGCTACTCCACCCCTTTGTGATAGTTTCTGAGTTCACTGAGCCTTTACTGAGTCCCTGGCAAGCTTGGAGATATATGTATTGCTTCAGTGAACAGCCTGGACCAAGACATCACGAACATCACCGCCATCAGTACATGTGACGGTTGCATTCCTGGAGAGTGGAGTTACACCTGCCGGCTTGCATCATGGTCCATACCTGCCTTATCTCCCCCGGGGTGAGTTCGGTCATGCTGACCATGTGCTTGTCCCTGTCCAGCAGCACACACAGCGAATCCGCCTTCCAGTTCTGCAGCTGCTGCATGTACAGGCGGCGCACCCCGAGCACCCTGGCCAGTATGCCTGTGACCTGCACGTCCTCCATCACGAAGAACGGCAGGTACTGGGACACGTTGACGATCGCCCCCACCACGTCCGTGGACAGGATGTAACACGCTCCTCCGGCGAAGGTCGGATACAGCGACAAGGGGTACTCCTCGGGAAGCACCCTCCACTTGCCCCTGTTCAGACGCTTGGAGTTGAAGTACAACTTGCCGATGACGGCGTTGCGCAGCTCGTAGCGGTGCCGGAAGAGGAAGTCGGTCAGGCGGGGGAAGTCCACCAGGGTGTCTTGGTCCAGCTTCATGACAAACTCCGTCCGGGCGCAGTGCTGGCGCGCCCAGTTCAGACCCGTCAGCGTCTTCCGAGTCAGGTTCCGATAGCTGTCAGTGAAGTCCCCGACGATGATGTCATCAAACTCCTCCACTTCAGCTTTCAGCTGTGATTTCAGGTTCTCCGGATAGGAAGACACGTAGTTGGAATTGATCCCCAGGACGAAGAACACTTCCACAGACACGGACAGCCGAGCTCTGGGCCATTGGTTGTTCTGCACAGCGTGCTTCCACGTATCCCGGATCAGCCTGCGCGAGGCGAAGTCTCTGGAAGGAGAGATAACCAGCACCAACAGGAAGGAGGAATCTTGACATCCCCGGCTAGGAAGCAGCTGGAAGCCCGGCACTGGCGACAGCACCGTCCGCCGGGGCTGGAAGTAATCCCCCGCCATCCAGTCCAGCCAGAAGAAGTCGGGTAGTGGCACGACGGAGAGACGGGTGGAGGGCAGGACGTAGTCGGGGTGGAAGGTGTGGAAGAAGAACAGCGTGCTCCACACCACCAACAGCAGAGTGACCGTGCCCACAGCCAGTCTCCGTGGAGAGAGCCGCCACCACACCACCTTCATCGTCCGCTGAGCCCACCTGCCTGCCGCCACTGTCGTCTGCAACACCACACAAACATGCCACTGTCAACAGAAAGAGCATCCGGGTTACAGGCAGTCAGAAGGGCTGTTGTAACACGGTGACAGGCAATCTGTTGTAATGTCTCCAGCAGACAACAAATCTGATGTTGGCCCAGGGTTCACTGATGTCACAGGCAATCAGAGGAGCCGTTGTAATGTGGTGACAGGCAGAGGGGCTGTTGTAATGTGGTCACAGACAGAGGGGCTGTTGTAATGTGGTCACAGACAGAGGGGCTGTTGTAATGTGGTCACAGACAGAGGGGCTGTTGTAAAGTGGTCACAGGCAAACAAAGGGGCTGTTGTAATGTGGTGACAGACAGAGGGGCTGTTGTGATGTGGTCATAGACAGAGGGGCTATTGTAATGTGGTCACAGGCAGAGGGGCTGTTGTAATGTGGTCACATGCAGAGGGACTGTTGTAATGTGGTCACAGGCAGAGGGGCTGTTGTAATGTGGTCACAGACAGAGGGGCTGTTGTAATGTGGTGACAGACAGAGGGCTGTTGTAATGTGGTCACAGACAGAGGGGCTGTTGTAGTGTGGTCACAGACAGAGGGGCTGTTGTAATGTGGTCACAGACAGACGGGCTGTTGTAATGTGGTCACAGACAATCAGAGCGCTGTTGTAATGTGGTCACAGACAGAGGGACTGTTGTAATGTGGTCACAGACAGAGGGACTGTTGTAATGTGGTGACAGGCAGAGGGTCTGTTGTAATATGGTCACAGACAATCAGAGGGCTGTTGTAATGTGGTCAAAGACAGAGGGACTGTTGTAATGTGGTCACAGACAGAGGGACTGTTGTAATGTTGTGACAGGCAAAAGGGCTGTTGTAATGTGGTCACAGGCAATCAGAGGAGCTGTTGTAATGTGGTCACAGACAAAGGGGCTGTTGTAATGTGGTGACAGACAATCAGACGGGCTGTTGTAATGTGGTGACACACAGAGGGGCTGTTGTAATGTGGTGACACACAGAGGGGCTGTTGTAATGTGGTGACACACAGAGGGGCTGTTGTAATGTGGTGACACACAGAGGGGCTGTTGTAATGTGGTCACAGGCAATCAGAGGGGCTGTTGTAATGTGGTCACAGGCAATCAGGGGGACTGTTGTAATGTGGTGACACACAGAGGGGCTGTTGTAATGTGGTGACACACAGAGGGGCTGTTGTAATGTGGTGACACACAGAGGGGCTGTTGTAATGTGGTGACACACAGAGGGGCTGTTGTAATGTGGTCACAGGCAATCAGAGGGGCTGTTGTAATGTGGTGACAGGCAATCAGAGGGGCTGTTGTAATGTGGTGACACACAGAGGGGCTGTTGTAATGTGGTGACAGGCAATCAGAGGGGCTGTTGTAATGTGGTCACACACAGAGGGGCTGTTGTAATGTGGTCACAGACAATCAGAGGGCTGTTGTAATGTGGTGACAGGCAATCAGAGGGGCTGTTGTAATGTGGTGACAGGCAATCAGAGGGGCTGTTGTAATGTGGTGACACACAGAGGGGCTGTTGTAATGTGGTGACACACAGAGGGGCTGTTGTAATGTGGTGACACACAGAGGGGCTGTTGTAATGTGGTGACACACAGAGGGGCTGTTGTAATGTGGTGACAGGCAGAGGGGCTGTTGTAATGTAGTCACAGACAATCAGAGGGGCTGTTGTAATGTGGTCACAGACAATCAGAGGGCTGTTGTAATGTGGTGACAGGCAGAGGGGCTGTTGCAATGTGGTCACAGACAATCAGAGGGGCTGTTGTAATGTGGTCACAGACAATCAGAGGGGCTGTTGTAATGTGGTCACAGACAATCAGAGGGCTGTTGTAATATGGTCACAGACAATCAGAGGGCTGTTGTAATGTGGTCACAGACAATCAGAGGCTGTTGTAATTTGGTCACAGGCAGAGGGGCTGTTGTAATGTGGTCACAGACAATCAGAGGGCTGTTGTAATTTGGTCACAGGCAGAGTGGCTGTTGTAATGTGGTCACAGACAATCAGAGGGCTGTTGTAATTTGGTCACAGGCAGAGGGGCTGTTGTAATGTGGTCACAGGCAATCAGAGGGCTGTTGTAATGTGGTCACAGACAATCAGAGGGCTGTTGTAATATGGTCACAGACAATCAGAGGGCTGTTGTAATATGGTCACAGGCAGAGGGGCTCAATATGGTCACAGACAATCAGAGGGCTGTTGTAATATGGTCACAGGCAGAGGGGCTCTTGTAATGTGGTCACAGGCAATCATAGGGGCTGTTGTAATGTGGTAACAGACAGAGGGGCTGTTGTAATGTGGTCACAGGCAATCATAGGGGCTGTTGTAATGTGGTCACAGACTGAGGGGCTGTTGTAATGTGGTAACAGACAGAGGGGCTGTTGTAATGTGGTCACAGACTGAAGGGCTGTTGCAATATGGTGACAGGCAGAAGGGCTGTTGTAATGTGGTCACAGACAATCAGAGGGGCTGTTGTAATGTGGTCACAGACAATCAGAGGGCTGTTGTAATGTGGTCACAGACAATCAGAGGCCTTTGTAATGTAGTCACAGACAATCAGAGGGACTGTTGTAATGCGGTCACAATCAGAGGGCTGTTGTAATGTGGTGACAGGCAACCAGAGGGCTGTTGTAATGTGGTGACAGGCAACCAGAGGGCTGTTGTAATGTGGTGACAGGCAATCAGAGGGCTGTTGTAATGTGGTGACAGGCAATCAGAGGGCTGTTGTAATGTGGTCACAGACAATCAGAAGGACTGTTGTAATGTGGTCACAGACAATCAGAGGGCTGTTGTAATGTGGTCACAGACAATCAGAAGGACTGTTGTAATGTGGTCACAGACAATCAGAGGGCTGTTGTAATGTGGTCACAGACAATCAGAAGGACTGTTGTAATGTGGTCACAGACAATCAGAGGGCTGTTGTAATGTGGTCACAGACAATCAGAGGGCTGTTGTAATGTGGTCACAGACAATCAGAGGGCTGTTGTAATGTGGTGACAGGCAACCAGAGGGCTGTTGTAATGTGGTGACAGGCAATCAGAGAGCTGTTGTAATGTGGTCACAGACAATCAGGTTACAGGCAATCAGAGGGACTGTTGTCATGTTGTCACAGGCAATTAATGGGGCTGTTGTAATGTGGTTACAGGCATTTTGGTCTGCCATCGCTGGCGTCCGTGAACGAGTCGGGACATGACGACAGCCTATCGGATGAGTTAGCTGCCACTCCAGCATGAAGACAGGCCGCCCTGTGGCCAAGAAGACAGACTGGCAAATGACGCTTACTTACGACTAGCCTTCAGACCAAAAGCTTCGCTACCGACGATCATCTTGAGATTGATTCGACTGCGCCCAGAGATATGCTAGTTGCAGCACAGACCAGGGTGTGGGTAGGCAGCGTGTCTATGCATTAGGAGACGGGAGCTTTCATAAGAAAACTGGAATATTCTGCAGATCAAGAAGGCATAACCTTTACCCTACATCTCACCAGAACCTACCCCTAACAAAAATCCTAATCCTAGTTTAACCCGGACCCTAACTGTATGAAACTTCCTTCATCTATGCATTGTGCTGTCAGACGTGGGCAGTAATGGAGTTGTCTTCTCTTTTCTCCATTAATAAAGAAAAAAAAAAAACCTTCGGAGTCGATGCACAGCAAGCGAACACAACTGCCTGTCTTCGCACTTGACGTTGACACGTTTTGACCGAGGTTTGATATCAGATTATGACAACCTGCCAGCGAACACCAGACCACTGGAGGAACTAGCTGATTCCATAGTCTTCGGTCTTGGAACAGTACTTCTTCAAAAGCCTCCGGCCAACAGGACGTCTCTATCGCCACTGACTGAAATGAAACGGATGAATAATTTTGAAAAGTGCATGACCACTATACGGAAGGAAACCGCTGGCTATACACGCACAATAATTCTTGTTGTTATTCGATGGTTGCACTATGCTCTAGTGATGCACCAACACAAGTGAACAGCCCGTTCCTCTGCTTTTTAAGAGCGATACTGATACGCTGGCTTGCAGGCCTATAATGAGCAAATCGATACCTGGCAGGCTTTCAAACTAACGCATGGAACATATAGCTGATAACATCGCATGATTTGGTTTTTTTGTTTATTCTATCCTTTTTTCCCAACCCCCATTCTTTCTTTCTTTCTCCCTCTTTTATTCATTTTGACTTCATACCAAAGCACGATATTTGTGCTGGTAAAGCTCCTTACGTGAAAGTGGTTTGCAGTACACCACTGCACTGCGTATTTGAATTCATTTACATACTGGTCTGTTTTTAATTCAGTTCTGGAGAGAAAAAATTGAACTCGAGAGCGGCACCTAGTCAGAAGGGCAGGTTTCACGAGTTTTTTTTTTTTCTTTGGCCATATTCCCATCTGTGACGGACCATTTTTGTCCAGTCCCAAATTGTGGGGACAGTTCTGAAGTGGCGTTAGTTTACCTGTTCACCTGTTGACCTGTTTAATTGACGGCTACTCACCTGCGCTTTGCTGTCAGTCAGGTGAGTGAGGATTTCCTTTCAGTCTCTGTAGATTTGCCGGTCTGGAAACATCCCCACGGTGCCGAAGAGAGACTCGCAGCTTAGTTTTGGTGGTAATCAGGTATGTGTGGCTAGTTAAATGGAAGTTAGGGTTAGTATAATGGAGTTGGTTTTTCCTACAGGTGGTCGCGAATTGGTCAGTTCTTAGTGAAGGCCTAAAATATTTAATCGTTCCCTTGATTGATCTTGTGATTGACAAGACATGACGAGACATAGGGTGACTGTAGGAAGGTGTGGTTGGTGAATGTGTGAGTCGAGAGGCAGTTGAGAATGGAGTAAGTGGATGGAAGAGAGAATAATGTATATTTATGTGTGATCGGGGAAAAGTGATCAAACCAGATCAATGCATTATTGAGAAAAAGGAAAGTTGCTGATCATTTCCATAAAGTGCTATAATGGAGTGAGTTGATGGAAGAGAGAATATGTATACTTATATGTGATCGGGGAAAAGTGATCAAATCAAATCAATGTATTATTGAAAAAAAAAACCGTTGTTTCTCTTTTCCCTAAAGTATTATAATGGTGTGCGTGTTGGTGAGCTCATGAAGTGAGGAATGAAAATCATTGTGTATAAATTATTGGAAAATGTATTCTGATCCTTGTTGTGGACACATCTAGTGATGATAATGTGGGAAAATAAAAACATTCTTTTCTGGATAAAAAAGGGACAACTGGAAATAGTTCCTTCATCTGTAATAACTGTATTCTTGGTACTTTTAATAGGGTTCCGTGAGGAAATCTTTGTTGTGTTCTTCAATGTAATCACTCATGATGCTATTCGATGAATGTTTCTATTGTAATACAAACATTGTACTGAAACTTAGTAGACTATATTATGAGTATTTTCCCCAAAATTCTAGAGAAATGTATCATGTGAAGAGTGACTGCTAGTGGCAAGACAAGGACGATAAATATGTAGGTAGTAGGCAAGGTAGGTAACCAATATAGTTATACAGTTCCCCAGGTGTCAGTGAGGCCCTGAGCCTGGCCTGGAACTGATTACCATTAGATGTGAGGTGCAGCCCGTGCCCAGCCGCTGTCTCTGTCACGACGACATGGAGAGGCTGACTGCCAGGTCTGTAGTATACGTGTCTTGAAAAGGGCTTCAGGATTCTCCGTCACGACGACATGGAGAGGCTGACTGCCAGGTCGGTCGTCTGACGTGGTTTTCTTCTGTGTGGGTGTGCCCTGTGGGACACCACTGGGAACTGTGTTCTGTGTGAGTACCCTGGTTGGTGCTATAGACTGTAACTTGGGCTTGGTGCAGCCAAGTGTGTGAACTGTGTCTGTTAAGACACTACTGACGGTGCCAGCGAGGTCTGTGCCAGAACAACTATTTGTTGTGACATTTTTGTGAAACGATGTGTCGCTGAGAGCGACTGTTAAAGCTCCCGCCAGAAGAGGAGGTCGTCGAACTCTCTTTAACATTTATACATAGTTATTTGCTCTGGGTATACCGCCACATGTGTGTCGGCGGGTTGTGAGATGTTAATCTAATGTTAATCTGTATTGATTTTTGTGCCTGCTGATTTATATCAATGCTTTATGGTGATATGTGTTTGTAATGTCTTGATGGTTCAGGCAGCATATAGAAGAAAAGAAACTTTGTGTGTTGCCTGGCCGTCCATGTTCCTGTGGTGTGTAGCGAACAATCGTTACATGCATCCAAACTTTTGAAAGTGAGAGTCAGACAGTAATACACACAGCACCACACCATCCGTAACACCATCTCTTTTCTTTTATCCCCCCCCCCCCGCCCCCTGCTCTATTTACCCTATCCCCTATCCCACTCCTCACCTTCTCTCTCTGCATTCTTTTTCACCCTGTAGTAAAGTATCTGAAAGACGAGGACCAGAATAATTCTTCCATAAATCAAATGCTCATTACCTTCCAGGATGTTCAGAAATAAGCAAGACTCACACGGTTGTACGAATCCTCACACTGCAATGTGGCAACAAACTGAATGCACAGTTTGTGATGATACGTCACTTATCCAGTACGGACTAGATAGATAACGTATCCAACCGTATCGCACATTACGCAGTTTTAGATCACACGTCATTTATCCGGTGTGGACTAGATAAGTAACGTATCCAACCCGTATCGCACATTACGCAGTTTTAGATCACACGTCATTTATCCGGTGTGGACTAGATAAGTAACGTATCCAACCCGTATCGCACATTCCCGCGCGATTTCACCACACCGTACTGGTTTCAACTGGGACGTGTCTACGTACCAAACTCGCGTTACACGTGGCCTTATCCGTGTATCACAACAGCAAAACTCAGGCTTCAGGGAAAATAACATTTTGGTTGTCTTTAAGAAAGACAAAACTTTCCTTACCCTCGTGTGTATGTTTTGTTTCACAAAGTTGTGAGCAGTTTGTGTACAACACTTTCAAAGACACCATCTATCCAAAGGCAAAAACTTGACGACTGGGCAGCACGTATCGCCAGTCAGCATACTCATCACTGAGAACCAGATTTGAGACTGCGGCCCCTCCTCAGTCGTTTTCCAACCTTAAGCAGGTACTCGCTGGCTATAAAGCAATAAGTGTAAATCACAGATGCTTTTTAGAAGCGTTTCTAGTCAATTGATGACATACATTTGATTTTAAAGTACACAAAGCGTGTGTTTGAGCATTGCGCCAAGCGTTGACACAGATTTCTAAGCAGGCCAAAAACAACTTTTCCCCGCCGTCGGGGAGTGGAGGATGAAGTGTAAACAATCAACTCATGTGGAATCCTACGTTTTCTGGTATCATAGGCGGCACACAACTGAGAAGGCGGTCGGAGTTTTACCTTTTTTCGGCAATTATTACCGTTTATCAAAAGTTGAAACATTTAATGGACACACAAGGTGTAAAGTAATGCTGATTTTAATGTAAAATATGAACAGACAAATGAATTTTCGACAAATATGTCTTCTTTGGATGCATAAAACAATACCCCCAAGCAGTCAGTATAATAGCGATAATGTATCAGAAAAGAATGTGTAAGCACAGGTGATAGAGAGCACAACCATATTTCCACGTGCTTTAGAGATGTATGGTTTTCAAAAGCTGAAACAATAAGTTTGAAAATATGCTGCTGTAAACTGTTATCTTCAAATACCGATGTGTGTGTGTGTGTGTGTGTGTGTGTGTGTGTGTGTGTGTGTGTGTGTGTGTGTGTGTGTGTGTTATTATTTATTATTATTTATTTTTTTGTTTATCCATTCAACCTTATTTGATTTTATTTATGTACTCATTTTATCAAGCTATTTATTATGCAATTATTTGTCTATTTATTTGCTTATCAATTGACTTCAACTTCGATAGACTTATTAGGTTCCAGCTTTCAGCAGCTTTGTAACTCAAAGGATGAATTGTTTATTGTGTGTAGATTTTCTTTTTCAGTAGTTAAAGAAAACCTCAAGAGTGTGATAAACATTCAGAGCTACACCCATTTGTACGTTTAATCGGCAACGACACGACATAGTTTTGATCTTTCATCTGATTTTATTTCTCTTAGGTCATGGGCCTGTGGCACGCTAAAGCATTCCTTGTCATTCCATCCCCATCTTTTCCTGCCCAGCCCACAAGATCAGCTGGTGTCCTTCCAGAGGAAAACCTCTGTCTGTGTGTGTGTGGGAGGGAGGGGGGGGCGGTCCTTCTCCATGTAAATAGACTGTTCTAGTCGCTAATATGCTAATATTCGTGGAAAACCAAGTTTTCCCAAAGTGTAGCATGTGATTGTTCAAATCTTCTATCAGTGGACCATATTCTTTTTCATTGTTAAATATTAACTTCATTGTATAAAGAATCGAACGTGGATGTGACTCTACACGATTCTATCAAAACAATAACCCACAAACCAGAAATCGTGCAAATAGCAAAAGTGCTTTCCATGCATCAAATTAATAGATTTTTATAAACGCTCCCCTTCCCCTTGCTTCCTTTTAAAAAAAAAAATAAAGTCTAATATCACCAAGTGTGAACAGACTCTAAATTACTGAACTCACTCACTCACTCGCTAATATGGAGTGATGAACTACATTGTTTAGGAAGGAAAAGAAAAAGGTGGGGTGCATATTTCCAAAGTCTGAAGAAATAAACAAATTTAGTTTGGTGGAATTGTACAGATGTCGAAAATCTACACATGTAGGTCAACACACATCTTAAATACAGGGACGTGCTTTCTATGTTGTCTCCCTTGGCTCTGGGGAACTTTGAGGACGTGAATCATCGGCACGTGTAATCTGTCGCAAACTGACTTCACGTACGTGATCCGTACGTATCTCGAGACGTGTACGCATTGGGCGATATGTAACGTCTATTCTAAAAGTTCCCAGCGTCTCACAGAGAACCTACACCTTGAAGAGACCAGAACAGAACAAGGAGACTCCGTTGGATTATCAGTCAAGAGGAGCGGCCTTTTGACCTCTTCCGTTATCGGTCAAAGGTCATGATGTTACCTTCAGAAAATACACGTGCCTCGTGTGTGATGTGAACACAGGACCGAGCGGATTGATCTCCCTTTTCTTGTCCTCTTTTTTTTTGTCTCTACGTCCTGTGTGGCTTTGTGTCCATTTCTTTTCGTATGTTCTATGTGGTAATGTGTTGCCATTCCGCTACTTGTTTCTTTTTTATGTGTCCTGTGCGACAACCTGGTGAGGCTACCTGTATTTGTTTCTGACTCTATGTTCTGTGTGACAACCTGTCGAAGATACATACTTGCATTTGTTTCTGTTTTATATGTTCTAGCACAACCAATATTACGTAGGTACTCAAGGTCTGACCAGCGCGTTGGGCTAATGGGTAGGTCAGACAGCTGGTAAGTCGTAGCCATGAGACCTTCTTCTTAAATCCTCTCTCTTAGACATTAATTCATTTATCCTTCGGCTTTAAATCATGCGCAGTGTGGTCTCAGAACTTACCAGATGTGGTGTAATATATATGGACTAGTCCGCACGCAGTGACACCTCCTTCGTGAAACTGAAACTGTAGGTTGTTTATCAATATTGCAAGCGGCATTTTTTTACTTACTATGTTATGATGGGAACGAAAGTTACCGCCATTTGCTAATGGGAGACGAGGAGCGTAAGCCCTTCATACTCTGCAGTTACTGTCTATCCTGTTGTATATGAGTATATTCGGGTAACATGGAATTTAGGTAATATCTAAGTCTGGTAATATGACACACAGCTAATACTCATCTCATGTAACATGGCATTCAGTAATACCAATTTCAGGTATTACAGCATTCAGGTAGTGCCCATCTCAGGTACTATTGCTTTCAGTAATACCAAGTATAGGTGATATGGCCTTCAGGATAAAACCAATCTCATGTTATATTGCATTCAGACAATATAAGGTGGTATAATGTTCAGGTAACATCCAGCTCGGTTGATATATCATTCAGGTAATGCTAACATCCAGCTCGGTTGATATATCATTCAGGTAATGCCCTACCCAGACAGTATGACACTGAGGTGATTCTCAAGTTAGGTAATGTGGTAGTTAAACAACATCCACCTCAGATAACATGGCTATTGCCTCAGGCAATAGGGCGCGCGGGCATGCACACACACACACACACACACACACACACACACACACACACACACACACACTCACAGACACACACACACACACACACACACACACACACACACTCACACACACACACACAACACACACACACACACACACACACAAATACACAGGGATTTGGTTCAAGATAGCGAAAATGGTCAGAACACAAACTTTTTTTTCTTTTTAGCATGTTGCTGTCTATTGATAGGTGAATAAAGTCTGTCATACATGTACAAATCCTCTTACGAGTTCCAAAGCTTGAACAGAGAACTACTGTTTTTTTTAAATAATATACATACCTACCCACACATGTGCACACAGGCATGCCAGTGCACACACACACACACACACACACACACACACACACACACTTCTTGTAAACATATGATAAAAAAAGCCGGCAAGAACACTCATTTGAAGGCACTGTTTAGTGTCAACAACTCTTCTTTTAACAGTTGAAAAACATCACATATAATTAAACTGGTATAAATATAACAACAGCAACAACAAACATCGGTGAAATAACAAAAAAAGGAATGAATACCTTGGCAGCATTCACAGGCTTGCTCCTTCAGTACGTGCCACCAGTCACACAGGACTACGAATTTCAGTCATGTGCGCATCTCGTCATTCATGAACTGAAAAAAACATTTTAACCTATCTTGCCGAGCCAGTTCCTGTCAAAAAAGTTTCCAACCGTGTGCAAAGGATGAAACTGCGTCACTTGTATTTCGAATCTGATGAAATGTTTGAACAGACCTGGGGAAAACATCAGTGGAAGGTAATCTCCGTCCTTCCGTTGCAAATAGAGTATCCTTTCTCAGTTTACGAGTCATGCAAACTGATGTAAAGGGTCAATCATAGGATTTGAAGCGCACGCCAGAATAATGATCAAGATATGGACTGTCTGCATTCCTGAGGAACCGTTTCACATCCATGTGCTGGCATTCCCTCTCTCTCTCTCTCTCTCTCTCTCTCTCTCTCTCTCTCTCTCTCTCTCTCCTTCTTCTTCTTCTTCTTCTTCTTCTGATTGAACTGTTAGGCTGATAGATTGGACAAAACTGCTTTGGGCGTACCCCCGATGAAAATGGCGGGGTTACTGTAGCTGAACGCGAGCTCTAACACAGATTACCTCCCTTACAGAGTTCCCACCATTGTGTATTTGAAGTATGGTCGTTTCATTCTGGATGAAATATTTTCGTCCATCCTCACAAAAGGGTGTTTTTTTCTGTGAGCAGTACAAGATTTTTTACACATGGGACCTTGACTGTTTATCACATGCAAGAAAAAAAGGACATAATGCAAATCAAAAAACATACAGATGTAGCTGTGCAGCTATCCACTGTAAAAACAATGGATTGTCGATTTCACAGAGATATTATCAAGGTACACTGAAAAAAAAAACTTGAGGCATACAGAAAACATGTTAACTTATGAAAGGCTTTTAAGGCACACAATAACACATACCAAGTCAGTGTTTGCCCATGTGTGTTTATACACCGAATATTTTCAACAGTCAAACTTATGGCACAGTTTCACTACACCAATACATTCATACCACCACTGTTATTTTTAATGCACAGCTGCTGATCTGAAAAAAAAGAAGATAAAAGTCGTTTGTCACCACTCCCTGCTCGTCAGCCCACATGCGCGCGCGCGCGCACTCGCGAATTCACCTACCTGTGCACACACACACACACACCACACACACACACACACACACACACACACACACACACACTAATAATCATCATCATAATAAATGTCAGACTCTACCATCCATCTGTAATTAATTAGATACTAAGCGTCCATAACAACTCAAAATTTGGAGTGGCTATTTTGTCTTTTCAGTTTCTCTCATTTTTTTCTTCTCTGCCGCAGCTATTTTTTTCCTTCTTTTTTTTCTTTTGTTCTTGTCTTTCCTTCTTACTTTTTCGTTTCTTTCTTTTCTTCCCAATAGTTTTTCTTTCTGTCTTTTCTTTCTTTGTGATTACCTTCCTTGTTTTACCGTCAACATCATCTTTTTTTCTCTTTCGTATCTATGTTGTTCGGATGACAGTTCCTCGTACTATTTGATTCTGCAATAAATTTGGAAAGCCTTGTTATCATTTCTTCGTTTCCGGATACAAGAAAAGCTATTAAGTCACGTCTTCTCGAAACAGGTAAAGAAAACAAACTATATTTATTTCAACTTGACTCATATACAAGGCAATGAATTTGAAAAAAAATGGCGTTCGTCTGCAACTTCTTTACAACACATTCAGCATAGCTTATCCATTTCCTGGTCTTCAATAAACCATCTTCTGTTAGCCTTTAATCCAGGAGTTCTCATTCTCATTCTGGCAAAAAGACCTCGATGTCATCTAATTTTTATCTGAAATATATTTTTCAGCCTGAAAAAAATGTTCTTAAATGAGCAGTACCAGCTATATATTTTGTATTTTCTTTTATATGGGAATGCCAGTTTTGCTTATATGAATTGATTAAATGATCTTTAAATTCAGAGATAAAGGCAACGTCATTTCCAACTCCCTGACGGATCAAAACAATACCAAAACCGTTCTCAGTAAGAACTTTTCTGATATTGTCTACCCAATTTCGTCTTCCTTCTTCATGCTGCGGCAAAAGCATTTCATACGCTTGCCTACATAATCTTTCTATTGGAAGCTTTAAAATCTTTAGCCAGTATTTTACACTTTTAATAGTTGTTCGGATCTTCAGTGGATATCTGCCAGTCTCGCCGTAAGCAAGTAGGTTAGAGGAATTGAGGGGTATATTTAAGAAACGTTTTACAGCAAAAGTGCGCACAGTTGCTGAAAATGTCAGGATAGGCTCGATTTTTGTGTCAAATAACTTTCAGAAAAATGAAGAATCAGTGGAACTTATTTTGTTCATAGCTCTCAGGGTTTCAATGACTCCCTTCTTCCCTTTTCTACATGCCTCTGCCCAAGCTGTATTTCAACTGAGCTTGGTGGTAAAAATTACTCCAAGATACTTTTAGGAATTTGTAACCTTTACTTCCATATTTCCATACCACCATTTTTCATGCATATAAATATGTCCTCCTTCACGAAAAACCATTACATTCGTTTCATCCAAATTTACGCTCAAAGCAAGTCTATCAGCTTCCAGTTTTAGAATATTCAACTGATTTTGTAAGCCAACAACAGTACCTGAGAGAAGAATAACGTCATCGGCAAATAGCATCAAAACATTTCAAGAGCTCCTGGGAGCATCTGTATTACATGTTTTCCCCTTTTTGATAATTCAATAGCCAATTCATTTATATAAAAAAAAAGAAAAAAAAAAGAAAAACGAAAACAACTGTGGGCTAAGTAAACAACCTTGCTTAACGCCTCTTGGGCAACTGAAGAAATCCGTGTAAACACATTTGTCTCGCACACATGCCAGAAAAATATCATATATACCTCTGATGGCTCTGTACAATTTACCTTTAGTGCCACTGCTTCTCAATACATTCCACAATATATTTCTATTCACCGAATCAAAGGCCTTTTTGAAGTCAACGAATGCGACATACAGCTTAGAGTTTTTATTCAAATTCTTTTGGACTAATGCATATAAGGTGAATATATGGTGCTGTAGCCCTTTCTTAATCATGCCTACTCTTCAATTATTTTCCCCTCTTTATCTGCCCAGTTAGTAAGCCTTTTATTTAAGATATGCGTATAAATTTTTCCTATTACACTTGTCGGTGCTACTCCTCTGCGGTTATCCGGATTGTTTATGTCTCCCTTTTTGTACTCCCAGTTCTTATAGAACAGGGAGTACTTTAGAATGGGAACGAAGAAATGCTGTGTGTGTGTGTGTGTGTGTGTGTGTGTGTGTGTGTGTGTGTGTGTGTGTGTGTGTCGTCCGTCCGTCTGTGGTCAAAATGTGTTCCACTCGCTCCAGACAAAACTACTAGGCCGATCTTTGTGAAAATTTGTAGGTATGTTCATTATGGGTCACGGACGATGTCCGATGTTTTAGTTTACCGTTACAGCCGTTACTAACGGCTGTAACGGTTTTCTTCTTTATGGAATATTTCAGAAAGTACTTGGCTGATCTTTCTGAAAATTTGTAGGTATGTTTATTATGGGTCATGAATAATGCCTAATGTTTTAGCTTACTAACGGCTGCAACGGCCTGTAACGGTTTTTCTTCTTCATGGAATATCTCAGAAAATACTTCGCCGATCTTTGTGAAAATTAGCAGGTATGTTCATTATGGGTCACGGATGATGCCCCCCATGTTTTAGTTTACCGTTATAGCCGTTACTAACGGCTGTAACGGTTTTTCTTCTTTATGGAATATCTCAGAAAGTACTTGGCCGATCTTTGTGAAAATTAGCAGGTATGTTCACTATGGGTTACGGATGATGCCCGATGTTTCAGTTTACCGTTATAGCCGTTACTAACGGCTGTAACGGCCTGTAACGGTTTTTCTTCTTTATAGAATATCTCAGAAAGCACTTTGTCAATCTTTGTGAAAATTTGTAGTTATGTTCATTATGGGTCACGGATGATACTCGATGTTTCAGTTTACCGTTATAGCCGTTACTATCGGCTATAACTGCCCATAACGGTTTTTCTTCTTTATGGAGTATCTCAGAAAGTACTTGGCCGATCTTTCTGAAAATTTGTAGGTATGTTCATTATGGGCGACGGATGATGCCCGACGTTTTAGTTTACCGTTATCATCAGTAGCCCTGTCATCATATCATCATTATCAGCACTATCATCATAACCTTCCTTAAAAAGCAAAAAAAAACCAACTTTATTATTTTCATTATCTGGATAAGTGTTAACATCACCATTATCTTCATCATTACTTTCACTATTATGATCACTACCATTATTACAAATTATTACAAATTCTCTCTCTCTCTCTCTCTCTCTCTCTCTCTCTCTCTCTCTCTCTCTCTCTCTAACTTTGAAAGGTCAATATACTATTCACTATCATCATCAGTATAGTTGTTGTTACAACTTCATAACTGTTGCGATTATTACATTTACTACGATTATTAGTATAATCATTATTCTTTACAATAATTTTGACATTCCAGCCTACCACTTTACCAGCTTCCTATAGCATCACTATCATTACTATATGGTTGCAATCAAGATTATTATCAAAACTATTAATATACATATTATAATTATTATACCTATTACCATTACTGTCACTATCGTTGTTAGCATTATCATCGTTATAATTTTCATTGCTAGTATTGATATTAGGCCTACCATCATTACCACTATCATCACCATAGACATCGCCACTAACACCGTTGCCACGGTAACCAGCCTCCTATAGCATCACTATCATTACTATATCGTTACAATCATGATTATCATTAAAACTATTAATATACATATTATAATTATTATACCTTTAGATTTCATAATTTGTACCCTCCTTCTCCTCTTTATTCTTCCTGTCCTCCCCCTCCCCCTCCTTATTTTTATTCCTCCCTTCCCTTAGTATTAGTATTAATGCTATTATTATCACTACTGTTATTGAGATATATACTTTTTAAATTATATTTCTGTATCATACTTTTATTATCAGTACTAGGATTACCATTACTGTTACTATTGTTGTTAGCATTATTATCGTTATTGTTGATATCATTGCTTGTATTGATATTAGGCCTACCATCATTACCATTACCATCACCATAGACATCGCCACTAACACTGTTGCCACGGTAACCATGCTGTTCGACAATCCTCTAACCCCTGTCCTTTTTCCCACACGACAACTGCTATGGCCATACTGCCACCAAAAGTGGTAGTCATCCTCTCATTATTTTTTCAATATTTTGATAATTATCATTATTTTCATTATCATTATTCCTATTGGTATCATTATAATCATCGTTACTACTTCCACTCACACACTGTCTCCTTCCCGACAGCCTTGTTTTCATTCAACGCCCATCTTGCGCGGAATTGGAGGAAGATACAGTGATTGCTCGTTCCTTTTCATTGTCCTGAGTGTAGTGCATGTTGCCTGAAGAAGACCTAAGAGGTCGAAACGCCTCGTGTTTTGTCTTGTGATTTGTTTGCTTACGTTTTTCGGCGAAGCCTTACAAAAAACGTTTTGAATCTGTCAAACATTCGGATCGGATTCCTTTTAAACACTAAATTTACCGACATATGTGTTTAATTCTCATTTATAAAACGTTTAGATGTTTTGTTATTAATTTTACTTTCAACTTTGATGGAAACAAACTCACCGTAGAAGAATCATGTTTGAATGCTTTGTAGACGAATGAACGGTCCTGCTTCCTGTACACAGTGATTCCGGCAAGTTACACAGTACCTGCTGCAAACGACATTGTTGATCATGACACTTTCAGATGGCTGGCATTTGTTTGTACAACATTTTTTCCCGGGGTGTATGAAAACCCTCAAGTAATTTTACTTGGGATATTGGAAAATAGTTTACTTGGCGAGTATGAAAACTTTAAAAACATTTTACTGGGATGGAGAGGGAAAGCCTTTAGTTTTTTTGTTGTTGTTGTGTACTTTGGGGGGATATAAACCCTCTAAAAAGCGTTCTGTTCTCGGGTACAAAATACCTGATACATTTCACTTTGGGGAATGAAAAGTCTCTAAATGTCTACTGGGCCCAGGGGTAGGGTCAGGGATGGGGTGGGTGGGGTCTGGGGTGTTGGTGGTGGAAATCCTAAAAAGATTTCACACGGGAAAATAAAATTCCTAAAAGCTTAGTATCGAAATAAAACGTCCTCAGATAGTTTTGCTTTGGGACTAAAATCCCTCAAAACAATTTTCTTGGTATGAAACCCTCGAATCATTTAATTGGAACTATATGAATTCCAAAATCATTCTTTACTAACAATAACCCTCAACTCATCTTAACTGAACGCCCAAATGATTTTACTTGAGAGCTATATGGAAAGTCTCGAAATGTTTCATGGAGGAAGGGGCAGGTATGAAAAGTCTGTAGTTTTACCTGATGAGGACACCTTGGTTAGGGCACAGGCAGTGGAAACGCTGTGTGGTGAAGGCTTATGGACGTAAAATATATGTCTCTCGCCCTCTCACCCCCCCCCCCCCCTCTCTCCGCGCTCTCTCTTCGTTCTGGTCGTGTCCTCTAATGATGACCGATGACTTTGTAGCGTATTTTATAATCAGTTATCCATTTTATGACCTGTCAGTGAACTTTCGGTGTAATCTCGAGGACATAAACACAAAGACCGCCTCTTGTGTGCAGCAAAAAGCACATGCTCTATTTTTGGAAGCACCTGATTATATAAAACAAAGTTATCTCACAACATCAAGTGGTGCACCTCTTACCCCTGGGCACATTGCATGCAGAAAGTTACGGTACACTGTTAAACAGTTGTGATGTGGGGAGTTTCTAACTTTGAAAGGTCAATAGCACAATTTTCTTTGAGAGAGAGAGAGAGAGAGAGAGAGAGAGAGAGAGAGAGAGAGAGAGAGAGAGAGACAGACAGACAGACAGACAGACAGACAGACAGACAGACAGACAGACAGAACTTTCGGTTCGAAAATATTGGGTGTGATGAAGAAAACGGCGGTTATGAACTAAAACAAGAATTGTGAATAGTTTTCACTCCGAAAACCGGATCAAAAGAAAGAAAACAATGATTAGTAACTATATGACCACAGCAAACGTGAACTGCAAACAAAACAACAAAATGATGGCAGTTTGATTTTCAACAAGAATCCATATGCCATCCTTGTGTTCAGTTCGACGTACTAATGAGCACGACTCATTCAGTCACAGTTACAGTTTTCTTGTATAGATAATTTGTGTTTGTACGGTGATCAGCGTTATGGCACATTGGACCCCAAAGAGAAATGAAAAACAAAATAGAAAGAAAACATCACGTAGTGTAAAAACCAACATTATTATCACATGAAAACAGTAGTCATCATCGTTTTCGTGAACAAAATTAGTTTTTGTCAAGAAAATAATAATCATGAGCCTTCCAAGATTGGAACCTGCTACACTGCTCCGGCGTCTAGGAGTATGGCGCAAGGGGGAGGGGTGGACCACAAAACTGAATTTACAGTTTTTGCTGTGTCATCTTGCAGTGTCCTGCAAACACCGCAGCACAGAACACAGTCGGTTACTTATTGCAGAGTTCTGCTGCGTAATGTCATATTGTTTATTGCTGTCGCAAGGCTTAGAGGCGGATTCAAACAAGAACCATGTACACACCCAAATCCAAAGGTCAGAATCCCGAGCCAGATTAATATCATGTCACACAACTGACCACCGTCGTGGATACATCTCGAAAGTCGCTAACGGTGTATTTTGAAAATTCACCAAAAACAAAAACAAAAAAAAAACTGTGGATAACTCAGGATAGTGCAAAGCTGTTAAGGATAGACAGAACTGTCATCGTGCCCATTTCTGTCACAGGACACACTTCTGACATGAAGCATGCTGTACACCATAATACTTGTCTGTTAACAGCCCCTCCACTCCTTTGTGATAGTTTTTGAGTTCACTGAGCCTATACTGAGTCCCCGGCAAACTTGGAGACATATGTATTGCTTCAGTGAACAGCCTGGACCAAGACTGCACGAACATCACCGCCGTCACAACATACGAAGGTTGGGTTCCTGGGGAGTGGAGCTGCATCTACCGGCCTGCAGCATGGCCCACACCTGCTTCATCTCCTCTGGGGTCAGGTTGGTCATGCTGACCATGTACTTGTCCCTGTCCAGCAGCACGCACAGCGAATCCACCTTCCAGTTCTGCAGCTGCTGCATGTACAGGCGGCGCACACCAAGCACCCTGGCCAGGATGCCTGTGACCTGCACGTCTTCCATCACGAAGAAAGGCAGGTACTGGGACACGTTGACGATCGCCCCCACCACGTCCGTGGACAGGATGTAACACGGTCCTCCTGCGAAGGTCGGATACAGCGACAAGGGGTACTCCTCGGGAGGCACCCTCCACTTGCCCCTGTTCAGACGCTTGGAGTTGAAGTACAACTTGCCGATGACGGCGTTGCGCAGCTCGTAGCGGTGCCGGAAGAGGAAGTCGGTCAGGCGGGGGAAGTCCACCAGGGTGTCTTGGTCCAGCTTCATGACAAACTCCGTCCGGGCGCAGTGCTGGCGCGCCCAGTTCAGACCCGTCAGCGTCTTTCGAGTCAGGTTCCGATAGCTGTCAGTGAAGTCCCCGACGATGATGTCATCAAACTCCTTCGCTTCAGCTTTCAGCTGTGATTTCAGGTTCTCCAGATAGGAAGACACGTAGTTGGAGTTGATCCCTAGGACGAAGAACACTTCCACAGACATGGACAGCCGAGCTCCGGGCCATTGGTTGTTCTGCACAGCGTGCTTCCACGTGTCCCGGATCAGCCTGCGCGAGGCGAAGTCCTTGGAAGGAGAGACAACCAGCACCAACAGGAAGGAAGAATCTTGACATCCCCGGCTAGGAAGCAGCTGGAAGCCCGGCACTGGCGACAGCACCGTCCGCCGGGCTGGAAGTAATCCCCGGCCACCCAGTCCAGCCAGAAGAAGTCGGGTAGTGGCACGACGGAGAGACGGGTGGAGGGCAGGACGTAGTCGGGGTGGAAGGTGTGGAAGAAGAACAGCGTGCTCCACACCACCAACAGCAGAGTGACCGTGCCCACAGCCAGTCTCCGTGGAGACAGCCGCCACCGCACCACCTTCATCGTCTGCTGAGCCCACCTGTCTGCCGCCACTGTCGTCTGCAACACCACACAAGCATGCCACTGTCAACAGAAAGAGCATCCGGGTTAGAGGCAGTCAGAAGGGCTGTTGTAATATGGTCACAGGCAATATGTTATAATGTCTCCAGCAGACAATAAGTCTGATGTTGGCTCAGGGTTCTCAGATGTCTAAGCCCCTGTGGGAATTCCGGCGGTTGTTTACGAACCAATAGCTCCCGTACCTACTGGAAGCTCTGTGATAGCAACTTGCTCTTCTGTCACTCTCATAGACTGCACCTTTTTAAATTTGTGTCTTTTTTCACTGTCTTCTAATGTTTTCCTCCCTTTGTGGACCATTTTCCGGACTTTCTTTTGTAAACTCTTTTAATTCTAGTTGCAGTTTAATGACATGCCAGACTTTTGTTGGAATCTGGCGACAAGGCAGTAAATATCATACACACAATGCAAAACGGACACTAGTTGTCAGTTCTATAGGATCTGTTCGCCCCTATGACTCTTTGTGTATTCTTTGACACATTTACATCTTTTCAGTATTTATTTTAACATTTTGTTAAACCAGGGATAAGAGAAATGAAACAGTACGCGGCCTAGTCTTATGCGCCTTCAGGAAGTCAACAGCTTAGCTATCATGTCATGAATTGTTGTTGTTGTTGTTTGTTTATATTCAGAGTGTAACCTTTTCTGGGAGTGATTTTTTTTCCCTTATAAGTTTGACAGCCGACAAAGAGCTCTGTGTTGTCAGCTGGGCTATAAGAATAGAAGCTGTTATGAACAGCCAGCTCAATGAAAATTTAGTACCGCACGGTTGGGCCCTTTGAGAGATAAAATGAATCCATTATCAGTCGTCTTAATCTTTTCATTTCTTTTAAATCCTGATTTAAGAACTAATGGCTCTCCGGTCGGATAACGCACATGTTTTTATTGATGTCACATGATTACCATGTTACACCCCCACCCACCCCCGCGCGCACATTCACACACACACACAAACACGCACACACAAACACGCGCGCGCGCAAACTACACTCTACAAATAAACACAGACACATAGACATATAGACACACACATGCGCGCGCGCGCGCGCGCACCACACACACACACACACACACACATACACACACACACATACACACACGCGCGCACGCACGAAATCACACACACACACAAAACACACACACACACACACACACACACACACACACACACACACACACACACTACATTTTACACATAAACACAGAGAGAGATTTAAACAGCCTGTTCACTGCAACTGGCAGGTCTTCTGCGTTTTAGCAAGAAAAAGGTTTTAAATACACCGAAAATTTGCATTTCAAAGTGTTGGTTGCTTTTACCATTCAAAACAGAAGAGAGAGAGAGAGAGAGAGAGAGAGAGAGAGAGAGAGAGAGAGAGAGAGAGAGAGAGAGAGTTTACACAAACAAGTCTGTCCTGCCCCAAATCTGTCTTCCAAGTTTCACTTCCCGGTTCTCCCTTCTCCCCTCCCTCCCTCATCCCCTCACTTCCTGTCCACTTCCGTCGCCACTCCAGCACTCCGTTTCATTTACTGATGTGATTATACATACATCAGGGCCTGCCAATAAATAACGAGAGGGAGGATTTCACTGAGACGCTCACCACTTTGGAGTTCGGAATACCAACGTCAGTTCCTTCCGAGTCTTGAACACACATCCCTCCGTCTGTCTGTCCACTACTCCCCCATTCCGTCGGACCCCCCTCATTGCTCACGAACCGTCTGGAACGCATTTCTAGGGTTCCTGGCAATATGGTTTGGTGCTGACCCCCATCATCAAAGTCACAAGACACAACAATGAAGATCTTGTCCACTGTATTATCATGGCCGTAGACATTAGACCGGACTCTGACGGCGGGTCAAGCTGGCGGTTTCCCAAGGTATCTTGGTCTGCCATTGCTGGCGTCCGTGCACGAGTCGGAGACCCAGTCGGATGAGTTAGCTGCCACTCCAGCATGAAGACAGACCGCCCTGTGGCCGAGAAGACAGACTCAGGACTGACGCTTACTTATGACTAGCCTTCAGACCAAAAACTTCGCTAGCGACAATCATCTTGGGATTTAATTCGACTACCCCCAGAGATATGCTACAGCACAGAACAGGCTCTGGATAGGCAGCGTGTTTATACATTAGGCGATGGGAACTTACTCAAGAAAACCGGAATGTTCTGTAGATTCAGGTGGCATGACCTTAACCCTACATTTTACCAGATCCTAACCCTAACCCGAATCCTAGTTTAACCCGAACCCTAACTGCATAAAATCTCCTTCATTGATGAATTGAGCTTGCAACGTGGGTAGTAAAGGAGTTGTCTTCTCTTTTCTCCATCAATTAAGGGGAAAAAAGTCCGCCGTCTATGCACAGCAACCTACCACAACTGCCTGTCTTCTCACTCGACGTTGACACGTTTCGACCCAAGTTTGATATCAGAGTATGACAACCTGCCAGCGAAGACCAGACTACTGGAGGAACTAGCTGATTCCATACGGTCTTCGGTCTTGGAACAATACTTCTTCAAAAGTCTCCGGCCAACACGATGACACTCTCGCCACTGACTGAAGTGAAACGGATAAATGATCATGACCACTACACGGAAGGAAACTGCTGGCGATGCACACACAATAGTCCTTGTTGTCACTCGATGGTTGCGCCATGTTCTAGTGATGCACGAACACAAGTGAATAGCCCGTTTCTCTGCTTTTTAAGAGCGATACTGATACGCTGGCTTGCAGGCCCATAATGAGCGAATCGATACCTGGAAGGCTGCAAGCTTTCAAACTAACACTTGGGGCATACAGCTGATAACATCTCCGACTGATGTTTTTTGTTTGTTTGTTTTGTTTGTTCTTTCCTTTTATCCTCCCCCCATAGTTTCTTTTTTTATGCCTCTTTTATTCATTTTCAGTTTACACCAAAGCACAATATTTGTGCTGGCAAACCTCCCTCTTACGTTAAAGTGGTTTGCAGTACACCACTGCACTGCTTATTTGAATTCATTTACATACTGGTCTGTTTTTAATTCAGTTTGGAGAGGAAAAAATTGAACTCGAGAGCGACACCTAGTCAGTGCGGCAAGTTTCATAATTATATTTTTGGGGCCATATCCCCATCCCCTTTCTGTCCCCCTCCCCCCCCCCCCCCTTCTCCACTTAGCCCTATCCCCTATCCCACCCCTCACCATCTCTCCCTTCGTTCGTTTTCACCCTGCAGTAAAGTACCTGAAAGACGAGGACCAAAATAATTCTTCCATAAATCAAATACTCATTATCATCAGGATGCTCAGAAATAGGCAAGACTCGCACGGTTGTATGAATCCTCACACACACACACACACACACACACACACACACACACCACGCACGCACGCACGCACGCACCACACACACACGCACACACACACACACACACACACACACACACACACACACGTGCATGCACACATACACACACAAGTGCGCACACACGCATGCGCACACACACACATACACACACACATGCGCATGCGCACACACATGGGCCTATGCCCACACACCCATACACACACACTCAAGTGTACATTCACTACACACACATACAAAGAAAAAAAAAAGAAAAAAAAAAGAAGACAACCAATGCTAGATAGGTACTCAAGGTCTGACCAGCGCATTGTGCTAATGCGTAGGTCAGACATCTAAGTCGTTGCCAGGAGACCCTCTTCTTCAATTGTCTCATCTTAGTTGTTAATTCATTTATCCATCAGCTTCAAATCATGCGTAGTGTGGTCTCAAAACTTAGCGGATGCGATGTAGCGAAAATGGACTAGTCCGCTCGCAGTGACGCCTCCTTGATGAAACTGAAACTGAAACTAAAACTGCAACGTGGCAACAAACTGAATACACATTTTAAATTACACGTCACTTTTCAGGTACGGGCTAACAGGTGAAGTATCCAACCTTTCTCGCGCCTCACACAGTTTTAGGTTAAACGTCACTTATCCAGTATGGACTAGACAGGTAACGTATCCAAGGAGGACGGAGTGTAAACAATCAAGTCATGTGGAGTCCCATGTTCCTTAGCACCATATGCGGCATACAACTGAGAAAGGCGGTCGCGGTTTTACCTTTTTTCGGCAATTATTCAGTCAGTCATTCCCCTGACCGCTGGGGTCGTTGGGGGGACGTGATGAGGCAGCCGCCGTTTCTCTTCAGGCTCTTCTGTTTGTAGCTGTCGTGAGGAGATCTGGCGTGGTCATTTTGGTCCAGTCTTTTATATTATCGGACCAACTCTTTCTCTGCCGTCCTCGTCTGCGCCCTCCTTCAACGGTACCTTGAAGGATGGTTTTGGAGAAGGTGTTGTGACGAATGACGTGGCCAAACTATGCCATCTTCCGTCGTTTGACGGTTGCCAGAAGTGGTTCGTGGGGCTGAGCTAGGTTGGTGACCAGGTTCCGCAATTATTACCGTTTATCAAAAGGTGAAACATTAATGGACATAAGAGGTGTCAAGTAATGCCGATTCCATATAAAATATAAAACAGGCAAATGAATTTTCGACAAATGATTATGTCTTCTTTACATGTAGAAAACAATACTCCCTACATTGCAGTCAGTATCATAGCGACAATGTATCAGAAAAGAATGGGTAAGCGTAAGTGATAGAGAGCACAACCATCACTCCACCTATTTTAGAGATATGTGGTTTTCAAAAGCTGAAAAAAATAAGTTATTAAGCAGCTGTAAACTGTTATCTTCAAATACTGATGTGTGTGTGTGTGTGTGTGTGTGTGTGTGTGTGTGTGTGTGTGTGTGTGTGTGTGTGTGAGTTTATTGTTATTCATTTATTTATCTATCTAACTGTATTTGATTTTATTTATTTACTCACTTGGTTAAAGCAATTTCTTATTAATTACTTATCTGCTTATCAGTTGACTTTAGCTTCAGTAGACTTATTAGGCTACAGATTGCAGTGGATTTGTGACTCAAAGGATGAATTGTTTATTGTCTGCAGATTTTCATTTTCAGTAGATAAAGTAAGCCTCAAGAGGGTGATAAACATTCAGAGTTACACCCATTTGCACGTTTGATCGGCAACGACACGAAATAGTTTTGAACTTTCGTCTGATTTTATTTCTTTTAAATCATGGGCCTATGGCCTGCTAAAGCACTCCTTGGCATTCCATCCCCATCTTTTTCTGTTCAGCCCGCAAGATCAGCTGGTGTCCTGATGCGGCACTCTGGAGGAAAAGAACATCTCCCCCCCCCCCCTCTATCTGTGTGTGTGTGTGTGCGTGTGTGTGTGTGTGTGTGTGTGGTGTCCTTTTCCATGTGAATAGACTGTTCTGGTCGTTAATATGGAGTGTCACTATTTGTCACAGTTGTCATGAACTACATTGTTTAGAGAGGAAAAAAAATGTGGGGTGCATATTCCTAAGTCTGGAGAAATAAACAAATTTCGTCGTCTTGGTAGTATTGCATGGGTGTCGGAAATCTACACATGTTGGTCAACACACTTGTTAACTACAGGCAGGTGCTTTCTATGTTATCTCCCTTGGTACGGGGCGACTTCGGGGACGCGAATCGTCGGCATGTGTAATCTAAAACAAAACTGACTTCACGTACGTGATCCGTACATGTCTCGAGACGTGTACGCATTGGGCAATACGTAACGTCTATTCTAAAAGTCACCAGTGTCTCACAGAGAACCTACACCTTGAAGAGACCAGCAACAGAACAACCAAGTAGAAGCTCCGTTGGTCTATCAGTCATGAGGAGCGGCCTTTTGACCGCTTTTGTTATCGGTCAAAGGTCATGCTGTTACTTCAGAAAGTACGCGTGCCTCGTGTGTGATGTGAACACGGGACCGAGCAGACTGATATCGTCTTCATCACGGCCACCTGGATTACAGCCTCTATTGAACACGAACGATAGGTTCAGAACCGAGAATTTTAGAAGGGTTATTCTAGGACCTTGTTTTGGGCGTCTCTTGTCTGCATGTTTGCTAGGGGAATGGTTATGGTATGCAATGAATTTCGGAGATATGTCCCTTAATCGTTTCACGATCGGAGTGAAAGTTATCGTCCTTGTTTGTGATTTGATCTTTATGTCTTTCTACCTCACTGAACAACCTATTGAGGCAGTCAAGGCGCTCCACTGTGCACGGTCCACAGCCAGTCTGGTAGTGTCACTCCATCCTCTATCAATGAGTCTGAGGTCTCTCTCCACTGTCTGTCGCCAGCTCATCCTGGGTCGTCCTCTTTTTCTCTGGCCTGCTGGGATCCATTTAATGGGTTTGCAGGTCTTGATGAGGGTAATTTTAAGACATGACCCAGCCAGAGAAGGCGCCGTCTGCAGACGATGGTTGACACGGGGAGCTGTTTGGACCTCTCCCTGACCTCTTCATTTGGTATAAAGTCTAACCATTTGATCCCCAAGATCTTACGTAGGCACTTAGTATCAAAGGCGTCGAGTTTCTTCTCCTGGGTGGTCTTAAGTTGCCAGGTTTCACAGCCATGTAACAGCGTTGAAATCACACTGGAGTTATGAAATTTCAGTTTGATTCCAAGGGACAATTTCTTGCTGTTCCATTTTTTTTTCTTGTCCCAACCTCAGCGCCACCTCAGAGGCAGTGCACCCACGCCGCTCATTCTGACACCCCATCCACAGCCACAGCCCGGTCGGCCCCGCCGCAGCCCCGGCACCGGCAATCCACAGGGGAGCAGTCAATGTCAAGTCGTCAAGAGGCAACCCACCGGAGGAGACACTGCACTGCTGCCGAGTCACTTCGGCGGTGTTCAGTGGCGCCTGTTCTGATCTAACATACGCAGGACACCACCTACTAAGCCCCCTACTGACGACAATAATTGCTTAGTCGCGGAGCCGGCGTGAGTGAGCTCTCCCTCCGGAGGGCGCCCCCACGTCCGTCCAACGACAGCTCCCATGGGCTCGCCGATACCGGTGACCCCGATGGAACCAAACCAAGGCCACAGACGTGGAGAGGACATCCAAACTGAGGTCACCATGAGAGCAGGGCATGAAGGGCCACAGAATTTGAGACTTTTTTTTAATGCTGATCGATGAAAATGAGGATTAAGATGATGCTACGGATTTCCATTTCGGTCTGAGACTACATGACAGGGCTATACTCTACGCTTCCTTTCACAATATATCCCGGCGTCAACCAGGCCCGAGAGATACAGGCACCCGCAGTGTTGGTCAAGAAATTTGAGCAACACTCTCAGAAACGCATCCATTAAGTGGATGAAACTCGACTGTGTGGTCCCAGTCTTCCCAGCTGAGTCCGCAGCAAACTCAACTCTGGGTAGGAGCCGGTCGGGGCAGTTCCTGGGAAAATATGCTGTTCCATATTTTGTTTAGCTGATTGAATGCTGATGTTGCCTTCCCAGTACGACACTTCAGCTCATGGTCGAGATCATTGGTGTTGTTGATAGAGCTTCCTAGGTATGTGCACGGATGTTGTCACTGTAAAGAATAAGAACTGTTGGCGCACAATGTGTATTGTCGTTGCCTTTGTACAGCGTCAGAATGTCTAGCCTTGTCAACAGTCAAACACAGACAGGAATTTAAACAGATTGTGACGGTCGTACTTACGCGGACGCAACAAGGTCCATTCCTCCGCCAGCTCCAAAATCCCAAATCATCAACATCAACAGGTGCGGGGCTGGTGGAGCATAAAAAAAAAGAAAATAAAACAAAAGAAAACAAAATAGAACCTTTCGTCAATGACGCAAAATATTAAAGTGATGTAAAAAAAAAACAACAACTAGTCAATGGCTGATATTACAAATGGAAACACACACACACACACACACACACACACACACACACTCACACTCACACATACACACACACATAATAAATAGAATGCTGGCTCCTTTATCGTTGGTCGTGAAGGGGGGGGGGGGGGAGAGAGAGAGATTGTGTATAGGTGTGAATATGTTGCCCCTCCCCCTCCCCCAGTTAGTACGTAAACCCATCCCCTTCTTCCCTCCACCCTCATAGCATCAACACCTTAAAGTAACAGGTACCAACCCACCACTTCAATCTCAGCCCATAATATCCTCCCACAACACACACACATACTACCTTATCTCCCACTATTCACCTCACACACAACTTATAGCTATCTTATTTATGCATTTATTATCATTATTATTATTTTATTTTTTTTAAAAAATTATTATTATTATTTACTGATTTTTTAATTTATTATTATTTTTAATGTTTCATTTATTTATTTATTTGATTATTATAAAAATGTATTTTCTAAATATATTTCTGTATCATGCTTTCATTATCTTAACCTTCACTATCGTTGTTAGCAGTATCATTCAGTAATACTATTGCTAGTATTGATACTACCACTGGCATTGACATCACCATCGCCTTCGCCTCTGGGACTGTTGCCACGGCAACCCTGCTGTTTAAGAATCCTCTAACCCACTCTCCTTTCTCCCATACCCATACTTATTGACACTAAGATTGGTAGTAATCTTGTCCCTTTTTTTTTTCTTTTTTTTCCAGTATTTTGACCATTATTAGTATTCCTATCAGTAATATTATTATCTTCATTACGACTTTGACTCGCTCACTATTTCCCTTCCAACAGCCTCGTTCTCATTCAACGCCTTCTTCCTTGCGCTGAACCCTGCGAAGTGATCTGAAGCGATCAAAGCTAAGTGAATTTTCATTGTTTTATTCGTTAATGTCTCACCTGATGAAGACCTTTTAAAAATTTGATTCAACGCCTTCTTCCTTGCGCTGAACCCTGCGAAGTGATCTGAAGCGATCAAAGCTAAGTGAATTTTCATTGTTTTATTCGTTAATGTCTCACCTGATGAAGACCTAAGAGGTCGAAACGCGTTGTGTTTCGTCTTGTGACTCGTTTGTCCACGTTCTCTGGGCGGTTCGCTAACATTTATTTAAGATTAGTCAATGACGTAAAATATAAGCATGATGTCAAACTACAGTGCAAGAGAAGTGGGAAAGGGAAACGGAGAGGAATACATGACATCCCTCTGGCCATGATTCTGCGTCATTCAGGTCTGAATGCAGTCAGCTGGAAGAGCCAAGGCCTGTGGGCCTAGGCCCTAATTCGGCTTCCAAAGCATAGGCCTAGCCTACCGCGTAAAGTGTTCACAACCAAAGACATAGGCCACGAGTAACTCTGGAAACGGCCGTCTTCTGCGCAAAGACCAGCGGGTGCCATTGTGCTCCGTAAAGGAGTACAGGACATAAAAAAAACATGGACTCAAAAAGTTTGCACGACTGAAAACCCAGGAATAAACTTCGAAGCGATTTGGTGTCGTTAAAAACATTTATTTGGAATTGACAAATCCGCGAGGGAGGTTACATGTATTAGAGTGCATTCCGCAAAGTGATGCCGCCATTCTCATGGCACGCCCAAAACATTTTGCTCCATCAGGCAGTTTAGCGGTTCGAAACTCGAATTCTATTTGCTTGACCGTTAAAATGAGAAAATTTAACTCTATTTGCAGTGGAAAGACATAGGCCTACGGTTTTTTGTTGTTGTTGTTGTTGTTTTTTTTCCCCTCAAAACAGATCTGTTATGGGCATGTAATTATCTGAATGGGGGCAAGAGTTACTCTACTTTGTTGTTTACTGTTCCCTGTCACATTTTAGATTTCCTTTCATATCGACAAAACCGAAGTTCTCTGTATTTTTTTCTGTTTGCCTGTGTGTTCTGTTTAACTATAATCGATATTTAAAAAAAAAAAGGCTTTGTCGGTCTCGAGTAAATGTTCACACACACACACACACACACACACACACACACACACACACACACACACACACACACACACAATATATATATATATATATATATATATATATATATACAAAGAAAAAAGTTAAGCACCCCCCAATGTTTTTTAGTTTGGAGAAACTGAAATCCTTTTTTGTACTAAACTGTTTAATGTGGAACATTTTTTTTTCTTTTGTTTTTATTAAATAAAGATATTGACAACATGAAAACACAACAAATGATATACAAAATCATAAACAGTATATGGTATTGCTAAAGAAAGATCAATGACATTTTCACATGAAAAAATACCCATGAAAAGTATGGTCATTACAAAATCATAGTGCTTAATCAAAGTGGCAATTTCATTTGAAAACATTGCCATGAATCTCCATAAACCAAAGAAAAATGAAAATGTTCAGTAGCGCGTGAATCCGCCCTGAGCCTGGATGACCGCCTCAACCCTGCGTCGCATCCCTCCAGTCAGTCGCCGGATCTGTTGCATCGTCAGTTGCTGCCACTCCTGATGCAGTGCAGCTTCCAGTTGATGCAGATTTTGTGGAGGAGGGTCCAAGGTCCGCAAACGACGGCCAATCATGTCCCAGATGTGCTCCAGTGGATTGAGGTATGGGCTCATGGCAGGCCATGGCAGGGTCTGCACTGCTTCTTGCTGGAGAAAGCCTGTTACTGCTTGAGCACGATGAGGCCTGGCGTTGTCATCCATGTACACTGGTCTGGTGGCAAGTGGGTGGTTGTCAAAATGGGGCACAACGACCGGCTCAAGGACATCTCGGATGTACCGTCCGCCTGTGAGGGTTCCTCGAATGGTAATCAAATCCAGCTTGCAGTCGTGTGAGAGGCACCCCCAGACCATTATGGAACCGCCACCGTGAGGAACAGTTGCCTGTATGTTCCTGGGCGCATAGGCTGTATTTGGGCGTCTCCAAACCCTTGATCTTCCATCAGTGACGTGCAGCAGGAATCGGCTTTCGTCCGACCAGTGTATCTTTCTCCAGTTCCTCAGGTTCCACCCCCGCCGAGCGAGACACCAGTCCAAACGCCGTCTTTTGTGGTGGTCAGTCAACAGAGGGCGCTTGATAACCCTCCTCGCCTTATATCCGTGGGCTTTTAAGCGGTTCTGCACTGTTCTTGTGGAAAGTTGTCTGTTAGGCATCCACTGTCGTTTCAAGCTGGTGCTTGTGGCGAATGGCTCATGGCGTATCATGCGAAGTAGAGCCCTGTCTTCGCGCTGTGACGTTGCATGTGGTCGGCCAGATCGTGGGCGGTCCTGCACATGGTTGGTTTGCTGGTGTTTCCTCACCAGCCGGCTGATGACAGTGTAGTGGAAGCCCAATTGACGCCCGATTGCTTTGAAGGACATTCCAGTGGAATGCATGCCAATAATTTGCCATCGTTTGGCCTCTGCTATCCTCCTTCGCACCATATTTCTTTGCAAAGAATATTTTTTCTTAAAACCAACTGTGATTGCTAAACTGGATGACTCACCAAACCTCAATTTTAAAAATTTCAAAAAGCGTAATGCACGTGCATGCCACACCATGACTATGCTTCACATACACGCCTGACTGGTTTTATCCTTTCAATGACACACCATTCTTGACAAAATTGAAAATTGTGGGGTCATACATTGTTGTTGTCAATTCTGACAGTTGAAAATATAAGGGGGTGCGTAACTTTTTTCTTTGTGTATATATATATATATATATATGTGTGTGTGTGTGTGTGTGTGTGTGTGTGTGTGTGTGTGTGTGTGTGTGTGGTGAATTTCTCTAGTTTTTGCTGTGTATGGTTTAACATGTCTCAGGCACAGGGTTTATGGACAAACTTGGAACATTCTTGGCGGGAGGGGGGGGGGGGAAGAGATAACTCCTTATTTGTTCGGTGTTCGGTGTTAGTATTTATGCAAGGTGATTTTCTGTCGAAAGTTGCATTTATTCGGAGTTATTGGAACAAGAGTTACTCTTCTCGCTCGTGATTCCCTGGAAAGAAAAAAAAAGTTGCTAACAGCAAAATCGCTCCTGTTAGTAATCAAGGCCTTGAAAAAGAGAACTAATCAACGCTCTCACAAAAGCTCGGGGCTGTGCGGTGTAGCCAGTGTGTTCCATGTCAACCATGCCAGTCTGTAGCCGAACACCAGGACACTGACAGAATACTTTTACCCGACCTGTAGAGGAGCCGGTTAGCTTGCCAGTAATATTAGCAGCTGTTCTGGACGACGCGACAGAAGCCAAGAAGACGCACTGGGGTGCATCCTGTACAGGGTTATCTATTGTTTCTCAGACATCTTGCTGAATCTTTTTCTCAAGACAGAGACGCTTGGTGGAACTATCACGATGCTCTGAGAGGCTGGCACTACATCTTGATCTAACACGTCAGCACAGAATGTTTATAGGTAGATTTGCTGTCATTTCAGCACATACACAATTTCATTGACTTTAACCTACACAATTGCAAGAAGTCGCGATAAAGTCCTTTAACATTAGTTCAGCTGACTGACTGACTGACTGTCTGCCTGTCTGTCTGTCTGTCATACTTGCTAAACAGTACTTTGATCAAAAGACACTTTGCTTGTAAACAGTACACTTTGCCTGTTATCCTGGTGTTTTCTCCTTTTCATTAATTCCTCTGCTGTGACATTTTGTGTTATTTCATGTTGATTTATTTTCTAGCTGAGCTGTTGCTGTTATACTACTGACATACCTGATAAATCAGTTAAGAGTTTACAAAGGAATACCAGATCAATTCTGACAATGAAACCTTACTTAGTCCATATCTGACAGATCATTGCTAAAGCATATTGCAAATGTAAGTAACCCAAATTATCAAGTGTTTATTGTTCTCTTGTTTATAACCGAGTTTCTGTTATTTGTATCATCAAAGAATATTCCCAATGTTCATCACCTACACCATCTGATCTGCTATATCTGTATTCATGCGCGAGGAGTGTGAAATCGATAGACAGTTGCTCTTGATATAGTCTACGTGTATTTGCCTGTATGGCCAGATTACCGAAACACTAAGCGATTCCAGGCAGTAGTTGACATTGACGATAAATCGCTAATTGTTGAAGACTGTAATGGCCACTCTTTTGGGGGGAAAGAGTTCTTCTTCCATAAGTAGCAGCCGTTTGGTTGAATGATCCGGCATTTGTTTCCTGAATAATGGAAATACATCTAGCATTCCAGATATTCCCATCCATACGGCAAGTGTTATAGCACTTGCTCTATGAATGGAAATGTTTTAAATTCAAGTGATTTCTCCGCAGTTAGCTTCTGATAACACATGGCAAACTCACAAGAACACTCGGAAATAGTCATCTGCCAATTATAATGACAATCAATTTAACACACGATATTCACGACTTGCCAGAAGACAAACACCTTCATTCAAAGACAAATTCAAAGCTCTTCTTTCCATGGAGATGTAGACAGTGTTTGCAGAGATAACGAGAATATTAAAGAAGTGTAAGCCTCTTCCATATTCAACAAGATGATACTTTTAGCCGCGAAAAGTTACTTTCCAAAATGCAGCATTATGCACAAAAAAGTCATACGATAACGTGTGGCGGACAAAAGATTGTGAAGAAGCCGTAGCCATGAAAAAATCGTAACGCAAAGAATACATTAAAAACAAAAGTGAAAAAAGAATATCAAGACATGAAAAGAGCAACGTTACATTCTCACCATTTACTTACAAACGCTAAGCCGCTGTACAGGTCAGCGTTCTGTGCAGCTGAAGTTTCCCATCGTAAAGACCTTCAAAATCTGTGGAAAAATTTCAAGCCAAGAAAACAAGATAAATCTTCATAGATACTTAGTTATTTGGAGAAAAAGAAATAACAAATGTCCGACTTCAGCTTAAAAAGCAGAGGCATTTACTGCTATATATTTAAAGACTGCGCCCAGAAAGTCTGGACAAGAATGCACGCAGTGTTGTGAAAAGGAAGACCCCCCCCCCCCCCCAACTCCACCCCCACCCCCACCCCACCCCCACCCCCAAAAAAAAGAAGAAAAAAAAAAGAAGAAGAAACAAACAAAACAAAACAAACACTTTATGATGCACGAGTTTTAAATCATGACCATTTCATAAATGTCCCTGTAACCATATATGATATAAAGATTCCATCTGATCAGCGGGTAATGCAATGTCGTCATGTGGGGTGGACGACATTTCAGATGAAATGTTGAAACATTTGCCAAAAAAACTGTGAGCTTTTCATTGAAACTATTTCAAACAAACCGTGGTGACAGATGACATTATGATTAGCTTTTCGGAAAAAAAAGTCAGTGATCATTCCAGCTGTAAAGCAACGTAAGTGCGCCACAAACATCAATAGTTACCGGCAGATAGCTCTGACTTCACATGTTGCAAAACTTATGGGGGGAAATTTTACTGAATGGGCTTATTCGTTTTGGTGGGAAAAGTGACACCATAGCTAGTAATCAAGCTTTAGGAAAGTAAGAAAAAAGAAAGGAAAAAAAACACAAGCCACACTGTCAAATGAATAACACAAATTAAGCGTCAATTTGTGCGATGAAAAACAAATCTAGCCCCATTCTTTAATACTAAAAAGGCTTTTGACATATAGATTGGTACATGAATTTAAAAGATTGGCGTTCTTGAAAGTTTTATAACTGTGTCAGGTTTTCATCGGAAAGATCCTTATGAGTCAGTGTACAAATACACATTTCAGGTATAAATCGTTATAAACAGGTATTCTTCAAGGTTTTGTACTCGTTCTATTATCGTTTGGAAGGTATTTTGTTGGGTGATCATCCAAAACAAATAACTGAAAAAAAAACGACAGTTGTATGATAAACCAATGATCTGTGTTAGTGGATAAATGTTTTCATACGAAAACACACAAAGAGATCATTATTACTGTTTTAAAATGTTATCGGACTGAGTTCGATAGCATTAGTGGGCACTTATTTGCGAATGGTTTGAAACATTCCTGTATAAAACCATGGTCTTACCCAACAGTAGTGAAGATCCTACTGTTTGCCATCTTTTTCATCTTTTAAGTTGGATGAAAAACACTTATGCGTTCAGACTTAGTTAAAAAAAACTTTGGCGTTACCATATTTCTCATCCAAATTCACACGGATTTTTCCAAATTGATTTTTTTAAACAAATCAAGCAAAATCTTGATTTGCTCAAAATTCTAAGGAAGCAAAGCTGGTGTCAGGATGAAAACGTTAAAGCACTGAGCAATATCACTTACTAATTCTAAGTCATCATATGCTGCAGAGACATTTTTAGAGCGCCGAATATACTTGCCACAACTTTAAAGCGTTGATAGTAAAGCCTTCAAATTATACTTAAGGGATTCACGAATACATTTGCACTGGGGAATACACAGATATCAGGTTTACATTTAACTGAATACAGGGAATACACACATGCGAAATGTTTAATAACATGTTTAGCTACGGAAGACGTGAACACAGCGGGAGTA
>CM065727.1:66878569-66886069 GCA_033310375.1 Conus canariensis
GGGTCCAGAGATCCCTGGGTTGCTGTCCCGTGGATCGTCTCCTGATAGTCACAGTCATCCCTTTCAACATCAACATTGACAGTCACCCCTTTCAACATCAACATTGACAGTCACCCCTTTCAACATCAACATTGACAGTCATCCCTTTCAACTTCCGGTGTCATTACTGTCAAGATAGGCAGTTCCCCCCCTCCCCCCCCCCCCCGACACTCACACACACACACACACACACACACACACACACACACACACACACATACTTTTTTTTTCGCCTCCAACTGGGTTGCACGATTTTGTCAATCGTCCACTCCGTACTTTTCCGCTTCAATGAGAAAATGGTCAAAGATCATAGTAGAATACTTATCCTCACTGCAAGCTTTCTGCAGGTGACGAGCTGGATGTATCCTCATTTCTCTCACACTAAACGAAAGATCCTCAAAACAAACAAACAAACAACAACAGACCCCCTCCCCCTATCCCCCCAAACAAAAAGCACACGTAACACCTCGTCTCACCTCTTCCTCACTCCCCCCCCCCCCCCCCGCGCCCCTCCCGTCCCGTCCCGTCCCCCATCTCCTTCCCGCTTCTTTGTTTTCCTCCAAGGGCTGGTGGGCGGGCGGGCGGGCGGGGGGGGGGGGGGGGTCAAAGCTGTTTACAGATCGTGCGACTGAATAGGTTGGTGTTGGTTTTTGCTCGCAGCACTTCCATTTTCCCTTCACCCCACGGCGCTGGGGCAGGGCAACCTACAATGTCACCTACAGACGACAGATCCCCTCTCTCCCCTTCCCTTTTCACGTGTACTTCAGTTCACTCCGTGTGTATTTTGATCTCACTCTTCCTGTGTTGCCACACTCCAGCAGTTTACTGTGCAGCATGTGTGGTTCAAGAATACTGTACATTGTTTGTGTCGTTACAGTACTAATTTGTGTGGACTCGGTTTACTGTGCAGCATGTGTGGTTCAAGAATACTGTACATTGTTTGTTGGTCGTTACAGTACTAATTTGTGTGGACTCAGTTTACTGTGCAGCATGTGTGGTTCAAGAATACTGTACATTGTTTGTTGGTCGTTACCATACTAATTTGTGTGGACTCAGTTCACTGTGCAGCATGTGTGGTTCAAGAATACTGTACATTGTTGGTCGTTACAGTACTAATTTGTGTGGACTCAGTTCACTGTGCAGCACGTGTGGTTCAAGAATACTGTACATTGTTTGTTGGTCGTTACAGTACTAATTTGTGTGGACTCAGTTCACTGTGCAGCATGTGTGGTTCAAGAATACTGTAAATTGTTTGTTGGTCGTTACCATACTAATTTGTGTGGACTCAGTTCACTGTGCAGCATGTGTGGTTCAAGAATACTGTAAATTATTTGTTGGTCGTTACCATACTAATTTGTGTGGACTCAGTTCACTGTGCAGCATGTGTGGTTCAAGAATACTGTACATTGTTTGTTGGTCGTTACCATACTAATTTGTGTGGACTTTTGGACCCAGTTTTCCATGCTACTCCACCTCCGTTTCTCTACCGTCCCTCTCTCACCTCTACCCTTCCCCCATCCCCCTTCCCTCGCCTTTCCGGGCTCCTCTTCCCCCTTCTCTCTCTCTCTCTCTATCTCTCCTCTCTCTCTCTCTCTCTCTCTCTCACACACACACACACACACAAACACACACACATTCAACTCACTTCTTACCCTCGTCCCTTCCACCAACTTTCCTCTCACTTTGCCTCCCCCCCACCCCCCCACCCCACCCCCACCCCCACCCCCACCTCCCTGCCCTCTGTTTTTGAATTGTGCTCACTTCCCCTTTACTTTTAAAGCAGTGTCGTTCTTATGCCGTCTGCTCCTCAGCGGAATGCCGTTTCGTATATTTACATTTTCTGTTTTGCAGACATATTCCTCGAAATTTTACATGTCTGTTTTGTATTGTACCTTCTTCTTCTTCTTCTTCTTTGCGTACGCCTTGGTCTACACGGTCAGTCCGGCCCTTGAGATGCATAGTGCCGTTTTCTCCAGCTCTTGTAGACTGCCGTAGAGCTTCGGCATTGTATCTTAAAAAATCTGCGTTACTTCATATTTTGTTTCTTGTGCTTAGTTGTTGTTCTTGCCTCTTCTTATTTTGATTTGTTTTAGTAACGTTGCAATCTTTTTTTTTTCTAATTATGTTCAGCATTGTTTTTTTCCCGTGACCCAGAAATATAGCGTCCTTTGATTGGTAAAATGATCTGTCGGTATTCTTACTGTCCTTTGTTCGTACGTGGAAATCCTCACCATACCCAGAGGGCATAGCACTTCAATTGATTGTATGATAAGATTGCTGGCGACACCACATTCAGCACAAACTAAATGAAAATGACCGGGGGTCACTATCTACTGTCTGTTCCATTGAAGTCTGTTCGAGCTGTCCCCCAACCCTCGCCTCCCAAATAGCTTCCCCTATTCTCCGTGTCTTCCTGCCCTGTCCTCCCCGAGAAGGAGAAAAAAAGAGAGAGAGAGAGAGAGAGAGAGAGAGAGAGGAGGGGGTTGTATGTGTATGTATGTGCGTGCGTGTGTCTGTGTGTGCAAGTGTGCGCGTGTGTGCATACGTGCGCGCGCGCGCGCGCGTGTGTGTGTGTGTGTGTGTGAGAAAGAGAGAGAGAGAGAGAGAGAGTGAGAGAGAGAGAGGGAGAGAGAGAGTCACCTGCGACTGAAAGTCGAGAGAGAGTGAGAGAGGGAGGGAGAGAGAGAATCACCTGCGACAGAAAGGCGTACATACTATATATCCCCCAAGGACCCCATCACGCCTCCACTTACAGGTTTGGCTTTTCTTTTCCCCGCCATGGCCTCGGTACTCTGCAGACACCAACGTTCCCTACCCATCACACAGAGTACCAACAACGAGATGTAGAAGACCTTGGACAACTCCAGAACACAGCCCCCAGTCGCACAGCAAATCGTTGAGTCAAGGCGTGGACACAGCTTCACTATGCGCACTCAGCTACTGGGCTGAATCGCGATATCCAGTTTTGGAGGTTGACGGCACAACCTGTACTCACAAACTGACAGCTGACAAACGACTGAAATATTAGACATGGATTACGGGAATTCCGTTTCGCCAGGCCTACCTGTGACACTGTGCTTCGCGTGGCTAGGGGAAAAAGGATACAAAAGATACGTTCAGCTCGCGTTGCTCTACAACACTTTAAATTTGATGCTCCCAGGATTCACCGAAAGGGGGAGAGAATGATGAATCCATCGGTGCTCAACCAATCACGACTGCAAATCCCAAACGGACTATGAACATGGACCAAATGGAACATCCATGTGTCTGTGGAAAGCGTTTCGCTACCACCCGTGGCATGACGATCCACAGAACAAAGATGGGATGTGTGAAGACTCATCTGAATGAGCAGCAGCGCACTGCATCAGCAGATAAGACGTCGGAAGAACAAGGCCAGGATTTAAACCACAGTGCCAAGGACATCCACGCTGTTGGTTCGGATGAGGAATTCGCACAGGCCCTCGACGCCAGGCGCCTGAAACTCAACCTGCCACGAGCAAACGAAACTGAAGATTGGGAGAAACTGGATGCAAAAATCGTCCAGACTCGATGCACTGATAGGGAAAAGCACCCTGGAACACAAACTAGCCACATATGGGGACATTGTGTATGCCACATGTAGAGACGCCTATGGAGCAAAACTACCCAAAGAGAAAACACCTCCAAAGAAATCCGGACGCCAGGAAGAGATGGACAAGATCAGGGTCCAAAAGAAAAACCTCAAGAAACAAATGAAGACCGCACTGCCAGCTGAAAAACAAGGCTTGGAAAAACTCTGGAAAGACCTGAAAGCAAAACACAGCGCCCTCAGCAAAGCGGAATCTGCGAGGAAGAGGAAGAGCAAAAAGAAGAAGACACAAGAGCGCTTCTTCAGAGACCCCTTCCAGTTTGCCAGAACTGTTTGAGCAACCAAAATCTGGGACCCTAAGTGTGGACAAAGGAGCTCTTGAGCAGCATCTGAGGAAAACATACTCTGACTCACAGAGCAAAGCACCACTTGACATTCAAGGTCTGGTGTGGCCAACCAACCCTGAGGAACAGTTCAATGACAAGCCTCCAACGTTGGCGGAAATCAAGAAGGTGGTCGACAAAGCCAGAGCCAAATCATCACCAGGGCCAAACGGAATACCTTACCAGCTGTACAAGAAATGTCCCAAGGTGCTGGAGTGGCTCCACAGGCTGCTGCGATCAGCTTAGAGAAACCAGAAGATCAGCGGCCAGTGGATGACGGCAGATGGTGTGTACATCCTCAAAGAGCAAAACTCAAGTGACATCAGCCAGTTCAGGCCAATATCACTACTGAACGTCGAAGGGAAAATCTTCTTCTCTGTCATGGCAGCAAGGCTGACCAAGTACCTCATGGAAAACAAGCACTTGCATGTGTCAGTCCAGAAAGGTGGCATCCCAGGCGTGGCTGGCTGTGTAGAACACGCCACAATATATCTGGGACGCAATCCAAAGAGCAAAAGCAGAAAAGAGAGACCTGGACGTAGTGTGGCTTGATCTGGCAAACGCATATGGATCTGTACCCCATGAGATGATACAGTTGGCTCTTGAGATGTACCATGTGCCAAAGAACATCTGCGACATGCTCAAGAAGTACTTCAATGGCTTCTCAATGCGGTTCTCTACCAAGGAGTACACAACAGATTGGATCAACTTGGAAGTGGGCATTGCAATGGGCTGTGCAATTTCCCCAATACTGTCCGTGTTGGCAATGGAAGTCATCTTGAAAGCAGCAACAAGCAACGCAAGACAAACAGACCTTGGCGATGGATACAAGATGCCCCTTCTCAAGGCCTTCATGGATGACACTACAGTGATTTCATCCAGAGAAGACGAGACACGTCATGTGCTGGAAAGGCTGGACGACATAGTTGCTTCATCCAGAATGAAGTTCAAGCCAAAGAAATCACGGAGTCTCTCACTGAGGAAAGGAAAAGTGGCCGAATCTGTGGTCTTCAGTGTTGCCAACCAGGCCATTCCAACAGTCACAGAAGAGCCAGTCAAGAGCCTTGGAAGATGGTATGATGATACGCTGAAAGACACACAAATAGCAAAAGAAACCAAACAGATGTCGGAAGAAGGCTTGGAGACCATTGACCAGTGTGGGCTCCCTGGCAAATACAAGGTCTGGTGTCTGCAGTTCATGCTGATACCAAAGCTCCTATGCCTCTGATGATATACGACTCTGCACCAGCATAGTGGAGGCAATGGAAGCCAAAATCAACAAGTTCACAAGGAAATGGCTTGGTGTCCCACCCTGTCTCACTGACATAGCGCTGTACTGTCGCCAAGCAAAGCTGAAACTACCACTGAAATCCATCCTGGAAGAATACAAAGCAGGAAAGATCAGACTTCAAAGCATGCTGGAGGACTCAGGAGACAAGGTGGTAGAAGCAATCAAGCCTCAGCTGAAGACAGGCAGAAAATGGAAAGTTCAAGAGGCGATGGATTCTGCAAAAGAAAGTCTCAAGATCAGAGAAATAACAGGACACACACAGACCAACAGACAAGGACTGGGGGTGACCAAAACTGAATGGTGGTCAAAGGCCAAAGGAAAAGCCAAAAGAGACATGATGATTCAGGAGATGAGAAAAGAAGAAGACCAAAAAAGACTCCAAAAAGCAGTCCAGCAGAGCCAGCAAGGGCAATGGACAACGTGGGAGAATGCACTCCAAAGAAGTCTCACTTGGAATGACATTTGACACATGGCCCCTCTCAGGATCAGCTTCATTCTCAGATCTGCATATGACCTTCTGCCCTCAAATGCAAACCTGGTGAAGTGGGGAAAAACAGACGATCCTGCATGCCCCCTCTGCCATGAAAAACAAACAGTGGAGCATATCCTAAGCTCATGTAAAGTAGCCCTGGCTCAAGGAAGGTACACATGGAGGCACAACCAAGTACTCAAAGAGATTGTACAAGTAGTCTGGGCTAGTACCAACACCACAAAAGGGAAAATCAGGACTCCAAAAGCACCCGCAACATTTTTCACGGCAGGAGGCGGCAAATCATGGCCAAGAACAACAGTGCCACTCGGAACATGCAGGCAGAGTCTGCTGGACGGGGCAGATGACTGGGAGTGCACTGCAGACCTCCCAGAATGGAAGAGTCACCCAGAGATCATCAACAAGAGTGGCATGAGACTAGACATAGTAGTCCACTCTCAGTCAACCAAGCAGCTGATCATGATGGAGCTCACGGTGCCATATGAGAACAGAATGGAGGCAGCTCAGATCTACAAGACTGAAAAGTATGCTGATCTGGCAAACAGCCTGAGGAGAGAAGGCTATCAGGTCAAAGTCCTCACTGCAGAAATTGGAGCTAGGGGGTTTGTAGGAACGTCTGCATACAGCCTCATGAAACAGCTCTCAGTTGCAGGGGGGAAAAAACCAGAGCCCTGAAAGCAATGGCAGAAGCGGCAGAGAGGTGTTCAAGCTGGATCTGGTCAAGGAGGAACAAAAGTGAACTTCATAAGGCTTAAATTTCCTACAAATATCAAGTGTCCGTGTGGCTCAGTGGTTAGAGTGCGAGTCATTAAGTGGGAAATGAGCATGTCCAGAGGGTCATGGGTTCGAATCCCAGCCATGGCTCGTCCCAAGATGGGAAAAAAGGGGGCAGCAGGGACATCCGGAGTCATGAACCGGGTGTGGCCAAACCCCCCTAGAGTGTCAGGAGATAAGGGCCGAAACACTTGCTTGAAGGGGGCTTCTCTTCTGAGGACTCGCTGCTGCCACGCTCTCCACGAGTTTCTTTCTACTATTGTTTTTATTTCAACTACCTTTGACAAATTTTTGCCTAAATGTAAAATACCGTTTGCTATTTTTTTTACTGACGAAGTAACTTTACCAGTCAGTTGCGCCTTCCACTTCAAAAAATAAGTTCTGTGTTTTTTCTTTTTTTTTCTTTTTGTGACGGTGGGGATGGGGTGGGGTTAGTTTTTGTCGTCCCCTTTCGAAGTTGAAATAAAGGCAAGATCCTACATACACAAGAAAATACAAAGGAACGTGAAAGAGCAGAAAGTGCAAAATGTGGTTCTTAGACTCAGTTTTCTTTCTTTATTGTCCTTGTTTCTTTTTTTCTTTCTTTCTTTTGTTTTGATGTAACAACAACAACAGTAGCAATATCAATGATGATGATAATAATAATAATAATAACAACAATAATAATGATAATAATAATAATAATAATAGTAATGATATCATGTATAAGAGCCAAATATCTTGCATTTCAACTGGGTGTGTGATCCACGCCCTATAAACCATGGCAGTTTTTCCCGCGTGGAGTGACAGGCGGGGTCAGCTTCACATTCCCCCTTGTTGTTAGATCCCCTGCTCCATACTACCCCCGCTCCATGTTCCCCCATGTTGATAGATCCCCTGCTCCATGTTCCCCCTTGTTGATAGATCCCCCGCTCCATGTTCCCCCTTGTTGATAGATCCCCTGCTCCATACTACC
>CM065727.1:66893569-66901069 GCA_033310375.1 Conus canariensis
ATCCTCACTGCAAGCTTTCTGCAGGTGACGAGCTGGATGTATCCTCATTTCTCTCACACTAAACGAAAGATCCTCAAAACAAACAAACAAACAACAACAGACCCCCTCCCCCTATCCCCCCAAACAAAAAGCACATGTAACACCTCGTCTCACCTCTTCCTCACTCCCCCCCCCCCCCGCGCCCCTCCCGTCCCGTCCCGTCCCCCATCTCCTTCCCGCTTCTTTGTTTTCCTCCAAGGGCGGGCGGGCGGGCGGGGGGGGGGGGGGGGTCAAAGCTGTTTACAGATCGTGCGACTGAATAGGTTGGTGTTGGTTTTTGCTCGCAGCACTTCCATTTTCCCTTCACCCCACGGCGCTGGGGCAGGGCAACCTACAATGTCACCTACAGACGACAGATCCCCTCTCTCCCCTTCCCTTTTCACGTGTACTTCAGTTCACTCCGTGTGTATTTTGATCTCACTCTTCCTGTGTTGCCACACTCCAGCAGTTTACTGTGCAGCATGTGTGGTTCAAGAATACTGTACATTGTTTGTTGGTCGTTACAGTACTAATTTGTGTGGACTCAGTTCACTGTGCAGCATGTGTGGTTCAAGAATACTGTAATTGTTTGTTGGTCGTTACCATACTAATTTGTGTGGACTCAGTTCACTGTGCAGCATGTGTGGTTCAAGAATACTGTACATTGTTTGTTGGTCGTTACAGTACTAATTTGTGTGGACTCGGTTTACTGTGCAGCATGTGTGGTTCAAGAATACTGTACATTGTTTGTGGTCGTTACAGTACTAATTTGTGTGGACTCAGTTTACTGTGCAGCATGTGGTTCAAGAATACTGTACATTGTTTGTTGGTCGTTACATACTAATTTGTGTGGACTCAGTTCACTGTGCAGCATGTGTGGTTCAAGAATACTGTACATTGTTTGGTCGTTACAGTACTAATTTGTGTGGACTCAGTTCACTGTGCAGCACGTGTGGTTCAAGAATACTGTACATTGTTTGTTGGTCGTTACAGTACTAATTTGTGTGGACTCAGTTCACTGTGCAGCATGTGTGGTTCAAGAATACTGTACATTGTTTGTTGGTCGTTACCATACTAATTTGTGTGGACTTTCATGTGCAGCATGTGTGTTCAAGAATACTGTAAATTGTTGTTGGTCGTTACATACTATTGTGTGGACTCAGTTCACTGTGCAGCATGTGTAGGTTCAGAATACTGTACATTGTTTGTTGGTCGTTACCATACTAATTGTGTGACTTTTGGACCCAGTTTCCATGCTATTCCACCTCCGTTCTCTACCGTCCCTCTCTCACCTCTACCTTCCCCATCCCCCTTCCCTCGCCTTTCCGGCTCCTCTTCCCCTCTCTCTCTCTCCTCTTCTCTCTCTCTCTCTCTCTCTCTCCACACACACACACACACAAACACACACACATTCAACTCACTTCTTACCCTCGTCCCTTCCACCAACTTTCCTCTCACTTTGCCTCCCCCCCACCCCCCCACCCCACCCCCACCCCCCCCACCCTGCCCTCTGTTTTTGAATTGTGCTCACTTCCCCTTTACTTTTAAAGCAGTGTCGTTCTTATGCCGTCTGCTCCTCAGCGGAATGCCGTTTCGTATATTTACATTTTCTGTTTTGCAGACATATTCCTCGAAATTTTACATGTCTGTTTTGTATTGTACCTTCTTCTTCTTCTTCTTTGCGTACGCCTTGGTCTACACGGTCAGTCCGGCCCTTGAGATGCATAGTGCCGTTTTCCTCCAGCTCTTGTAGACTGCCGTAGAGCTTCGGCATTGTATCTTAAAAAATCTGCGTTACTTCATATTTTGTTTCTTGTGCTTAGTTGTTGTTCTTGCCTCTTCTTATTTTGATTTGTTTTAGTAACGTTGCAATCTTTTTTTTTTCTAATTATGTTCAGCATTGTTTTTTTCCCGTGACCCAGAAATATAGCGTCCTTTGATTGGTAAAATGATCTGTCGGTATTCTTACTGTCCTTTGTTCGTACGTGGAAATCCTCACCATACCCAGAGGGCATAGCACTTCAATTGATTGTATGATAAGATTGCTGGCGACACCACATTCAGCACAAACTAAATGAAAATGACCGGGGTCACTATCTACTGTCTGTTCCATTGAAGTCTGTTCGAGCTGTCCCCCTACCTCGCCTCCCAAATAGCTTCCCCTATTCTCCGTGTCTTCCTGCCCTGTCCTCCCCGAGAAGGAGAAAAAGAGAGAGAGAGAGAGAGAGAGAGAGAGAGAGAGAGAGAGAGAGAGAGAGAGAGAGGAGGGGGTTGTATGTGTATGTATGTGCGTGCGTGTGTCTGTGTGTGCAAGTGTGCGCGTGTGTGCATACGTGCGCGCGCGCGCGCGCGCGCGTGTGTGTGTGTGTGTGTGTGAGAAAGAGAGAGAGAGAGAGAGAGTGAGAGAGAGAGAGGGAGAGAGAGAGTCACCTGCGACTGAAAGTCGAGAGAGAGTGAGAGAGGGAGGGAGAGAGAGAATCACCTGCGACAGAAAGGCGTACATACATATATCCCCCAAGGACCCCATCACGCCTCCACTTACAGGTTTGGCTTTTCTTTTCCCCGCCATGGCCTCGGTACTCTGCAGACACCAACGTTCCCTACCCATCACACAGAGTACCAACAACGAGATGTAGAAGACCTTGGACAACTCCAGAACACAGCCCCCAGTCGCACAGCAAATCGTTGAGTCAAGGCGTGGACACAGCTTCACTATGCGCACTCAGCTACTGGGCTGAATCGCGATATCCAGTTTTGGAGGTTGACGGCACAACCTGTACTCACAAACTGACAGCTGACAAACGACTGAAATATTAGACATGGATTACGGGAATTCCGTTTCGCCAGGCCTACCTGTGACACTGTGCTTCGCGTGGCTAGGGGAAAAAGGATACAAAAGATACGTTCAGCTCGCGTTGCTCTACAACACTTTAAATTTGATGCTCCCAGGATTCACCGAAAGGGGGAGAGAATGATGAATCCATCGGTGCTCAACCAATCACGACTGCAAATCCCAAACGGACTATGAACATGGACCAAATGGAACATCCATGTGTCTGTGGAAAGCGTTTCGCTACCACCCGTGGCATGACGATCCACAGAACAAAGATGGGATGTGTGAAGACTCATCTGAATGAGCAGCAGCGCACTGCATCAGCAGATAAGACGTCGGAAGAACAAGGCCAGGATTTAAACCACAGTGCCAAGGACATCCACGCTGTTGGTTCGGATGAGGAATTCGCACAGGCCCTCGATGCCAGGCGCCTGAAACTCAACCTGCCACGAGCAAACGAAACTGAAGATTGGGAGAAACTGGATGCAAAAATCGTCCAGACTCGATGCACTGATAGGGAAAAGCACCCTGGAACACAAACTAGCCACATATGGGGACATTGTGTATGCCACATGTAGAGACGCCTATGGAGCAAAACTACCCAAAGAGAAAACACCTCCAAAGAAATCCGGACGCCAGGAAGAGATGGACAAGATCAGGGTCCAAAAGAAAAACCTCAAGAAACAAATGAAGACCGCACTGCCAGCTGAAAAACAAGGCTTGGAAAAACTCTGGAAAGACCTGAAAGCAAAACACAGCGCCCTCAGCAAAGCGGAATCTGCGAGGAAGAGGAAGAGCGAAAAGAAGAAGACACAAGAGCGCTTCTTCAGAGACCCCTTCCAGTTTGCCAGAACTGTTTGAGCAACCAAAATCTGGGACCCTAAGTGTGGACAAAGGAGTCTTGAGCAGCATCTGAGGAAAACATACTCTGACTCACAGAGCAAAGCACCACTTGACATTCAAGGTCTGGTGTGGCCAACCAACCCTGAGGAACAGTTCAATGACAAGCCTCCAACGTTGGCGGAAATCAAGAAGGTGGTCGACAAAGCCAGAGCCAAATCATCACCAGGGACAAACGGAATACCTTACCAGCTGTACAAGAAATGTCCCAAGGTGCTGGAGTGGCTCCACAGGCTGCTGCGATCAGCTTAGAGAAACCGGAAGATCAGCGGCCAGTGGATGACGGCAGATGGTGTGTACATCCCCAAAGAGCAAAACTCAAGTGACATCAGCCAGTTCAGGCCAATATCACTACTGAACGTCGAAGGGAAAATCTTCTTCTCTGTCATGGCAGCAAGGCTGACCAAGTACCTCATGGAAAACAAGCACTTGCATGTGTCAGTCCAGAAAGGTGGCATCCCAGGCGTGGCTGGCTGTGTAGAACACGCCACAACATATCTGGGACGCAATCCAAAGAGCAAAAGCAGAAAAGAGAGACCTGGACGTAGTGTGGCTTGATCTGGCAAACGCATATGGATCTGTACCCCATGAGATGATACAGTTGGCTCTTGAGATGTACCATGTGCCAAAGAACATCTGCGACATGCTCAAGAAGTACTTCAATGGCTTCTCAATGCGGTTCTCTACCAAGGAGTACACAACAGATTGGATCAACTTGGAAGTGGGCATTGCAATGGGCTGTGCAATTTCCCCAATACTGTTCGTGTTGGCAATGGAAGTCATCTTGAAAGCAGCAACAAGCAACGCAAGACAAACAGACCTTGGTGATGGATACAAGATGCCCCTTCTCAAGGCCTTCATGGATGACACTACAGTGATTTCATCCAGAGAAGACGAGACACGTCATGTGCTGGAAAGGCTGGACGACATAGTTGCTTCATCCAGAATGAAGTTCAAGCCAAAGAAATCACGGAGTCTCTCACTGAGGAAAGGAAAAGTGGCCGAATCTGTGGTCTTCAGTGTTGCCAACCAGGCCATTCCAACAGTCACAGAAGAGCCAGTCAAGAGCCTTGGAAGATAGTATGATGATACGCTGAAAGACACACAAATAGCAAAAGAAACCAAACAGATGTCGGAAGAAGGCTTGGAGACCATTGACCAGTGTGGGCTCCCTGGCAAATACAAGGTCTGGTGTCTGCAGTTCATGCTGATACCAAAGCTCCTATGCCTCTGATGATATACGACTCTGCACCAGCATAGTGGAGGCAATGGAAGCCAAAATCAACAAGTTCACAAGGAAATGGCTTGGTGTCCCACCCTGTCTCACTGACATAGCGCTGTACTGTCGCCAAGCAAAGCTGAAACTACCACTGAAATCCATCCTGGAAGAATACAAAGCAGGAAAGATCAGACTTCAAAGCATGCTGGAGGACTCAGGAGACAAGGTGGTAGAAGCAATCAAGCCTCAGCTGAAGACAGGCAGAAAATGGAAAGTTCAAGAGGCGATGGATTCTGCAAAAGAAAGTCTCAAGATCAGAGAAATAACAGGACACACACAGACCAACAGACAAGGACTGGGGGTGACCAAAACTGAATGGTGGTCAAAGGCCAAAGGAAAAGCCAAAAGAGACATGATGATTCAGGAGATGAGAAAAGAAGAAGACCAAAAAAGACTCCAAAAAGCAGTCCAGCAGAGCCAGCAAGGGCAATGGACAACGTGGGAGAATGCACTCCAAAGAAGTCTCACTTGGAATAACATTTGACACATGGCCCCTCTCAGGATCAGCTTCATTCTCAGATCTGCATATGACCTTCTGCCCTCAAATGCAAACCTGGTGAAGTGGGGAAAAACAGACGATCCTGCATGCCCCCTCTGCCATGAAAAACAAACAGTGGAGCATATCCTAAGCTCATGTAAAGTAGCCCTGGCTCAAGGAAGGTACACATGGAGGCACAACCAAGTACTCAAAGAGATTGTACAAGTAGTCTGGGCTAGTACCAACACCACAAAAGGGAAAATCAGGACTCCAAAAGCACCCGCAACATTTTTCACGGCAGGAGGCGGCAAATCATGGCCAAGAACAACAGTGCCACTCGGAACATGCAGGCAGAGTCTGCTGGACGGGGCAGATGACTGGGAGTGCACTGCAGACCTCCCAGAATGGAAGAGTCACCCAGAGATCATCAACAAGAGTGGCATGAGACTAGACATAGTAGTCCACTCTCAGTCAACCAAGCAGCTGATCATGATGGAGCTCACGGTGCCATATGAGAACAGAATGGAGGCAGCTCAGATCTACAAGACTGAAAAGTATGCTGATCTGGCAAACAGCCTGAGGAGAGAAGGCTATCAGGTCAAAGTCCTCACTGCAGAAATTGGAGCTAGGGGGTTTGTAGGAACGTCTGCATACAGCCTCATGAAACAGCTCTCAGTTGCAGGGAGGGAAAAAACCAGAGCCCTGAAAGCAATGGCAGAAGCGGCAGAGAGGTGTTCAAGCTGGATCTGGTCAAGGAGGAACAAAAGTGAACTTCATAAGGCTTAAATTTCCTACAAATATCAGGTGTCCGTGTGGCTCAGTGGTTAGAGTGCGAGTCATTAAGTGGGAAATGAGCATGTCCAGAGGGTCATGGGTTCGAATCCCAGCCATGGCTCGTCCCAAGATGGGAAAAAAAGGGGGCAGCAGAGGGACATCCGGAGTCATGAACCGGGTGTGGCCAAACCCCCCTAGAGTGTCAGGAGATAAGGGCCGAAACACTTGCTTGAAGGGGGCTTCTCTTCTGAGGACTCGCTGCTGCCACGCTCTCCACGAGTTTCTTTCTACTATTGTTTTTATTTCAACTACCTTTGACAAATTTTTGCCTAAATGTAAAATACCGTTTGCTATTTTTTTTTACTGACGAAGTAACTTTACCAGTCAGTTGCGCCTTCCACTTCAAAAAATAAGTTCTGTGTTTTTTCTTTTTTTTTCTTTTTGTGACGGTGGGGATGGGGTGGGGTTAGTTTTTGTCGTCCCCTTTCGAAGTTGAAATAAAGGCAAGATCCTACATACACAAGAAAATACAAAGGAACGTGAAAGAGCAGAAAGTGCAAAATGTGGTTCTTAGACTCAGTTTTCTTTCTTTATTGTCCTTGTTTCTTTTTTTCTTTCTTTCTTTCTTTTGTTTTGATGTAACAACAACAGTAGCAATATCAATGATGATGATAATAATAATAATAATAATAACAACAATAATAATGATAATAATAATAATAGTAATGATATCATGTATAGAGCCAAATATCTTGCATTTCAACTGGGTGTGTGATCCACGCCTTATAAACCATGGCAGTTTTTCCCGCGTGGAGTGACAGGCGGGGTCAGCTTCACATTCCCCCTTGTTGATAGATCCCCTGCTCCATACTACCCCCCCTCCATGTTCCCCCATGTTGATAGATCCCCTGCTCCATGTTCCCCCTTGTTGATAGATCCCCTGCTCCATGTTCCCCCTTGTTGATAGATCCCCTGCTCCATACTACCCCCGCTCCATGTTCCCCTTGTTGATAGATCCCCCGCTCCATGCTCCCCTTGTTGATAGATCCCCGCTCCATGTTCCCCTTGTTGATAGATCCCCTGCTCCATACTACCCCGCTCCATGTTCCCCCTTGTTGATAGATCCCCTTCTCCATACTACCCCGCTCCATGTTCCCCCTTGTTGATAGATCCCCTGCTCCATACTACCACCGCTCCATGTTCCCCCTTGTTGATAGA
>CM065727.1:66908569-66911069 GCA_033310375.1 Conus canariensis
CAGGGGGACTCTCCACACATATACACACCCAGATCTGCCCCTTAAACCTGCCCATTGTTCATCATAATCTGCCCCTCAAACCTGCCCATTGTTTATCACATTCTGACTGTAGACAGACAGGAGAGAAAAGACCAGCTGAGGGAATCTGACGATAAAACATCAAGTAAACCCATTTGAAAGATTTTAAGCCAGACATGCGTAGGTTACACACAAAAAACGGGAAAGACATGTATCCCTTCATTTTACAGATCAAGACATCAGACATAAGTAAAGAAAAAGAATCAAAAGTAAATAGAGGAAGGAAGAAAACCAAAGAAAGGCTGCATTCGCAACCCAACGTTACTTTTCTCACAGACATGGAATTAGTCTCACGGGACTAATCGTGTTGTTCGGAGAGAGAGAGAGAGAGAGAGAGAGAGAGAGAGAGAGAGAGAGAGAGAGAGAGTTCAGCGTAGCTAATATATCAGATCTCTCCGTATAGTGCAAAAGGTCTGCATAAGATCTATGACGAGAGCGCTACAAATCAGCTTCATCACTGCATCGCCCGACACAGACGGTCTAACAGATACAGATCAACCGCTTGAGCGCTCTCAACAGCAACACAACAACAACAACAACAACAACAACCAGACCCAGTCTTAGACCAGCAAGGTCAAGGCTGCGGCAAGGCCAAGGACGAGGGAGGTGAAGGTCAGACGGGAGTGGGAGGCGGTGCAGGTGGGGGTGAGATACGGCTTGGTCCGGAGTCGCAGCCAGTCCTTGGCGAGGTCCGTGGTCAGCAAAGGCTCTATGGTGTCCTGGGTCAGCTGGTGGTAGGAGTTCAACCACTTCACCTGCACGACACAGAAGGGTGGTCAGCTGGTGGTAGGAGTTCAACCACTCCACCTGCACGGCACAGACAGACAGAATGAAGGGTGGTCAGCTGGTGGTAGGAGTTCAACCACTCCACCTGCACGGCACAGACAGATAGAATGAAGGGTGGTCAGCTGGTGGTAGGAGTTCAACCACTCCACCTGCACGACACAGACAGACAGAATGAAGGGTGGTCAGCTGGTGGTAGGAGTTCAACCACTCCACCTGCACGGCACAGGTGCACAGTGCTTGAGAAATCCGTGAAGGAAACAGAAACAAAACAAACTACGACAAAAGCAAGCAAGCTAATAAACAAATCAACAATGACGAGTTCTTTATCTAATTTTGTTGGGTTCCTTCTCATTGCCGAATCAGTGTAAACGAACTGGGAGTTTAAAGTACCAAACTGGGTGCTCGAAAGTTCAAATCAGTTCCATTGTCGGTGAACGAAATGTGCAATGTAACTGAAAGAGAATTATTTTGAATTTTAGAAATAGGGAGCAAACTGGTCGTTTTCAAACCTTTCTCTCTGGACCAAGGCATATTGTCAGTTTATTACATAGAAGGAGGCTCGTTGTTTGGAAAACAAAATATTCTGAGAACATGCAGAGCGTGTGTGGTGGCTTTATTCCCATTCCACGCATTCTTTATAACTGCCAGATTTGGGATATGTTATATTTTGACAAGCAGTGCATTTCGGACAATAGATTATCATCTGGTTCTGTATTATACCAAGTACTTTAAGTGTACGGCATGGGACGAGGTATATTGAATATTCCTATCGGCCTTCTACTATAATTTGGTTTTAAAATTTGCGATTACTAAATATTGTTATGTAATGTAGTATACTCGTATATGTATAGGCAGCTCTGTTCATATGTGTACGTATATTCTATCTGTGTATGTATAAGCGGGCACGTGTTCTCCCCTTTTCTCTCCGTGTTATATCACTAATTATGGAGAAAACACGTTAAACAGAAGATTCATTTAAACAAACAAACAAACAAACAAACATTGTATTGCCCATTCCGTTCTGACTAACTACGTTGCCCATCCTAATGATCAGTACCGTGTGGCCAGCTTGCGCTAGAAAGCACACCTTTGAACTTATTTGGTACCTGTGCATCCAGACATACGTTTATCTGGCACGCTTACCGGTTGCAGGTCGGTACTGATGAAGGGAGGGGGTCTCTTCCACACACACACACACACACACACGCGCGCGCGCGCGCGCACGTACGTACGTACACGCTCGCGCACACGCACACACACACACACACACACACACACACACACACACACACACACACACACACATACATTTACGCATTTACTCATTCACTCACGCAGAGAAGGTGAGAAGAAACGAGTAAGGAGTGGGAGAAAAGCAGGAAAGGTCAGAGTACAGGACGGACTGAGAAAGGTCAGAGTGCAGGATGGACTGAGAAAGGTCAGAGTACAGGACGGACTGAGAAAGGTCAGAGTGCAGGATGGACTGAGAAAGGTCAGAGTACAGGACGGACTGAGAAAGGTCAGAGTGCAGGATGGACTGAAAAAGGTCAGAGTACTGGACGGACTGAGAAAGGTCAGAGTGCAGGACGGACTGAGAAAGGTCAGAGTGCAAGACGGACTGAGAAAGGTCAGAGTA
>CM065727.1:66916069-66926069 GCA_033310375.1 Conus canariensis
CCACCTAAGAAGCAAAAGAAAATCATGAAAGAGCAAAACAAGCTACATTTCCTTGTGAAAAGTAGAAAATATAAAAGGATAACCTCTTAAGACACAAGTGCTGAGGGCCAGTTCTTGGAATGAATCCGCAAGGGACTAAAATACAATAAACTAATAAATTCCAAGGATAAGTACCGCACCATTCCAGCAACTTACAGAGCAGCTTGGTGTTGCAATGACTGCAAGAAATATTCAATTATAAACAAAGCTTGCTCTTATGTCTTAGATTGAAGAAATAGGGGGAGATCAGCATTCATATCTGCAGTGGTAGATAATTCCGCCTAACTAACAGTATGTGCTTGAGTGGGTGAATGGGGAAAAATAAAATAAATGCTTCTCAAAATGAGCCTTCAGCAAGCTTATAGTCTCCAAGGGGGAGACAATCTCCAATAGGGAGGGAACTCACCGACATATAACTCCTGGTCAGATACCGATATTTCGAAACCTGATTGTTTCTCCTCAGTGACCACGGAAAGTGGTAATTTGACTCTTCTGCCTTTTCGGTTTTAAGAAGAATGCTATCCCAGAAAAGGCTGGTGTGCAATACCGTAGTATGTTTGTTGAGTTTTCAAAAAACCAACCAAAGGTGCCACCTAAGAAGCAAAAGGAAATAATGAAGGAACAATATATATATATATATATATATATATATAGAGAATGGTACTGAGGATCAGCGCAATCTTAAAAACAGTGCTCAACCACAGTGGGAGCGACATTTGTTATATTAAAAGCAAGTTAAAATCAAGCTTCTAAAAACATCTACAAATTTGTTTCACGCTGTGCGGTCGTCAGGATGTGATGAGCTTGTGTTGCCAGTGCCACGTATATATATAGCTAGCTGGTTTGCTGTTGTTTTTTTCTCGTGCTACATGTGTTTCTCAGGTGTTGGTTTTTTTCGCTGATAGGAACTTCCATCTGTGTCTGCAATTGTTAACCATTTCTGTTCTAACATTTAGAGTTGCCAACTGTGGTTTACATAGTATAATGTATTTCTCTGTTAGGCATAGATTGCATTTTTTTGGAAATGTTGTTGTATGATGCTGCTCTTTTTAAAATTTTCCAAGATATGTTGTAGTCTATGTTTTTTTCTTTAAGTTTCCAAATGTGTTTACTCAATTCTGTTTGGTTTTTGTATCTTTCTTTGTTGAATGATTGTTTATGGTTTGCATATCTAGTTTTGAATTGGTTTTCCGTGATACCTACATATGTTTCTTTTGCGTTCTCTGATGTTACAGTGGCTTGGTACACAATGTTGTTATAAAGGCATTTGTTGCTTAGGGGGCACTGTTCTTTTTTGGTACAGTTACAAGATTTCCTTTCGTTACCCTCCTTTTTTTCTGTGCTGCTTTTCATTTTGTTTGCTGAATCGATGGCATTTTTAAGGTTCGGCATACATGAATATGATAATTTGATGTTGTTTTTGTTGAATATCTTAAATAATTTATGGTCTTTTGGAAAGATGATGTCAAGATTTTAAAGAATTCTTTCCCTACATTTGTTTTAACTCTTGCATCATATGGGGGATTGTACCATATGATATTCCTTTTCCTGTTCTTTCTGCATCTTTTTGTATCATTGTCTGGATCGTATCTTAGTTTGTAATTGTAGCCACTTGTATGTAACGCCTCTTGGTATTCAGCTGTAGCGTTGTTGAATACTGTTTCGTTACATGACAAATTGGATAGTCTTTTATTTATGCTTTTGGGTATTGTTTTCAGTATGGAGGGTGGGTGATTGCTTTTGATGTTTACATAAACAGGCGTGTCATTTGGTTTCTTGTATGGTTTATATGTGTGTTGGTTGAGGTCTAACGTTATGTCTAAATAGTTCACTATCTTTTTGTTTGCTTCTATTGTGATTTTTAAGTTTTGGTTGTGGAAAATTTTACACAATTCTTTTTTCTTATTTTCAATATTTCTAGGGTTGTCATTCAGAGCGGCAAGGCCGTCATCCCTGTACAGTCCAGTTTGTTTTCCAAGTTTTTTTTGAATATTGGATAACATGAATAGTCCGACAAGCTCGCAAGTCTCGGCACCATCGTATGATCCCATTGTGACATCGAAAGTTGAATTCCTGCTTGTGTTCTTAATCCAGGTTTCATTTTTATTGTGCAGTAAAGTTTTCTTTGTGTGGAAAATGATTTCCATTTCTGACCCTGATATTTCTGTGTACTTGTTGGCAAATTTTATAGCTTTAGTTAGTAGCTTTTCATCTATAGATGGGTAGAAATCTACTATGTCAAATGTTATAAAAACTGTATTTTCTTGTTTATTGAGGTTTTTGAACCATTGTATTACTTCATATGTGTTTTTCCAGAGATTGAGTTCAGTGTTTTCTTTTATGTTTTTTATGGTTTTCTCTAAGATTTTTTTACTAATTTTCCCTAGTTCAGATTTGGAAGGGTTTATCAGTCTACATGTTGGGTTGTTCAAGAAATTGGGTTTGTGGTCTTTAAGTGTAATAAAGGCTTCTCTAGCTGCTGTGGTCTCTACTCTGTCACTTAGGTCCATTTGGTGCACAAGTTCCTTTTCTTTCTTTCTGATGTGATCATATGTAGCCTTGTCAGCCTTTCTGTAATTTTTCTGGATATTTTTATCAAGGAGTTTTGAGTACTCTTCAGGTTCTATTTTGTAAAAGTTATTGGTTTTATCCGCCTTCACAAATATTTTGGTGTCATTTTGAATTTGTTTAATTTCCTTTTCTAACGCTGATTGAAATTTGTTATTAGATTTTTTGAAATCTATGTTGGCTAACATTCTTCTCATTTTTTCTTCAAATGTTTTCATTTCTTCAATGGCTGGTGGTACTCGCCATGACTTGAAGTCGTATGTATTTTTATCCTCTTTTTTAGCGTTGGGGTTTAAAAAGAAAATGCTTTCCATCTCATATTTTTGATGAATTTTTCCGTTTGTCCTATCATTTTCTTCATGTAGCACTGGGGTTTAGCTAATGGAATGTTTTTGATGGATTGCTTAAAGTTGATTTTTTCCATTTTAAAATTTGCTGATTCAAAGTGCTCAACGTATGGAGCAGTTAAGAGAATGGTACTGAGGATCAGCGCAATCTTAAAAACAGTGCTCAACCACAGTGGGAGCGACATTTGTTATATTAAAAGCAAGTTAAAATCAAGCTTCTAAAAACATCTACAAATTTGTTTCACGCTGTGCGGTCGTCAGGATGTGATGAGCTTGTGTTGCCAGTGCCACGTATATATATAGCTAGCTGGTTTGCTGTTGTTTTTTTCTCGTGCTACATGTGTTTCTCAGGTGTTGGTTTTTTTCGCTGATAGGAACTTCCATCTGTGTCTGCAATTGTTAACCATTTCTGTTCTAACATTTAGAGTTGCCAACTGTGGTTTACATAGTATAATGTATTTCTCTGTTAGGCATAGATTGCATTTTTTTGAAATGTTGTTGTATGATGCTGCTCTTTTTAAAATTTTCCAAGATATGTTGTAGTCTATGTTTTTTTCTTTAAGTTTCCAAATGTGTTTACTCAATTCTGTTTGGTTTTTGTATCTTTCTTTGTTGAATGATTGTTTATGGTTTGCATATCTAGTTTTGAATTGGTTTTCCGTGATACCTACATATGTTTCTTTTGCGTTCTCTGATGTTACAGTGGCTTGGTACACAATGTTGTTATAAAGGCATTTGTTGCTTAGGGGGCACTGTTCTTTTTTGGTACAGTTACAAGATTTCCTTTCGTTACCCTCCTTTTTTTTCTGTGCTGCTTTTCATTTTGTTTGCTGAATCGATGGCATTTTTAAGGTTCGGCATACATGAATATGATAATTTGATGTTGTTTTTGTTGAATATCTTAAATAATTTATGGTCTTTTGGGAAAGATGATGTCAAGATTTTAAAGAATTCTTTCCCTACATTTGTTTTAACTCTTGCATCATATGGGGGATTGTACCATATGATATTCCTTTTCCTGTTCTTTCTGCATCTTTTTGTATCATTGTCTGGATCGTATCTTAGTTTGTAATTGTAGCCACTTGTATGTAACGCCTCTTGGTATTCAGCTGTAGCGTTGTTGAATACTGTTTCGTTACATGACAAATTGGATAGTCTTTTATTTATGCTTTTGGGTATTGTTTTCAGTATGGAGGGTGGGTGATTGCTTTTGATGTTTACATAAACAGGCGTGTCATTTGGTTTCTTGTATGGTTTATATGTGTGTTGGTTGAGGTCTAACGTTATGTCTAAATAGTTCACTATCTTTTTGTTTGCTTCTATTGTGATTTTTAAGTTTTGGTTGTGGAAAATTTTACACAATTCTTTTTTCTTATTTTCAATATTTCTAGGGTTGTCATTCAGAGCGGCAAGGCCGTCATCCCTGTACTCAAAGAGTACTGAAGAGTACTCAAAACTCCTTGATAAAAATATCCAGAAAAATTACAGAAAGGCTGACAAGGCTACATATGATCACATCAGAAAGAAAGAAAAGGAACTTGTGCACCAAATGGACCTAAGTGACAGAGTAGAGACCACAGCAGCTAGAGAAGCCTTTATTACACTTAAAGACCACAAACCCAATTTCTTGAACAACCCAACATGTAGACTGATAAACCCTTCCAAATCTGAACTAGGGAAAATTAGTAAAAAAATCTTAGAGAAAACCATAAAAAACATAAAAGAAAACACTGAACTCAATCTCTGGAAAAACACATATGAAGTAATACAATGGTTCAAAAACCTCAATAAACAAGAAAATACAGTTTTTATAACATTTGACATAGTAGATTTCTACCCATCTATAGATGAAAAGCTACTAACTAAAGCTATAAAATTTGCCAACAAGTACACAGAAATATCAGGGTCAGAAATGGAAATCATTTTCCACACAAAGAAAACTTTACTGCACAATAAAAATGAAACCTGGATTAAGAACACAAGCAGGAATTCAACTTTCGATGTCACAATGGGATCATACGATGGTGCCGAGACTTGCGAGCTTGTCGGACTATTCATGTTATCCAATATTCAAAAAAAACTTGGAAAACAAACTGGACTGTACAGGGATGACGGCCTTGCCGCTCTGAATGACAACCCTAGAAATATTGAAAATAAGAAAAAAGAATTGTGTAAAATTTTCCACAACCAAAACTTAAAAATCACAATAGAAGCAAACAAAAAGATAGTGAACTATTTAGACATAACGTTAGACCTCAACCAACACACATATAAACCATACAAGAAACCAAATGACACGCCTGTTTATGTAAACATCAAAAGCAATCACCCACCCTCCATACTGAAAACAATACCCAAAAGCATAAATAAAAGACTATCCAATTTGTCATGTAACGAAACAGTATTCAACAACGCTACAGCTGAATACCAAGAGGCGTTACATACAAGTGGCTACAATTACAAACTAAGATACGATCCAGACAATGATACAAAAAGATGCAGAAAGAACAGGAAAAGGAATATCATATGGTACAATCCCCCATATGATGCAAGAGTTAAAACAAATGTAGGGAAAGAATTCTTTAAAATCTTGACATCATCTTTCCCAAAAGACCATAAATTATTTAAGATATTCAACAAAAACAACATCAAATTATCATATTCATGTATGCCGAACCTTAAAAATGCCATCGATTCAGCAAACAAAATGAAAAGCAGCACAGAAAAAAAGGAGGGTAACGAAAGGAAATCTTGTAACTGTACCAAAAAAGAACAGTGCCCCCTAAGCAACAAATGCCTTTATAACAACATTGTGTACCAAGCCACTGTAACATCAGAGAACGCAAAAGAAACATATGTAGGTATCACGGAAAACCAATTCAAAACTAGATATGCAAACCATAAACAATCATTCAACAAAGAAAGATACAAAAACCAAACAGAATTGAGTAAACACATTTGGAAACTTAAAGAAAAAAACATAGACTACAACATATCTTGGAAAATTTTAAAAAGAGCAGCATCATACAACAACATTTCAAAAAAATGCAATCTATGCCTAACAGAGAAATACATTATACTATGTAAACCACAGTTGGCAACTCTAAATGTTAGAACAGAAATGGTTAACAATTGCAGACACAGATGGAAGTTCCTATCAGCGAAAAAAACCAACACCTGAGAAACACATGTAGCACGAGAAAAAAAACAACAGCAAACCAGCTAGCTATATATATACGTGGCACTGGCAACACAAGCTCATCACATCCTGACGACCGCACAGCGTGAAACAAATTTGTAGATGTTTTTAGAAGCTTGATTTTAACTTGCTTTTAATATAACAAATGTCGCTCCCACTGTGGTTGAGCACTGTTTTTAAGATTGCGCTGATCCTCAGTACCATTCTCTTAACTGCTCCATACGTTGAGCACTTTGAATCAGCAAATTTTAAAATGGAAAAAATCAACTTTAAGCAATCCATCAAAAACATTCCGTTAGCTAAACCCCAGTGCTACATGAAGAAAATGATAGGACAAACGGAAAAATTCATCAAAAATATGAGATGGAAAGCATTTTTCTTTTTAAACCCCAACGCTAAAAAAGAGGATAAAAATACATACGACTTCAAGTCATGGCGAGTACCACCAGCCATTGAAGAAATGAAAACATTTGAAGAAAAAATGAGAAGAATGTTAGCCAACATAGATTTCAAAAAATCTAATAACAAATTTCAATCAGCGTTAGAAAAGGAAATTAAACAAATTCAAAATGACACCAAAATATTTGTGAAGGCGGATAAAACCAATAACTTTTACAAAATAGAACCTGAAGAGTACTCAAAACTCCTTGATAAAAATATCCAGAAAAATTACAGAAAGGCTGACAAGGCTACATATGATCACATCAGAAAGAAAGAAAAGGAACTTGTGCACCAAATGGACCTAAGTGACAGAGTAGAGACCACAGCAGCTAGAGAAGCCTTTATTACACTTAAAGACCACAAACCCAATTTCTTGAACAACCCAACATGTAGACTGATAAACCCTTCCAAATCTGAACTAGGGAAAATTAGTAAAAAAATCTTAGAGAAAACCATAAAAAACATAAAAGAAAACACTGAACTCAATCTCTGGAAAAACACATATGAAGTAATACAATGGTTCAAAAACCTCAATAAACAAGAAAATACAGTTTTTATAACATTTGACATAGTAGATTTCTACCCATCTATAGATGAAAAGCTACTAACTAAAGCTATAAAATTTGCCAACAAGTACACAGAAATATCAGGGTCAGAAATGGAAATCATTTTCCACACAAAGAAAACTTTACTGCACAATAAAAATGAAACCTGGATTAAGAACACAAGCAGGAATTCAACTTTCGATGTCACAATGGGATCATACGATGGTGCCGAGACTTGCGAGCTTGTCGGACTATTCATGTTATCCAATATTCAAAAAAAACTTGGAAAACAAACTGGACTGTACAGGGATGACGGCCTTGCCGCTCTGAATGACAACCCTAGAAATATTGAAAATAAGAAAAAAGAATTGTGTAAAATTTTCCACAACCAAAACTTAAAAATCACAATAGAAGCAAACAAAAAGATAGTGAACTATTTAGACATAACGTTAGACCTCAACCAACACACATATAAACCATACAAGAAACCAAATGACACGCCTGTTTATGTAAACATCAAAAGCAATCACCCACCCTCCATACTGAAAACAATACCCAAAAGCATAAATAAAAGACTATCCAATTTGTCATGTAACGAAACAGTATTCAACAACGCTACAGCTGAATACCAAGAGGCGTTACATACAAGTGGCTACAATTACAAACTAAGATACGATCCAGACAATGATACAAAAAGATGCAGAAAGAACAGGAAAAGGAATATCATATGGTACAATCCCCCATATGATGCAAGAGTTAAAACAAATGTAGGGAAAGAATTCTTTAAAATCTTGACATCATCTTTCCCAAAAGACCATAAATTATTTAAGATATTCAACAAAAACAACATCAAATTATCATATTCATGTATGCCGAACCTTAAAAATGCCATCGATTCAGCAAACAAAATGAAAAGCAGCACAGAAAAAAAGGAGGGTAACGAAAGGAAATCTTGTAACTGTACCAAAAAAGAACAGTGCCCCCTAAGCAACAAATGCCTTTATAACAACATTGTGTACCAAGCCACTGTAACATCAGAGAACGCAAAAGAAACATATGTAGGTATCACGGAAAACCAATTCAAAACTAGATATGCAAACCATAAACAATCATTCAACAAAGAAAGATACAAAAACCAAACAGAATTGAGTAAACACATTTGGAAACTTAAAGAAAAAAACATAGACTACAACATATCTTGGAAAATTTTAAAAAGAGCAGCATCATACAACAACATTTCAAAAAAATGCAATCTATGCCTAACAGAGAAATACATTATACTATGTAAACCACAGTTGGCAACTCTAAATGTTAGAACAGAAATGGTTAACAATTGCAGACACAGATGGAAGTTCCTATCAGCGAAAAAAACCAACACCTGAGAAACACATGTAGCACGAGAAAAAAACAACAGCAAACCAGCTAGCTATATATATACGTGGCACTGGCAACACAAGCTCATCACATCCTGACGACCGCACAGCGTGAAACAAATTTGTAGATGTTTTTAGAAGCTTGATTTTAACTTGCTTTTAATATAACAATATATATATATATATATATCAATAAGATTAGAATTCCTAAAACGATTTTTAGAGTGCTCAACCCCTTGGGGAGCAACATTTGTTAAACAAATATATATATATATATATATATATATAATATATATATATATGTTTAACAAATATATATATATATATATATACGTCCAAATATAGACATACAAACGTACGTAGAAAGACATTATACTAGGAGAATCAAGCCTTCAGAGAGAGAGAGAGAGAATCTCCTTTATCGTCTTGTTCATGGTTATAGTCTTCCTTTTGATACCATGCCAGGAATAAGATCTCGTAAAGATTATATACAAATCAAATAAATGATTTATATGACAAACAGTCGTTACATATAATGTGTAATGACATTTTATGGAATATCTCAAAACTAGTTGTCACAAAGCGCAATGATTTGTTGTGTTGTCATATCAAAAAAAAAGATACCTCGGCATAGCTGAATATGATTTTTCACCATATGTAAACAGTTACATGTGGGAAGATAATAGTTTGTAGTCCAGCCATTGTTCAGAGAATTTCATGAAAACCAAGTTCAAATGTGCATCGTGTTGCTCAGTTTTATATCTGGAAAGTTCTCTTCTAATGGGCACAGATACAAATAAAGTTTTGCCAACAGTATAAGGAAATAAAGGATAATGGCTGCCAGACTAAACAAGTCTAAATAAAGGATATTGTTAATAACAATCTTCACATCAAAACCCAACAATATGAATGATTTTCTTAATTTTGAATTTTCAGCTTTGATGCATTTTTTCTTTCATCAAATCAGTCGGAGTATTCCACAATTGTTGCTTATCCACCGATGCTATCCTACATAAACAAAAAATCTACACGTATCATTACTAATGATTCCAATTTCCTTTAAAATGCCATTTGCGCCTAGACATCTATACAGAATTCTCAACTGGAACCGCAAAAAAATGACATTTTTTGCTTTGTGTACATATAAAAGTCATGAAGTCCAGTCATGACATACCGACAAACTGACACAATAAATGATTATTGGGTAACCTGTTTTGCACACAAACCAGCCAAGATGCTGGACTGGCGACTAACACATTTCCACGACTTTTAGACAGCAGAATACGGCCCTGTCGCATTTTGATGCGTCACGGGTCCTTCGTGTATTGAGATTTAAAACACCAGTTAGTGGAACCCTACAATTTGCCATGACGAAAGAGATCTGCTTTTCATTCAGTCATGGTTTCTTTAGGCCAACATTACCAAGAAACACCGGAACGTCACTAACCTCAAAGAAGAGCCATGATTCAGTTAGAAGTGGCTGAACTT
>CM065727.1:66931069-66968569 GCA_033310375.1 Conus canariensis
GAGAAACACCCAGCCCTATACACATATCTTCTGGTGCATCCCTCATCCCCCCCCCCCCCCCCCCCCCCATCTCTTGTCCATTGTAGCAAAGAAAGAGGAATGACCATACATTTCACGATGTTCTTAAACCATCAATACTGACAACCCATGTAGGTTTTAGTACCATGGAATATTCATTTCTCTAAAGGAGCCATCTTTAGAGATTTACTTTGACAACGTATCTGACGGTTTTCAAGGAATAGAAACGCATTTTCGAACAAACGGTTGGATGTTCTTCACACTCATGTTCACGCGCCTCTGAAAACTCGTATGGCTTTCGATACCATAGCATGTTTCTTTGTCTGAAGGACCCATCGCTAGAGAGGACTTTGACAAGATATGTGAAGGTTTTCAGGGTATAAAACTAATATTCAGACGCATTTCGGAACAGCACATTGAAGTAGCTGAGTGCAAAGAGATAAAATGCCTGAGGAAACTTGTTAACGATCCAATGGAGGTAAGGCTCTGTGTGCGTTATAAACACACACTCATCAGAAATGAGCCTTTAGTTGGATCTTTACGGTGTATGTCATAGATCACCGGGAAGAACAGATGTTAGATCCAGTGATCTTTACCATGTTTACAGTCAGTTAGCCAGTCAGTCACTCAGTCAACATTTACCTTCATGTAGTCGGTGGGTGTGCCGTAAAACACTGTGCGAGTGATATCGGTTGTGCCGTCCCTGCAACACACACATCATAACAAATACCACACACACACACACACACACACACACACACACACACACACACACACACACACACACACACAGGCACGCACGCATGCACTCTCTCTCTCTCTCTCTCTCTCCACACACACACACACACACACACACACACACACACACACACACACACACACACACACACACACCTACTGAAGGACGCGTATGCACACACCCAATCATGCATCCACAATCGCATGCTTGCAAGAATGAGTATGTCGAGCTGCTTAAAGGCACTCCACACAGTCCTCATCCCCTTACCCACCCACCACAACTGTCACACAAACCCACACAGCGCTTCAACACCTCGCACACACACACACACACACACACACACACACACACACACACACACACACACACACACACACACACACACTTACAGGTACTGCCCCCCGGAGTCCACCAGATACACCTCATCGGTGGTCAGCTGGCGGTCAGTTTCTGGAGTAGGCCGGTAATGGATGACCGCCGCGTTCGGCCCTGACCCTCCGATGGTCTCAAAGCTCGGACCCCGGTTCTTGTCCTCCTCGCTGAAAAAAAAAGTCTTTTATTGTGAAGCATCAGGCGATGCTGGTGCCCAGTTTCCTGTAAATCTAAATTCACATGTATTGCAGACTGAGCGTCCATATTGCTAGGAATGCATCTTCTCACCATTACATGGAACCATGAAATAGCCTAGATCATGCAACAGACACTCTTGTAGTAACAAACACTCGTATACAGTGAAAGGTGCTAGCACTGTGAAAGACTTTCGTGCAGCAAAACACTTGAGCACTTGGGAAAAAAAAACAACAGAAGATTCTGGCTACTTTTTGACCACTCATGCGAGTCAGCCACCACGGTATGATAACATTTTAAAAACCCGTTATAGTTTACATAATAAAAGGTCAGTCACCTCTTTGGTTCACAAACATAAAGTTAATGCTTTTACAACAATAATTGCTATGAACTTAAACCGCATTTGTATCGAAAACAAATCGAATATGCACGTATTTCTCTTGTAAGCATGTGAAATTGTGCTCGTCCGCTCTTCCTGAAACTTCTCCAGAAGAGGGTTTGGATGATTCTTCTCTAACATGTGACAATGAATTAGCTTTCACCCAAAGTCCGATTTTTACTTTCCCGTAATGAAGTGCAGATGGTGCATCTTTGCTACTAATATCATCTGCATTTTTAATCGATGTGTGGTAATTCTTGTAGCCACGTTCACTAACATTAAGTTCTCCTATCTTTTTTGTCTATGATCCCATAACGAGAATAACATTACATTCAAGGGGACACACACACACACACACACACACACACACACACACACACACACACACACACAACAAACACACACACACACACACACACAAACGCGCGCGCGCACACACACACACACACGCACACACGCACGCGCACATACACACACACGCACGCACGCGCGCGCGCACGCACGCACGCACACACACACACGCACACACACACACACACACACACACACACACACGCGCGCGCGCCACACACACACACACACACACACACACACACACACACACACACACACTCACACGCACGCACGCACGCACTTACCCACGCATTCTCTGCAGCTCAGCAGCCGCGGTCAGCTCTGTCCACTTCTTGCCCGACGTGACCTGCGGTACACGTCAGCACTTACGTCACCATCAAGAAGCTCGCTCTATTGCTATATACTGCAGATACCACACTTTGGAGATAAAGTTTGAAAAAAAAAGGATAAGAAGAACCAAAAGATTTGCAATAAATCACAGCAACATCATTTTGTAAGATTAAAAAAAGAGGAAGAGTACGGTTTACTTCATATTATGACGACATTAAGTGGTAAAGTCATAAAGAAGAGCATGACGAAGAATTACATTTGCTATTCATTGCAACATCAGCACTATGTGGTAAAGTAAACACTCAAGCAAAGAGAAAGAATAAGATTTGTTGAATATTTCAAGAACATTATGTTGTAAACAAAACAAAAAGAAAATGTGAAAGAAGGAAAGCTGTTACTCGTTGTAACAACAACACTGTCACAAAGACAAACAAAGCGAGAGGAAGAATAAAACTGGCTACAAACTCCAAAGCGAGAGGAAGAATAAAACTTGCTAAAAACTCCAACAACATTATTTCGTAAATTACACAGTCACAAGACAAACAAAGGGAGAGGAAGAATAAAACTTGCTACGAACTCCAACGACATTATGTCGTAAATTACACAAAGGAGCAAGAGGAAGAACGAAGAATGCTTCTCATCGGAACAACGATACTGTGTGACAGAGTACAAAACAGTGCAAGAAGAAGAATAAAATCTGCAACGTATCATAACAACAACAACACAATATGGTAAAATAACATAGCAAAAGCGAGATCCGCTGCCTATTACAAACACCATGTGGTCAGGAAGAAAAGCAAGAGGAAGAATAACAATTGCTACATATTACAACAACGTTATATCATAAAATTAAGAACAGAACGTGAGGAAGAAGCTTTGCACATATTGCAACAACTATGCCATCTGGTAAAGAAAGAGAGAAGGAAAGGAAGAAACAGATCAGCAGCATGTTGCAATAGACACTGTACTAAAGGTGTTTTTTTTAAGTTAAAGAAAATGAAGAAGAAGCGAGAGGAAGTATGAGATGAGGAAGAAGAGTAAGAAAAAGAAATGAGATGGACGAAGAAAAAAACACGGAAGATCAAGGCGACGAGAACGAGGACGATGACCATGAAGACAATATGAGGACGAACAGGGTGGTGACGAGCCACAAACCAAGACAGAATAAGAACAAGAAGGATAAAAGAACCAGGAAAAACATAATGGAGAAAAGTAGCCGGACTGCGAAGAACAGGGATAAGGAAGAACAAGATGTGGAACAAGAACGAAAGAATGGGGAACGAGAAAAGGATGACAGCGACGAGGAATTTGCAGAAGCAGAATAGAAAAATGAAAGAGGAAACATGGACAATAATGGGGTAAGAAAGAAAAAAAGCTAAGGAAAAAGACGATGGCGAAAACTGAAAAATGATAAGAGGATGGGAAGGAGAGGAGGTGGAAGGCTACGAAGATAATGACAGTTTCAGTTTCAGTTTCATCAAGGAGGCGTCACTGCGTGCGGACTAGTCCATATACGCTACACCACATCCGCTAAGTTTTGAGACCACATTACGCATGATTTGAAGCTGATGGATAAATGAATTTACAACAAAGATGAGACAGTTAAAGAAGAGGGTCTCGTGGCTACGACTCAGCGGAATAACTTGTCAGATAATGACAATAAGCAGGAAAGAACAGACAGAGAAAGACGAGGTTGGGAGGGAATAACAAGATGGTGAAGAATGAGGAGAGAAAGAATAAATGAAGAACGAAAGAAAGAAGACAATTCAAAAAAAGACAGGGAAAATTACAGGATAAATAAGAATAAGAGAATGGGGAAAGAGATTTAATGAAAATGGGAAGAGGAAGTGGATAGTGAAAGAATGTCTGCTGTCAAAACGAAAATGGGACTCTTTTGTTTTTGAATGAGAAAGAGAGGGTGGGCAGTGAGGGAGCGAGGGAGGGAACGAGGGAAGAGAGCAAGAAGAAAAAGGCAGAAGAAGAAGACGAGGAGGAATATGATCAACCCGGCAGTCAGCAACAGGTCTACATCTGATTATGAAAGAAATTCCTTCAAATGAGGATCATCGTTGTCGTCATCGTCATTGTCAATTCACTGACCTCGTTCTCCATCTTGGCAAAGAATTCCACAAGAACGGCACAATCCCGATTCTGAAACACATGGTCACAGACAGTGGATATGTTCAAGACTTGTGGCAACTGCGTGTGTGTGAGTGTGTGTGTGTGTGTGTGTGTGTGTGTGTGTGTGTGTGTGTGTGTGTGTGTGTGTGTGTGTGTGTGTGTGTGTGTGTGTACGTGCGTGCGTGCATGCGTTCGTGCGTGCGTTTGGGGTTTGGGAGAGAGACAGACAGACAGACAGAGACAGAGAGAGACAGAGACAGAGAGAGAGAGAGAGAGAGAGGGGGGGATAGAGGTAGCAACAGACAAAACATGAAGACTCCAACTCTAGGGAGATTTGGACAGCACAAGGTCTTCAGAGAAGGACGCCCCTCCTACCCACCTCCTGCTCTGTCCACAACCATTCTTCACACCTTTTGGACCTGCACCTGTATGGCTGGGCACCTCAAGGCCATGTCGGTGGAACATGTCTTAACCTCATAGCTATCGAAGACAAGTTCTACTTTGGGAAATTTAAACATAATCAAGTTCATTTTCCGTTGCCTCCAGGGCTTTGGTCCTCTTTTACCAGAAACCAAAATCTGTTTTCATGAGATCATAGGCGGATGAGCCTTAAAGCCCTCCTTGCTCTAACCTATGAGGCGAAGGCTCTGGCTTGGAAGCCAAACTCCCTCCAGCTGCTGGCTAATATGGCAATCTCCTCAGTCAGGTAGATGTGAGCTTCCTTCCTTCAGCTTTCATACGGCAGAGTTATTCCATCAGAATTATCCAGCTTAATGAATCTGAGAGAGGTACTGCATCCGGCCTCATGCCATTTTTCATGGCGGCCAATGGATAACTAGTTTTCCCATTCTGCAAGGTCTGTGTACTCTCAGTCATCCACTTCATCAATCTTTGCTTCCATGCCATGAATTCCCCAGCTGTTCCAGACTTTCATTTCCAGCTGCCTGCCTTGTACAGCGGTGTTGCTGGAGCTTCTGGTAGTCGTTGCCACATGCAGTACCAGCCGCTTGTACGATCTCTCTAAGCACTGGGCTGTGCTTTCTTGTGTACTTTCCTTGGGTCAGCGCTGCTTTGCATGAATTCTTGCCATGTTCCACTGCCTTGACATAGTGGACGCCACCACTTTCCCGGACCTGTATTCAATGGCATATTAATATGTGAGGGTCAAGCTGAATACTGACGGTCGTTTCAGCTAAGCCTTCTTTGCAGTGGGCTTTCCTACATAGTTCATTGTTCCCGTGGGCCCTGCTGAAAATAAGATAGTTAAGAGAAAATGAATATGGAAGTGCTAGTGTGACAGGGACGGACAGAGCGAGACGGAAAGAGGAGAAGAAGAAGAAGAAGAAAGAGAGGGAGGGGGGATAGGGGGACACAGGAGGGGGGGGGGTAGGTGGGACACAGACAGACTGACAGACACACAGACTCACATAGCAGTTCTGCATGCCCTGTCTCTCTGTGGGGTTTTTCTGTGCCTTGGCCAACGCGATATACGACCGTGCTTGGACTCGTTGACTCTGAAACAATGCATCAATAAACACGTCAACACATGTGCGCGCATGTGTGTGCGCATTTGAGTATAAATCATGGGAGTATAAACCGTATCTGATCCATCATTAATTTTTTGGTTAACAACTTCTCTTGCCTTGTGTGTCAGGTATGTCATGTTACATACATTTTTTTTTACATAACTTTCGAAAAATTCTAATCACTGCTTTATGACTCCAAGACAATATTGTCGATCCGCTCCAGAGATTGACAGAGTATCTAGAAATTCTTCATCTCTCTCATCTCTCTCTCTCTCTCTCTCTCTCTCTCTCTCTCTCCTCTCTCTCCTCTCTCTCTCTCTCATAATTCGAACATTCTTCATACCCGCTGCCTCTCTCCCTCTGCGCGCGCGCGCACGCGCGCGCGCGCGCGTGTATGTGTGTGTGTATGTGTGTGTGTGTGTATGTGTGTGTGTGTGTATGTGTGTGTGTGTGTGTGTGTGTGTGTGTGTGTGTGTGTGTGTGTGTGTGTGTGTGTGTGTGTATGCGTGTGTATACTTGTAACGCCTTCCATCTTCTTAAAAACATATGTCATTCAAACGTCAAATGCCGACTATGCACTAACATATCACCTTAACAGATACGTCTGCGTGTGGGGGCCACATGATATGTAATTATCGTCCATCAACAGCTCTGTATGCTTTCAAGTTACTCCACAGAAGGCATCAGCAGGACCAGCTAGCGAAAGCTGTTTTGCTCATCGAGAACCTCGTCAGGCTAGCTAGGTACTGGATCCAGTTACCTGAACGTAAAACGTGTTCTCCCTCTTCTCCTCGAGCACTTTTTAAATTTTCCTCTCACATTCCTTCTTGCTCGACGTGAACTCTCTCTCTCTCTCTCTCTCTCTCTCTCTCTCTCTCTCTCTCTCTCTCTCTCTCTCTCTCTCTCTCTGTGGATTTGAACACGCACTCGCACGACTGACTGTTGACAGTGTGTTGACAACAGATGAACTACCTCAGGAATGGCGTCGAAGATGGCGAAGTTGCAGACATCAGTGACCCAGATCTTGTTGTCTGACGAGGCCGAGGCCAGGGCGGTGATATCTGCCACCACTTGGGTCGAATTGTACTCACGAACCTGACCACACACACACACACACACACAAACACACACACACACACACACACCACGAATGACAAAAATGCAATCTGAAAACATGATATATAAATTCCGACAGCTCTTCTCGGCAGTTAGAGGACGTTTCTATTTTTGGCGCATGACGAAAACAGTAATGGCCGGACATCATTAGAGAAGACTTGCTTTTTGTTCTCTACCTTTTCTATCTTGTTGTCATCGAAGACGAAAAGGATTGTCAATGGAAAGAAACTGGAATAAAAACTCGTTTCTTCAAACTTGGTTTTTGTTTTTCATCTTTGTCTTTTTTTGTTCCTAAACAGGAATGAACACGCCAGCGACAAATTTCTTTGCGATTGGTAACAGAAGCCGACGAACCTCCCTGTTGAACCAGCAGTATTCATGTAACCAGGTATCTAACGCACCTTAAGGGGAAACTACGCTGTCATATGGTCCCGTGCCGCTGAAGTTGAGAGTGGGGTAGATGAAAGATAGGTAGAGACTGAAGCCGGACCGTGTGCGGCCCAGGCATGAAAAAAGAGTGTTTGGAAACATCTGTGGGTAGTACGTTAACCTGACTTTGCCTGGTCCATTACCTCTACCCCTACCCCCCCCTCTCTCTCTCTCTCTCTCGCTCTCTATCTATCCTTCTTTCTTGTGTCTCTCTCTTTCCACAACACTGCAGTAGTAGCAGTAGTATTCTTTCCCGGCAACGTGTTCATCGGTTAGAGATAGGAGCTTAGATAAGAAGACTATACAGGTCCAGAAGACTCTAACCCTAACCTCATCTACCCTATCACCTACCCTATCATCTACCCTATCACCTACCCTATTATCTACCCTATCACCTACCCTATCATCTACCCTATCATCTACCCTATCACCTACCCTATCATCTACACTTTTTTGAACTTTTGACCAAGTTGAAAGCGGATGGTTACAACATTATTTTGGCTTGGATTCCTGGTCATGTTGGCATTGGAGGGAACGAAATGGTTGATCGTTTAGCCAAGAATGCCACAAGAGAGAAACTGTCCAACATATATATCCCCTGCTCAGATCTGAAACCCAAAATTAACGATTATGTGAGAGACCTCTGGCAGGAGGATTGGAATACACAGACGGATAACAAACTCTTTCAGATCCGTCCAAACCTTAAGGAGTTCCTCCCATCTGCGTCTGGTGGTCGTAAAGAAGAAACAGTTCTGTGCCGGCTGCACACCGGCCATTCGTATTTTACCCATTCGTACCTTTTAAAGAGTGAAGAAGCTCCGTGGTGCATTCCATGTCATGTGCCACTCACAATGAAACATATTCTTTTAGAGTGTTGGGACTTGCACGATGTGAGACACAAACATTTTACGGCAGATTCCATGAAAACCTTGTTCAGAGATGTCCCACCTGATGCCATCTTTGAGTTCTTGAAAGAGAATAACATTTTTCATCAGATCTGAGTTTTTACAGTGGAAAGATTTTTAACAAACTTTCGGATGGTTTTTCGATGTATTTTAAAGAATTGTGTGAATGAATGACTTGTGAGTTGATTTTAACGTGGTGACAGCCCTGATGTGGCCCTTTGCGGTCGGCTGGGCTATAAGTAACATTATCTTATCTTATCTTACCCTATCATCTACCCTATCATCTACCCTATCATCTACCCTATCACCTACCCTATCACCTACCCTATCATCTACCCTATCATCTACCCTATCATCTACCCTATCACCTACCCTATCACCTACCCTATCACCTACCCTATCACCTACCCTATCACCTACCCTATCTTCTACCCTATCATCTACCCTATCACCTACCCTATCATTTGCCCTCAAACTATTTTGAATGTATAAAACCTTATTTAAAAAAAAACAAAAACCCTGAACACACAAACAATTGTTTTCTCTTGTTCTCTATCAGTATAAAAAGGACGGCTGTCACTGCCTCTGCTCCTCTCTCCCACCCCTCTCTGCCCCTACCAATCCTGTACTTAAGCCACGGTATGCAATACAAGTCATCTGGTGACCATAGTCACAGTGGTGAAACTGAGCGCAACCTTCACAAGAGATTCAAGGAACACAAACGTGAGTCCTCTCCAGTGGGTGAGCATCTGACCCACACCCAACATCACTTTGAAAAGGACAATGTGCAAGTGCTCGACAGAGAAGCAGGATGGTTCCAGAGGGGAGTAAAGGAGGCAGTCCACATCGCCGCCAGGAACCCCACCCTTAACCGCGACTGGGGCCGACACAACCTGCCATCGGTGTACTCCTCACTCATTCAGTCGCATTGTCATGAGTTCGCTCACGGCGGTGCGCACTGAATCCAGTTCTCACTCAACCCAGCAGTTGCGCTGAAGAAGTCGGCCGGATTGCCGACGAAAGCTACGCACACAGTGAGTAGCCTTCTCTAACTGAGTGACTTGTTTAGTCTGGTAGCCTTTACGTCATCTGGTCTTTGCTCAGACTGTCTGCCCCTACTACCTCTCCTCCAAGACCGACTGATGTTCACTCCAAGCCATCTTTCTAAGGGCTCAGGCTAAAGTCCACTCCCTCTCCCCACCTTCCCGTCCACCCTTAACCACCACCTTCCAGCTTTCCAGTTTCAGTTTGAGCCACCCCATGGACAGCTTGATTCTGCTGCACCGTCCGATTCCTCGGCCCATTCTTCTTACACTGTTGTCCGCGGTAATGCAGCTGTTCGATGAATAAATTAAGGCTGTTTACTCTGTTTGCTCCAATTTGAACAGTGCTGAACAATTAAGTAGTGGGGGAAAACAAGTGCAGGTTAACAATTCTTCCATCAGTATAGTAATGACTTGGCAAAGATTTAAAATTTAGAAAAAAGGGGTTGAAGATGAAGACAATGGGAAAATATATATCATAAATATGAAGACCCTTCACTAGCTGCATGAGGGAACCATCGTAATCCCTCTCGAAGGCAGATCTATATGTATTGCCTGCTCCTAGGCCTTTCGTCCGCTGGATCGGACTCATCAGGGAGACACGGCTGATTGTGTCTGTGCTCTTGGCGTCAAATAGAGACACACCACAGTCCATAACTCTGTGGTGTTCTCACCACCAAGGGTTCACGATCTGAAAGTTCGAGTCTGAGCTACCTTGGGGACCGAAGATAACGTGTGCTTAATTGCAGGCCAATACACGCCGTCGTTTTGACATCCTGCTATCGCAAAAATCCACCAATATAAGAAAGACTAAAAATCAGGGCATTTATGTATAAGTAGGGGAATAAACTTTCAGCTACTGACATCAAGTATTGGATATGAAGGCGCATATTTGATTTTCTGCGTGCGGAAGGATTCATTCATGAGAACGTTTGCCTATAATTCGGTAGACATGACAGATTGGAAGAATGCCGCTCCGCACGTCGTCCGCTAGCGCTGGGCACTGTCGGGAATGGAGCTTACGACCCTGATATTGAGAGTCCAGTTTAAAAATCACTCAGCTATAGCCTACGGGAAACCACAAAACTACAACAATCTACTCACCTCCACACACATGCCAGTTTTCCCATTACAAGTACCGTCTTGGTTAGTATTCAGATGCACGTGCAACTTGTCCTTTGTTTCTGGGTCGGTGGGGTTGGCAGTCAGGCGGGTATTCTTGTCATAGATGTACACACTGAAACATCATCCAATACCGCTATCAGTGACATCAGTGTAACTGGATGAAACGACGAACGTAGAGAGAGAGAGAGAAGAGAGAGAGAGAGAGAGAGAGAGAGAGAGAGAGAGAGAGAGAGGATACACCACTTTTATTACTATCAGGATGATGAAATGATAAAAAAAAAAAACATGAAACACCACCGTGGCTAACAACAGTATGACCTGACAATACGAAGAACATCAAATACTTTCGGTGGTTAACACAGTACGATTTCATAATCAAATAAGCAATAAAAAAAAAATCCATTGCTTTTTAGGCCATTGTACTCAGCACAGTAATATCCTTCGTTATATACGCTTTGAGACTTCTTTGATTTTTTTGCCCCAAAAGGTATTGTTGGTATTCATGTCCACAAATACGTGTTTTGATATTGAGTGAAAATTACAAGATACGCATGTGTGTGTGTGTGTGTGTGTGTGTGTGTGTGTGTGTGTGTGTGTGTGTGTGTGTGTTGTGTGTGTGAGTGTGTGTGTGTGAGTGTGTGTGTGTGTGTGTGTGTGTGTGTGTGTGTGTGTGTGTGTGTGTGTGTGTGTGTGTGTGTGTTTGGTGGGAGCGGGTGAACTGAGGGCCCTGTCATTAACAAATTATCAGTCAAGGTCTGATCTTCCCACGCCGCTCATTCGGGATAAACCGGTCACAGCAACGTTATGTAGCTGTCCCAGGGCCATAGGCAAGTACCAATATCACGTTGTCATAAGGCAACCCAGTGGAGGAGACCCGGCAATGCTGCTGATCATTTCAACGGAATCTGCTCTGATCCAACACACAACAACTGCTTCGTCTCGGAGCCAGCGTGAGTGAGCATACTCCTCCAGTGGAACAATAACGATCGAAATAATGCAGCCATACGTGATTGATGACATGCTTGAATTAAACACTGGCTAGAAGATTAGATGACATTTTGACGTTCTTTCACGCTCAGCTGGCGGAGTAAACTCTAAACTGAAAGTATTCTTGAATTCGTTCTCTTTGTTGTAACTGGTATTCAGTGACATGGGCATAGCTATTCATCTATCTATCTGTCTAATCTATCTGTCTAATCTATCTGTCTATGTGTCTGTCTATCTGTCTCTCTATCTGTCTATCTATACGTCTCTCTCTCTCTCTCTCTCTCTCTCTCTCTCTCTCTCTCTCTCTCTCTGTCTATCTATCTAATTATCTATCTATCTATCTATCAGAAACTTCCATCTCTCTTTCACTTTAGATCGGCTGTATGACCAGTCAGTGTTTTACCTGACTTTGTTGTTGTCGCTGGATTCTCCATAGTACTCCACAATAGCGTAGGAGATGAAGAAGGGGTTGTAGTCTACGTCTTTGGCCCGCAGGTTAAACAGCCCTGGACAGGATAATAAACACAGCATGGACTCCGTGGACCTAGGATAAGTAACCCTTGACCGGATATGAATATAGATTGGACAATGATGATGCAGGTTAAATAATCCTGGACAGGACCGTAACACTTAATGGGCAGTAAAGACGTAAAAGATGAAGAAGGGGGTGTACTAGCCCGGCGGGTTAAACATCCCTGGGCAGGACATAGACGCATACTGGACAATGATGACAAAGGAGATGAAAAAGGGTTTGTATTCTGTTTGACTGGTCCGCAGATTAAAAAAAGAATTTGAACAAGTTATAAACCACCACAAAAAAAAAAAAGACTTTGATGGCATAGGAGTTGAGAAAGGGATGCACTCTATGTTAATGCCCTAAAGTTAAACAACCCTTGACAGGATTGAACACATCATCATTTTGATAACAAAGAACAACTGTACCTGATGCTTTCGCTGGTTCAAAAACCAGTTCCTGACCGATAAAAAAATCATCAGATCTATACATTCCCATCTCAACAAGAACAAGAACAAGAACACAACAACAACAATAACAACAGCAACGGCGACAACACTATTCCTATAAATGAAAACAAAAGTTACTAATACCAGTACTGTTGCTATTGCTGTTTTACTACTAGCGCGACCATGACTGTTACTGATACCCCTGCTGCTGGTCCTGATGATGCCACTCCCATTACGTTTAGAACGAGTACTACGGCGGCTGCTGCTGTTGCTACCTAAGTTGCTGTTGTTATCATTTCTCCTAGTTCCAGGACAATACTGTGACTGCTGGGGACAATACGGAGATGATCAAAAGACTTTTAATGGCGGGAGTTAACAACAACAACAACAGCAACAACCACAACAACAACAACAACAACAACACACACACACATACACACACACACACGCGCGCGCGCGAATCTGCACAATGGTATATTTGTGGCATTCTTGGCTAGTTGATCAGCACCGCCCTCACATTGTATCAACAGACATTGACAAAAGAGAGCAAGTTTATGATTACTTACCCCATCTCTCTCTCTCTCTCTCTCCTCTCTCTCTCTCTCTCTCTCTCTCTCTCTCTGTCTCTGCCTCTCTCTCTCTTCTCTCTCTCTCTCACTCACTCACGCTCTCTCTCTCACTCACTCTCTCTCTCTCTCTCTCTCTCTCTCTCTCTCTCTCTCTCTCTCTCTCTCTCTCTCTCTCTCTCTCTCTCTCTCTCTCTCTCTCTCTCTCTCAAAACAAACAAACAAACAAACAAAATCAAAACCGAAAGGAAAGCAACTTTCTTTCAAGTACCTCTTGAAAAACTAAAACAATTTTCTAAGCCACACGAAGAAGCAAACAAACAAAACATCTCAAACATACAAACAATCAAACAAACAGCCCGTACAGGCGGTTTCATCCAGACTGGTGACGATGCAGGCCCCGTGAATCTTCATGTCCTCCATGGCCTGACGGACATCCCCCACTTTGTCCTGCCACGTTCTGCCTGCATGCACACACACACACACACACACACACACACACACACACACACACACACACACACACACACACACATACACACTCACATACACACACACATACACACACACACACACACACACACACACACACACACACACACACACACACACACACACACACACACCCCAATATTTACTTGTTTATTGCGTACATAAATCAAAAACGTGTAAGGATCTGTATTAGACTTTTCATAACGTGAATGTAAGAAGGGCTAAATCCACATTTACGACATCTAAAACGATTTGTTTCTATACAATATCTTGCTTCCGTTAATGTTTAGATGTACAAAAAAAAACAGAAAGAAAAAAATACACTTCGGAAAGACCCCGAAATTTACCCGCACGTTCAATCTAACGGGCAAACATTGACATTGATACATAAAAGCGCATGTCTACTTGGCACACACTGGCGGCAGTTGTATGAACAGAATGACCACGCAAAGGAATAACACTGTCTGAAAATCCAGTCACGTCACCTAGCCACTATCTTCAGCCTTATCAGCGTTTAGCACAAACTGTTCTGTAGAGTCTGTGTAGAACTGTTCTGTGATGTAACGTTAGGTAGAGACTGCCTCCAGCCGTGCTATGGTCGTAGCGTATCAACTGGCATTCCACTGTATAGGGGTTATTTCCTTTGAATCGAACAATTTGGCTGTCAGTATGCCAAAGTTATCAGCAACAATTGTTTACGCAACCACCTCGTTCACTGAAAGAGCTTTTTTTGCCTGAAACACGCTTGTGATGGTGCCTATATTGGGAAGTCCACAGAATATTCAACCAAATGCCGGTAACACACACACACACACACACACACACACACACACACACACACACACACACACACACACACACACACACACACACAAGCCAAAGAATGTCAATAATTGACTATGTAAAAGAAAACAAAGCATCCTTTTCAGAATGCTGACGGCTGCTCTGGCTCGTTTTGAATATCCTACTTAAAGAATGTAAGTGGTTTGGAGAGAAAAAAATCACATCACGCACTGGCATAGTTAATGTCCAAAGTGGTGAAGGTTGGTTTGAGAGGTTTTGAAAACTCCATGACAACTAACAATGTCAGTGATTAAAAAAAACATCACGTAACGGAATATTTCATGTCCAGAAGACGAATGGGCATTTTAGACGATTTCTAATACTCCATAAAAAGAGTGTCGAGGGGTAAAAACATGGCACGTTTCCGTATTTGGTGCATAAAGTGCTGATGGGTATTTTGAGTGGTTTCAAAATCCGATTGAAAAGGATGTTAGAAGATGTAAAAAAAAAACAAAGAATTACACGCAGGCAGCCAAAGTTTTGATGTGTGTTTTGTGTGGTTATAAAACACCCATTAAATGTGAGTAGTTAAGAAGATCATATACCGGCGTACTTTGTGTATAAGTGGTTTAAAACACTCCGTAACGTGTATAAGTGGTTTAAAACACTCCGTAACGTGTATAAGTGGTTTAAAACACTCCGTAACGTGTATAAGTGGTTTAAAACACTCCGTAACGTGTATAAGTGGTTTAAAACACTCCGTAACGTGTATAAGTGGTTTAAAACACTCTGTAAAAATGCTAGCGGGTAAAGCTGAAAACAGACTTACGAACAGGCTTCCTTCAAGTCTGAACCGTTGGTTGTGTTCGGGTGGTAAGAAATGCTCCACTGAAAGAAAGTCTCCATTCAAAAGAAAGTCAGTAATTTAAAAAAAAAAAAAAAGAAGAAGAAGAAAACTTTCAGCGTATTTCATGTTCAAAGTGCTTTCATGTTCAAAGTGCTAGTGTGTGTTGTATGGTTTTCAATACTGTATTAGTAAAATGTCAGTGAGAAAGATCATGTACCAACGTAGTTCATGTCCAATCCAAAGTTTTAATAGGTATATTTATGAATACTCCATTAAAAGAAGTCAGAAGGCAAACAAAGCGAACCACGAACCGTCATATTTCGTATCCAAAAAGTTAATGGGTGTTTTGGGTGGTATTTAATACCCTATACCCTAAGAAAACAGTGTCAATGGGTTAGGAAAAAAATCACGAATTGGTGTATTTCATGTCCAAAGCGTTAATGGACGTTTGGGGAGGTTTGGGTTTCCTATGAAAACAATGTCAGTTGATTAGAAATCACGTACCGGCGTATTTCATGTCCAAAGCGTTGATGATCGTCTTGGGAGGCAGAGGCTGGTCAGTCCACGCCACGTCCACTGGGTTGTTGAAGACCTGCTTCAGGGTGATGTTGGCCGCCGTGAAATCTTTCTCCATGCTCTGCCATTGACCTGCGCAGTGAAAGCGTCCACGGAGACGAGGATGACGAGGACAACATCTGGTATTGTTCTTGTCATGTCGAGGGAGTTCAGTTCAACAGTCATCTGTCCTCATTTCAACAACTAGAGCTGTTGTCAGACTAAGCTTGTTTCCCTTTGGCCAAAACTGTGCGTATAGAAATGTCCCTCTTCAGCCAATGGACGTGGACAAAGCCGTTGTAGTCCAGCAGAGCTAGCAAAATTCCTCTGGAAATACACTGTTTTTACTGGACAGCAGACAGTAACAGTCTTCCTGGATTTAAATCGAAAGGAGACTAATGTACATAAATAACATGCTTGTATAAGAGCGACACTGATGATGATGTTGATCATGACAACAATGATGATGATAATGATAATGATGGTTATGATGTGATGATGATGCTCTTTATAATACCCAGTTTGGCAGGAAAAAGTAGACGAAATAAAAAGAACGTTTGCTGAAGAAGAAGAAGAAGAAGAAGAAGAAGAAGAAGAAGAAGAAGAAAAACAAGAACAAGAACAAGAACAAGAACAAGAAGAAAAAGCAGGAGAAGGAGGAGGAAGAGAAAGGATATAAAGAAGACAACAACAACAACAACAACAACAAAGGGCAGAGAATGCAGTCTATCATGCTAAAATGGGGACACGATGTAACGCAGTGCAGAAAAGTGTAATTTAATGCAAAACAATACAACGGATTACAACCTTCGTCCATGGATAGCTGGAGCTGGTTAGTACACATCATTCTCAAGGAAAAACAGAACAGAATTCATGACGACAGAATGCTGAACACTCATGAAACCTTTGAAAACAAATTCATCCCTACAGTCATAAATAAACAAACCCCCAAAATGGTCAAGTGATCGTGTGCAGTTTGACTTTCACATTATCAAGGGTTGCTAGCTTTAGGAAAGTTTGCAGACATACCGATCGATAAACTGATAATTAAACACACAGACAGGCTCATAAGATCGAAAGAGAGAGAGAGAGAGAGTCGGGGGACGGAGGAGCGGAGTACAAGGGAGGGAGGGGGAGGGTGGAGGGGGACAGACAGGCAAACTAACGGTTAGTGACAAGGAAGGGGTCGGCTCCAGCAATTTGATCCTCGGTCAGTTCACTGGTCAGCCACTGTGACGGGGTAGGTACACCTCTCTTACCTGTCATAGACAATGAATAGAAAAAGATACTGATAAGAACAATAACAATGATGATGATGATGATGATGATGAAGAAGAAGAAGAAGATGATGATGATGATGATGATGATGATGATGATAAGAAGAAGAAGAAGAAGAAGAAGAAGAAGAAGAGAAGAAGAACAACAACAACAACAACAACAACAACAACAAGAACAAGTAGAAGAAGAAGAAGTAGAAGAACAACAACAACAGCACAACAACAACAACAACATTATGAAATGAGCTATGCCTACGATCACATGTGCATATGTGTATGCACGTATATATGTATGTGTGTGTGCATATAGGTGCTATTGAGATCATAGAAAATGACACAAAGTCAGAGACAGAACTGATGTGCATTGTCGCGACAGGTACATAGACAAGAGTTGTTGTTTTTTTCCTAGCAGAAGAGTGAGAAGGTTCTGCAATACCCCATCCCTTTCCACCATGGCCGATCACCGTTACACCTTCCTCACCACAAGCAAATTCGCAGCTGTATGTTTTTACCGAAAAAGCGTGAGATCGCGGAAGAATAATGCTGCACATGCGTATGACGATGTCAATCACCTTTTTGAAGCAGCATCTGCGTCAGATGTTTACCATTTAATTGTAACAGTACCTGTTAGAGAATCAAAAAACATCCCCGCCGGTTGGCAGCACGGAACAGTCACTCTGCTACCAAAACAATGAGGAAGCACAATGCGGCCTGGTGACTGTCCACACATTGCTCTGTTCACGTCATTTTTACAAGATTCACATGAATCTGGACCAGAAGGGACCGTTATCTTGGATTGTTTTGACTGGTACATTCTCACCTAAACAAAGACATCTGTTTCAAGAAATGGCCTCCTGTAGCCTGTGTTCCTTTTGAAAGCCGCTATTGAGAAATTTAAGCACATGTTAGCACACTTCTACACAATCTTTGTTGACATGAAGTTTGCTTCTGGGAGTATTGACCACAGAGTGAAGCTTGACGCCATGCAAAATGCCGGCCACTCCCATCACATCATTAGTATAACGGCGAATATGTCCACCAACCCCACATTCCACGTGCAGACAAGAGACATGTTCACGCTAAGATTGTCAGACGTCTAGGCATTATACAAAGCTGTCCATGGTCGGCTATAGTGTTCCTTCAAGCTTTGGATCCGTGGTTTGTTTGATTGAGCATCATTCATTTACACTACATTCATTCCCATCTCAGTGCGAAGTGTACATGAATTACCTCTATGTCAACACTCATAGTGAAGAGAAACTTCAGGAAATGACGAACAAGACCGAAGCATTCCTTTATTACGTTGGAATAGAAATCAAACGTGTGAAGTTTGCGACATTTCATGGACAAGGCACACGAAATGGCTGGACATCCAGGGACAGAACTGACGACGTTCACGTGACTGTGCAAGGACACGAGGTACCAAATGAATGGACAAGACAGACCATACTCCTGTCTTGTTTTCCAGGTACCGATGAATGGAAAAGACAGACCATACTCCTGTCTTGTTTTCCAGGTACCAATGAATGGAAAAGACAGACCATACTCCTGTCTTGTTTTCCAGGTACCAATGAATGGAAAAGACAGACCATACTCCTGTCTTGCGTTCGTGGTACCAATGAATGGAAAAGACAGACCATACTCCTGTCTTGCCTTCCAAAGGGTTCTGACTGGAACATCGGAATTAAAACAGTTTGTGCAAGTCAATGAGAAATGTGAAGATAGCACTTCAAGAAATTTCACATACTCTCGGTAAGAAAATTGATGCAGTGAATGGCATTCCATCTTCACAGCTAAATTTCTTTTACAGTAAAGTGAAATTCACAACAACAACAAAGTTTTTTTGTAAACGTTTGAAGACCAAACTGCTCCATTTATTCGCAGTCGTCTCACACTAAACTCGTCCACTAATCAAGCAGACATGTTCCTATCCAGAAAGCAAGCCGAGCTTGTACTTTTGAAACAAAGTGGTATGTGCCAAACAAAACGTGTGTCTTTCCACAAATCAGCGCTAAGCATTGACGATCAACATGTTAGCGTGGTGACACTCAACATGAAAAAGAAAAGCATCACATGCAGCACTCAAGGACAGTTTTGGAGGCTATACAACAGACAAGTGAACGTTAAGGAAAGTCAGCAAAGTCACCCTGTCCCGTTCATCATTTGTTGAACTCAGTGAATTACATGTAATCATGAATTTGAAACTGGAATACGGTTAACACAGCCAATCTGTCGGTATTGTTCCTCCAGCCTCTAACAGTGGCATTATTCGGATCCGCTATTCTGACCCCAAGCAATTGTACAGCGCCATCAAGAGTGTAGAGATGAATAAAGACTCACACTATATTCAAGACCATTAGCAACAAGGCAGACAGAGTTGTGAAGGGATTCCAGTATCACCCATGACATCTTCCATCAATATCTTACCAAAATCGAGCATTCACGATCATATGACATGATTAATCGCAAAGGAACGACTGTAGCTGCTTGAGACAAATTGAACGCACTATTTGCAACATATAAGAAAGTATTTAAACTGTACAGTTTTAACACAGATGTACTGACACGCTCAGAATGGATGTCGAAGATTGACAGGCCTCTACACTCGTAGGCATTATGGATAAATTGATGTCAACAGCAAGGATTTGAAAACAAATATGTGGTGGATGATTTTATAGAACTTATTCAAAATATGAATGTTTCAACTGTCGCTGTGGAAAATGTGTAGAAATTGAAACCCGGTACCCGACTTGTGGATACAGATCACAGAAATTCAATGACATTCATCGTGGAGGTTTCCAATTCGTTTAATTCTTCTTTTTTTTTTCAACAGCATTGTGAAAAAAATACGTATGCCTCTTTGCCTGTCATTAAATGATGCCGGAGTCTACACGAAATGATAGTGACTGTCATCTCCTCTAAAGATGCTGTGCATGAAAAAGTGGTACCTGGTCTTTGTATCCTAGGGCCGGCCATCAGTCCATGCGAAAAAACTGACAAAACATTTGAGCAGTTCATGCATGACTGACTCCGGAAGAGCGTGGGCTAGAAGAAATCGTCTTCTGTTGAACAGATTAGCACTCTATCTGTGAGACTGAAGACTGTCTATCAGGTACTGAGATAACACCAAAGAATTACTGAGAGAGTGGGGAGGGGTTAAATGGGTGGGGGGAGCGAGAGAAAGAAGGGGGAAGAGGAGAGGATGGGGGTGGGGTGGGAGAGGGAGAGGGACAGACGGTGGAGAGGGACAATGACAAAACCTTTCATTGTTCGTATAGCGTTAGAGCCCTTAAGTTGTAGGAGTCCATGCAAGAAGTTGTGAGCTCGCCTAGTTTGCACACACACACACACACACACACACACACACACACACACACACACACACACACACACACGCATGCACGCACGCACTCACACGTACGCACGCACACAAACACACTAACACACACTAAGAAACGTTCGCGCACACACCCTAATACAATACATCTGTCACTCCTTTCATTCCCACACACTCTCCTCCGTACCCAACTTCCCGCTTTTCACAACTCCATACACAAGTAACATAATGGCGTCTGGGATCATTTCATAGGAAATGTTCTACTTTAAAATTAGCCTTTGTTTCTCATTATTTCTAGTTTCCTTTTTCTTATCTGCATTGAGAGAGCAAGAAATCGTGCCCATTCCCTTAATGCTATTTTCATTGTCAGTTGAAAGAATGATTTTCACACTGTTTCAGGAATGTCTGTTATAACTAAACAAGCCCTTCTGCTCTTTATGAGATCACTATACTATTTCGATGGATTTTTCCGTAAACGTTTCTTAAATTGCTAATACAAATGAAAACAGATGGTAATGGTTGCAAGTGCTACGTTCATATAATCTACTAATAACATTCACAGCGGTTGTTTCTCATATCATTCAGACACTTCCCAGATGAAACGATTTACTTGAATTTTATCATTATCATCATTAAAGCTATAAGATGTATGCACTGGCTAAAACAAATTTCAGAAAGTTATACATGACCTTGTTGAAGATGTATGTGTTTTGCTCGTGTTACATAGTATTCTTTTTAGAATTCATCAAGTACTTTTTCATCTTAAAAAATTTCTCCAGAAGAACTTATAATCCTAAAAACTTTAACTAAAACACCTTTCATGTCACCTTTTGGAGATAGATTTCGATGAAGAAATATGATATACAGAAAAAGTGCACTGGGTTTATGAACTAACTGAATTCGTTGTGTAAAAAATGTACTGGATTGAATTAAGGATAAATTGATATTCATGTGTAAGCAACAGAAACCGGCCGTGTAACCAATACATTGCCAATGATGGCCATTGCTGAGGGGCATGAGGGGGGGGGGGGGGGGGGGGGGGGGGGGGGGGGCGGCGGGGTGCGAGGGGGCGGGGGCGAGGCGGGGAGACGTCTCTTCACAGAGTTGGAAACCACTTGTTGGGCTGGTATGGCAATCTTGATTCCTTTTCAACTGACCATACTTCATGAAGATCCAATTACAGTCCAGGGCGTCCTCGGCCTCCAGAAAATACCGTCCGTCTGTCCACAGCGCCGCCTTGGTCATCGTCACTGCTGCATAGCCTGTCAGCACACAGCATTACAGAGTTATTTCCCCTGGTCATTGTCACTGCTGCATAGCCTGTCACAACACAGCATTACACAGTTACTTCGCTTGGTCATCGTCACTGCTGCATAGCCTGTCAGCACACAGCATTACAGAGTTATTTCCCTTGGTCATCGTCACAACTGCAGAGCCTGTCACCACACAGCATTACACAGTTATTTCCCTTGGTCATTCTCACTGCTGCATAGCCTGTCAGCACACAGCATTAAGGAGTTATTTCCCTTGGTCATTGTCACTGCTGCATAGCCTGTCACAACACAGCATTACACAGTTATTTCCCTTGGTCATTGTCACTGCTGCATAGCCTGTTAGCACACAGCATTACACAGTTACTTCCCTTGGTCATTCTCACTGCCGCATAGCCTGTCACCACACAGCATTACACAGTTATTTCCCTTGGTCATCGTCACTGCTGCATAGCCTGTTAGCACACAGCACTACACAGTTATTTCCCTTGGTCATCGTCATTGCTGCATAACCTGTCACCACGCAACATTACACAGTTATTTCCCTTGGTCATTCTCACTGCCGCGTAGCCTGCCAGCACACAGCATTACACAGTTATTTCCCTTGGTCATTGTCACTGCTGCATAGCCTGTTAGCACACAGCATTACACAGTTATTTCCCTTGGTCATTGTCACTGCTGCATAGCCTGTTAGCACACAGCATCACAGTTATTTCCCTTGGTCATTGTCACTGCTGCATAGCCTGTTAGCACACAGCATTACACAGTTATTTCCCTTGGTCATTCTCACTGCCGCATAGCCTGTCAGCACACAGCATCACAGTTATTTCCCTTGGTCATCGTCACTGCTGCATAGCCTGTTAGCACACAGCATTACACAGTTATTTCCCTTGGTCATCGTCACTGCTGCATAAGCTGTCAGCACACAGCACTACAGTTATTCACCTTGATCATTGTCACTGCTGCATAGCCTGTTAGCACACAGCATTACCGAGTTATTTCCCTTGGTCATCGTCACTGCTGCATAACCTGTCAGCGCACAGGGTTAGAGATTTATTTCCCTTGTCATTCCCCTTCCTCCGTCACACTCCTTCGTCCCGCATACCCCCTCTCCCATCCTCCCCCACATTCCTGCACCGTTTGCCTTGGACCTACTTCAATCTCTTGCAGAAAAAAGAAAAGAAAAGAAACAAGTGTCGGAACCAGAGATTGAAACAGACACCTGTAGAATTTCGATCTAAAGCTCTCTTAACTGAGCTATTCCGGCAGACAGTAAGCGCAGTGTTTTCGGTTGTTGTTGTTTTTTATATCCTTATGAAAGCCAATGGCAAGGCGTGTTTAACTCGCTTTGAATTCCAACATCGCTTCGCTTCCTCATATGGTCGCATTGAAAATGACTCTCTCTTGCTCTGCCCAGAGTGCTAATGAGTCGCCATGCCAGTTTCGAGAAGATCAAACAAAAACTGTGGATTTGTGTCAGGAACAATACAGACAGACACACAAACAGACGCAGACAAACAGAGTTGGACGGACAGACAGACAAACAGACAGAACGCATTTTGTGTGTTAGATTTATGTGGTGGGACAAGTGATTCGCTGTGCTGTAGATTTTCTTGCGTCTAGCATTTGTGAACAGAGCCGTTCAGTGTGTTTCACACGAACTCTGCTCAGACAGACTGAGAACACAGGAACTGTTCACGTCGACACACAGCATACCTTGCGATCCGGTGAAGCCTGAAATGAAGGCCCGTCTCTTGTCAACATCCGCTTGGTACTCGCTCTGAAAACAATTATATAGGGAGTTAAAAGGGTACAAAGGAGAGCGCAGTCTTCCGCCACAGTCAGACTGACCCTGGATCTGCCCTTTGACGTGGATCCGCACCATTGATCCGCACCAGAATTAGAGGGATAGGCAAGGCGCGAACAGCATTCATCATGCTAAAGAACATCTGGGCCTCAGGAGAGATCAGAAGGACAACAAAATTGCGTATCTTCAACTCAAACGTGAAGTCGGTTGTGCTCTATGGCCGCGAGACTTGGAGAATGACCAAGGCAATACAGCAAAAAAATTCAGACCTTCATCAACACCTGTCTGAGGCGCATCTTCAAAATCAGATGGCCAGAAAAAATCAGCAATGAAGATCTATAGAAGCAAGCAGGACAGGAACCAGTGGCCAAGCAGATTCTGCGGAGGAAGTGGGGCTGGATTGGACACACTCTCAGGAAGCCAGCATCCAGCACCACACGCCAAGCCCTGACATGGAATCCGCAGGGGAAAAGGAAGAGAGGCCGACCTCGCAGCAGCTGGAGGCGAGACACTGAGGCAGAGATAAAGAGGCAGGACAGGCAATCAGCGAGCAGCCCAGAAACCGAGTGCGATGGCAGAGTGTTGTCGATGGCCTATGCTCACCCTTGAGCTATGGGCGTAAGTAAGTAATAATAAGAGGGGCTACCAGCCGCTGTGGCACAGTGGTTTGCGTCGCCATTTCCCATTGGACACATTCATTTGTGGGAGTAGAGATTGCTGAGGGCTCAGCTGGCAAGACCGGGACCACACAGTCGAGTTTCATCCACTTCATGGACGTGTCTCTGACAGCGTTGCTCAGATTTCCTGACCAAACACACCAGGCGTCTGTATCTCTCGGGCCTGGATGACGCTGGGATTTCTCATGAAAGGAAGCGTACAGTGCAGGTATGTCATGCAGACTTAGACCCGAATTAAACCTCATAGCATCATGTTTATCATCCTCATCATTGATCAGCATGACAGAATGGCTCACATGATGGGATCCTGTGTACGCCCTTTTCTCATGCTGACTTCAGATGCAAAGTGAGGCGACTGCAGGCGGAAATCTAAACAAATTTTAAAAAGTGTTCATAATAGCTTCGCCGAACAAGATGAACAGACGAATCACGAGACAAAACACGAGGCGTTGCGATCTCTTAGGTCTTCTTCAGGCAACATAAAACAACACTAAAGCAACGAAAATAAAGAACAAGCAATCACTTATCGTTGTCAAATTTGTCGTTCTTTCACGTTGTTTGGCGGAGCTGTTATAAATACTTTTTTTTTTTTAAAGATCATGCTGACTTTAGTTTTTATATCCCAGCACGTCTGTGCCTTTGGTGAGTATATGTTGAGGTGCCGTATGGACAAGGTCATGGGGACTGTCGTTGGACGGACGTGGTGGCGCTCTCCAAAGGGTCACACACACTCACGTTGGCTCCCTGATTAAGCAATGATTGTCGTCAGCAGGGGTCTTAGTAGATCGTGTCTTACGTATGTTGCATCAGACCAGGCACCACTGAACACCATCTAAGTGACTCGGCAGCAGTGCAGTGTCTCCTCTGGTGGGTTACTCAATGACGACTTGACTGAGGATTGCCGGTGCACAATCTATAAGTACACAAGGTACCAAAACTGAGGAAACGCTATAAAATACTCAATTTGACCAACAACGGAAAAGAAAAGAAAAAAAGGAAAAAGAAAAAAAAACAAAAACAGAAGCTCACAAACAGATGACTGCCGATTTTGAGATCATCCCTCACCCCCAACCTCCCCTTCCTGGGCGGGGAGAGAGACGCTTGACGCTTGACGCTTGACGCGCGTTTAACGCCGCGCCATTTATTGTGAGGCCACAGGTCTGTACACAAAGAGTTCGCAGCGTCAAATTTTTCGATTTTTCCAAAGAAAACAGTTCGCTTGCATAAATTTAGTCTCAGTAAGGAGACGCCAGCCTCAGAATTGGGGATTCCCGATTCTCTCGCAATGAAGGCCTTGTTTTCAGAGATCGTTTTTTTTTTTTTGGTTTTTTTTCTCTCCAAAACTCGAGTTAGGTTTAGGGTTAGGGTTAGGATGGGGTTAGGGTAGGGTTTGAATAGTGTAGTGACTTCATTGCAATCAAGAACATACCGAAAAACCATCCCTAGAATTTACGTCAGTAATACATATTATAGATATTCACAAAACATACTAGTTAATCGAGACAATATTTCCTAAGGTTGAAAGGCAACACTATTGTATACCAACATATATATCCTCGAACCTTTGTAATACTAGTCACCCAGGTAAAATTAAGAACAGGCCTATAACATTTCCTCTATTAATATACCTTTCCTAACTGGTTGTATGACTACAGGCTGGCTATTCTTAAAGACACAATACACTAAATACTCGTCGACATGCCAGCTGTGCTCCGACGTCTCTTGTTGCTGTCCGGCCCGCCCGCCCCGCGTCCCCCCCCCCCCCCCCTGCCCCCTCCCCCCCTGCCCCCCTCCCCCCCCCCCCCCCCCCCATCATAGCGCAAGAGAGGGGAGGAGGGGGGGGGGGAGACCGCGAGCCGCACGGGGCGCGCCGGCCAGCAGCTGTGCGGCGGGAGAGAGAGAGAGAGAGAGAGAGAGAGAGATCACCGAGCCTTACTGACGTCGAGATCTATATGAAAAGAGGCGTAGACATAGCTCACCTTGTAGCTGACACTACCTAAATAGCAGTCCATGGCATCTTCGTCATCATCAGCAGCAGCAGCAGCAGCAGCAGCAGCAGCATCATCATCATCATCATCATCATCATCTTCAAATAATTGTGACGGACTAGAGATCCCTAAAGCAATTCAAGGAATTGCAATGTCCTCTCTAGTATGTTGTTTAAAGGCAACCTGATATTGAGAGTAACCTCTGAAATGCTAGTGCATGGAGTGTTATGGGATGTGGCTTTGTGTTTGCAGAAGTCGGAGGGAGTGATGTGAGAGCAACGACCCCCATAAAGGCAGGTGAATAAAGCAGCAAGGTAACATGAATAAATGAAATTTAGAAAGAGAGGGGGTTAGTTACCGCCAAGGACATAGACAAACAAAGCACAGGACAAGACACAATGCATTTCGACCTCTTGGGCCTTCTTCAGGCAAAAAACAAATAGCATTTAACATTTAGGGTACGAACAATGAATAAATAATTAAATAGTTAATGAACAAATAAATAATAAATAAATAGAGTATATGTATTGTAACACAATCAGATTCTCTCTCTCATTCATAATAGGGAATGTACGATTAATGTTTTTAATGTTAAAAACACGAACAGTCGTGCGACAATAAACTTTACAACAACACCAAAAAAAAAAAAAAAAAAAAGTAAAGGAGAAAAAAAAAAAAAAGATGCGAACACAAAAATAAAAGTTCACACACAAACCAGAAAAAAAGACCGTTGTACCTACCCCGTGCGCATCATCAGAGAAGATCAGGAATGCGTCAACACCGACATCAGCCATAGCCGCTCTCAGGTCTATCAGACGTTGGGTCGTGTTCACCCGTGTAGACGGCCATTCCTGGCAACAAAGAGAGAGAGAGAGAGAGAGAGAGAGAGAGAGAGAGAGAGAGAGAGAGAGAGAGAGAGAGAGATTTTCAATGGTACTTAGGCTGCTAAGCGCTTTCTTACATTAACTTAGCACACGATCCTCCTTGCCTTTAAAGTTTTTTTTGTTTGTTTTGTTTTTTTTTTGGGGGGGGGTTGTTTGTTTTTTGTTTTTTGTTTGTTTTTTGTTTGTTTTTTTCTTTTGTTGTTGGGTGTTTTTTTTTTGTTTTTTTTTCATTGACTGCAGAGACGGTTCATTTCATCAAGGGAAGAAGAGAAGTGTGTGGGGGGGGGGGGGGGGGGGGGGGGGGGGGGGGGGGGGCGGGGAGGGGGGAGGGGCAGTCGAATTTTAGTTTCGGTGAAGGAAAAAATTAATAAACTAAGCAGCAAGACTGGAGTTTAGGCGCCCCTTATTCAGATGTTTTATTTTGTTTTTGTTTTGAATTGTTATCAACGTCTGTATGTCATTATTTTAGTTTTGTTTTGTTCACTTCTGACTTCATCGCTCTGTTTGAGGTAGTAAACACCCAGTTTAAAATCACGTTTAAGATCATCAGACGAAGAGGAAGGGAGGGGGAGGGAGTGAGTTTGGAACGTCGCATCTGTTTACTATCTGCGTAGTGATTTGTTTACGTGAACACATCGTTCTTTCCACCTTAATTTCTTTTCTTTTTTTTTTCTTTTCTTTTTTTTAGAGAGAGAGGGGGGGTTAGTTACTGCCAAGAACACAGAGTACAGGTCAAGACTCTTTCTTCTTTCTTTCTTTTTAAATTTCTTTCTTGATCAGTTGAAAAATATACAGTGAACGGCAGGCAATAAAAATAACATTAGGAATGTTCACCTGTGCGCTGGCGAAAACCTGCAGAACTCATCTTTTTTTTCTTTTCTTTTTTTTTTTTTTTTCGTCTGCCGAGCAGTTTGCACACTGCACAGCGCAGACGACTTTAGAGGGTGATAACTCTATTTGTCCGGTGCTTTAGTCACAGACTCGTGATGTTGCCTCCCTTGCCCCGTGCGTTTGAACTACTCTCGTACTGTTTAGAAAGCAGTGCGTTATTCTTGTGGTTACACACACACTACAACACACGCACAATACTTTATAAGGCGATTTAAGACAGTGCCATGTGGAACAATACCATAGAACACAAAACTATGCATATAGTAAAATTACTTTATGATTCAGCATGATTTGATACACTACCAGGCAATCCAATGACACAATATGGTGCTGCACAGCAAAGAAGACAGAAAACTATGATATGACTCTAACAATACACAACGCGAAACGAAACATATCACAAGGCAAAGCACGACACAAACAACGCAGCACAATGCATAGCAGTACAACGTGCAGGAAAGTAGTATTGTAAACCTACAATACAACACAACACAGCAAAACACAGCACGACACAGTGCAGTACAGTGCAACGCAACGCAACAGGACGCAACACAACACAGCACAACACAGTACATCACAACACAACACAAAACAACACAGTACAGCATAGCAAAACGCAATACAGAATAGCGCAACACAACACAAAGACATAGAACAGCACAACACAACACAACACAACACAACACAACACAGCACAGCACAGCACAGCACAGTAAACACAATAGCACAACACAGCACAGTGCTACACAGCACAACACAACATAGCACAAGATGACACAGCACCGCACAGTACAACACAGCTCAGCATAATTCAGCACAGTACAACACAACACAACACAGCACAACACCAGCACTGTACAACATAGCACAGCACAACACAGCACAGTAAGAAAAGCAGAGCACAACACAGCACAGCACAGAACAACACAGCACAGCACAGCACACCACAGCACACCACAAAACAGCACAGCACAGCACAGCACATAACAGCACAGCACAACACAGCACAACACACCACAACACAGCACATCACAGCACAGCACAACAAAGTGCAGCACAGGACAACACATCACAATACAGCATAGCACATAACAGCGCAACACACCACAGCACAGCACAGTAAAGCACAGCACAGCATAACACAGCGTGACACAGCACAGCACAGTACAGTACATCACAGCACAGCACAACACAGCACAGCACAACACAGCAACACAGCACAGCACAGCACAGCACAGCACAGCACAGCACAACGTAACAGCACAACGTAACACAGCGCGACACACCACAGCACAGCACAGCGCAACACAAGACAGCACAGCACAGCGCAAGACAGCACAGCACAGCACAGCACAACACAGTGCAGCACAGCACAATGCAGCACAGCACAGCATAGCACAACACAGCACATCGCAACACAATACAACACAGCACAGCACAGCGCAACACAACACAGCACAGCACAGCACAGCACAGCACAGTACAGCACAACACAGCACAGCACAGCACAGCACAGCACAACACAGCACAGCACAGCACAACGCAACACAGCACAGCACAGTACAGCACAGCGCAACGCAACACAACACAGCACAGCACAGCGCAACACAACACAGCACAACACAGCACAGCACAGCACAGCACAGCACAACACAGCACAGCGCAACACAACACAGCACAACACAGCACAGCGCAACACAACACAGCACAGTACAGGACAGCGCAACACAACATAGCATAGCACATCACAGCGCAACACAGCACAGCACAGCACAGCACAGCACAGCACAACACAGCACAGCACAGCACTGCATAGCACAACACAAGATAACGCAGCGTGACACAGCACAGCACAGCACAGCACAGTATAGCACAGCACAGCACAGTGCAACACAGCACAGCACAGTGCAACACAGCACAGCACAGCACAGTCCCCAACCTCATCAGGTCCACATCCGGTCCTGTCGTTCAGAGTTGGCGCGTCACGTCGATGACGATGTTGTCCCCTTTCCTCATGGATAGGGCCCCCCGTACATTGCAACACTGTGAACACACACACACACACACACACACACACACACACACACACACACACACACACACACACACACACCACGCACGCACGCACGCACACCACAAGCATGCACGCCCGCGCGCGCGTCATCAACATGGCCATCTTTGGGAACAGCTGAAACAGTGCTGAGTGCCAGAAAGAGAGGGGGGAGGGGGAAGGGAACAAGACGAAGGAGATCGTAATCATGCTCTCCACCTCAGAGTCGAGTTCTGTCGAGAATAGGTCGGGAGCGTGGGAAAGGATGGGGGATGAGGATGGTGATGAGGGGGAAGGGGCGGGAAAGGGAATCGCGCAATGCCTCTGGAAAGTCCCACATCGTCAGGCAAAGTTCTGTAACCCATGGCGACGTGAAAAATGATCCACTTGATCTATAGACCTGTTCAAAAAAAAAAAAAAAGGGGGACGACAGCGCCTATCTATCCATTGCAAAAAGAGTGGACCTGGAGCGTCGAATATTTCATTTGAAGCGCACGCCGGGATAACAATGGAATATTGACTGTCTGCATTTCAAATGCACCGTTTCACTCCAATGTTTGGCCTTTTTCTCTCTGTGACAGGACTGTTAAGCTGGCTGATGGGGGGAAACTGTTTTGGGCATGCCCACCAGCGGCATATGTCTCTTGGAAACGGCGTGGAAGATTTAAGAAGATTGCAACTGTGGCTACTGCAGCATCACTGATTACATCGGCTGAAGTCATTCAGCTAACATGTGACCGCCGTCAACGTCATGGCCACACAGAAGCTTTATTGAAGACGTTTACGTATATGAGTCCGTTCTACAGCAACAACAAAGGGTCATAATCACAAGAAGGGCCAAACCAACCAATGTAATGTAATGTAATGTAAAAGGATATTTATGGAGCGCTTTTCCTCGCAAGAGCCCAAAGCGCATAATACAGAAAAAAGTTCAAAAACATGATAAAATACAAATTCTAATTCAAAGCACACACACACACACACACACACACACACACACACACACACACACACACACACACACACACACACACACACAAACTGTGCTAAACCTATGTTCTAAAAGATTATTCCCTCCGGTGTATGCAGCAATGTCAGTAGAGTGCAGCCCATCACAACAACACCTTCGTCCATGTGCAGTCCAAGGGTGTCTAATGCAAGTGCGAATGTTTCTAAGGTGAGTACCATCTCTGAGATGGCTTCCCATATTTTGTTACAAACTGCCCGTGCGTCGGTGCACCGAGTGTGGAATCACTGAAGCTGTCATTTTGTTTGAAACTGGCGCTAATAAAACTTTAAGAATTAAGTGACTTGGTTGACAGAATTCAGGGTTGGGTCTCTGAAAGATAGCTCATGCAGACTTTGGCATTGATGGAAATAGCAGTGCTAAACAAAAAATATTTACAGGGTAAATTTATAGTGTCTGGTGAAAATGATGTTACTTTGAAGGCTGTTTGTGCTCCCATGCCTCTGTGTGTGCCACAGGGAGTTCTGGCATCATTGTGCAAACACACTGAACTCTGTGACGTTCCGGATGGCAGGGAGGTAAAAGCTGCTGTCCTTGGAGGTCTTGATGCCCACTGGATGCTGACAACACCTGAGCTGTTGTTCTTCTTTGATGGCTTTGTGGCTCAGTGGTCAGTGTTTGGATATTGTCCGGTGCTTGGCTTGAACCACAGCTGCCTCAAACAATATCAGAATTATTTTCTTATCAGCAGTTTTGCATGGAGTTTTCAGATCCCACCTTGAACATTTGGGGGACTTGGAATCAGTAGGCATGGGTGACAAAGAACTTCCTGCAAATGTTTCACTTGTCATATAAGTTCAACGAGCAGGTTCAATTCTCTGAAGGTAGACAGGTGGTGTTTCTTCCACGGAGGACTGAGGAAGTAAGAACCACACTTCTTGACAATGAGAAGCGTGCTCGGATCCGTTTGAAGTACTTTTTTTTCGGTCTAACCTTCTGTGCCACTCCAGTAGTACTATCCCCACGACGCTCATTCCGGTTCCGCATCCACAGTCACTTTGTCTCGTCGCAGTCCCGGTGCCAGCAATCCGCGGGAAGAGTCAGTGTCCAAACATTAAGAGGCAGCCCACCAGAGGAGACACCTGAACTGTTGCCGAGTCATTTCGGTGGTGTTAAGTGCCGTCTGTTCTGATTCAGGGTAACACCTACTAAACCCTCTGTTGACAACTACAGTTGCTTAGTTGCGAGCCCAGCATCTGTTAGTGTTCCCCCCTCTGGAGGGTGCCAACACACCGTGTAGACTCCTTGACCCAGATTTGAAATCCAGTTATGATGAAGGTTTTGGGTGACATGTTAAAAGAAAACACCCAGAAAGGTGTTCCTCAAAATAAAAAGGTCTGTTCTGACCCAGAGGGGAGTTTTTTGTTTGTTTCTTTCTTTCTTTCTTTCTTTACCACACTATCCAGTGGTCGTAGAGTATAGCTTAAAAAACTAAGATTCGCCTCATTTTTGTGTGCAAGAAAGATAGGTCGTTCAGTTAGGACCCGGTATTCAGTTAGGACCCGGTATTGACCTGCCTGCAGGCAGCAATCGGCCTGCACGAAGAAATGGTTCTGTCCTAGGCTCCACTGCCATGGGCCCACATGGAAGTGGACTCTGATGATACTTAGGCCTGATGGTCCCGAACCATACTGGTACTGGGTCCTTCTGGTACTGGGTCCAATTGGCACTTGGTTCTACTGGTACTAGGTCCTACCGGTACTGAATCCTATTGGTACTGGGTCCTACTGGTACTAGGTCCTATTGGTACTAGATCGTATTGGTACTGGGTCCTACTGGTACTAGGTCCTATTGGTACTAGATCGTATTGGTACTGGGTTCTATTGGTACTTGGTTCTACTGGTACTGGGTCCTACCGGTACTGAATCCTATTGGTACTGGGTCCTACTGGTACTAGATCGTATTGGTACTGGGTTCTATTGGTACTGCGTCCTATTGGTACTGGGTACTATTGGTTCTGGGTCCTACTGGTACTGGGTTCTATTGGTACTGGATCCTATTGGTACTGGTTCCTCTTGGCACTGAGTCCTCTTGGTACTCGGTCCTACTGGTACTGGGTCCTACTGGTACTGGGTCCTATTAGTACTGGGTCCTATTGGTACTGGGTCCAATTGGTACTGGGTTCTATTGGTACTGGATCCAGTTGGTACTGGGTTCTATTGGTACTGGGTCCTACTGGTACTGGGTCCTCTTGGTACTGGGTCCTCTTGGTACTGGGTCCTACTGGTACTGGGTCCTATTGGTACTGGGTCCTATTGGTACAGGTATCTATTAGTACTGGGTCCTACTGGTACTGGGTCCTCTTGGTACTGGGTTCTATTGGTACTGGGTCCTATTGGTACTGGTTTCTATTAGTACTGGGTTCTATTTGGTACTGGGTCCTACTGGTACTGGGTCCTATTGGAACTGGGTTGTATTGGTACTGGGTTCTATTGGTACTGGGTTCTACTGGTACTGGGTCCCATTGGTACTGGGTCCTACTGGTACTGGGTCCTACTGGTACTGAGTTCTACTGGTACTGGGTTCTATTGGTACTAGGTTCTATTGGTACTGGGTCCTACTGGTACTGGGTCCTACTGGTACTGGGTCCTATTGGTACTGGGTTCTATTGTACTGGGTCCTACTGGTACTGGGTTCTATTGGTACTGGGTCCTACTGGTGCTGGGTCCTACTTGTACTAGGTCCTATTGGTACTGGATCCCACTGGTTCTATTGGTACTGGGTCCTATTGGTACTAGGTCCTACTGGTACTGGGTTCTATTGGTACTGGGTCCTATTGGTACTGGGTTCTCCTGGTACTAGGTTCTATTGGTACTGGATTCTATTGGTACTAGGTCCTACTGGTACTGGGTCCTACTGGTACTGGGTTCTATTGCTACTGGGTCCTATTGGTACTGGGTTCTACTGGTACTAGGTTCTATTGGTACTGGGTTCTATTGGTACTAGGTCCTATTGGTACTGGGTCCTACTGGTACTGGGTCCTATTGGTACTGGGTTCTATTAGTACTGGGTCCTACTGGTACTGGGTTCTATTGCTACTGGGTTCTATTGGTACTGGGTTCTACTGGTACTGGGTCCTACTGGTACTGGGTTCTATTGGTACTGGTTTCTATTGGTACTGTGTCCTATTGGTACTGGGTTCTATTGCTACTGTGTCCTATTGGTCCTAGACCTTACGGGTACTGGGTTCTATTGGTACTGGGTTCTATTGGTACTGGGTTCTTTTGGTACTGGGTTCTATTGGTAACTGGATCCTATTGGTACTGGACCCTACTAGTACTGAGCATGATTGATACTGGGTCCTAATGGCTTAGAGCTCTAATGAGACAGATTAATACGCGAATAGCTGGGACGAATTCAGCCCCTGTCAGTCTGTGGTTAGCAACGTCATAATGACACCCAAAACAGAGGAGTTTTAGGTTCATCATGCAGGCGTCAGTTTCATCATGCAGGCGTCAGTTTCATCCTTGAGGTGTCAGTTTCATCATGGAAATGCCAGATTACCATAGCAGCATCAGTTCATCATGGAAATGTCAGTTCATTATGGAAGCGTCAGTTCTTCATTGAGGTATCAGTTTCATCATGCAGGTCATTTGAAATTCCGCCGCATAATCATCAATAATTTGAACTTCAGATACATGGACCACATCAAAACTTCAAAACTTAGTTTGAGTAGTGAGACAGGTGTCCGAAGTGCTTTCTTTACCTAGTATATATTGCATGGAGCCCACCTTCCGGCTTTTCGTTATTTTTTCATTAAATTCATTTTGGACATAACTACGACTCACTTGTTACTTATTCCATGGAACTGACCGACTGACCAGGACAGGCTGGGAGCGCAGTCCAGGCGAGGGGCATGGCGGGGGATGGTAGGAGTCGGAGTGATGGAGGTTAAAGGTGGAGATCGGGAAGGGAAGGGGGGGGGGGGGGGGGGGGGGAGGCAGGTGAGTTCAGGTATGACTGAGCCCAAACTGTCCGGAGGGGTCATTTTATTCTGGGGGAGAGCACAGAGCAAAAATGTCCGGAGTGGGGTGCAGTGCATTTTGGGCTGTGACACCAAACTCCCCACCCTCACCCTCCCTTCCCCGACTGCGTTCTTTCCGCCACCTCCCTAACGGAATTCCGCCTTCTAGGTCGGTTGCTTGCAATCTCTAACTCTAGCCCCCTCCTCTCCCCCCCCCCGCCCCCCCCCCCTTCCATACACACGCACACACATACTCCACACGCACATACCCTTCTCCTTTTTCGCCCCCCCCCCCCCCCCCTTCCGCCACCCACTCTTCATTTTGCCGTCAGTCGACACTCCAAACTCCACAGGATGTTTACGACTTGCCATCTCCTGTTTAATATAATAATAATAATAATAATAATAATAATAATAATAATGAATACTTATATAGCGCCTATTCTCGGCTAGAGACCAAGCTCTAAGCGCTTTAACAATCCACACTCGTTTACACAACGGGCTGCCTACCTGGGTAGTGCCGACTGAAGAGCTGCCAGCTGACGCTTCATTCAGTCGTTTCCCGTGTCATCCAGTCAATGTCGTCCAATATCGTTCACTCAATTTCCTTACTTTCTTCATTCTTTCCATTTCTCACGCAGGGTGCATGCTATGTGTAACGTGTCATCCATACCAACGGCCAAACTGGCCTTCTCTTCCGAAAGTTGGTGATGGGATTTTATGTGTGTGCAAGATGTTATGCGTGCGTTCACACACGGAACCTCGGTTTATAGTCTCATTCGAAGGACTGTATGGGAAATGGAGTCAGAACCAATGTTAACTCCGAGGGAAAAATCCCCCTGTACCGAAACGGCCCGGCGGAGATTCGAACCTGCGACCCCAGGATCACAAGTCCGGCGCTCTACCAACTGAGCTATTCCGGCCCCGGTTTACATTTCTCCCTTCATGTTTTACCCCTCTCATGTGTATAAGTCCGAGTCAGCAGAACTCTTAAAACATGGCGGAGAGGCTGTAACTGATATACTAACTGTCATTTGCAACAAAATCTGGCACACTAGGTCGCCAGCCATTCCGCTCAGTTGTTTTGGAGAGGCAAAGCCTAATGGACTGTCCTACAGTTAACAGGAGAGGCAAAGCCTACTGGACTATCATACAGTTAGCAGGAGAGGCAAAGCCTAATGGACTATCATACAGTTAACAGGAAAGGCAAAGCCTAATGGACTACCATACAGTTAACAGGAAAGGCAAAGCCTAATGGACTATCATACAGTTAACAGGAAAGGCAAAGCCTAATGGACTACCAGACAGTTACCAGGAGAGGCAGAGCCTACTGGATTATCATACAGTTAGCAGGAGAGGCAAAGCCTACTGGATTATCATACAGTTAACAGGAAAGGCAAAGCCTGATGGACTACCAGACAGTTACCGGGAGAGGCAGAGCCTACTGGACTATCATACAGTTAGCAGGAGAGGCAAAGCCTACTGGACTATCCTACAGTTAACAGGAGAGGCAAAGCCTACATGACTATCATATAATGGAATACACAGTTAACAGGAGAGGCAAAGCCTACATGACTATCATATAATGGAATACACAGTTAACAGGAGAGGCAAAGCCTACTGGACTATCATATAATGAATGCATGCCGTGGGAGGCTGAGGTCTCTATGGGGTTGGCGGGGGCTCCTTCAGTAAAACGATTCGGAAAAAAAAAAATCTGGGGCAGATAAGATAGATCAAGAGGAATGCCCGGTGCTTTATATACCATATGGTGCACCTAGTTTAGCCATCATGTTATGAACTGCTTTTAGTGTTTGTTTGTTTTCTAGGATTTTTTTTCTCGATGATCTGATGTATATAGGGGGGCCGGAATAGCTCAGTTGGTAGAGCGCCGGACTCGTAATCCAAGGGTTGCGGGTTCGAATCTCCGCCGGGCAGTTTCGGTACAGGGGGATTTTTCCCTCGGAAATAACATTAGTTCTGACTCCATTTCCCTTACAGTCCTTCGAATGAGACTATAAACCGAGGTTCCGTGTGTGAACGCACGCATAACATCTTGCACACACGTAAAATCCCATCACCAACTTTCGGAAGAGAAGGCCAGTTTGGCCGTTGGTATGGATGACACGATACACATAGTATGCACCTTCCCCGAAGATGGAGTATGGCTTCCTTAATGGTGGGATAAAGATCGGTCATACACACAAAACTCCACTCCCTTTGTTGGGTAGATGGGATTAATACTTGTCTGTCCATATAGGGAGTGCGCAGGAGTATCAGCCTGCGTACACAGAAGAAAAAGAAGAAGATGACGAATATATTACATGACAGTTTTCCCTGTGTGAATTTGACAAGTCTGAAAATACTCTGCGTGGCCGGCTGCGATATAATGATCAAAATTTGAAACCTTGAGTGCAATTGGCGGGTGGGACAAACGGGAAAGGAAAGAGGCACACGAGTAGATCCAATTCAAACAAAGCGT
>CM065727.1:66973569-66983569 GCA_033310375.1 Conus canariensis
ACGTTGCGTAAATGTGAGGGCTGCTGGAAGTGCGCACGTCCTCAAAGCACAGGGACAGAGAGGACTGAGGCGAAAAGCGGAGGGGGAGGGGATGATGGAGGGGGAAGAGAAGCGAAGGGAAATGGGGGGGGGGGGGGGGGAGGGGAAGGATGGTGGATGTCTTCATGACAACAACATAATCATAATACAGCATTCTTTGGAACATCTCTCTCTCTCTCTCTCTCTCTCTCTCTCTCTCTCTCTCTCTCTCTCTCTCTCTCTGTACTTAGTCTCTTTCTATATATATCTCTCTTCTGTCTGTCTGTCTGTCTGTCTGTCTGTCTGTCTGTCTGTCTGTCTGTCTCTTCTCTCTCTCTCTCTCTCTCTCTCTCTCTCTCTCTCTCCTCTCTCCAACAACTACTTGTGTTTGAGGGTTTTTTTCATGTACCTTACGCAGCTTGATGACCTTATTTAAAATGTTTTCGTTCTCTTCACTTTCATGAATAATGGTGAAATGAATCTTAAATAAATGTTAGCGAACCGCCAAGAGAAACGTGGACAAACGAGTCACAAGACACTTAGGTCTTCCTCAGGCAAGACCAAAACAAATAGGACAATGAAAATGAACGAGTCTGTCACTTAGCTTGATCTCTTCAGTAGTCCAGCGGAAATTATTTATTTCAGAGAATATGTGTATCTGCTTATGGTGCTTGTATAAATGATTATGTTGTTAAGAAAATTACATTAAATTCTGCAAACTTTCTCGCGATTACTAGCGAAAGGCTTTAGAATTCAGGTATCGTTCCCTCTGTATCTCTTTCGTTTGTAGGTAGTGGTGTATGTGTCGGACTAAGTGATTCGTCGGATTTTGTTACGTTCTTTGCGATTAGTAGCTGTCAAAATCTCGATTTACCTGTTAACGATCCTCATTGTGTGTGGTGTGTGCGCGCGCGCGCGCGCGCGCGTGTGTGTGTGTGTGTGTGTGTGTGTGTGTGTGTGTGTGTGTGTGTGTTGTGAAGTTGCAGTGCGCAGATAAACCCCCGATGTACAGATTTTGGTTCTAGTTTTATTTTTCTTTGTGTTTGTCTGCAGGATTATTATATCATGGTTGAGCAGATTACTCGCGACGCTTTACATGGGTGTACTTCTTCTTTCTTTGAGTGTCCACCTTCATCGAGTTGAAGATTCTGACACTTGTGTGTGTATGTCCGTTTTTTTTTTATCCCGCCATTAAGGAAGCCATACTCCAACTTCGGGGAAGGTGCATGCTATGTGTAACGTGTCATCCATACCGACGGCCAAACTGGCCTTCTCTTCCGAAAGTTGGTGATGGGATTTTACGTGTGTGCAAGATGTTATGCGTGCGTTCTACACACGGAACCTCGGTTTATAGTCTCATTCGAAGGATGGTTTTGGGAATGGAGTCAGAACCAATGTTAACTCTGAGGGAAAAATCCCCCCTGTACCGAAACGGCCCGGCGGAGATGCGTAAGTTGGTAAGGTCCGTGTCTACAGCTGGATTACATTTCGCAGGACTGTCGGTGGGAGCAGTATTTGCAAAGAAGCACACATCACATGCTGTTTCATGGGCCAGGATCAGCAAAGGACTGCACGTCCCGGCGTTATTTGTAGGCTCAGTATATTTCACAGCATTGTCTGAGGGATCAGTATCTGCAAGGGGTTATATTTCACAAAGTTGTTGGAAGGACTGTCTCTGGAAAGGATGACATTTGATAGGCAGGCTTAATACTGGTACGGTCAGGTACCTTCGAGGTATTACGTTTCACAAGGTTGTTTGTATGTAAGGTCAGCGTCTACAAAGAATTATTTGTCACGGGATTTTTGTGGTGTCTAGATAGACAGATCGATTTTATTGATTACTGGATCGAGAGAGAGGGCGAGAGAAGATCGATCGATCCATAGATAGATAGACAGATTTTATTGGTTACTTGACTGAGAGAGAGGGAGAGAGAGGATAGATAGATAGGTAGATAGATAAATAAATGGATAGATAGGTAGGTAGGTAGGTAGGTAGAGAAAGAAAGAAAGAGACAGATGGATAGATTTTATTGATTACTGGATTGAGAGAGAGGGAGAGAGAGAGAGAGAGAGAGAGAGAGAGAGAGAGAGAGAGAGAGAGAGAGAGAGAGAGAGAGAGAGAGAGAGAGAGAGAGAGAGATAGAGAGAGAGATAACAGAGATAAACAAGACAACACACGCATGAAATGTTGCCCAGTGTTTCCACCTTACCAAGGTCTTCCTCAGAGGACTTGAATGCCCAGAATGAGCCAGACATCCAGTCATCAATTCATCAAAACCACTCACAGATGTTCTCCCTCTCTCCCCTCCAGTGCCCACCCACACATCTCTTCCCCCACCCACCCTCCACACGCCCCATCACATCTGACAAAAAAAAAAAAACCCGCATCGGCCATGCCCCACTCTCACCCGTCCACTAACACCCTCCACCTCCCTCACCCCCACCCTTCCATCTCTCCCATCTCTTCCCTCACATTCGTCTCCCAAAGTCCTTGTCTACCGATCCCAATACAAGATACAAGAATACTTTATTATCTCAGTTCTGAGAAATGACAATCGCGCTGCTGACTAACTATACATTAGTGACATAAATAAACATGAAAAACAATGAACAATAAACAAGTAGGGTAACGCAACATCAACACTCAGCTAGATATCCCATGATTTGGCACTGTGCCATTCTTTCTTCTGCTTCGTGGTTCTCTCTCTCTCTCTCTCTCTCTCTCTCTCTCTCTCTCTCTCTCTCTCTCTCTCTCTCTCTCTCTCTCTCTCTCTCTCTCTCTCTCTCTCTCTCTCTCTCTCTCTCAGTCAATCAAATAATCTAGCTATCTGTCTGCCTATTTATCTATCTCTCTATCTGTCTGTCTATCTATCCATCTGTCTCTGTCTCTGTCTCTCTCCCTCTGTGTGTGTGTGTGTGTGTGTGTGTGTGTGTGTGTGTGTGTGTGTGTGTGTGTGTGTGTGTGTGTGTGTGCGCGTGTGTGTGTGTGTGTGTGTGTGTGATGAAATAGTTTTGTTTAAAAGTGTGAGTGGTGAAGTGACATGTTCGCTTTCTAATCTGAGGGAAGGGGCTATATGCCACTATCCTATTTTGTGTGTGTGTGTGTGTGTGTGTGTGTGTGTGTGTGTGTGTTGTTGTTGTTGTTGTTGTTGTTTTTAAGAGAGATCGATTTAAAGGTTTATCTTTAATTACTATTTTATTTCCTTTTTTCTAGCGCTGACTCGGCGTGAAAAATTGCGCATCTATTATCACAGATTTCCAATACATTTTCAGGTCATTTGAAGAGAAAAACACAATGGCAGTACCAGTCCTCCCACAACCTCTTGACGTCAATGACCTCTACCTCTAAATGACCGTGAAAATCTGTATAAGCATGGCAACTCCCACGCCGGATTAGAAGGCCTGAAATTGATGTGATGAAATGTCATTCCTGACCGTGCAACAAAATGAGTTTAAATTGCCGTTGTATACTGGCGTTTATTTTGTTGATCTGATACAACATTGTAACTGAAAAAAGCCAGTTCTTTGATAAATTCTGACACGCAGCAAAGTTGAAACTTGACATGGAACAGAGTTCTGGAAAATATCTGCGTGTTGAACAGCTTCCTGTAATGTGTATGAAAAGATTATACGCTGACTCTTTGCGGGGAAAATTCGCGGCGCTTCAAACGTTACTGACACATTTCATTGAATTGTCACGGATAGAGATGACGTCAAATATGTTACAACAAAAGGAAAACATTTCTGACATCCTATGAAAGGAAACAAGATGAGTTTTACCAGCCTAATATGTCGTTTTCACACATGTAAATGCTTGATTGGCTTCTTTGCGAGAAAATCACTCTAAAATTAGTGAAAGCGCCCACAGAGATGCTCTCTCTCTCTCTCTCTCTCTCTCTCTCTCTCTCTCTGGTGAACAGGTTGTTGGCCAGGTACCAACATTTTGATGGAATGGATTATCTTGCTTCTTGCGGTCCAGAAAATATCACATCCTTGAGTCTGTATTCATGACCCCAAAAGTAGAAACATTACAGACTGACTAAATCACAAAAAGTCTGCAAAATGATCATCACAAAATGCATCTCTCTCAGGAAGTTATCAAACTCTAAGAACAACAAAATGAACAACTGCATCTTTACAATGTTTGATATCCATGGACTTCTATGATTAGTTTCACACGTAAGACATAGTCATCCATCTAGAAGTAATTGCTTTGAGTGCAGAAATATGCATGACACTAATTAGAATACAAATCAGTACTGGTTAGAGTACTTAAGCTTGTTCATTTTGTCTGTACTTTGACCCCATGTTTTTACTTATCATCAGTCAAGAAAAGAGTCTATTCTATTTATTACTATCATAAGGTCTCATGACTTAATCGACACTTAAACAATAATAAAAAGCTGATGCCAAAGAAGTGTATTTGCATCAATTTCTCCGTCCCTCCCTTCCTCTTCAAGTTATAAATTTTCCCCCTTCCTTTAGTCCCAGAGATAACGTATCACATCTTTTGAATAATATGCGACGTACTGTTTTGGGAAAAGAGAAAAGATGCCGATTATATTATCTTCATTTATCAAGTTTAAACAAGGGTTGCATGTAGGTCACACCTCGGCTTTCATGAAAATAGTAGTAGTAGTAGTAGTAGTAGTAGTAGTAGTAGTAGTAGTAGTAGTAGCGTGGTGGTGGTGGTGGTGGTGGTAGTGAAGAGGGTGGTAGTAGCAGTAACAGTAGCATTAGCAGTAGTAGTAGTAGTAGTAGCAGCAGCAACAGCAGCAGCAGCAGCAGCAGGGGCAGCAGCTCAAGAGCAGCAGCAGTAGTAGCAGTAGTAGAAAGGATGGTGATGATGGTGGTGGTGGTAGTAGTAGTGGTGGTGGTAGTAGTCACAGTAGTAATAGTACTAGTAGTAGTGGTGGTGGTGGCGGCGGTGGTAGTAGTAGCAGCAGTAGCAGCAATAGTAGTAATGGTAGTAGTATCAACAGTAGTAATAATAGTGGCAGTTGTTGTTGTAGTAGTAGTGCCGCTAGCATCACTATTTTCATAAGTGGAACCGCTTTCCATAAAGGAAAAGTCAGGGCACCAGTTTCCAACAACATAAGGCAAGAAGTCTAATCCATTATTAATCAGAAAAACAATATTCCATGCTTGCTCCAAGACATGCACTGTGACCCTGAACTAAGGGATTGGGCTTGAGAGCGAAATGTGGGAAAGATCTACACCTGTTATTTTTGCATCCTACAAATCGCAATAGAGAAGATTGCCATCAAATGAAAGAATGAGGTCAAGTTCAATAGAAGCAAAATTCATCAAACTGTAGAAGATTTCCTTTTTTCGGACAGATACTATGTAATTAAACAGCCAGATGTTAGTTTCAAAGTGAAGTGACTGCAGGCGGAAATTGAAACATATATAAAAACACAGTACACACACACGCGCTCGCGCTCGCCCGCGCGCGCGCGCGCGCGCACACGCACACACACACACACACACACACACACACACACACACACACACACACACACACACACAACTCACCTGACGCCAATATACAAAGGGATAACAAGTAAAAGGTGAAGACAAACATCTTGTTCTCCAAGGCTTCACACTTTCCCCCGTGTAACAGCCTCCCTCGCTCTGCCTCACCTATTATACCTGTCTGGCGCAGAGTCTTTCGGTTTAAAGTACTCCGCCACCAGAGCGCCTCGGGCGCGCGCGCGCGCGCATCGCCGAAATGATAGCTATTATTATGGCATTGTCACATTTAACTGACTTGCTACAATCAATATTTAAAGTATTTATTTGTGTGGATTCAATGTCTGTTCTGCAAACCATAACATTTCCAAATACCGTTTCGAACAACTTTCTTCTAAATGAAATATGTCGTCTCATTCATGTCTTGATATGTAAAGGAACTGATGTCACCTTCTGTTGGATTCCATCGCATTGTGGTATTTGGGTAATGAGCTAGCTAATACATGTGCAAAGAGAGGAGCCAGAAATGAAAATGAATGTATCCTTTTCTTTACCTGAAGTCAATCAATTATTAAAGCAAACCGTCTGGTGCCGATTCAGAAAACACTACAGAAATACGTTTCTTGGTGTGGCTGATAAAAACACTCATTTAATTAATTATGAACATGTAAACAGCATTCCTCATTTACAAGCGAAAAATATGTACCAGTACAGAAATTTCATTTCAATATTCTATAAATTAAAACTTGATGCCTTAAAAACTAAATATACAAACGAAGCAGAATATATTTGTAGAGAACGAAGAACAACCAGCAAGCATCTGCTGTTTGACTGTTTACCTCTTCAAGCTCAATTACCACCATTATCAGGCATGTCATTGTGTGATGTCTTTTCAGATTTAAAGCTTGCCTTCAATGTTGTGTTCTTTTTAATTTGTAGTCCAGTTAAGCATTTACTTTAAGATTATTTGCAGGTATGATGTAGGTATGCTTAGAGGGACATATATATGCACTTAGAAATCCACATTATGCATACACTTACATAGTCACAGCCATCTCTCTCTCTCTCTCTCTCTCTCTCTCTCTCTCTCTAATATCACATGTGTGAAAAGACGTAAAACTGAAGTACTACTACTACTACACACACCTTCATTTTTTGACACATGTGTGAAAAAATTGAATCTAATCATCCCATATCAACTAGATACTCTGCCTCTCTGCCCTCTTTTAAATCAACTTTGAAACCTTTTCTTTTCCCATTCGACTGATATATACAAATAATTCTGTGTCAGTGCTGTTTTCAGTAGTATTGTATGTGTTTGGGTGCTCGTCTGTATTCATTTAATAATAATTCTTTATGTTTGAGTGGTGACGGGTGGAGGGGGGGTGTGAGTCTGGGGGGGAGGGGGGGCTCACATGGATGTGGAGCGAGCTTTTGGCTGTGGCATGAGTTTTGTGTATTGCCTGTTCTAATTCATTTGGCTTGTAATTTGATGTGAGTTCTTGTTTATTGTAAACGAATAGGACATTTAACTGCTTAAGCTATAAGTGTTCTTAACAACAACGAAGATAATAATCACCTTTCAGACGTGTGTGTGTGTGTGTGTGTGTGTGTGTGTGTGAGTGTCCATGGTTAACTCAAACATTGGCATTTTTCAGCAACTACAAGAGCTAGCAAGACCACATCTTGCAGAATGATCAAAAGGCTAGTGATCAGACCTTTCCAGCTGCATGCTGCAAGTAAATGTCAAAGAGTGGTAGGGCCTAACGGCCGAAAAACGGTGATAAACATCTTCAGCAATGTATTCAGTAGGCCTAATACAAAATGGACATTTTTTTTCAATTTTCGTCATTAACATTAAACTTTTATAAACTTAAAAAAGATATATTAAATGGTATCATGTGCATATATTGTAACAAGTACTGAGTTACATTTATCACGATTAGACCTTTTATTATGATTAATGCCAAACAGAAGAGCAAATACGACTATCATTTCTTGCTAAATATAGGCCAAATATAGATATATCTTATCAAAACAACCAAGTACATTTATACACGTCTATCTCTCATGGTGAACTACACAAGTGGAATTGTAGAATAGCAGGAAGAGATTTTTTTTCAAACATTTTGACAATGCATCATTCATCTTACGTTGTTGCCAAAATGACAGAAAATAGTTGCTAATTACAGGAAAACCCGATATGAGTGCGTCAAATAAAATAAGAGGTCACGTACGTTATGTAAACCATTACATCAATTGGTAACATTTATGACGCTGCACAACTGGAATACCACAGTCGACGGACTGTGAGTCAAGCGCCTGCCTATGGTACCTATCTATCTGCCCCCGTCTCATTGGGCCCCCGTCTCATTGTGCCCCCAATGTCATCTCATTGTGCCCCCGTCTCATTGTGCCCCCGTCTCATTGTCCCCCGTCTCATTGTGCCCCCAATGTCATCTCATTGTGCCCCCGTCATTCAGGGGAAAGAAGAACACGTATAAATTCAGCAGAAACCATCTTTTTTCGACAAAATTCTCTATGCTTGTGTATAGTAAAATAAAATCTATTGACTTTCAATTAAATCGACTGAACTACAATGTAAAGTTTTCTTCTCTCTCTTTTTAACTGCAAAGTATTCATGCATGCATATGCACACACGTGAAGGTTCCTGCTGAAACGAAAAAGTCTGTCGGTTTTTAGACATGTATAAGGACGAAGAGAGGAAGAAAACCTTTGTTAAAGTGAACGTATTTTCGTTAAAACTAGGCTACATACATGCGTTTATTAGGACAGAGAGAGATAGTATCCACATAGACGGGGGAACAGCGAGACGGGGGTCCAATGAGACGAGAGCGTAATGAGACGGGGGCACAATGAGACGGGGCAGATTGACATGACCCCCCTGCCCAAACTTTTCATCTGAGTGAGGATGTTCAGTAGGCCTAACAGTGTAGAAGGAATCTCCCTTGGTCAGAATGGGGAAGGAAGGGTATATTGTTTTGCAACGGCTAGATCTGTTGCACATGCACTGGTTAAGGACAGTTGGGTTGGAGTGTCAGGGGCGATGGTGATGGCAGGACAGAGAAAGGGTTTATGTCGGACACACACACACAAGAGAGAGAGAGAGAGAGAAGAGAGAGAGAGAGAGAGAGAGAGAGAGAGAGAGAGAGAGAGAGAGAGAGAGATTGGTTATGTACAATGTGTACATTGTCTTCACAAATTGTGCACAGTATGTATATTCTAAGAATACTGTAGACACTGACATACATGTGTGTGTGTGTGTGTGTGTGTGTGTGTGTGTGTGTGTGTGTGGTGTGTGTGTGTGTGTGTGTGTGTGTGTGTGAGTGAGAGAGAGAGAGAGAGAACGAGAGAGAGAGAGAGAGAGAGATCTGTGGGGGATGAACCTCTGAGAGTGTGTTGGTCTTTTCTTGAGAGAGAGAGAGAGAGAGAGAGAGAGAGAGAGAGAGAGAGAGAGAGAGAGAGAGAGAGAGAGAGAGAGAATGGGTTTGTATGAACCTCTGACAGTGTGTGTTGGTCTTTCCTTTCTATGTTCCATCAAATTTATCGATAGGATGGCAAGGTGTGGTATATCTGCTGGGGATTCTCGTTGTTGCTGCACCTTCTGTATACGGAATGAACAACCAAACAAACAGAAATGATGTTGTGTCTGAGATGCCTGCCGTTGTGTTTTAACATTATAACATGCGAGTCAAAACAGACACGTTGTCTCTCTGTAAACCCTCAAATTCATCATCATGACAACTTCATAATAATAATGGCCTAAGGACAAAAACACTCGTTTTTACAACAAATTAAGTCGTCTTAATCTTAATTAAGCATAAGAGGGGAAATAAGTCGCTATGATTCACTCAGAATCTAATAGGCTATCTAAATGATGTCATTTCAAATGACTATGAATCAGATCGCTCTGTTTATATAACATGCCGTTCTACAATGATTGGTAGGCCTGATATTTGTCTCTGTTCAATGTTATGTAACACTGACAGAAGGAACGAATATATCAATGGGCGACCCGGCAATAAGGAGATGACTGAAGAAGTAAATAGATAAATGAATAAATACGCAGGTGTATAAATAAATAAAGGGATTACCTTTCATACCATCTTAGCACATGTTCCAACACAAAGAGCCCCTTTCAAAATCCTGTCTCTGAGACCAGGTCAAGACTAATAGGCTATATAATTTTGTTTTATTCTTCTTGATCGTAGATGTGAAGCTGCATGCATATACCTTTTGCAACGACACGAGCGAAGTAAATTAAGAGGCTGTGTAATTAGGTCAGAGAGCGGAAACGACCATTAATTTTACATAACAAGTTATCTTGTCCCCTCGAAAAAAGTGATAAACAAATGAATAATGACAACAATACAACACAGAAGAAGAAGGAGAAGAAGAAGAAGAAGAAGAAGAAGAAGAAGAAGACTGCTGGAAAGAATAAATGAAACGTATGTCGGAGTACAACAACTGCCGCAATGCAAAAGGAAAT
>CM065727.1:66993569-66996069 GCA_033310375.1 Conus canariensis
TGTTTAATACTTTTGTTTTTGATTGTTCTCTTCGTCCTGGTGTGTAACCAAAGTGAACTGACTCTCTTCACTTCCGCGTCATGTAGTGAGCAAGCGCTGCCCCAGTAACAGTTCTTTCTCTAGCAGCATGGTCGAAGAAAGGAAAGGGGGAAAAACAAAGGAAATAATTAGGAACATAAAAAACAAAGGAACAAAAAGGGGGGGAAAGAAAGAAAAGGAAATTAAAAGTGTTAGTCTCTGTTTTACACGCACACACACACACACCACACACACACACACACACACACACACACACACACACACACGCACACGCACGCACGCACGCACGCACGCACGCACGCACACACACACACACACACACACACACACACACACACACACACACAACACACACACAACACACGCTTTTTCCCCTTTCCTTTCTTCGTTCTGTCTTTTCATTTTCATTACTTCTGACGTCAGTGTTTCTTTCTTCCCTTTCATCGTGTCTTTTCAGGATTTCTTTACTTCTTTACATGCTACCACTTTCTTCTTCTTCTTAGTATTATTATTGTTATTATTAATATTATCATCATAACTACTGGACTGCTGGTTCTTTCTGTTTTTTTTTTTTTTTTTTTTTTTTGACACAAACCAAAAAAAAATACTTATCAGAGAGTTCAGTTAATTACTTATGCACGTCTTTAGACACAAAATTAAAAATTAAAAAAAAAAAGGTTGACACCACCCGTTAGTGTCTTCATTTCCTTAGCTTTAAGTCTGTACAGCAGAAACCTTTTGCGAACAAATTAATGAACAGTGTAAAAAGAATCAATCTTCAACGAATATTCAATCCAGATTAAGTATTTTAAGTAACTGCATTATAATATATTGTTTTATATATTACGTTATTGTATTTTTGTGTTCTGGAAAAGCGCATACTGGTGGCTTTGGCGAGACCTTTGGGACGACCTTGATGGAGTTAGCGGGTAGTCGATAGAACAACGGAACGATACTTTGATAGTTGTAAAGATGAATCACTGTCTTTGTCTGTGGGCACTTAAACAGTTGTAAAAATGAATCACTGTCTATGTCTGTGGTTGTGTGTGTGTGTGTGTGTGTGTGTGTGTGTGTGTGTGTGTGTGTGTGTGTGTGTGTGTAGTTAGTGTGTGTGTGGGGGGGGGGGGGGGGTGCGCGTATTTGGAAAGTTCGTTTACAGTTGTTGACTAAAATTACTATTAAAAAGAGAGGTCAGGGAAATAGAATATCTATATTTATGTGTGTGTGCACGCGCAGACCTATTTGCACGTGGTATTACACCAATCCTGGACAAATTCATATTATTGATATTCTCTACTTCCCCGAGTATTCGTTTTTTGTTGGATTTCAACTACAGGTCCGTCAGAAATTAAGTTTTCCTCTGCAGTCGGACGTTAAATGAGTCTATGGTGTACTAGTTTGCAGCTTGCATAGACATTTTACGCATGGTTATGTTACAAAGATCACTCAGTCATGTCTTGCACGATGCATTACAATATTACTCGTTGCGCTTTTATTATAGTGTTGAAAGTTTGGCCGCAAATTCGAAACTGACATCTGAACTTGTTTACTTAGACAAAATCAGTTCATAAAAACGCATTTAAAAAGCACAAATAAACTAACAAAACAAAAGCAAAACAAAATAAAACCCAACAAATCAGGTAAAGGGTTACCATGACCATTTTTTTCTATTTCAGTGTGTCATGGAAATTCTTGTTTTACTTCTCTCTCTCTCTCTCTCTCTCCTCTCTCTCTCTCTTCCTTTTCTCTCTCTCTCTCTCTGGTTTGTATTTTTCTCGATTAAGATATAAAAAATGGAAGAGATTGTCCTATATATTGCTTGTTCATGTAGATGATTGAATTCACTCACCCAGCACCAATCATTTCACTACTTTTTTGTAGGTAACTCATAATACAAATAGACAGTAAACCATTCTTTATAGGCGTTACACTCCAAGCCTTTTACTCGCTTGTGACCCCAACTTGTCCCAGCTGGTCTTTCCCCAATAGTCCCATTCGAGTAATTGCAATATGTCTACTTACAATCTTGTAGCCTGTAAGGTGAAGCTTCTGGCTGGTCATTTCATGGGCTTGTTGTGCATGTTCCATCTCATGACTTTACACGCATCGGCATACTTTCAGGAGTTGCGTTGCGGACAGTCTGAAAGCGCCGCTGGGGTTTCCAGTTTTCTGAATCTGGAAGAAAGGACGAGGATGATGATGACGCTACAGACTGCCTGTCGGAAACTGCACCGTAAAGTTTTGATCTTCCTCTTTGAGCTCATAGTATCTACAACAGCTCTGGATAGAACTTAAACGGGGTCGGGGAAAAAATCACGGTCACGTGCCTCCGACGGGATTCGATCTAAAACGAGTAGATTATTCCCCTTTGTCTATCAGTGGATAGCTAGGCCATGTTGTTCTTTGTCCCTCTCTAAGTCTGCCTTCTCTGTCGTTCAGCATTCTCCTCATCGGTTGGAAA
>CM065727.1:67001069-67026069 GCA_033310375.1 Conus canariensis
AAAAAAAAAAAAAAAAAGAAAGAAAAAAAAAAGAAGAAAGAAACAAAAACAAAAAACAACAACAAAAAACGAATTTTTCAAGAGGAAGGTCTTCATGGTGAAGTGCATGTATGAACGGTGAATCTTTAGAGGGGAGGATCTATTCTGGAAGATTCATGTATTAACAGTGGATCTTGAAAAGGGAGGAGGGGAGTCTGTCTTGGGAGGTAAATGTAAGCTTATTAACAGTGAATCTGTAAAAGCAAGAGTGTTTATTTGGAGGTCATGTATTAACAGTGAATCTGTAAAAGCAAGAGTGTTTATTTGGAGGTCATGTATTAACAGTGAATCTGTAAAAGCAAGAGTGTTTATTTGGAGGTAAATGTATTAACAGTGAATCTATAAAAGCAAGAGTGTTTATTTGGAGGTAATGTATTAACAGTGAATCTGTAAAAGCAAGAGTGTTTATTTGGAGGTAAATGTATTAACAGTGAATCTGTAAAAGCAAGAGTGTTTATTTGGAGGTAAATGTATTAACAGTGAATCTGTAAAAGCAAGAGTGTTTATTGGGAGGTAACGTATTAACAGTGAATCTGTAAAAGCAAGAGTGTTTATTTGGAGGTCATGTATTAACAGTGAATCTGTAAAAGCAAGAGTGTTTATTTGGAGGTAAATGTATTAACAGTGAATCTGTAAAAGCAAGAGTGTTTATTTGGAGGTAATGTATCAACAGTGAATCTGAAAAAAGCAAGAGTGTTTATTTGGAGGTAATGTCTTAACAATGAATCCGTGAAAGCAAGAGCCTTTATTAGGAGATACATTTACAGACTGATATTTTTAGAGAAGGGTCTTTAATGCGAGTACATGTATCAACAGTGAAACTTTAAAAGGGAGGTTCTTTACTGGGAAGCATAAGTACTAACAATAAATCCTTAGAGGGGAGGGTCTGTCACGTGAAGTATATATGCATGAACAGCGAATCTCTAATAGGCAGAGTCATTTTCAGGGAGGTATATGTAATGACAGCAAATCTGTGAGGGGGAGGGGGGTCTTGATTGGGAAGTATAACAGTGAATCTTTGAAAAGGGGAGGGATGTCTATTCTGGGAGGTAACTCCAGCACACAGAGATGCAAAGAGTTGTCACACAAAAATGAACGTGTCTTCACAGAAAGGAAGTCCTTTATTGAGGTGTGGTATATCTAGTATACAGAAACGTTAAAAAAATCTTAAGGTAGAGTCTTCATTGGTAGGTAAAATTGGTATGGACGAAGACGAACAAATGCTCCAGAAAAACAAGTTTTATATTTGAAGAGGGGTGGGGGGAGAAAGCAGAAGAAGCGTGTCTTTTTTTTTCGAAAATACCTCCAGAATAGAGAATGATGCAGAAAATGGAAAGTTCAAGAGGCGATGGATTCTGCAAAAGAAAGTCTCAAGATCAGAGAAATAACAGGACACACACAGACCAACAGACAAGGACTGGGGGTGACCAAAACTGAATGGTGGTCAAAGGCCAAAGGAAAAGCCAAAAGAGACATGATGATTCAGGAGATGAGAAAAGAAGAAGACCAAAAAAGACTCCAAAAAGCAGTCCAGCAGAGCCAGCAAGGGCAATGGACAACGTGGGAGAATGCACTCCAAAGAAGTCTCACTTGGAATGACATTTGGCACATGGCCCCTCTCAGGATCAGCTTCATTCTCAGATCTGCATATGACCTTCTGCCCTCAAATGCAAACCTGGTGAAGTGGGGGAAAACAGACGATCCTGCATGCCCCCTCTGCCATGAAAAACAAACAGTGAAGCATGTCCTAAGCTCATGTAAAGTAGCCCTGGCTCAAGGAAGGTACACATGGAGGCACAACCAAGTGCTCAAAGAGATTGTACAAGTAGTCTGGGCTAGTACCAACACCACAAAAGGGAAAATCAGGACTCCAAAAGCACCCGCAACATTCTTCACGGCAGGAGGCAGCAAATCATGGCCAAGAACAACAGTGCCACTCGAAACATGCAGGCAGAGTCTGCTGGACGGGGCAGATGACTGGGAGTGCACTGCAGACCTCCAGAATGGAAGAGTCACCCAGAGATCATCAGCAAGAGTGGCATGAGACCAGACATAGTAGTCCACTCTCAGTCAACCAAGCAGCTGATCGTGATCGAGCTCACGGTGCCATATGAGAACAGAATGGAGGCAGCTCAAATCTACAAGACTGAAAAGTATGCTGATCTGGCAAACAGCCTGAGGAGAGAAGGCTATCAGGTCAAAGTCCTCACTGCAGAAATTGGAGCTAGGGGGTTTGTAGGAACGTCTGCATACACCCTCATGAAACAGCTCTCAGTTGCAGGGAGGGAAAAAACCAGAGCCCTGAAAGCAATGGCAGAAGCGGCAGAGAGGTGTTCAAGCTGGATCTGGTCAAGGAGGAACAAAAGTGAACTTCATAAGGCTTAATTTCCCTACAAATATCAGGTGTCCCTGTGGCTCAGTGGTTAAAGCGCGAGTCATTAAGTGGAAAAAGAGCATGTCCAGAGGGTCATGGGTTCGAATCCCAGCCATGGCTCGTCCCAAGATGGGAAAAAAAAGGGGGCAGCAGAGGGACATCCGGAGTCATGAACCGGGTGTGGCCCAACCCCCCTAGAGTGTCAGGAGATAAGGGCCGAAACACTTGCTTGAAGGGGGCTTCTCTTCTGAGGACTCGCTGCTGCCACGCTCTCCACGAGTTTCTTTCTACTGATCCCTATTGTTACCTCAGGAAAACAAGTCTTTGACCTAAGAGATTCTACACTGGGAAGCCAATGTGGTATAGGCAGACTGAAAAAATTCCCAGAAAAATAAGTCTTTAAAGCAGGAGGTGGTGCGGGGTGGGGGATGGGAAGTTCCATATCCGGAGGGCAATCCAGAACAGAATAAAATACATTTAAAACAATCATGGAAAACAAGTCTTAGATGGGAGGGAGTGTTTATTCGGAAAGAAGTGTAGATTAAAAAAGGGGGCAAAAAAGATTAAGTTTGTGAAGGGAGGAAGCCCCTACTGGGAGCTAGATGCAGTATAAACAACCATTGATAGTACAGAAAAAGGTTATCTTCAATGGGAAATAAACCTGTAATAGTCAAATGCAAACATGTATTCCGGGATCAGAAAAAAAAAAAGTTTTGAAATAAAGGGTGTTCCAGAAAAGAAATCAGTCTGTTCAGAGAGGAGTGTATTTAAAAGAAATCAGTCGGTTCAGAGAGGAGTGATTTGAAAGAAATCAGTCTGTTCAGAGAGGGAGTGTATTTAAAAGAAATCAGTCGGTTCAGAGAGGGAGTGTATTTAAAAGAAATCAGTCTGTTCAGAGAAGGAGTGTATTTAAAAGAATCAGTCTGTTCAGAGAGGGAGTGTATTTAAAAGAAATCAGTCTGTTCAGAGAGGAGTGTATTTGAAAGAAATCAGTCTGTTCAGAGAGGGAGTGTATTTGAAAGAAATCAGTCTGTTCAGAGAGGGAGTGTATTTGAAAGAAATCAGTCTGTTCAGAGAGGGAGTGTATTTAAAAGAAATCAGTCTGTTCAGAGAGGGAGTGTATTTGAAAGAAATCAGTCTGTTCAGAGAGGGAGTGTATTTAAAAGAAATCAGTCGGTTCAGAGAGGGAGTGTATTTAAAAGAAATCAGTCTGTTCAGAGAGGGAGTGTATTTAAAAGAAATCAGTCTGTTCAGAGAGGGAGTGTATTTAAAAGAAATCAGTCTGTTCAGAGAGGGAGTGCATTTTGGGAGGCTCTTTTCAAGAGGTTGTGCTGTATTTTTTGTATTGTCTTGCTGAGATGTGTACACATTGACACCTACCACAGGAAATACCACGGGCTTCTTCCCTTCGGATATCCAAGGTAAACAAGTTTGTCAGATGCTAGTTTTGCACTGTGTATCGGGGTATGTGTGGAAGGTACGTGTAGAAATAACAACCATTTGATTCCACCTGTTTACTGTGTGCACGTACGTAAAAGTTGTAGAAAATGATTGAGAAAGTATCCATTGAAATTCTAACCACACTCAAAAATATCAAGCTACTCTCATATTTACATTGATTAAAGTATCTACTACAAGTTTCTTTTTTTTTAATTTCCTGCATCGATTGAAACTTCTAACCAAAGGAATGAACCTTTTCTCATTGCATTCATTGATTCGAACTTCTAACCACACCCAAGGAAATTAACTTTCTTTCATTTCTTGCACTCTTTCAGCATGTAATTACACCCAACGGGATGAATCTGTTCTCACTTCTCATATTTATTGAAGCTTGTAACTACACCCATCCCCCCCCACAAAAAAAAAAAAAAAAAAAAAAGATTTTACATTAATTGAAGCATTCGACTACTCTCAAATAAATCAATCCTGTCTCTTTTCCTATTCTGCGTGAAGTAACTGTACACGAAGGAATTAACCTTGTCTCGTTTCCTATTGTGATTGGAGATCTGTAAAATCATCCCGTTATTGTTACGTTTGTTCGATGCCAGTCTTGAACCTGAAGTGTACGATTTTGTAAGTGTGGTGGTTATGTGTAGAAATAGCCTTTCAGATCCACCTGTGTACTGCATGGACATTAGTAAGGTATAACATTCATTGTTTTTTTGTTTGTTTGTTTGTTGTTGTTTTTTTTTCAGTCCGTTTTGAAGACGCTAGTCTTGCGTTGTGTTCGAGTGTGTGTGAAGTAGATATGTATAGATATAAATCTTCCGAATTTTTCTTTTGTGTGTGTGTGTGTGTGTGTGTGTGTGTGTGTGTGTGTGTGTGTGTGTGTGTGTGTGTAAGTGTGTGTGTGTGTGTGTGTGTGTGCGTGCGTGCGTGCGTGCGTGCGTGCGTGTGTGTGTTGCTTTAATTGTGTGGTGTTGGTGGGCGTGGTGAAACTTCTAGTGTCAGTATGCTTACTAGCTCTAGTGAAAGCTGGCATGCGCCCGAGTGGTGTGTGTGTGTGTTTGTGTGTGTGTGTTGTGTGTGTGTGTGTGTGTGTGTGTGTGTGTGTGTGTGTGTGTGTGTGTGTGTGTGTGTCATACGACTTAATTCATGTGAACTTCCACATGGGTATGAATTTATGCGTTTATAAGGGCATGTCAAACTGTGTTTGAACTATGGAAGTAACAAATCATATCACAACATAATGCATGCGATAGCAGAATTTTCGTCAACCTTTGGACTTGTCAGTCTGAACATTCAGGAGCGTTTGATTTGTTGTTGTCTTCACCTCATGCACCCAGGCAAGTGTGCATCCACTCCCACCCTCATTAACCCCCTCCCAAAGAAAGGCTCAGACGACCGCGAACAGCTTAGACATGCGTTCGGCCAGCACTACTGGTTCCTACTGTTTCTTACTGTTTACTACTTTGTTCCTATTGTTTTCCTACGGATTCCTATATTTTCCTAGTGTTATCTTCCTTTGTCTACTGTTTCCCATCTTTTTTATAATTTCTAACTTTTTTTTCAGTGTTTTCTATGTTTTTGTACTGTTTCCTGTATTTACCAGTGCTTCTTATATTTTTTTATGATATGTCGACATCTTACTGTTTCCAGTATTTTCCCTATTTTTCTTAAACCTACTCTTTTCTACATTTTGGTATTCTTCAGAAGAAGAAAAAAGCCATCGAATTTCTGCCTTTTTCTCTCGTTTTCTACCTTCCTTCTGTTTCCTTGCTTTCCTACTGTCTATTATTTTTTTTTAAGTTGTTTCCTTTTTTTCTACTTTCTCTGCCTTTCCTAATGTTTCCAGCCTTTTGTTCCAATGTTTCCAGCCTTTTGTTCTGATGTTTTTAACTTTTGTTTTCAATGTTTCTAACCTTTTGTTCAATGTTTCCAACCTTTTGTTCCAATGTTTCCACTTTTGTCAATGTTCCATCGCAATATTTCCACTTTTGTTCCAATGTTTCCTACCTTTTGTTCTGAGTTTCCAACTTTTGTTCTAGTTTCCACCTTTTGTTCTGATGTTTCCAACCTTTTGTTCTGATGTTTCCAACCTTTTGTTCTGATGTTTCCAACCTTTTGTCTGATGTTTCCAACCTTTTGTTCTGATGTTTCCAACCTTTTGTTACTGATGTTTCCAACCTTTTGTTCTGATGTTTCCAACCTTTTGTTCTGATGTTTCCAACCTTTTGTTCCAATGTTTCCACCTTTTGTTCCAATGTTTCCAACCTTTTGTTCCAATGTTTCCAACCTTTTGTTCTGATGTTTCCAACCTTTTGTTCCAATGTTTCCAACTTTTGTTCTGATGTTTCCAACCTTTTGTTCTGATGTTTCCAACCTTTTGTTCCAATGTTTCCAAGCTTTTGTTCTGATGTTTCCAACCTTTTGTTCTGATGTTTCCAACCTTTTGTTCTGATGTTTCCAACCTTTTGTTCCAATGTTTCCAACCTTTTGTTCTGATGTTTCCAACCTTTTGTTCGATGTTTCCAACCTTTTGTTCAATGTTTCCAACCTTTTGTTCTATGTTTCCAACTTTTGTTCTGATTTTTCCAACCTTTTGTTCTGATGTTTCCAACCTTTTGTTCTCAATGTTTCCAACCTTTTGTTCCAATGTTTCCAACCTTTTGTTCCAATGTTTCCAACCTTTTGTTCCAATGTTTCCAACTTTTGTCTGATGTTTCCAACCTTTTGTTCTGATGTTTCCAACCTTTTGTTCTGAAGTTTCCAACCTTTTGTACTGATGTTTCCAACCTTTTGTACTGATGTTTCCAACCTTTTGTTCTGATGTTTCCCTAACCTTTTGTTCTGATGTTTCCAACCTTTTGTTCCAATGTTTCCAACCTTTTGTTCAATGTTTCCAACCTTTTGTTCTAATGTTTCCAACCTTTTGTACTGATGTTTCCAGCCTTTTGTTCTAATGTCTCCAAGCTTTTGTTCTGATGTTTCCAACCTTTTGTTCCAATGTTTCCAACCTTTTGTTCTAATGTCTTCAACCTTTTGTACTGATGTTTCCAACCTTTTGTTCCAATTTTTCCAGCCTTTTGTTCTGATGTTTTCTTTCTATCCGTGTCTGCTGCTCCCTTCCTGTTCCTGTCGTTTTCTGCCTTTTGACGTTGTTGCCTACCTGTTCCTTCTGTTTCCTATCTTTTCTTTCTGTTTGTCTACCTGTTTTACATTGTTTCCCACCTTACCTTACTGCTTTCTATCGTTTGTTCTAGGCTACCTTTCCTTACAATTTTCTACCTGTCTCCACTGTTTCCTACTTTTTCCAACTATTTCCTGCTTGCTCCTATGCATTCTTTACTGTTCCCAGATATTCCTTCCTATTCGCATTGTTTTTCTACCTTTTCCTACTGATTTTTTCTCATTTCTATTGATCCCTACCTTTCTGTACTGTTACTACCAGTCTGTACTATTTTCAAACTTATCCTACTGTTCCCTCTCTGTTCCTACTGTTTTTTCTCTCTCTTTTTTTTTTTTTTTTTTTTTTTTTTTTTTTTTTTTTTTTTTTTTTGCTTTCTAACTTTTTTTCTGCTTCCTACAGTAGAAAATGTGATAAAAAGTAATAATAGGTAGGAAAGCCGTAACATCCTGGGCAAGATAGGAAACATCAGCAACATAAAAAAACAAAGAAGGGAAACTTGAAAGAATGAAAAAGTTAACAAACTGGAAAAAAAACAAAATGTGATAGAATAAAAGTCGAAAAAAATGTAGAAAAATAGTAAAATGTTGAAAAAGTGAAAAGTAGTGAGACAAAACAAACCAAAAAATAAATAAATGGAAAAGAAAGAAAGAAAGAGAAGATAACGAAACATGTCTTTTTGTAAATGTGGTTGAAATAACAGGAAAGAAAGAAAAAAGTAAAAAAAAAAAAAAAAAAGGTGAAAACTTGCAAGTATCGAAAAGGAGTAAAAAGTAGAGAAGTGGTGGTGGGGGGGGGGGGAGTTGAAAAAGTGGTAAAAAGCTCAAATTTTCTAACTAGTAAAAGAAGTTGAAGTAGGAAAAGTACTTAATTGTAGGAAAAGAAGGGAGGATTGTGAAAAGTAGCAATAAAAAAGAAAATTAAGAAAAAAAGTTTAACAGAAAAAAATGACAAGGCACAGTAGTAGTGCAGTCTGAATGCAGTTCTGGTTGTTGAGCTCTTACTCTGGTTTTGTTTTGTTTGTTTTGGCGATGGGTGGAGTAGGCTTTATGGTGGCGGTTTATCAACAGTAATAATGTTGACATTCATGTTCGTACAAAACGACCTGCGTACGCACGCAGGTCACACACACACACACACACACACACACACACACACACACACACACACACACACACACACACACACACACACACACACACCAGCACGGATATAAATAACATCAGTGGGTATGCAGAACTTGGATGTAGGTCAAGTCATGTTTCCTGTATTTGATTATATTATGTGCATGTTTTGTATAGATCATAACATTGTATCAATTTTCCTATAAAAAACAAAACAAAACAAAAAAACCGAGTGTATTGTGTCATGTTTTCTGTAAATGACTGTATTGAACCCTTCTTTCCTCTGCATAGTTGTGTTTTTCTTGTATCCACATTTCCAGAAAAATAACTAAATTGTGTCCGTTGCTCCTGTACGTGATTGTTTAGCATGTTCGCTTGACACACATTCAATGTATTCCTGAGTATCTTTCCTGCAAATGACTGCATTACCTCCATGTTTCCGGTTAACGAGGGTATTAAATCCGTGTCAACTGTCAGTGATTGTTTTCTTTATTGTACCTTTATTTCCTCTGATGGATTGTACTCTATCCATGTTTCTCATAATCAGCAGCAGTATGTTCACGTTCTCTGTGAAAGGTTGTGATGCATCCCAGTTCATACATGATGAAATTATATGTCTGTTTGCTGTTAATGATTGTGTTGCGTCCATTTTCATGTAACTGGTAGATTACGAGTATGTTACTGTTATGATAATGTATACTATGTTCATTGTACATGATTTGTGTCGATATTGTCTGTGAACATGGTGTACATCCATGTTTTCTGTAAGTACTCATGTTCATTGTACATGATTTTATGACGATATTGTCTGTAAATCATGGTGGTATGTCTGTGTTTTCTGTAAATCATGGTAGTGTGTCCATATTTTCTGTAAATCATGGTAGTATGTCCATGTTTTCTGTAAATCATGGTGGTATGTCTGTGTTTTCTGTAAATCATGGTAGTGTGTCCATATTTTCTGTAAATCATGGTAGTGTGTCCATATTTTCTGTAAATCATGGTAGTATGTCCATGTTTTCTGTAAATCATGGTAGTCTGTGTTTTCTGCAAATCATGGTAGTGTGTCCATATTTTCTGTAAACATGGTAGTGTGTCCATATTTTCTGTAAATCATGGTAGTATGTCCATGTTTTCTGTAAATCATGGTAGTCTGTGTTTTCTGCAAATCATGGTAGTGTGTCCATGTTTCTGTAAATCATGGTAGTGTGTCCATGTTGTCTGTAAATCATGGTAGTGTGTCCATGTTTTCTGTAAATCATGATAGTGTGTCCATGTTTTCTGTAAATCATGGTAGTGTGTCCATGTCGTCTGTAAATCATGGTAGTGTGTCCATGTTGTCTGTAAATCATGGTAGTGTGTCCATGTTGTCTGTAAATCATGGTAGTGTGTCCATGCTGTCTGTAAATCATGGTAGTGTCCATGTTGTCTGTAAATCATGATAGTGTGTCCATGTTTTCTGTAAATCATGGTAGTGTGTCCATGTTGTCTGTAAATCATGGTAGTGTGTCCATGTTCTCTGTAAATCATGGTAGTGTGTCCACGTTTTCTGTCAAAAGTATCATTGATTCCTTGTTTCCTGTCAATGAAACCATTACATCCATTTTTCCAGAAAATGTTCCGCGCTGGGTCACAACACTCTGTGTTACATGGTAGTAAACTGTGCTATACTATGGTGTACAGTGATGCAATGTTCATACTACTGTTCTAGAGCAAAATGAGTCACAAACACTGTATAGTGTTGCACTGCGTTTTGTGTGATACTGGAATGCTCTCTACTGTATTGCATACATCACAATTATTCTATTGCAGTACATATTGTCACAACGTAATCGGCATTGCATATGAATTTCAGTTCAATGCTATTTTCAGAAGAATTACCTATGTATATATCCGTATCTGTATGTATACATGCCCATGCGCCACACACACACACACACACACACACACACACACACACACACACACACACACACACACACACACACACACTCACTCACTGACTCACTCACTGACTCACTCACTCACACGCTCGCTCGCTCGCTCGCTCGCTCGCACGCACGCACGCACCGCACGCACGCACGCAGAAAGAGAGAGAGATGGACAGAGAAAGAGAGAGATAAATAGATAGATAAATAGATAGATAGACAGACAGATAGACAGACAGTTTCATTAGACTGAAAGATATATGCATATCGCTTTGTTTTGTGGTGACCCCAATAGATAGATAGATAGGCAGACAGACAGACAGCTAGATAGATAGATAGACAGACAGACAAGCAGGCAGATAGACAGACAGGCAGACAGACAGTTAGATGAGATTGACAGATAAATACCTATCGCCTTGCTTCGTGGTGACATAACCTCCTCACGGGCGATAACTGCAGGTCGTCAAGCATGCTGAAGAAGGTGCCCCCGAGCCGGCGGAAAGGGGAGGGGCTGGGAGGGCCGACTACAGTCTGTTGGGGCCCCGGGGACTCCTCCTGCCCCCAGACCGCCTCCTCCAGGTGAACATGGCGGGGGTGGGGGTCTCTTTGTGTGTGTGTGTGTGTGTGTGTGTGTGTGTGTGTGTGTGTGTGTGTGTGTGTGTGTGTGCGTGCGTGCGTGCGTGTGTGTGTGTGTGTGTGTGTGTGTGTGTGTGTGTGTGTGTGTGTGAGTGCCGGTGTGTGTGTGTGTGCGTGTATGTTTGTGCGTGTGTGTGTGTGGGTGCCAGTGTGTGTGTGTGTGTGTGTGTGTGTGTGTGTGTGTGTGTGTGTGTGTGTGTGTGAGTGCCAGTGTATGTGTGTGTATGCGTGGCGTGTGTGTGTGTGTGTGTGTGCGCGCGCATGTGTGTGTGTGTGTGTGTGTGTGTGTGTGTGTGTTGTGTGTATACAACCCAGGTTAATCTGTTAATAAGCTGGTTTTAACATCTGTGTATGTGCACATACGCGCGCGCGCGCGCGCGCGCGTGTGTGGTGTGTGTGTGTGTGCATGTGTGTGTGTGTGTGTGTGGTGTGTGCAATCCAAGGTTAATGTGTCATTTCAAAATCTCTCCTCTCTCTCTCTCTCTCTCTCTCTCTCGTCTCTCTCATCTCTCTGTCTCTTTCCTCTCTCTCTCTTAGTTGTGCAAGAGAGGACAGAGAGAGCGGTATGTGCACGCCATTCTCTCTGTCTCTCTCTCCTCTCTCGCGCGCCCGCGCGCTTGTGTGAGTGTGTTGTGTGTGTTGTGTGTGTGTGTGTGTTGTGTGTGTGGGTGTGCTGTGTGTGTCGTGTGTGTGCAACCAAGGTCATGGAAAACGTTTCAAATCTCTCTCTCTTCTCTCTCTCTCTCTCTCTCTCTCTCTCCCTCCTCTCTCTCTCTCTCCTTGTTGATTGTGTGTGTGTACAGAGGAGATTGAGACAGAAGACAGAGAGGAAAAGAGAGAGAGGAGAGTGCGTGTGTGTGTGTGTGTGTGTGTGTGTGTGTGTGTGTGTGCGTGCACGCGCGCGCACGTATGTGTGTGTGAGAGAGAGAGAGAGAGAGAGGGGGGGGGGAGAGTACAGCCTAAGTTTAATCTGATCATAACTATCGTGAGTGATGTGCTCTAATGGCACATTCAAGATTGAAGCTTGTAAGTACTAGTATGAAGGTTGGTGTGTGTTGTGTGTGGTGTGTGTGTGTGTGTGTGTGTGTGTGTGTGTGTGGTGATGTTCGTGCATGTTGCGTGTGTGTGATGTGTGTGTGTGTGTGTGTGTGTGTGAGAGAGAACACACACGTGGAATAACACACGCTTGCCCATGTAATTTTTATTTGTATAATGTCTGTCTGTCTGTCTGTCTGGTCTGTCTGTCTTCTCTCTCTCTCCTCTCTCTCTCTCTCTCTCTCTCTCTCTCTCTCTCTCTCTCTCTCTCTCTCTGTTCTTCATTCCAGTCGTCATCAAACAAAGGGAACAATTGTTCAGACACACTAAAGGTCCGGATCTCTTACTGGTGTCGGTATCAATACCCCGCAGTCCATTGATCTACTATTGATCGCTTGTGTATGGACATGGTTGTTGTTGTGCCATACTATATATGTGCGAGAGTCGTTGCCGTTCCTCGTTTCAGTGACTGACTGATAGAGGGAGTTGGCTTTGAGATTGACCCGGAATCTCTGTGTGTGTGTGTGTGTGTGTGTGTGTGTGTGTGTGTGTGTGTGTGAGAGAGAGAGAGAAGAGAGAGAGAGAGAGAGAGAGACAGTCAGACAGAGAGACGAGACAGACAGATAGATAGACAGCCAGACAGACAGAATTCATGTGTGTGTGTGTGTGTGTGTGTGTGTGTGGTGTGTGTGTGTGGGGGGGGGGGGGGGTATGTATGTTTGTGTGTGTGTTCGTGATAACACATAACTTTCGCAGAGAAAAGAACGTTTCACATTAAAACATTTGTAATCAAGTGAAAATAACTATAATTCCATCCCATAATTAATAGTTATCGCGTGCAAAATGGCGCAGTTATAGTAATTCGTATTGCTTTCCTGTTGAAAGTCGCGCTTTTGACGAGAAGTACCACGTTAATTATGACTTTTCGAAGTTGCCATCCTCCCATAGAAACACGGCATCATTTCCAGTCCTGTCTGTATGTCTGTCTTTAGGCATGGTCGTTCATAATATGTTGGGTGCATCTCCAGCCAGTTTTACAGGGTTGGTGGTAGGGTGAGTATCGACAAGTGGTTAAACTTACACATATTTGGGTGTAAGGCGATGATTTGGGCAAGGAGAAAGCTGTTCGACAATTGTTAAACAGGACAGCATCCAACAGGTGAATTTTGATGGCTGTTCCTACAAATTACAGAAAAGTTGATAGAATTGGGCGAATTACGTGGAAACACTAGGGCAAAATTAAGCTGTATGGTTCCCAATTCAGCTTCTGTCGGATTAAAATCGATTTCATCACGCAAGACGAATGTTTTCTTTTAGGGTGGATGACAGAGTTTCCAGTCATGCTCAGCCCATTATTTTCACCATGTACCTTGGTGGAAATGCCAACGGAATTTTATTCCCATGGCTTTATTGTGACCCTTGTTTTTTCCCATCCTCCTGTCGTACGCTGTTGTTTCAATGGACGTCAGTTTGTCGAGCCCAGTGAACATCCCAATGGCGGGTAGGTCACCTTTGGTGGCTTGACAGAATGGCGGGTAGGTCACCTTTGGTGGCTTGACAGAATGGCGGGTAGGTCACCTTTGGTGGCTTGACAGAATGGCGGGTAGGTCACCTTTGGTGGCTTGACAGAATGGCGGGTAGGTCACCTTTGGTGGCTTGACAGAATGGGGGTAGGTCACCTTTGGTGGCTTGACAGAATGGCGGGTAGGTCACCTTTGGTGGCTTGACAGGTTTCTCAAGACAATGGCATCCGGAGGCGGTAGTACTGGGGATGACGTAGCGGGTGGCCTTTGACCCGAAATGGTCTAGGTTGGTCTCGGTTGGCTGAGTGCGTATGTAGAGTGTGGTGCTGGGGGCTCTGGTTTCTGAGTGGTGCCGTGCGGTCAGTGGTATTCCTCTGTGTGTGTGTGTGTGTGTGTGTGTGTGTGTGTGTGTGTGTGTGTGTGTGTGTGTGTGTGTGTGGAATCCGTAAGTTCAGAAGTCATGGAACACACGTAGACGAAAACCCCTGACGTGTTTGTACCCACCTCTCTCTCTCTCTCTCTCTCTCTCTCTCTCTCTCTCTCTCTCTCTCTCTCTCTCTCTCTCTCTCTCTCTCTCTCTCTCAGTCCTGCATCTCGAGCTTCTCTGATTAAGCTCCATCAAGCTTGAAATGTGGAAATGCAGCTCCACTGCATCATGCAATAGACACCCAGCTATGTGTACCTGGGATTGCATGGTTTGCCCAGGGACGCTGAACACCGGTGCAGACAGAACGCGTCACTTTATCAGAACCACTTTGAGCCATGTCCATCCCTTTACCAAAAGGTCGCGGGGACGTCGTTATAGATGAATGAACTACAGTGTTGTTGTTGTTGTTGTTGTTGTTGTTGTTGTTGTTGTTGTTGTCTTCTTCTTCTTCTTCTTCTTCTTCTTCTTCTTCTTCTGTTTGTCTGAGAGTGAATAACAGTATGTCAGGGGACAATGGAGAAAACTTTGGCGTTGCCCACTTCCTCTCCGAGTCTCCAGGTGCAAGCTCCCGTGTGGATGCATAGGGCCTTTTCAGTTCAAGCAGCTCACACGCTGCCTGAAAGGTCTGTGCTGGTAACTTCCTTTTTTCTGAGACGCTGTGTGAGTCATTGTTTTGTTCCTCTTTCTTTACTGTCTATTGTTTTTCTGTATTTGGTGTCATTTTTCCTGTCCCTGTTCTAGAAATTATTTGTACGCTTCGGGTCACAATCTATGACGTGACAATTGTTTTTGTTGTGGTGGTGGTGGTGGTGTTGTTGTTTCATCTGGGGGCTAGGTAATGACAACTGTACGCATTGTCCAAGGTGGACACTAGATATCCATTCTGTAGTGTCCATTAACCTCTGCAATGGTTTTTTTTTTTTTTTTTTTTTGTTCTACTTTGAATTTTGTAACTTTTGATTGTTTTTCATTAATTTTTTATACTTTCCCCCCTAAAATCTGGGCTGAGGAATCAAAACGGAATAGCTGACGTTTTTATAATAATAATAATGAATACTTATATAGCGCCTATTCTCGGCTAGAGACCAAGCTGTAAGCGCTTTACAATCAACACTCGTTTACACAATGGGCTGCCTACCTGGGTAGTGCCGACTGAAGAGCTGCCAGCTGGCGCTTCATTCAGTCGTTTCCCGTGTCATCCAGTCAGTATCGTTCAATATCGATCACTCATTTTCCTTACTTCCTTCATTCTTTCCATTTCTCACGCAGGGTGCATGCTATGTGTAACGTGTCATCCATACCAACGGCCAAACTGGCCTACCCTTCCGAAAGTTGGTGATGGGATTTTACGTGTGTGCAAGATGTTATGCGTGCGTTCACACACGGAACCTCGGTTTATAGTCTCATTCGAAGGACTGTATGGGAAATGGAGTCAGAACCAATGTTAACTCCGAGGGAAAAATCCCCCTGTACCGAAACGCCCCCGGCGGAGGTTACGAACCCGCAACCCCAGGATCACCAAGATTACGAGTCCGGCGCTCTACCAACTGAGCTATTCCGGCTCAAGGCCCAGTCTTATCCAATGGAAGTAGTTTAGTTACCATGTCATGAACTGTTCGCGTCATTTCTCTTACTGGATGTGAACTTTTCTCGGGATGTGACCTTTCTTCACATCATGAGTTTGACAGCCCTGAGAAGGCCCTGTGTGGAGAGCTGGACTATGAATAATAAACACTAAATCTAAGAAGACAGTTGCATTCTGGGTGTTTTCATGTTTCTATGATCCACTAAAAGCTGATTACATCTTTTACAGTGCATTAAAGGATATTTAAGGTGCGTATTTGATCTGCATACGTAGACACTCGAAGAGCGCTCAGACACTGGAAGTTTGCGCACACGATGACCTGGAAGGTCTGGAAAATTCAGCTCCACACGTAACTCACCAGACACTGCCAGGGTTCAAACCGGAGACCGTCAGTTTGAGTGAAGACTCCGGTGTCCTAACCACCCCGCTACCGCCCCCGCACGGCAGACACCTTAAAATGATCTGTGTCACGATGTCAGTCTAAAAATAGAACCTCACAGTGAGTTAAGCGGCAAGCGGCAGTTCAGTGACTGTGTTTGTTGGATCGTATTGCCTGACAGTAGTATACACAAGCATTGTCTCCGCGTTGTCCCCATTCCTTCTGCTCCCGCGACACGCTTCGGGTTCATCTCTGGTGAGTTCCTTTCTGCTGCCTTCTTCAGTTCTAGTTTGAAAATACCAGAGGGATATTGCTCTGACCTAAAAGAGAAAGAGAAGAGAGAGAGAGAGAGAGAGGGGGGGGGGCGGGGGAGGGGGGGAGATTACTACCGAATTTGTGTATATGCTCTCCGAACAGTGGAATAGTGGTTCTTTCGACAACAAATTCTAAAATATCTTGGTTTCACTCTGTGTGTGTGTGGTGTGTGTGTGTGTGTGTGTGTGTGTGTGTGTGTGGTGTGTGTGTGTGGTGTGTGTGTGTGTGTGCGTACATGGATGCGTGCGTGCGTGCGTGTATGTGTGTGTGTTTTTGCATTCGTTTTTTTTTTTTTCTTTTTGGGCGGAAAGGAAATTATGTATTTGAAAACCAGTGCGCGCAGTAAATGTTTTGTCAGAACACTGTTATAGGATTTTTGTGACAAAAAATGTGGATTTTGGTCGTTTCGTGAATTTAAGGAATGTGATTCATAGTTTGCGCTGGATGTGCACTCTTACACAAGATATTCTTTTTACATCTGACCATATTATGTACAAGAACAAAACGGAAATGATACTTATTGACTCTCTCTCTCTCTCTCTCTCTCTCTCCTCTCTCTCTCTCTCTCTCTCCTCTCTCTCTCTCTCTCTCTCTCCCCGCGCGCTTGTGTTTGCGAATGCAAGACTCTCTGTGAGTTTGTTTGACTGTGTACGTACATGCGTGGTCATCCCATTCACATGACGTAAGCCGCGAGCCGTTCCCTGTTGTGAGGAACCACAGCCGTTGTTTCTCACGCTTCGTTGACACCACAGAACGGCAGTGTCCTAAACACTTTGACAAGCACTAATAAGGAGCCAACTGATCATTGTCTTGGATAAAGTGTGTGTGTGTGTGTGTGTGTGTGTGTGTGTGTGTGTGTGTGTGTGTGTGTGTGCGCGCGCGCGCGCGCGCGCGCGAGCGCGAGCGTGCGCGCGCTCTGTGGCTGTATGTATGCGTGTATGTCAATCTGTCTATTTGAACAGCCGTTTTTTTTTAATTGCGAATGCAAATGAATTTGTTTTGTTCTGTTGCAGTACGAGGCATTTAAATCATTTGAGGGGTAAGTACGTGCCGGGGGTGGATGGGGGGGGGGGGGGGGGGGGGCGAACAGAGAGAGACAGACAGACAGAGAATGTCACGCTGTTGTGCTGAATATTTATTTGTTCTCCTAAAATTATGTTCATACGCTTTTTGCGTCAGCTCTCTCTCTCTCTCTCTCTCTCTCTCTCCTCTCTCTCTCTCTCTCTCTCTCTCTCTCTCTCTCTCTGTTAATCTGAGTTATTTTGCATGCTGTTGCAACATAACTAAAGTGGTTCTGCACTATTATCCTTGCACTGCGTTTGTATTCCTGTCTTCATATATATATATATATATCCCTGTGCAAATTGTGCGTCTCTACTCGACGGGAGTGTCACGGCATACCCATACTTTCCTACCTCTGTCTGATTTTGTTCATGAAATACTTTTATCTTCTGTTTTCTCTTCTCATGCAAAATCGATCCGGGGATGTGTCTTGTTTTGCTTTGGTTTGGTGAGTTCTTGTCCATGACCTGAACGTATGCTACAATTCACATTCTGAATCCGCTGTAATCAAGGATGGACAGCATAGTGTTAATATATCCCGTCCCAAGATGGTCAGTACAGTGTTACTATATCCCCTCCCCAGATGGTCAGTATAGTGTCACTATATCCCCTCCCCAGATGGTCAGTACAGTGTTACTATATCCCCTCCCCAGATGGTCAGTACAGTGTTACTATATCCCGTCCCCAGATGGTCAGTATAGTGTTACTATATCCCGTCCCCAGATGGTCAGTTAAGTGTTACTATATCCCGTCCCCAGATGGTCAGTATAGTGTTACTATATCCCCTCCCCAGATGGTCAGTGCAGTGTTACTATATCCCGTCCCCAGATGGTCAGTATAGTGTTACTATATCCCCTCCCCAGATGGTCAGTGCAGTGTTACTATATCCCGTCCCCAGATGGTCAGTATAGTGTTACTATATCCCCTCCCCAGATGGTCAGTGCAGTGTTACTATATCCCCTCCCCAGATGGTCAGTTTAGTGTCACTATATCCCCTCTCCAGATGGTCAGTATAGTGTTACTATATCCCCTCTGCAGATGGTCAGTATAGTGTTACTATATCCCCTCTCCAGATGGTCAGTATAGTGTTACTATATCCCCTCCCCAGATGGTCAGTATAGTGTTACTATATCCCCTCTCCAGATGGTCAGTACAATGTTACTATATCCCCTCTCCAGATGGTCAGTATAGTGTTACTATATCCCCTCTCCAGATGGTCAGTATAGTGTTACTATATCCCCTCTCCATATGTTTAGTATAGTGTTAATATGTCTCCTCCCCAGATGTTTACTATAGTGTTAATATGTCCCCTCCCAGATGTTTGCTATAGTGTTAATATATCCCCTCCCCAGATGGTCAATATAGTGTTAATGTATCCCCTTCCCAGGTGGTCAGTATAGTGTTAATATATCAACTCCCCAGATGGTCAATATAGGATTAATACATCCTCCCCCAGATGGTCAATATAGTGTTAATGTATCCCCTTCCCAGGTGGTCAGTATAGTGTTAATATATCAACTCCCCAGATGGTCAATATAGGATTAATACATCCCTCCCCAGATGCTCAATATAGTGTTAATGTATCCCCTTCCCAGGTGGTCAGTATAGTGTTAATATATCAACTCCCCAGATGGTCAGTATAGTGTTCATATATCAACTCCCCTTTTCTGATTTCTCAGTATGCTATCAACACAACATCCCTTTTTGTCAGTGATGGTCGATGAATGTTAAGTAGGTCCCCTTTCCTTCACTGATCTTGCAAAGATGGCCAGTACAGCACTGGATAGATTGGCTTCCTTTTTTGTTTTGTTTTGTTTTGTCAGGGATGGTCAGTATAGTTTTGTCATTTACTGTGTTAGGTCCCCTCCCCTTTCCTGTTTTGTCAGAGATGGTCAGTATGGTAGTGTGGTGTCAGACAGGTCCTGTCCCCTGTCCTGTTTCTCTGCCTGGCTCAACGGCAAAACACAGCGAGGTGGAATCTCCCCGGTGCCCATGATAAATAATGGCCACATTCACTGCCCATATGAACATGTGCTCATTCTGGTGATGTTAGTGTGGAGTAACAAAGGTCCAGTCTCCCGACTGTCCTGGCATGATTATTTTCGTCTGCTAATTCATTTTTGGAGGGTGTGCACATTACATGTAAATGAAAGTAACCTGTATCTTATGGGATTACTGTTAGCAAAAATGAAGTGTCCATACTCCACTGGTCATAGCGGTAGTGAACTATCACAGGTTCACGGTGTCTAGCAAGGCAAGGGTTAAGGCAGAGCCTGTCCCTCTCCTTCAGCTGCCTTTAACCTTCCCTGAACTGAATCAGGTGCTCATTTACTGCTGGGTTGACAAGGAAGGTTGTTAAGCCAAAAAAATCCGACCCCTTGAGGGGTTCGAATTAACGACCGTCAGTTCCGCAGGTAAACGCTCTAACCATTTGACCAAAGGCAACTCTTCTAAAATGGTGTATTACTAGCACAAAACGAATAGTGAACTGACCCTTCCCCCGATTTTATTCACGGATGATCTTTATATTGTTAGATAGCCTCCCCCACCCCTTTCCTTCAATCTTCCCTTGTCTGTTGTTGTAGTCGTTGTTGTTGCCATTCTTCTTGTTGAAGAAAGTTTTGATCCTAGAATGCCATGAGCCGTGAGCTTGGGTTCTCTATTCTGTATCCCTGTTTGAAAATCAAAGCAAAACACAATAAAGCAAAACAAAACACAACCCTGCAAACCAAACCAAACCAAACTAAAACAAAGCAAATCAAAACACAACAAACAAAACAACACAAAACACAAAACAAAACAAAACACAACACAAAAACAACACAATACAACGCAAAACAAAACAAATCAAATCAAAACAAAACAAAAACCAAACGCCGCCATACCTCACCCAAACAGCCGAGAGCGCCTGCTGGCGGAGATGGAGTACCTGGACCACGTGCGCGGCGTGAAGCGGCACCGGCGGGAGGTGGTGCCTCACCGGGCCCACCTCAACCTGTTCCTGGGGGGCAAGAAGATGGAGGTGGAGGAGCGGTTCGACATGACCCGCGAGATCCACCGCCTCAAGGCCATGGCCATGCCCGTCAAGGCCCGGGACCTCTACCACGGCAGGGGGATCGTCCTGCCGCCGTGAGTCGGGATATCTTTAAATGTTCATTTGATTTTATTTTAATAGTTTTGTTTATTTGTTTGTTTATTCATTTATGTATTCATTCATTTGCTCATTTATCTATTCATTTATTCGTTTATTTATTTGTATATTTATTAATTCATTTGGGCGTTTTTTCGGTCTTATCTCCTGTGTTCCTCCCCTCTCTCTCTCTCTCTCTGTCTTTATGTCTCTCTGGCTGGCTGGCTGGCTGTCTGTCTGTCTGTATGTCTCTCTCTCTCTCTCTCTCTCTCTCCTCTCTCTCTCTCTCTCTCTCTCTCTCTCTCTCTCTCTCTCTTCCCTTTCACGAATCCCCGTCCAAAGCAACACCCAGATTTGCCACGCCACAGCCTTTCACCGGCAGTCCATCGGGAAGAATCAACATCAAGCCGTCATGAAGCAACCCACCAGCGGAGACGCAGCCCCGCTGCCGTGTGTCTCTTTGGTGGAGTTCAGTAGCGCCTGTTCTGATCCAACATAGACAGGTGACGTGACCTGCAAAGCCTATCACTGACGATGATCACTGCTTAGTCACGGAACCAGTGTGAGTGAGGGTCGCCTTTCAGAGGGCATCACCAGGTCCACTCAACGAAAATCCGCATAAACTTACTGATACCGGTGACTTTTTATTATCACTGTTATTATTACTATGAATATCTATGTAGCGCCTATCCTCGGTTAGAGACCAAGCTCTGAGCGCTTTACAATCCACACTCGTTTACACAACGGGCTGCCTACCTGGGTAGTGCCGACTGAAGAACTGCCAGCTGGCGCATCATTCAGTCGTTTCCCGTGTCATCCAGTCAACGTCGTTCTATATCGTTCACTCAATTTCCTTACTTCCTTCAGTCTTCCATTTCTCACGCAGGGTGCGTGTTATGTGTAACGTGTCATCCATACCAACGGCCAAACTGGCCTTCTCTTCCGAAAGTTAGTGATGGGATTTTACGTGTGTGCAAGATGTTATGCGTGCGTTCACACACGGAACCTCGGTTTATAGTCTCATTCGAAGGACTGTATGGGAAATGGAGTCAGAACCAATGTTAACTCCGAGGGAAAAATCCCCTTGTACCGAAACGGCCCGGCGGAGATTCGAATCCGCAACCCCAGGATCACCAAGATTACGAGTCCGGCGCTCTGCCACTGAGCTATTCCGACCCTGCCCGGCAATCCATCAGAGCCACAGCCATGTACTTTGATACAGACTTACGCCGGGCACAGGCATATGTTATTAAAGAAAGGGTGGAAGACAGCTCTGTCACCTTGTCTCTGACCACAATGGAAATCCACAGCATCCTGTCTTGCATCCTAGTCCATCATAAAAAAAATTCAAATTCTGTGTCATGCTGTGCTGTCGTGGTAACCTCAGTTTCGATTTCCTCAACAGACCGTGCCCGTGGTAAGTCTGCACCTTCGCAGAGAGGATGTGAATACATCCGGATAATTCGAATCGATTCATACACGCGATTTTTTTTTTTCATTTGGAACGTACCTGTCACGGTGGCACGCCATTTCGAATTGAAGTAGGCTGCGCAACAGGTGTTTGTCCGTGAACACCCCTTTTGTGAAAGTTCCCGGGTTGATTGAGTTCTGATTGTGAATTTTGTATCCTGGGCAAACTTGGAGATATACAGAATGAATGTGTGTTACGCTTTGCATAGCTGATTATGCCCTGGTGGACATAATCACTGTGCCCCGCCCGGCGATACATCAGAGCCACAACCATGTGTCTCTGTACAGGAATTAGTTCAGAGAGACATGGTTGTAGTGCTGATGCATATTTATTACAACTGTTCCGGATTTTTGTTATTTTATCATGTTTCTTCAATGCTTGTGTATGAGTGCACGTATGTACCCAGGATCTAAGGACTGTGTTCTATGTAGTTGCATAAAAGTATTGGTTTCATCAGTATTATTACCATTATTATCATCATTATTGTTGTTGTTTTATGATAATCATTATTATTTGCCCTTTACCACACGCGCCCCGCCATGGCACCCCAAAAGGCGTATACATACAAATCAAACAAGTGAAAGTGAAAAAACAAAAGAAAGACCACAGATGGCCCATCGTTTCTCAGGCACTGGACTGTGCAGGTGCCTGAGAGTTTAGGGCCTGATGGGGTGAAGGGTGGAAAGGGTGGGTGCAAAAGGGAGCGTGATCATGCTGGACATGGCCAGTCATGCTTTCCCTGGAAATTACTTTTGATGACTCCTCTTGAAGGACAGTATCTGTTTCCCTCGGGAAACATGATGGTTGATTTCCGAAAGGTAATAAACAGTTTGATTTAGAGGAGAGGAACAATGGTTATTATGGACTTATGGTGTTAGATTTCCCAATTATCACAGTTTACTTGAAACATAACAAGTTCTATCTAGAGGAGAGGGATAATAGTTATTATGGATTTATGATGCTAGTGTGCCCCTATAGCACTTCATCTGCACTATGGCCGAGGCATCATGCTAACTTCGCGAGTTTGGCGGCAGGTAGAACGTATGGTGTGCCTTTTGCCGCTAATACGCCCACCCCCAAAAGAGACACCGATTTTTTTGTGTGTGTTTAAGATAAAGCCCAGATAATTATACTCTTTTACAGTTTTCTCATTCGTCTTCATCAGTATTCCGTTTCTCGTGTTCAGTTGTCACCCAAACATCCTGTTCCTCTGAAACCCTTTACCTTTCATTGGTCTGCCTTTACCAAACCTACGATGGAGATCTTCACAAAAACTGAAGGAAGGAACCAAGCTGGTTGTGCAATCATGAAGTGTGTCTGACATGAGGACCATCTGATCCACAACTAGCAAAAGGCATAGCTGGAATTGGGAGGCAACTTAAGACCAAAAACACCATCAAGAGCTATTGGAGAGAGATACAGACACAAGAGAGAGAGAGAGAGAGAGAGAGAGAGAGAGAGAGAGAGAGAGAGAGAGTCGCGAATCTGGTCTTTTGCTTATTGATCGAAAAGGCCCATGGTATATACATGATCCGCATGCCCGCATTGCCCAAATCTCCAGTGTGTACACTGATACATAGCAAGAATAACAACAAGAATGACGATAACAACAATAACAACAACAATAATAATAATATGATGATAATAATAATAATGATGATGATGATATTGATAATGATAATAATAATGATGTCGCGTGGTTGCAGTACCCACATGTCCATCCTGCCCAGACCTCCTGCGCGTGCTCCTGCACCAGATGAGGATGAGGAGGGTGTGTAACAGTGGATAGAAACTCTCTCTCTCTCTCTCTCTCTCTCTCTCTCTCTCTCTCTCTCTCTCTCTCTCTCTCTCTCTCTCTCTCTCTCTGTATGAATCGACAAAGCATCCATTACAATGATGAATCTCTCTCTGAATTGTGTATAGCTAATTTCATATAGGTTTACCAACGTATTCATTCTGACGAGATGTTTCGGGACGGCGGTTTTCTATCTTCGAAAAACACGCCCATTCTCGGATTAAACATAGTGAGGCACAGACCTCTTTTGCTAAGTGACAATACACTGAAATACAGCGCGCACCCTTGGTCTGTCGGCATGTAAGCCGTCAGGGTTTTGCTAGTGGTGGTGATGGTGTTGATGATGATCCAGTCGGAGTTTTGGTTTGGTTTGTTCGTTTGTTTGTCCGCTTTGGGGTGTATTGTTTATATATTTTGTTTGCAACATCTGAAGAAGTCGTAGGCTATTTGTCAAAAATTGATTGGTCTGTTTTGGACCACGTGTAAACTTTACTGTACGCCTTGGTTTTTTGTGTGCTAATTCGTAAGGTTTGCCTTGCAGTCTGTTTCATTCTCTTTGAAAGTGATAGGTGAATCATGTTTCATTTCATTTCGAATTATTTTCACAGTCCGCGTTTCTGCCCCGTCTGCCCTTCCACGAGCCCCTGACCCATCCTTCCTGGAACCCAAGCTGGCGGTGACCTTGGGTGACATGCCCCGCACGCGCTCTTACATCAAAGGGAAGCGACTCAACCAGTTGCCCAGCATCAATCGGGTGGCGGCCCCTAAACCTGGTGAGTGATCCGTCGTTTCAGCACAGCGCGCATTATATGACACTAAACGTAATGTTAATGCTTGTACGTACCAAAAGCATTGTTGATTCTTTTAGATGTGTATTCATGTGTACTATGTGGAATTAATGTGTGCAGTGACGAAGTAAAGAAAAAAAATTCGAAAGAGAGGGGATTAGTTACCGCCAAGGACACAAACATAGCACAAAGAAAAAAAAAAGAAGAAAAAAAAAAAGCACAGTAAGTTTGTCGGACTTAGGAAAGTTACGAGGGCAGTTAATGTGCGTTCACAAGGTCTAAACATCGTGGAAAGGTGGTCTGCTTAAAACTGAAACCTTTACATTCTCTTTGAAGACTCTCCTCTACTTCTTAGACGAAGTACCCGTCTTAAGTGCCAAGATTTAAAACCATTAGGACAACTGGATCAAGACAAGATTTTGAGGCTCTGATTTTTTGAGAGGTCTTGGGTACAGGAAATCTTCATCCCTCCAACTTTTCTTCCCAAGTTTAGGAGAGAGAGTGAAGAAAAACGCCACGAGCAGTGACCTGAGGACGGTAATGGCGACTGGTCCCCAAACTTGGTTGGTTGGTTCCACTCGGAATAACACGGTGACCTGGGCTCTGAGGACACAGGCCGGACCGTGGATGAAAAGGATCGGTCTGGAGCACTGCTAATGGAGTTGAGTTGATCACTTCTGGTGGAATAGTGTCAGTACAATGTCTTGCGGTGAGTTTTGACTTCAATGGCACGGTGTCAGCCATGGCTCTGATCCTAATGAAGGA
>CM065727.1:67031069-67033569 GCA_033310375.1 Conus canariensis
GTGAAGCTGTGTAAGAAAAAGACACAAGCTTAGGAATATGCAGCTCTAGTCAAACCATGTATAAACGTGTGATTTCTATTTAGAGCAACGCAAAGAAAGCTCTACATTTCATGTGCTATGCCGACGCTGCTCCATACCCCTAGAATAGCCAGCGACCGTATGAAGCAATATGTATCACACCGAACTAACCAACCATTTCCGAAAAATGGTTCCCGAACACAAAAGTACCCACTTCGGTATATCCGGCTTGAACTCTTCACGGGGCCGAACACATGATTCGCTATAGGTGGCGACTTCCTTCTAACCGGCGTGATCGCCCGAAGGTGACCCCAAAACCATTTCGTTATAAGCGGCATTTCGTTACATCCAACTTTGTTACATCCGACGTATCATTAGTCATGTAAGGAAGGATTTTTACCGGGGCCAACCTTTTTGCTTCGTTATATCGGGCATTCGTTATATCCGACTTCGTTATAGGCGGCTTCGACTGTATTTCGTAATTTCCCTAGCTCATAGGCTTTGTGTAAGAAGAATTCCGATTTTGGAAAACACATTTAGCTATGTTTTGGAGTGTTCATTCAGAACGCCACAGAAGGAAATCATCTTGTTGATTATTTGTCAGTGTCAGAGGTCAAGGAAAGACGATCGCCCATCTTACTGGCTAAGGAGAAGAGAACTGTCACCAACCTCCAAGCCCGCCTCAATCTCTCCAGTATAGTTGTCTTTCCTTCCCTCCTACCATGCGTTGCTTGCTGTTTAATCACTGAATTCAGCTGTTGTTGTTTCTTATCTTAATACTATTAAAATTAGAGGCAGCGACCCATATTCTAACCATGTGTTCTTTTCTGTGTTTATTTACATATGCATGTACAGACCCTTTCAGTATCAGTTTTGAATAATGTGCTCTCCTGAAAACCTTGCTTCAAACAAATGTATAAATGTGTTTTTATCAGTGTGAATAGTCCACATATATAATATGTTTTGTAGCAACTGACAATGACCGACTGCTACCGATTTTCAGTTTGTTTGAAGTGTACAAATGTTAATCCTGAATGATTTAGCTGATTGTTTCCCCTTCAGGGCAGAATCCAACATTAAAGATCTGCACTCCCAGACTGCACAACCAAATCAACGAAGCCCCCCCCCCCCCCCACCCCCCCACCCCCGCCCCCTTCCCCCCCCCCACCTCCCCTTTTCTTTCCATCATCAGAGTAGCATACGAGAATCAATTGAGTAACAGTAGTTGTTCATATATTGATATTTCGTGACCAAAACTGAAATTCAGCTCAATGACTGATCAAATGTGTGATATTGCAGTCATTCTTCACCAAAAACTGCATCCTTCACTTCTTTAGTTGTCGATCTTGGAGAAATAGACATGACACACAAAATGCCCTCAAAAACCTTACTCCTGAAAAACAAATCGGCCAGAATGCTGATACCTTAGCAGAATTCGAAGGCTGTTTCAGCTGTTGAAGACCGTCTTGAATCGGCAAATTGCTATGCTGTCAGACTGGTCTGTCAAAGAAGCGGGTATGACTGATACCTGTATGCTTTCAGGAAAAGGTCTCAGTTTAGCAGAATTCGGTTCCTATGATGGCGAGGGTGTGTTGACCATGCTGTGCTATTAGGTCAGAATTCAGAGTTAGACATCTTGAAATAACCATGGTGCTGCTGTCAGTACTGCTTCTGCTGTTGCCGCCGCTCCTGCTAGCTCCTGTCTTCTTCTTCCCAATAAGACAGTTTCCACCACAGCTTTTTTTCCCACTTCCCCTCCTGTTTCTGCTGCTGCTGCTCCTACTATTCTTTCTGCTCTTCCTCCTCCTCTTCTTCCTCCTCCATTTCCCCCTCCTCCTCCTCCTCTTCAACCTCCTCCTCCTCCTCTTCCTCCTCCTTCGACTACTACAGATGGTCGCATTAATCTTTTGCTGCTGTTGCCACTTCTCCTGCTACTGCTGCTGCTGCTTCTGCTGCTACTACTGCTGCTGCTGCTTCCACAACTATTCTATCTCCTCACTGGGCCCGGCAGTAGCGGGAGAAGTCCAGAGGGAGTATGATTCCATCTCTTGCCAGCAGCTCCCCTGTGACATTTCTTCTTCTTCCTTCTCATCCATTCCAACCTCCCTCCCTCCTCCTCCCTCCTCCCCTCCTCCTCCTCCTCCTCCTCCTCCTCCTCCTCCTCAGTGTGTCAGACAGTAAGCGGACAGAGTCCAGTGGAGGTACGCTACCATGTCTGGACAGTTCCACGGTCACTTATCTTCTTCAAGCTCCACTTCTTCCTCCTGTTTCTGCTGCTGCTGCTTCTGCTGCTGTCACTACTATTACTAGTACTGCTGCTACTACTACTACTACTACTGCTGCTGCTGCTGTCACTACTATTACTAGTACTGCTGCTACTACTACTACTACTACTGCTGCTGCTGCTTCTGCTGCTGTCACTACTATTACTAGTACTGCTGCTACTACTACTGCTACTACTACTACTGCTTCTGCTGCTGTC
>CM065727.1:67041069-67056069 GCA_033310375.1 Conus canariensis
GTTTTCATATCTGTAATATATTTTCTTAATTTCATGTTCCCAGTTTCTCCATGCCCCCCCCCCCCCCCTCCCCCTTAAATCCAAATCTTTGCCAAGTTATTACTATGAAGACAATTGAGTTGTTGGCCTGCGCTTGTTTTTTCCCCCCACTATTAGATTGTTCGTCTATGTATTTGTTTGACTTTATTCAAGTTTAAAAGGCTGTGCCAGTCTTGAATAAAAGTTACTCTGTGTTAGGTTTTCTTATGGGAGCAAAAGTTACCCCACTTGTTTACTGTTTATTGTTTACTGTTCCCTGCCTCATTTCATTTCCAATTTCGTTTCGATTAAACTGAGGTTATTTGTATTTGTTTCTGTCCGTCTGTGTGTTTGTCTTTTGATCTCCCTTGCATCCTTGGGTGGATCCTCAGGCGTAGGCTCAAAGATTGTCCCCTACATTTTATACTATTTGCATAAAGTCTTTAGTATTCAGCAACTTTTTTCCTCCCCACACTTTCGTTTGGTTTCATTTACTACCCTTCACTGGCTGCTTTGGGGGTGCTATTGGATTCTTTTTTGCACCCTTGGTGGTGAGAACACCACGGTATTATGGACTGTGGTGTGTCTCTATTTGACGCCAGGAGCACAGACCCAATCACCCGTGTTTCCCGGATAAGTTTCGATACAGTGGATGAAAGGCCTCGGAGCACGCAATTCAAATATATTTGCTTTCAACAGGGATTATGATGGTTTCCTTATGCAGCTAGTGAAGAGTTTTCATATCTGTAATATATCTTCTTAATTTCATATTCCCAGTTTCTCCATTCTCACCCCCCCCCCCCCCCCCCCCCCGCCCCTTAAATCCAAATCTTTGCCAAGTCATTACTATGAAGACAGTTCAGTTGTTGGCCTGCGCTTGTTTTTTTCCCCCACTATTAGATTGTTCGTCTATGTATTTGTTTGACTTTATTCAAGTTTAAAAGGCTGTGCCAGTCTTGAATAAAAGTTACTCTGTGTCAGGTTTTCTTATGGGAGCAAAAGTTACTCCACTTGTTTACTGTTCTAGGAGATAGTCAAAGCCCTCGTCTCCCTTGTCACCTGCGAGTGAGGAGGTATACCGCTTGCGGAAATCCATGTCGCAGCTTTTGACCGAGAATTCGCTGCCGTGTCCAAATAAACCGTATACGCACCTCTTCTCGTAGGGACAGCATCTGCGGCATCCAAATCCGATATTATGCATATAATTCTGTGGTATTCGCACCACCACACTCTAGCCATATAAAACCAAATAGGAACCGCCCCCACCCTCTATCCCTAAAAATTCCAGCAAAGGGCACAACAGAGAAAGGAGAAGAAAGCGCTATAACAAAAATGAAAAAAAAAAATAAGTGTCATTAGTATGAAAGGAAAATATTTGAGCCTATGCTTGAAGATCCTGAAATGATGTTAGGGAGGTCAGTATGTTACCAGCAATCAAAGCGGTGGCATCTGCAGCTTGACTACATTGTCACGACTAAGAAATTGTGTGTATTAGCTTTTGCTTGGATCCTAACTGTTTCAGACCCACTCCCATTTCCAGATCTCTGCTGTGTCGTTTTCATGACAGAGGAATGGTTTGTCTGCACTTGTCTCCCATCTACGCTGACGGGAGGCCGGCAGAGAGAGAGAGAGAGAGAGAGAGAGAGAGAGACTTCCTTTTGTTTTTTCATTTGCTTTTCTGTCTGTCTGTCTCTCTCCTCTCTCTCTCTCTCTCTCTCTCTCGTTTTCTTACATATTTGACCCATCATTTGTTGACCCATCATTTATTCTTGTATAATGTGCCAATATTTTTGCATGCACACATGCGCTCACATAATACAAACACCCGTACACTTTCACATGCGCGCGCTCACGCATACTTATACACACACAACACACACACACACGCTCGCACACACGCACATGCGCACGTGCATGCAGGTGCCAGCGCGTGTACACACGTGCACACACATACACACACACTCTCTCTTTCTCTCTTTCTTTTTCTCGCTCTCTCCCTCCCTCTCTCTCTCCTCTCTCTCTCTCTCTCTCTCTCTCTCCCTGTCTTCCTCTTTCTCTCTCCCTCTTTCTCTCTCTCCCTCTCTCTTGCTCTCTCTCTCTCCCCCCCCCCCCTCTCTCCCTGTCTCCCTCTTTCTCTCTCTCCCTCTTTCTCTCTCTCCCTCTCTCTCTCTCTTTTTTCTCTCCCTCCCTCCCTCTCTCTCTCTGTCTCCCTCTATCTCTCTTTCCCTCCCGCCCTCCCTTTATCAGAATAGCCGGATGGAAGGGTGCACCGGAAACTTCCGGGACAACCCGAGAAAGGGGGGAAGGAAGGAAAGGGGGGAGGGGTTCAGAATCAAGAACCTCAAAAAACGTCAAAAAAAAAAAAAAAAAAAAGCACGGGGGATACACCCACAGCAACTGGTAAACCACTTGGTAACACGACGTACTCTTCTTCTTTCTGCCCTCCCCTACAGATCCCGCTCTCCCAGGAAAGGCAGAGGTGAGGGTGGGGAGCAGCGTCCGCCTCTGCCCCAGCCCGTCACCCTGCCCTCCGCGGAGAAGAGAGCCAGCCCCGAGGCCCCACCCCCGACCACCGAGGGCAGAGCACGCTCCAAGGAGGCGGCCCGGAAACCTCTGGCCAAGCCGAACCCTCTGAAGGTAAAGAATTAATATAACGAGGAAGACAGGGTTGGACGAGACACGCGGTAGGATGGCTGGGGACTGTGTGGGGGTGGGGGGATGGGGTGCAGGGGGGAGGAGATGATTGGTGGTGCACGTGTGTGGGGGGGGGGAGGGGGGGTGCAGGGAAGGGGGAAGGAGGCGATTGGTGGTGCACGTGCATCTTAGCCAGCCTCTGAAGGTAAAGAATTAACGAGGAAGACAGGGTTGGACGAGGCACGCGGTAGAATGGCTGAGGGCGGTGTGTGTGTGGGGGGGGGGGGGGAGGGGGAGCGGGGGGGGGGGGGGGGGAATTGGTGGTGCACGTGCACCTTAGCCCGTCTTTGAAGGTAAAGAATTAACGAGGAAGACAGGGTCGGACGAGGCACGCGGTAGAATGGCTGAGGGCGTGTTGTGTGTGTGTGGTGGGGGGGGGGGGGGGGGGGGGAGGGGGGGGGGGGAGAGGCGGTTGGTGGTGCACGTTTATCCTCGCCCGCCTCTGAAGGTAAAGAATTATTTCTCATCTATATTTCGCTGAGAGAAATCACGCGAGATGCGGCAGCAGATTCCGCGCTCAGGACAGTCAGTTGGCGTGATTCCCCAACGCGGGGCAGTCATGGCTTTGTGGCAAGCTCACGGGAAAAGACACAGTATTTTAATTTCGGTAGTTTTGAGTGAATCTGAAGTGTATCTGTGTGTTCTGACAAGGTAAGGCCAAATATTTTCATCCGATTTTAGTTAATTTCATTTTTCGATTTCATTACCAAAGCTCCTTTCTCCAAAGTAAGGTATGTTGTTTTGTCCACTGGGCTCTCTTAAGTCTCGCGTGATTTCTCTGAGCGAGAAATAGAAGAGAAATCATTTAGAAATTAAACCAGGCTTACGATAGGAAACTGAAGTTTAATTTGAATTATTTTGAATCAATTGGAGGGAAGAGAAATTACGGGCCCTCCCATTGGATTTGAGATGGTTCAGTTCAACATGCCCTCCCTATTGTATGCCTAGAGGACACGCAACGCTAAAGCCTGACTGTTCTGCGGGCGGAATCTGCAGCTGCATCTCGGGTAATTTCTCTTCCCTCCAATAGATTCGTAAGCCTAGTTTACTTTCTCAATGAACAAGAAAGACAGGGACGGACGAGATACGGTGGGGCGCTGAGGGGGTTGGGCTTGGTGGTGCACGTGCATCCTGGAGAGTTTTTAAAAAAAGAAAAATAGAAAGATAGAAAAGAGTAAAACAAAGAAAGAAAAACAAACAAGGATTAATACTGAGCGTGCTTGCTTTTTGTTTTCATATTCACAAATTTATGCTTTTTTAATGGGAAAAAATGCCGGGGGGGGGGGGGGGGGAGGGGAAGGAAGGTGGGGGTGGTCAGTGTCCGGACCTCATAGCAATTATGGTCGCTTCGTACTGGATTTTTTACATTTGAAACTCCCGGCTGCACGCACACGCGCACACACGCACGCACACACACACACACACACACACACACACACACACACACACACACACACACACACACACGCACACGCACGCACGCACGCACGCATTAAAAAAAAACCTTAGTCTTCCGACCGTCGAAGGAAACTTTTGCATATATGGTGAGACACCTACCTACTTCTGCCCTTAACTGCTTGCAGCACCTAATCACTTAGCATGGATGCTGACAGAAGGCACACTCAACACACCAGGAAACATCCTACAGGAAGGATTTACAAAGCGTCTGCATATTTTCTGAACTGACTCACGTACACACTTACACACACACGCACACACATAGCTTCACACACACACACACACACACACACACACACACACACACACACACACACACACACAAACACGCCCCCCGCATCCGTCTCACGTAAACCACTCTAACACAAAAATCATCATGCATGTTTATATGGGATGTCACCACCATCAAAAAGTCAAATTTACGTTTTCACGATGGAAACGCTAATTATCATGAAGAACACTGATAATTGGCGCTCATTTTGCGATTCCATAAAAATCACTAAGAACACGGTAATTATGGCATGAATTTTTTTGTTTTGTTTTGTTTTGTTCGTGGAAATCCAGTCTTTTGATGTGAACACTATTGTTTCGGCACTGTGAAGAAATCATAATGAATCAAAGAAACCAGCTTAATGATCCTAGTAGTGAAACGTGAGCATAAAACTTAAGAATAAAAAGTATAAATTGAAAAACAAACTCAGAACTGTAAGGTTTCAAATTGGGGTGACTGAGGGCGGAAAATGAAGCACAATTTGGAAAGAGAGGGGGGTTAGTTACCGCCAAGGACACAGACAAAGGACATAGTCCTGTACTCTGTCTGTGTCCTTGGCGGTAACTAACCCCCTCTCTTTCCAAATTAAACTGGTTTCAGTTATCTTTCAGATTCTTGAGACTTGTGAATTCAAATTCCGAGGAAATACTATGATTACATTTATTAATACCGAATAGAATTTAGTTTAAACTGAAACTGGGCCTGGCGACTTATCAGTTATGTTCGCCTACAAAATCACAACAGATGATGTTCGGATATCTGCACGGGAGGTAATCTGTGTCAGAGTCCACGTTCAGCGAGAGTGGCCCCGCCGTTCTCATGGAACAGATGCTGCTGTTGGGCAAGCCCAAAGCAATTTCACCCCCATCGGTCAGCTGAACCGTTCAATCAGAGGATATTAGGAAAGTACCAAAACAATGGTGTCAAACGGTGCGCACGTCGTGCAGACAGTCCGCATCCTGATCGTTATCCTGGCGTGTGCTTTAACTCAGATGTTTGACTCTCTAGGTCTGTTTGCTTGACTCATAAACTGAGAAAGGATCACTGTGTCTGCGGTGTTAAGTTGGGCGTTATCTCCCCCCGCGCTTTTACCGGAACAGGTCTGCTAGGCCTACGTCTGGGCTCGAATAATTCTAGCCTTGTTCTGTGTGTGGGTCACAATGCTTGAATGGATAATTGGATGGATGGATGGATTAATGGATCGGTGGATGGATTGATTGATTAATTGAATGATTGATTGGTTGATTGATTGATTGATTAATTCATTATTAATTGATTGATTAATGAAATGAACAAATGAAAGATTCTGCTCACACCATTTGCACCGTTGACTTGCCGTCCATCTTCCTAACGTGTCAGGCGGGTCCGGAGCTGGACGTCCCAGACGAGCAGATATCCAGCCTGCGTCAGACCTTCCAACGGTTGGACACCGACATGGATGGGTCAGTGCTCCCACAACCCCCCCCCCCCCCCCCCCCCCCCCAACTTGCTGGGTGTATTTTAGTTCAGTGATCTGTGACACGTAAAAACATCAGGTGTGGCGTCAGTTTATACAGGTCTACCAATAGTTGTCTTTTAGAACCCAGACTAGTAAAATATTATCATCAGTTTGAGTGAAAACCAAATCGACAGACATGCTCATATTGTGGTTTTGGTCTAATCCCGAGTGGATGGTACTGCGTCGTAGGGAGTGTGGGTTTCCCAACCCTTGGGGTTTTTTTTTTTGGTTTGGGTTTTGTTTTTTTGTTTTTTTTAGGGATTATTTTGAATTTCTGTTTTTTTTAGGTTTGTTTTTCTGATTGCAATAAATACTGATGATAGCCATATTGTCCAGGCTTTAAGTACGTCGCATGAAAAAAAAAGTATTTCAGTTACAACGCAGCTGCTGCATTACTGAGTTAAAAATTACTTCACTGTCAAAATCATGATTTCATCTGTCATTTTAGTTGTTTGTTTGAAGGAATAAAGCTTTGCAGTGGGTTTTTTTTTTTTTTTTTTTTTTTACGCCATCGTTTCTTGACAAAAACATAGAATGTTTGTTGTACAGATGTGGCGTCACGCTTTATCGGCAAAGTCATATATTTTTGTGGAAATAACTACTGACTCGGTGATTAAGCGAAAATCATGACTGTGGGTCATTCTAATACCCACGACCTATGGCGAAGGTTAATGTATCGCAAGCCTTTGCATTGGGGGTGCGGTTACTTGCTCAAAGGGCGGGCTCAGCATTCGTTCACGATGGCACAAAGACGACTGAACCAGTTTTCACAAAACTTGCAGCAGGAAGATGGATTCACGAGGTCCAAGATCGAATCCATTTTATTTTAGGGGCGGATCTGGATTAAAAAAAAAAGCTGATTCAGGATCCGTTCGAACATGGCAGATGTCTACGCTCTCCCGAGTGCCCTTTTAGTTCATATATATGTTTCTTCTGCTGATCGCCACACGGATAGTGTTGTTTGTTTGTTTGTTTGTTATTGTTGTTGTTTTTGTTTGTTTTGTTTGTTTTTTTTTAGACTGTGATTTGTTACGTCTAAAAAAGATCTAGTTGCAAAGCGAGACGACTGCAGGCGGAAATCTAAACAAATCTTAAATAAATGTTAGCGAACCGCCCAGAGAACGTGGACAAACGAGTCACAAGACGAAACACAACGCGTTTCGACCTCTTAGGTCTTCATCGGGTGAGACATAAACGAATAAAACACCCGATGAAGACCTAAGAGGTCGAAACGCGTTGTGTTTCGTCTTGTGACTCGTTTGTCCACGTTCTCTGGGCGGTTCGCTAACATTTATTTAAGATACGTCTTAAAAAGACAAAGAAGTCGAAAATTGACTCGTCTGTCACGTGTTGCATCGGCAAAAAGAGGAAGGGGGTTGGGAGTGGGGAACAGCCTAAACTGGCAAACAGACACAAACATCATCGCAGGGTTTCCTCCAAATGTTCATAAAAGCTGAAGGAGGAGGGGTGAGGGGAACTCTCATCGTCACAATTGTCGCACAAACGGGAGTTTCTCGTCTTCAAATTTTTATATATGGGGGAAGGATAGATGGGATAGGGAGGTGGGCATGCACTCTTCAAACTCTTGTAACAGCAGGTGTAAGGGGGAGGGAGGGGGCGGGCTCTCACCTTCCATCTGTTTTAATAAACGGGGGCAGAGACTGGAGAGGGGTGGTAATGCTGGAGGCGCACAACATCCTGTAGTCCTTTTGTGTATGCAAATCAAGCAGATTTTGAAAAGCATTTGGAATACCTCCGCCAGACCACGAGACAAAACACGACGCGTTTCGACCTCTTAGGTCTTCTTCAGGCAAGATAAACAACACTCAGGACAACGAAAATGAAGAACGAGCTATCACTTTATCTTGCAAAATCAACGCCCATCTTGCGCCGAGTTTGCAAGATAAGTAGTGATCGCTCGTTCTTCATTTTCGTAGTCCTGAGCGCTGTTTATCTTGCTTGAAGAAGACCTACGAGGTCGAAACGCGTCGTATTTTGTCTAGTGATTCGTTTGTCCATGTTGTCTGGCGGAGTTGTTTCAAATACTTTTTAAGGTTTGTTTCAGATTTTCGCCTGCAGTCGCCTCCCTTTACAACTAAAATGGAGCAGATATCAGCCACCAGAGCCAGGCCATTACCCCATGATACATCTCGCCAAGAACAGCTGTTCAGGAACACACAAACATTGTCATGACTTGGAGCGTGTTTAATTCTTTTTCCTTCTTTGTCTCCTCCCCCCCCCCCCTCCCCCTCCCCTTTGTTCTTGGCGTTTCCATGACTTCAAAAATATAGATGGGGGAGGGGAGGGGCAGAAAGTAGTCTGTACCCACCGCCCTTCCCCTCCCCCCTCTTTGACCTACCCCCCCCCCCCCCCCCCCCTACCCCATCCTGTATTTTCGTGGGAGGAGGATCTGTGGCCCTCTGGCCCCCTTCGGCTCCGAAGCCTTTGATTTGGGCATGAAATCAGTGTTACTTTGCACCTTGTTTTGTATGTTTCATTTGTATTCTGCCTTTTTTTTTTATAGTAAGTGTCAGGTGGGTCCGATTCTCCAAGTACTGTCAGTTTATTAGTTAATTGATGTACACTTGGGAAGTAACGGGTGAGAGAGTGGGGTAAAGGAGGAGTTCAAAAGAAGGAAGGGGAGAGAAAGGGGAAGGGTGGGGGGAGGGGGCTACGACTGACCATTTCTGAAGATGTGATTGTGTTAGTCGTGTGTCGTATATACCTCGTCGTGTAAAGGGCGTCGCAGTGCAGGGCAGGGTACTGTTTTAACTGTCGTCAGCGGAGCCGTCTGACCGCAAGAAAACACACACACTCACACCACACACACACACACACACACACACACACACACACACACACACACACACACACACATACGCACGCACGCACACATGCAGACACAGACATAAACACACACATGCACACACACATACTCATGCACACACACACACACGCACGCGCACACACACACGCGCGCGCGCGCGTGCGCACGCATGCACGCACGCACGCACGCACACACATACACACACACACACACACACACACACACACACACACACACACACACACACACACACCTGTCCTCTTCTGGTGGGATGCCGGGGGCTCTTTCGGCACAAATGGTATGGCTATCTGCTGGCAATGTCCTCTTTTCTTCCACTTTCCTGTTCACCATCTCCTCTAACCAGATGAATGTTGGATGATTGCAGCCATTTGCAGTACCACCAGCTGCAGTCTCAGCTTCCCAAGGAGTTCTCCCAGCAGCAGGAAAACTTTGTGAAACAGGTAAGCCACCTGATATCTGTACAGTAGGGTTGTTCTGTGCGTGTGTGCGCGTACGCTCTGTGTGTGTGTGTGTGTGTGTGTGGTATGTGTGTGTGTGTGTGTGTGTGTGTGTGTGTGTGTGTGTGTGTGTGTGTGAGTGTGTGTGTGTGTGTGCGTGTGTGTGTGTGTGTGTGTGTGTGTGTGTGTGTGTGTGTGTGTGTGTGTGTGTGTGTGAGAGAGAGAGAGAGAGACAGAGAGAGTGCGTGTGCGTCTCTGCGATCGTGTGTATGAGTGTGTTGGGGATAAAGAGGTGGAAGGTGTGTAGGTACGTGTACGTGCGCGCGCATATGTATGTATGTGTGTGTGTGTATGTGTGTGTGTTCGCGCGGACTTAGACGTAATTAGTAATTATGCTAGGCGTGTGCAGGCGGCGAAGTTGGGGAGGGACCATGGAAGGGGGGAGAAGAGAGAGTGACAGACAGACAGCGACAGCCAAACAGACAGAGACAGACAGACAGAGACAGAGAGAAAGGTGCAGGCGCACACAGATGTAAAAGTATTAGAAAAAGAGAGAGGGGGGGGTCCATATGTGCTTGCGCGTGCGCATCTGTGTGTGTCTGTGTCTGTGTCTGTGTTGCGTGTTCGTGTGTATCAAGGGAGGAGATTGAGTGAATGTCTGTGTGTGTATTTGTGCACACTTGCTTGCATTCGTGTTTCTCAATGCACACCTGCGAGTTTTTGGATAAGTGTACTTAGGTATGTTCTGTCAACATTTGTACGTTTTCCTTGCACAGTATGTCTGCCTGTGTGTGCATGTGATCCTTTGGATGTGCATGTGTTCTTGTGTATATGTCTGTATGTGTACGGGTTGTGCATGTGTGTATATCTGTGTATGTAAGGTAATGTTGCTTATAGCCCAGCCGACCGCAAGTCTGTGTATGTGTGCGATTGTTTATTTGATGTGTGTGTGTGCGCGCGCGCGCGCGTGTGTGTGTGTCTGTGTGTGTGTGTGTGTGTGTTGTGTGTGTGTGTGTGGAGAGAGAGAGAGAGAGAGAGAGGCATGTATCTATTGTTGGCATGTTGATGCCGTTCAAAATGCACATACGATGCTGTTTAATGAGTGTGTCTCATGTGGATTCGTGCATGATGTGCATGCCAGTGTGTATACATACAGGCGTGCTTGTGTGACGCGTAGAACAACTAGAAGAGTGCGAGTGCACGGTGCGCGTGTGTCCATCGTGTTTAGCTGGGTGGCATTTGAAGTTAAACATCCACACCCACCCACATGTCATACAGCATATGGGTATACATCCATCCCTGGAAAGCTGATTGCAGTGGGGAGAGGATGTGTGACCTATCCATCAGTTCAACAACACCACCTGAACGACAGTGCGTTACATCTTTGCCAGATCTCCCGACTTGATTTTTTTGAAGGGATTGCCTGAAAACCATTCTTGAAATCCCCAACTGAGCAAAAAAAAAAAAAAAAAACGGGGGGGGGGGGGGGGGGGGAAGGGGGGGAACTTAGTGAAAAAAGGAATGGGAAAGGGGGTTGAAGGTCACTTTTGGAAGCCCAACATGATATACGGACAGGGAACATGAACTTCCTTTTCATGCCCTACACATATGAAGCAGTAGGGAGCCGGAATGCTCCCAGTTCCAATCCAGACTGCCACCTTCGTCTTCAGACGCGCCAGCTGTCACACAGAGACTGGCAGAAATGAAAAAAAAAATGTAGACAACCTCTACTACACCAGTGTGTCTGAGTGCAGAAAGTGCACGTGTATGGCGTCGTTGTCAAATATGCTCGTCATCCCGCTAAAGGAATGAGCGATATTGGCATGGGACCGAATGCATAACTGGAGTGCGCGTATACGTTTATACCTCATTGTGGATGTTGCAGGTATACGAGGGCGAGTAGGCCTATGTCTTTATTTGCATTGTAGGTATTGCAGGTATAAGAGTGCGAGTCTGTGTTTATCACACTGCATTGTGGAAGTTGCAGGTATTCGAGTGCGAGTATATGTTTAGTGCATTGTGGATGTTACAGTTATACGTGTGTGCGTATATATTTTTCATATGGATGTCGCAGGTGTACGATATCACCCATTCCAGCACGGAATTCTTCGGCGTGGATGAATTCCTTCTGATGAACCAGCTCACTAGCCGGGTGGCCTCCCTTACGTCAGTACTCTCATTAATCGGATTTTTTTTTTTCCACTTGACACGTGCTATGTCCGTATCTTAGTTTGTGTTTAGTAGGCCTACATGTTTTAGGATTATGACGTACCAAGAAATTGAGTAAGTAGTATTTGATTTTGTTGAATTATGTGGAAGAAACATATAAAAGAACTTATTAACAGTACGACCTTTAGATTTCATTATGACCTGCCCAATCGACATGAAAGTGCTATATAATTAAGGGAATGTACATACACTTCGTTTCCGTGATTGAGTAGTTTTTAAATTACCTACAGATAACGATCGAAGAGAAAGTGCATTAGGCAATCTGCACTTTGTTTCCATGATCTGATGTACTTTGAACTACGCAGATAGCGGTGAAAGAGAAAGCGCTACTTGGGGAATCTACAGAGGTTGGGTTTTTTTGTTTTTTTTTTAAATGGTCGGATGTGGTCACATCAACAGAGAGCGATCAGATGGAAAGTGCTTTAAGTAGCGAATCTACACCTTGTTTCCATGATCGGATGTAGTTCTACCCACAGAGAGGGAATACAATTAAGTTGTTTCAAGTAATCTATCCTTTGTTTCCACGACCGAGTAGGCCTATGACTCTGTTTTCTACGACTCGATGCCAGTCTGTCGTGTTAAATTGATTTGGCGAGCGTTCTTATAAGTGGTGTTTTACACGAGTTGAAATGTGTTATTTTACATTTGCAATGCGAGTTAGATATGAAGGGTTACTGAATGTATTATATGATTTTATCAAGCAATGATTTTTTTTTAATATTATTCTTTTGTTCATTATCATTTAATGGGTCAGAAACTACTGTATAGTAACATACTTTAGTTGTTGTTTTTTTAATGTTCAAATGCTTAAGAAAGAACATTTACTCTGCAATCAGCATCAAAAGTTTATTTGTTGTTTGTAGTAGAAAAGTGATAATCTGATCCAATACTCCGGGTTGAAATCTTAATTATGATCATCAACGCGTGAAAAGTATCTTCCCTGAATGATCTTTCTTTTAGTGGTTAACTTTTAAACCAGTGGCCACAAACGACCTTTGTAGTTAAAGATGCTTACACCTTCTCGGACTTTTTTGTTTGAGTCCCACGTAGCGACGGCTTCTTTTCTCACGATCAGTCTATTCTTTTCTCACTATCAGTCTATTCTTTTCTCACTATCAGTCCGTTCTTTTCTCACTATCAGTCCGTTCTTTTCTCACTATCAGTCTGTTCTTTTCTCACTATCAGTCTATTCTTTTCTTACTACCAGTCTATTCTTTTCTCACGACCAGTCTATTCTTTTCTCACTATCAGTCTATTCTTTTCTCACTATCAGTCTGTTCTTTTCTCACTATCAGTCTTTTCTTTTCTCACTATCAGTCCGTTCTTTTCTCACTATCAGTCTGTTCTTTTCTCACTATCAGTCTATTCTTTTCTTACGACCAGTCTATTCTTTTCTCACGACCAGTCTATTCTTTTCTCACGATCAGTCTATTCTTTTCTCACTATCAGTCTTTTCTTTTCTCACTATCAGTCTATTCTTTTCTCACGATCAGTCTTTTCTTTTCACACGATCAGTCTTTTCTTTTCTCACTACGGAATTCTTTTTTCACGATCAGTCTATTCTTTTCTCACGATCAGTCTATTCTTTTCTCACGATCAGTCTATTCTTTTCTCACGATCAGTCTTTCTTTTCTCACGATCAGTCTATTCTTTTCTCACTACCAATCTATTCTTTTCTAACTACCAGTCTATTCTTTTCTCACGATCAGTCTATTCTTTTCTCACGATCAGTCTATTCTTTTCTCACTACCAGTCTTTTCTTTTCTCACGATCAGTCCGTTCTTTTCTGGCGATCAGTCTCTAATTTTGACCATAAAACAGTTGTATATCACTAAGATCCCTTTTTTTTCCCCCTCCTGCTATGTAATTGATGCCTGGTGCGTGCGATGTGTGTGTGTGTGTGTGTGTGTGTGTGTGTGTGTGTGTGTGTGTGTGTGTGTGTGTATAAAGTTTATTGACGTGAAGTGTTTGTACGTATGTTGTTCTTTGTCACCGCCTGGAACCTTTGGCAAGGCGCTTTATAAATGCTATGTTATTATTATTGTATAAACGATGCTGCGCTGTATTTTGGCCATGAAACAGTTGTATATGCGATGCTGTGCAGTATTTTGATCATGAAAAAGTTGTATATGCGATACTGCGCAGTATTTTGATCATGAAACAGTTGTATATGCGATGCTGCGCAGTATTTTGATCATGAAACAGTTGTATATGCGATGCTGCGCAGTATTTTGATCATGAAACAGTTGTATATGCGATGCTGCGCAGTATTGTGATCATGAAACAGTTGTATATGCGATGCTGCGCAGTATTTTGGCTATGAAACGGTTCTATATGCGATGCTGCGCAGTATTTTGGCCATAAAACCGTTCTATATGCGATGCTGCGCAGTATTTTGCCCATAAAACCGTTCTATATGCGATGTTGCGCAGTCGGTGTGAATCTATGACAAGGCTGTGTGATATATCCAACTTGGACACACTGCCTGCCTGGCGGGGTTCAGTCCGGTTTCAGCTTCCATGAAAAGAAATCGAGCTTGCTGTGCGTAATGACGTAGGCCGTTCAGTGTAGAAAGGGCCGCAACTTTCGAGTCACTAAGTAGAATGTAAAGGTTTGCTTGCTTTTTTGTTTTGTTTTGTTTTTGTTTATCTCCCTTCGCTCCTCTTCTTTACCTCTCCGCCTTTCTCTGTGCGGTCACAGGTTTGTGTAAAGTGCCCTTTTCTGTTCGGAAAGAGAGAGTCGCATGTTTTGCATCTGGGGATTGGTCTGGCGTGCGCGAGCGCGCGCGCGCGGATGTGTGTGTGTGTGTGTGTGTGTGTGTGTGTGTGTGTGTGGTGAGAGAGAGAGAGAGAGAGAGAGAGAGAGAGAGAGAGAGAGAGAGAGAATGAACGCATGAAATAGTGCGGAAGAGAGTGTGTGTGGGGGCGGCTGTAAGGTGGGCGCAGAAAAAGAAAAGAGATCTAAACTATTTCACAACACTGTCAGTGAGTCAAAAAAAAAAAAAAAAGGCAGATTTTATAGTTTGCATCCTTGTACCCCTGCCCCTCTTTGTTCCCCCCCCCCCCCCCCCCCCCCCGACGCCCGCGTCCCCTTCCCACACAAAGTTTTACGTCATACAGGCAACAAGCCTGTTTACCTATCTGTCTGTCCGCAAGCTGACACCCCATCCCTCACCCCCAACCCAAAGAGAGAGAGAGAGAGAGAGAGAGAGAGAGAGAGAGAGAGAGAGAGAGAGAATGTTCATCAAAGCAGATAAGGAAACTACCTGAAGCCATTCTGACGAACCAAACTCGTGCACAGAGGAACCTGTCCATAACGAAGCTCGGACATTGTTGACAGTTAAGTCTTCACAGAAGGCTGTTGGGAAGTCAGTCCTGTGTAGACAGCGATAAACTGTTCCCCTAAAAGTCAGGCCTTTAGAGAGAGAGAGAGGGGGAGGAGGGGGGGGTCACATCTTTATTGGGGGTTGGGGGGGGGGATCAAGACTGTAAAAGGATGGAATCTTCAAGGGAGATAAATCGATGGGGGGGGGGAGAGGGGGGTTCAC
>CM065727.1:67061069-67098569 GCA_033310375.1 Conus canariensis
TCCTTTCTTCTCTTCATTCTTAAACGTTCGGCTTTTGTATTGTAATGGCGCCTGGAGCCTCACGAGGGACAGGCGTCACTTTTTCTTAAATGAATTAATATTATTATTATTATTACTTTTTTTGTCAGAAACGAGAAGGAAATGTCCCTATTTGGGTGAAAACACTGCATTTTCTAAAAACGTCGTGGATCTTTGGTTTTTCGTTTGTGGGGTTATTTCCTCTCCGCTCCCACGGCCCCCTTCCAACCCACCCCCACCCCCCACACATTACGTTCATTCTAAAGTTGAAGGAAATATTAAAAGTTTTTAACCTTTTTTTCGGGAGGAAGGAGAGGCGGATGGGGGGTAAAGGAAGCAGAAAGGTGTTTTATTTTTATTTTCCCTGTTCAAGAAAATCTGAAGGAAAGAGAAAGGAGGGGAAGGGAGGGCGGGGAAAAGGGGGAGGGGCGGATCTGTGTAGGAAAAAAAAATGAACAGTAGGCGATCAGAAATTGATCCTATTTATTTGAGCAGAGGGATGTGAGTCAACGTATCGTGGGCCATCACATCATAATTATCTTTATTACAGTAGGTGACAGATCATGAGCGCTCGGATGGAAACATGACCAAGTGGATAACGAAGTAGTCCAGGAAGGTACAAATTCCCGAGTTCATAGATCGAGTCCCACCCAGGAAGTGTTTTTTTCCCCTCTATTTCCCTTTTCCACCATCCAACCGCAGGCTGAAACTGTCCTTGAACAAAAATCTCAGACTGTTCTCTGAACCGGAAAACACTGCCTATGACTGTTTTTAACCCTCACTTTCAAAGTAAATTCGAAAAAAATCCGAACTGTATCCCTCCGTTTGGACTTCGTTTGCAGCCTCATGCACAGAATGCAGGTCATGATATAGGAGTTGTGTCTGACTTCTCCATGTTTCCAGATGAGCCTCAATGGACCTTTTTCACACCAGAAATCCGCTTTGATCTTGCTGCTTCTCGCAAAGAATCCACCAGTTCTCGGGCATACAAGGCATTGTTTGCCGATCTCTGTACAAAATTCCCATCCTTTCATAAAATATTTACTGATGGTTCCAAGTCTGAAGATGGAGTGGCCTGTGCAGCCTATTGCCCTGGTGCTCCCTCTCAAATAGTATTAGAACATAGTCCATCAGATGCATTCTGTTTACTCTGCTGAAGTTACAGCTCTAGTTCTAGCACTGAATGTAATCTCTCAATCCACAAACAAGGACTTTCTGATTTTGTCTGATTCGCTGTCAGCTTTGGAGGCGATAACTGGCCGTAACCTCCATCATCCCGAACTTCTACACTTTTTAAAAACTTTTTACCACGTTGAAAGCGGAAGGTCACAACATTGTTCTGGCTTGGGTTCCTGGTCATGTTGGCATCGGAGGGAATGAAATGGCTGATCGTTTGGCCAAGAATGCCACAACAGGGAAACTGTCTAACATATCTATCCCCTACACAGATCTAAAACCAAAAGTTAATGATTAAATCAGAGACCTCTGGCAGCAGGATTGGAATACACAGATGGATAACAAACTCTTTCAGATCCGTCCAAACCTAAAAGAGTTCCTCTGATCTATCTATCTGTTGGTCACAAAGAAGAAACGATTCTATGCCGGCTGCACACCAGCCATTCATATTTTACTCATTCGTGCCTTTTAAAGAGTGAAGAAGCTCCGTGGTGCATTCCATGTCATGTACCTCTCACAATAAAACATATTCTTGAAGAGTGTTGGGACTTGCATGACGTAAGACACAAACATTTTACAGCATATTCCATGAAAACCTTGTTCAGAGATGTTCCACTGATACGATCTTTGAATTCTTGAAAGAGATTAACGTTTTTCATCGGATCTGAGATTTTATTGTGGAAAGCTTTTTAACAAAATTTCGGGTGGGTTTTTAGAAGATGGATTTTAAAGAGTTATGTGAATGATTTGACTTGTGAGTTGACCTCAACGCGGTGACAGCCCTGATATAGCCCTTTGCGGTCGGCTGGGCTATAAGCAACATTACCTTACCTTCCCTTTTCCACCAGACATTAAACACCTGTCTGAGACTAACCTATCGGAAGAGGCGATAAACTGAGATGGTATGCGCAACATGCGTTTAGCGCACATGAAACAACTCCCAGCAACAAACGAGTCTTCCTTTGAACAAATCTGTAGGGGAAAAAAAAAGAAAAAAAAAAAAAAAAAAGAAACGCAACGCACACACACACACACACACACACACACACACACACACACCACACATTTGAGAGTGTCTGTACTATGACGTCAGGAGGGAAGCTTGAAAGGGATATCTGTTGTGAGATGAACTTATGCAACATACGCTAATTTATACGTCCTTTCTCTTTTTTTCCCCCTGTTCTTTCTACTTTTCGTTTTGTAAATTGAGAATGCATGCGTGCAGTGTGTGCTTTACAGGATTTCTCATCTCAGGTGAGCAGGACCGAGTACCTGGCTCACATCCCACTCTTCATCACTCTGGATCCCGCGGCTCCACAGTGAATCAACACCTGTGTGTGGAAGGGGGGGGGGGGCGAAGAGGAGGAATCGGAGGGGGGAGTGGAGGAGGAGAGAGGGTAAGTGGTGGTCGGAAGTGGGATATGCATAGGAGACCAGGTGCATATGTGCTGGTATGAAGTGGTGGTGGTGGCGATATGCATGTATTATGTAGGTGTGCGAACACTTGTGTGTGTGTGTGTGTGTGTGCGTGTGTGTGTGTGTGTGTGTGTGTGTGGGGGCGCGCGCACGTGCGTGTGTGTGTGTGTGCATCCGTGTGTGTGTGTGTGTGTGTGTGTGTGTTGTCGTCACTGTTGCCCGATATTGTATGATTGTGTGTATGTACTTTCTACTGGTCCTGGTGTGGGAGTCACAGTGGGACGACGCTTTGACTTGTCACCGGTTGTCAACAACATGCAGTCAGAGGGTCTGATCTGTGAGCACAAATACGCTTAACACTGTTAAATTATTTTTTACACTGCATAAACGTGCGGTTGATGGGACTGCTCTGTGGACATGAATTATATAATTACATGGATAATTTTGTTGGTGGATTGATACTAGTGTTAGTTTTCATGAATGACTGCATTCATGATAATCTCTCATTTGTCTACATTCTCTAATTAGTGTATGTACACATTTGCAGTTATTTATGAATGAGACGATTTGATGCCAAAAACGTTTACGAAATTTTCAATTAAGGGCTGTCATGACGATCATTTTTATCTATTTTATTTATATTTGTTTTTGTTTTAAAGGATTTTATTGCCAATAACTGTCAACATTTTTAATCATGTTTTTATTAAATATCTTTGCTACATTTATGTTGCACACCCATCTCTTTCCCCAATATACATCTTGGCCTTATCATCATTTCATATGTTTCTATGTTCTTGCCATTTTCTCCCAGTGTTACCGCTTTCATTACTTTGTGAATGCGGTGTTTTATCTTCATGTGTTCTTCCTTCCTGTTAGTGCACAAAACAGTCTGCAGCTATGCACATTGTGTGCGAGTGCCTGTGTGTACAAGTTTATACATGTTAGAGACATGTCTTTTACAGAATGTTTTATGCATACAAAAAAAAGCTATTTCATGTGTGTATCAATATCCTATGTTCGACAATAATATGTTAATGCCGTTCAGACATTTGAAAGCCATTTTCTTTTAATTTGTATTTCCGCAAGAGAATACGAGGAAGAGGATCCATTAGCTCCATAATTATCACATTTAGGATCAGAAACTTTTTGTGAGTCCATAATCTCCTTTGACCGGGGGTACCTGACAGAGGCCTGAAATGGATTGCTTGCCAGAGTGGACTGCAGTGCTAGTGCTATGATCATTGGACAATACTGCCAGCAGCAGTGGACAGGGAAACAGCAATGAGCAGCACAGGAATAATGCCTCCAAGGGAGGAAACAGAGAGAGAGAGAAAGTTTTAGTTTGTTACCCTCTCGGTCTCAGGAGTAAAAACTAAGCAAAGCAGATCGAAAAAGCAGGGCAAGGGAGGGGAGGGGATGAGAAGGGGGTTTTCATCTTCTACAGCTTTCAAGCCATGGGCTAGGTACAGGGGTGGGGGTAACGTATAGAGGGAGGCGAGTGTGAGTGTAACTTCCAGCATAGTACAACATGCTGTCTTTCTTTTTGTACTCCCAGTTCTTATAGAACAGAGAGTACTTTAGAATAGGAACGAAGAAATGCTGTCTGTGTGTCCGTCTGTCTGTGTGTCCGTGGTCAAAATGTGTTCCACTCGCTCCAGACAAAACTACTGGGCCGATCTTTGTGAAAATTTGTAGGTATGTTCATTATGGGCTACGGATGATGCCCGATGTTTTAGTTTACCGCTATAGCCGTTGCTAACGGCTGTAACGACCTGTAACGGTTTTTCTTCTTTATGGAATATCTCAGAAAGTACTTGGCCGATCTTTGTAAAAATGAGCAGGTACGTTCATTATGGGTCACGGATAATACCCGATGTTTTAGTTTACCTCGTTATAGCCGTTACTAACGGCTGTAACGGTTTTTCTTCTTAATGGAATATCTCAGAAAGTACTTAGGCCGATCTTTCTGAAAATTTGTAGGTATGTTCATTATGGGTCACGAATAATGCCCGATGTTTTAGTTAACCGTTATAGCTGTTACTAACGGCTGTAACGGTTTTTCTTCTTTATGGAATATCTCAGAAAGTACTTGGCCGACCTTTATGAAAATTAGCAGGTATATTCATTGATGATTATGGGTCACAGATGATGCCCGATGTTTTAGTTTACCCCGTATATAACCGTTACTAACGGCTGTAACGGTTTTTCTTCTTTATGGAATATCTCAGAAGGTACTTGTCCGATCTTTCCGAAAATTTGTACATTAATGGTCACGGATGATGCCCGATGTTTTAATTTACCCCGTTATAGCCGTTACTAACGGCTGTAACGGTTTTTCTTCTTTATGGAATATCTCAGAAAATGTGTGGCCGATCTTTGTGAAAATTTGTAGGTATGTTCATTATGGGTCACGAATAATAAGCGATGTTTTAGTTTACCGAAATAGCCGTTACTAATGTCTGTAACGGCCTGTAACGGTTTTTCTTCTTTATGGAATATCTCAGAAAATACTTGGCCGATCTTTGTGAAAATTAGCAGGTATGTTCATTATGGGTCACGGATGATGCCTGATGTTTTAGTTTGCCCCGTTATAGCCGTCACTAACGGCTGTAACGATTTTCCTTCTTTATGGAATATCTCAGAAAGTACGTGGCCGATCTTTGTGAAAATGTGTAGGTATGTTCATTATGGATCACGAATAATGCGTTTTAGTTTACCGTTAAAGCCGTTACTAACGGCTGTAACGGCCTGTAACGGTTGTTCTTCTTTATGGAATATCTCCGAAAGCACTTGGCCGATCTTTGTGAAAATTATCAGGTGTGTTCATTATGGGTCACGGATGATGCCCGATGTTTTAGTTTACCCCGTTATAGCCGTTACTAACGGTTGTAACGGTTTTTCTTCTTCATGGAATATCTCAGACAGTACTTGGCCAATCTTTGTGAAAATTAGCAGGTATGTTCATTATGGGTCACGGATGATGCCCGATGTTTTAGTTTAACGTTATAGCCGTTACTAACGGCTGTAACGGTTTTTCTTCTTTATGGAATATCTCCGAAAGTACTTGACCGATCTTTGTGAAAATTAGCAGGTATGTTCACTATGGTTTACGGATGATGCCCGATGTTTTAGTTTACGTTATAGCCGTTATTAACGGCTATAACGGCTCATAATGGTTTTTCTTCTTTATGGAATATCTCAAAGTACGTGGCCGAACTTTCTGAAAATTTGTAGTTATGTCCATTATGGGCGACGGATGATGCCCGACGTTTTAGTTTACCGTTGTAGCCGTTACTGACGGCTGTAACGGCCCATAATGGTTTTTCTTTTTTATGGAATGTCTCAGCAAGTACTTGGCCGATCTTTCTGAAAATTTGTAGGTATGTTCATTATGGGTCACGGATCATGCTGACGTTTAATTTACCGTTATGGCCGTTACTGTCACGGATCATGCCTGACGTTTAATTTACCGTTATGGCCGTTACTAACAGCTACAACGACCCATAACGGTTTTTGTTTTTTATGGAATATCTCAGAAAGTACGTGGCCGATCTTTCTGAAAATTTGTAGGTATGTTCATTATGGGTCACAGAGATGCCCGATGTTTAAGTTTACCGTTATAGCCGCTACTAATGGCCCATAATGGTTTTCTTCTTGATGGAAAATCTCAGAAAGTTCTTGGCCGATCTTTCTGAAAATTTGTATGTATGTTCATTATAGGTCACAGATGATGGCCGATGTTTACCAGATTAGCCAGTAGTAACGGTTACACCAGCCCAAGACAGTTTTTACTCTTTATGAAATATATCGACGCGTATTCAGGATAAACTGGGAGTACGTTTATATGCTTTGCATCTTGTTAACTGTTCAGACCATACTATTCAGGGAATCACTTGCTGCTCTCTGCAGACTTTCACACAATTATGTACTGCCGTTTTTGGCGGAAAAATATAAAAGTGGCGAATGTGCCATTAAAAACAAGCAAAAAAAGACATGAATAGTGGTATTTTACCATCTCTGTGTCTATGCAACAACTGTTTTTCTACTTGCACTCTATAGCATTGCAGCTGTGATTGTTTCGCTTTATTTTCTGATCACAGACATGCGTTTATCAAATCCAATTTCTAAGGACAGAAATGAATTAAATAAGCAAATGCATACTCTCACCAAATACACCTCCAGAGTTAAGGATATAATAGATACCTATGCCTTGTTGATTCAATTCAAAGTATGCTCTTATTTGCCAGCCCATTGTGTCCGATAGTTTAGCCCCAAGCAAATGGAGTTGTGTGTGTGTGTGTGTGTGTGTGTGTGTGTGTGTGTGTGTGTTTTATTGATTGTTATTTTCATTTTAAGTTATTATGATCAATTTTCTACTTTTTTTTTTTAGTTTCTGGCGCTGGCACATCTGTCCAAGTGTAGGCAAACAACTTGTTGTTGAAAAGTGCTTTGAGGAGCTGGAATGAACAGTGAATGTGGTCCTGTTGCTTCAGACTCCAATTATCAACTGATCGAACAATTCTTTTTCTTTCGAAAGAGGAATAGGATTCTTTCCATCTGTCGCTCGTCAGTGGACTGACTACTGGATCTTCCCTAAAAAGAATGAATCGGAGGGAAGACAACAAAGAATGGTTCCCATCATCAATAGATTGACCATTCCTCCCTGCTATTTTGTATACATGTATGTAAATGGTCGAGTGTTCAGTTTTCTGTTTGTTTCCATGATTGATTTCTATCCCAAGTTGTGTAAATTACGTAACATGTATCCTGTTAGAGTTATGCAAGTGTTTTATGCATGTACATGTCGGAGTACATTGTTTTGAGTGTGCATGTATGTTATGTATAACAGCAGTTATGCAGTACTGCGTGTTAACCGATATTTGGCTTTTTTGTAATTTAGGATGTTTTCAGCTTTTAATTCATCGATTGAGCTGTAAATCTTGGGAAGATTTCTGTCTCAAAATGACAAGCACACTGTGATATGAACCCTACCAGAGAAACAACGCTTCCCTGTCACCAGCAGAACAAGTGTTGCCCTCTGCCATCTGTTGTGAAATAAACAACTGAAGATTTTCCATGTCAACGCATGAGTTTTGTAGGGGCATAGGATGTGTGTGTATGGTCGAGAAAAACGGTGAATAAGGCGCTGAAATGACAGCCATAGAAGCAGCTCGGTTGTCAGCACCAGGGACCACTAAGAGTGAACAGCCAACTGTGGGAAGAACACTTCACAAACCTTTTGTGAACTTGCAGACAGACTCCAAGTCCACAGGTATCTGGAAAATTACCTTCCTTTCAGATATGCTGTCTGCAGCATGGGGTATTTCGATCATCTTGTTGGAGCGAGTCGAATCTTTGCAAATTAAAAAAGAAAAAAAAAAAGCTGATCTGTGGAATTGGCTGAATCTGGCTTTATTCAATCTATCTATAATGTGTTACAATTTTGGGATCAGATATTGATAAGTCATCCCCAGATTCTGTATGAAGCTAGCTACATTTGGATTGGTCAGTATAAAGAGTCTAGTCCAAACGGCTTACATTACTGACTCTAGTATGACCAAGGCGTCTTATGCAGATGACATGTCCTCCATGTAAGTGTCTGTCCATTCATCAAATCTTTTTTTGTTAGATGTTACATCATGCAATTTGAGGTCAGTCTTTGTCGTCTGCAACGCTGTCTAACCAAGAACGGCAAAGCAAGAACCCCTTGGCATGTTAAGATTAAAAAATATGAGATGTTTTCAATATCATTTGCATAAAGTCAACGTTCTGAGACACAAAAAAGTAAATTTCCTATAGGCATGCCAACCCATGGCTGTCTTGAATGTGTTGGAGGACACAGTGTCACTTGTGTAACTTCCCTCCCCGTCACTATGATACCTGATCAGCATGGATGCATGTATCAGCATATGCAGGCACTCTACCCTACCGACATGTTTGTGTTTACTCCTATACATGCACAAATTCTGGCTGGGCCGGTTCATCAGTGTCAGCACACATATGCAGCATGAAAACTTCTTACCACACTCCTTCATGCCTCTAAATCAATACACTGTGTTCAGAGCTGATGATGTTTTAAGCTCACAAAAAATGTGATAAAATTCATCGGCACGGGAAAAACATGCACCATTTTGTCATGGAGCAGAAGGGAAAGAATTGAACATATCCCTAACTAGTCTTGACCGTCATCCTTCAATACTCTGCTCTTAATACTGTGAACAGATCTAAGGTATATGGGTGGCTTGATGCACTGAATGTGTGCCATCCATCCTTCGAGGCTGTGCACCAGCCTTCATCCCTGGACCAACGAAAACCTGTGAAACTTACGTGTGAGGAGAAACAAGCTAGAACTATATGAAACCAACAGCAGCAATTTTGTAAGGAGGCATCTCTATGCACAGATTAATGCACACACACTGCACCTCATTTGTTGAACCATAAGGCCACAACGCGCAGTGTAAGGGTAAGGCCACAATGCGCAGTGTAAGGGTAAGGCCACAATGCGCAGTGTAAGGTAAGGCACAATGCGCAGTGTAGGGTAAGGCCACAATGCGCAGTGTTAGGGTGTGGGGAGAACAGTGGGAGAGGCTTCACTGACAACACTTAACAGATGCCGGACACATTAAGTAACCCATGACTGGTCAACCCTTGAGTAGAAATAACAGCTGAGAGGCAAGGCTATATTTACCATGACTTGGTCAAGAAAATCACAATCTACCACCACACGCACACACTGTTCAATCTTGATTGCCAGTGTTCTGGCTCATATATTGACAGCTAAAATCTCAGAATCCACAGATACAGGGGATGAAGTAAAGCAGAAGGGAATGGGAGTGGAGAGGATAATGATTTAATAATAAATAAATGAAAGTATTCCAAACAGCTTCACCTTTCACTCGCCATGCACCACAAAATCATTAGGAAAAGAGTCGCACTTCATCCAGAAATTTCTGGACCTCACTCAAGCATAACCAACACAATGATCCTTCCATACTACCTTACCAGAAACAAGATCAACAGTTTGTAAGGCTATATAGGAATTACTGGACCATTCAATATCACCCGGTGGAAGACCAAACCCATCCCATACACACAAAAAAAGCCCGAACCTTCATCCCATAAAACAACCATTCAAAGTATTCGGTTGCATAGGATTCATATGTACACCCTGTCATATACATAATACACATACATTGTCATGTACATATTCCATTTGAAATCTATCACATAAACACTGTCCATTTATGAGTTTGCTTTTGAGCAAATCATCTCACATGACACCCATACCTTGAAGTACCTGTAACTAACATTACACTGATGTAGCAATACCCATGACTATCATTACACAAATGTAACAATCAAGCAACGTCTGCATGTGCTGGACAGCTAGATTGTAGACGTATGATGGCTACATTGTCTTATTATACACTTCACCTCATATTCCAATACAGACAAACACGTATACAAAGATCTGCTAGCCAGACTGTGCGTGTGCACACACTTACACACATACTCACTCATTCACTCACTCATACACACACTCTCTTTCTCTCACTCTCTCACACACACACACACCACTTGCTCTAATCCACAGAACCACCACTTCCATCAGCTGGTCACGTGCACCGGCTGAAGCCTTTCCATGACCTCATTGCGTCGTACGTACAGGCTTTGTAAAAACTGCTCTGTCCTTTGACCCCGGCTTTCCGCATAGTTTTGCACACGGCTCTGCAAAGTGACACTGTCGGATGTGGCCCCCTCTTCCCGCTTGGTGGAGGCCAGTTCCTCCAGCACCTGCTTATGGTCAGAGTCCCGCTGCAAACGCTCCCACTCGATGTCTCGATTTTGCCGGGCCATCTATACAACCAGGACAGAGACATATACATTCACTCCCCACATACATATATAACATATTTATAACATGTAGAGTATAATATATACACCCCAACACCATCCAGGTATACATACTCATAGACACATGCACATGTGAACAATCCATATGCACCTATTTTCTATAGGAGTTTCCACCCAACTCCCCATCCCCACACAAACCCCTCCCATGTTTTTTCCCCCTCATACACACCCTCAAACGCACCCTTCCAAGCATAAGACTCCTCCTCTTCCACTCACTCCGTTTCCTCATCTCCATCTCTGTTTCTGTTTGTCTTTTCCCTCTGATCTGCCTCTTTTTCCTTTTCCCCCATTACACATGTGCATGCACATGTACACACGCACGCGCACACACATACATGCACACACACACCATTAAACATGTATTTGTCAGTTGACGCATATGTTTTCATACGTCATTGCCTATACATATTTCTTTGACTTTCATTTAATATCATCAGTCCTGAAAACGGCCTATGACTGAAATGTTCAAGATTTTTTTTCTATTTTCAAGTCTTCTGAGCATCCTCAAAGACAGTTTGTACAGGACAGTGACATTTTGCAGGTTTAGCCACATTCATCTGCTCTAAAAATGCAATTTGCTTGTACAGGGTTTACATAAAAATCTAGATCTCCAAAGCGACAAGCATGCACAAAAAGCAACATGCTGGCCAAACTGGCTAAGTTGCAGTCAAAAGAGAGTGGTAACAGTGTCCTGCATATTTTGGATCATGTCCAGCACCATCTAAGAGATGATGAGGCAGTGCAGCATCTTCTCTCGTAGGGTGCCATGCGATGACATCATATCAATAGCTCCCAGTGGACTCCCATTACTGAAGCTGCAAAAGGTACGTCTGGGTGTGGCTATGCCTGGGAGAGCCGGAATGAGTTATGTGTGAGGACTGCCACTGAGACAGCAGTCATGAGACAGCAAGTGTAGGAAGCGTCACTAATACACAGCATTTTCTTCCTTTTATTTAATCATTTTGTGTGGAGAAAACAAACAGCAAGTACAGGAAAAGTCACTTACAAACAGCATTTTCTCTTTTGTTTTGATCATTTCATGAGGAGAAAATAAAAACGGGTCAGCATAATCACCATGTGCTTTAGCAAATACAAATTACTTGAGGTGTTGATTACTATGATTAAAAAAAGGACAATGGGAAGGATGTATCAAACTTTACTTCTTTATCTTCGATCAAAAACAATTACACGGACAAAACTACAGTTTCTATCATTTAAGCTTAAACGCTATGTGAATAGTCATACTACCTCCACCACCACCCTTCCTCAACCTCTTTCCCTTCGTTCTGTTTCCACCCTGCATAAACTTTGCACACAACGTAACTTAGCGAGTCACAGGTGTAGGAGTGAATGAACACTCAAGAAGCCCACCTGAATGTCATACCAATCCTTCCATTTGAAAATAAAACATTTAAAGCAGTCTCAGCTACATGAAGTTTCTCTGTTTTCTTTGACAAAGTTGTAGCAAGAGCATCAAACTGAACTGAGGGATGTGTTGGTCTGACAACTGTACCTGTATGTGAGCATGGTTGCGCTGGTAATGCAGGATCGTGCCATAGAGGTGCCAGATGCTAAACTCAGGCCACAGCACTTTGACAAACGCCAGGCAGCTGTACGTGCTCTGCACACAATGGCAGAAAGGCATACCATTGCCATGTGCCCTTATCGTCACACAGTCCAATATCATCTACAACACAACACAGCTGTACGTGCTCTGCACACAATGGCAGAAAGGCATACCATTGCCATGTGCCCTTATCGTCACACAGTCCAATATCATCTACAACACAACACAGCTGTACGTGCTCTGCACACAATGGCAGAAAGGCATACCATTGCCATGTGCCCTTATCGTCACACAGTCCAATATCATCTACAACACAACACAGCTGCATCAGCCAATACAACTATTTCTTTGCCAATGCTTGTAATTCAAATTTTGGTTTCTTTTTCTTCACAAACAAGCAGAATACCCACTGCATTGTCTGGAAAGAAATTCTGATCCCAAACATTTGAAATACCATTTAAAATAAAAGCTTGAACATCAATATTAAAAAAATTATGTGTCATTCAACGCACACTTGAGGCATTTCAGCGCATAACAAGATTACAAAAGGAAAGAAAAAAGAATCCTGCTCTCATTAACTACCTGCAACAGACAACTGAAAACATCCGACCTTCACTTTTTTCTTCTAAACTGCAAAACAAACCTGTCAAGTCCGAGATATCTGTGTATTCCATAAATCAATATTTCAACAATAATAAAACTGGTGACCATGGAACAGTTCAGCTATTATAAAACAGTAAATTAACATCAGAATCTGCTCAATGTCTTTTTAACTGCTGGGTCATTATAGGGAATGCACGTATTTACAATGACTATCATACTTCGGTTTTTTTGTTGTTTTTTTTTTTTTTTACAGAACTTTAATCTTTTTGTATAACAAACATTGGAGCATGAAGAAAGAATACACTGGGCTGGTATAACCATCCTGTTTCTCTTCATATGAGGTCAAATGTTTTCACACTGTCATAAAATGTCCGACATGCCATTACTTTAAGAACATGTTAAACTTCATCTGCTTCAAAACTTTATATTGAATGATAAAAAGTTTCACTAAACACTATCACAGCTGAAACAAAAACTGAACACTGACAATTCTAAGAACACTGTTACTATGTCTGTCTATTCTCTCAAAAGACTTACTTATCTGTCCTGATCGGTTTCTGTGAATACCCACTCTGGGCCATGATTTCATTCAACTCCCTTTGTCATATTTTTAGGTTAAAAAATAAAAACAAAACACATGAAAAATGTATGTAACTATAAAATTCCAAAACAAAACAAAACAATCATTCAAATGAAAAACACCAGGGGAAAAAACAAATAATAAAATAAAAGAAGGTAAACAAAATTAACCTTTTGACGGAAATCTTCCTGTCTGCCGTTACCAGTTATGTACAGATTCACCTGTGTCAATCGTTTTAAGCTGACCCTACAGTTTGATTCCATACAGGCTATGTAGTAACCTTTGGCTATTGAAGCAAAATTGTAAGCCATCTGCACAGCGCTTTGAATTGAACCCAAAGCTTGAAAATACCACTTTTCAACCAGCATTGAGTGTAAATGTACTGACAGCAGGGGTGCATCTGCACTGGCTTCAGACCTCAGTGGCAGTGTGTGCGAGATGAGCAAGACGTGGTGAGTCAGTACTGTGCTTCTGGATTTTCCGGTGAAGGCAAATGCCCACAATGGTCATTCATAGATATCAAGTACACACATGTATCACAACACATCTACTGCTAGATTCTAATTCAAAATTTGATAAAATCTGGAATTTGTCTGGTGGAAGGGGAAGGAGAGGATTAGACGGCACGGGATTTGATTTTTTTTTTTCAACAGTACCCCAGTAGGTTCATCATAAGCGCTAAGAATCAATTTTGTAGATACACAATTGTTTAGATAAACAAAATGCATAGCAGTTAAAAGATTAAAGAAACTAAGTGAACACAAGCTTACCTCCCACAGCAAGAAATCACTGAGCCTCACTTCTCCTGACGTTCTGATGAGCAGATCCACTGGCCGACATGTGATGTGTACAGACAACGTTCCAACAACCTCTCCGAGATATCACTGCACATCCATGGCCAACAACACAGGAATCAAGCTGAACAACATGATTAAAAAATGATGTAGATTCTAATATTAGGTCATAAAACTTTTTGTGTAGAAATGTGTCTGAAAGTCTCAGCTTATCTATTTTAATCTTAATAGAGTTTTTTTTTTTTTTTTTTTTTTCAGAGAAGCGTAACAAATCTTTGTTAAAGCAAAACTTGAAATTTCTGAAAATGTTTTTCAAACATTTTAGCTCATATCTTTTTTCACTCCCTCAATACAGAAATACTGACATCAGCAATGACTGAAAGGTGCTAAGCCTGCTATGATCAGTCAGTCTTCTCAACTTAGTTCAAATCCTACTTGAATCCAAGATTATCATGTACCTCAGAGACATGGAAACTCTTTCACCAAAGTGAATGCTTACAGCCTCAGGTACATCCTGAAGGCAGGTTTCCAGCTCCATTTGTTCCCAAGCGATGACTGACACAATGCTCTTCTCCCCTCTCCCCTCATGAATATTGTTTACTCCCCTCTCCCCTCATGAATATTGTTTACTCCCCTCTCCCCTCATGAATATTGTTTACTCCCCTCTCCCCTCATGAATATTGTTTATCTACCTGGTTTGTTCCAAATTTTGCAAGTTCATACTTAAACATATCTAAAAAGCTTTTTTTTTTGTTGTTACAGATATCCATGCATGAAATCTTGAAAAATTTACAAAAATGTATTTAAATAAATCACAAAAGTTAACATATAAAAAAAAAAATATGGAAACATCTTTGATCTGATCTGCACCACAGTTTAACTGGTTCATACTTTCATCACATTCCATCTTTCCACTGAGCTTCATCCCAATCTGTTCCATAGTTCTTTTCAAATCATCTTGCTGACAGACACCCCGATGGACACAGGTTAAACATCACTTTCTTGGCAGGGGTACTAGGCAGAAAAGATGAAACTTCCTGAGAGAACACTCCCTACACACCCTAAACGAAAAGGGCATGAATTGTGTTTTATCGTGATCCATGTAATCTCACACAGACACTAACATATACACAGAAACACCTACACCAAATGTATCGGAAACACCTACACCAAATATATCCTTTATACAAAATGTTTATATTCACTCTTGATGTTACATTTACTTTGTGAGGTTATATTCTAAGGTTATCTTCTATCAGCATATGTTCTGCATTAAAAAAAAAAAAAAAAAATCAGTCCTGTGCAAAGAAAATGGTAACTTTCCACAACAAATGTGCCTTTACAGTTTACTAGCCTTTTTCTTTAAACTTTCAAATGAATTGCTATATCATTTATATGATCTCTGGGAAAAATTGTTAGTATTTATAATCATATATTACCTTACCCATTCAGAAAAGAGTAATGTGCACGCACGCACGCACGCACGCACACACACACCACACACACATACACACACACTTACACATCATTGGAACCCAACAACTGTGGGAGACCTGCAAAACCTCAGTTCTCAACATTCAAAATACAACTAGCCACCATGGGGTTGAGACTTCATGGTGGACTTCACGCTGGGCTTGGTTAAATATGGATTAGAGTAAGTACAATCACTTTGTATTCATAAATACACAATGATACCGAACAAGTCTGCATTAAATTTGTATAACACAACACTGTAATCTTATTGTGAAATGTGCATCATGGACAAAAAAAAAAAAACCCTCCTCTACAGGTGCTAGGGAGAAGAGGGGAGAGGATAAAACATTGCCACTCACCTCTCTCTAATTTCTCCTGCTTTCACACCTAATGCCAGCTCCTTCATGGCGTTAGAGATGTCATCCTGGGCCGTGTAGGCAAAGCATACATTCAGAATCGCTCTGCAGACACAACAAAACAACTCGATGATTCATCTATTCATGGAAGAGGTAGGTAGAAGGACAGAGACATGAAAAAGATGGAGCCGGGGTAAAGGTGGGAGGTTAGGAGATCAAGAGAGAGAGAGAGAGAACAAAAAAGGAGAAATAGGGAGAGGAAGGAGAGAGATTCTGTCAGAAAGGCAGGGAAGAGGGGATCCAGAGGAGACAGGGAGGGTGGTGATGGTAGTGGAATGGTGTTACTGAAGTGAGGAGCCAAGAAATGCCATATGGACATCCAGGACATCAGGAAACAGCTTTGAGACACTGAAAAAGATCAATCTATAGGCAAAGTATGGTTTCTTTGTAGATCTAACTTTCATCATGAGATTTGTTCCAATATATTAAGCAAAATCTTCAAGACCAAACACAACATTAGCAATGGCATAAATAATGTGTAGTCTTTGTTAACCCATAGAGTGCCTTTAAGCCATCAGCTGACGCCACATTAAAAATGCTTTCCCAGTGCCTATGGGCCGTCCACTGACGTCATGCATTTTTCTTGAATTTTCATTCGTTACTATTTCTATCAACGGACTCAAATAGAGTGTGCGTAGTAAGCCTTATATGTCTGTAGTATTAAAATGATATGTAAATGACCACACGTGAGGGGAAAGCCCATTTATTCTCATCACTGACTGGATGACCAGCCAGCACTTCGTCTTGCTTGCAAAGATGGCGGCGCAACCTTCGACAAGCGCAGCGACCAAATCAACGTATTTACACAGCTGAGCAGGCTCTGCTAATGATTTTTGACAAAGACAATAATCTTTTATTCAACGACTCACTCGAGCATGAAGGTGAGATGATGGTAGTGATGGAATTCCCGACCATATTCGTCAGTTATTGAGTCGGGCTGTGTGACCTCAGTGTGTGTTCAGCTGACGGCTCGCCAGCATCGAACGAGCCTGCCTTGTGTGTACTCTGCATTGTGTGCCAGTGGCCAGTGACGTGATAGTCAGCGCGAGAGGGGAGCGCTGCCTGCTCGCGGCGTGACACGGGGCAGAGGGAAAGGTAGGGGGAGAGGAGGAGTGAAAGAGAGGGTTGAAGTCCAGCAAGAGGGCGTGGTGGGGAGAGGGGGGCGTGGTCGTGGACTGACCTGTCTGCTTAGAGTGTGAGCGTCTTGATAGACTTCTAAACTGTTTTACTTTCATTTACAGGTGTAGTGTGACGATACAAACTTTATTTTCAACTTTTTTGCTTTGTATTCTTGTTTGGATGTGAAGATGTAGTGGTAAATACATATGTTTTTGATCGTGCAAAAAAATCTATCCAAATCTAAATGCCTAAATACTTTTTTATTATCAAAATTAAAACAAAAGAAGCCCAGATTCAAAATCTTCATTCAATTTCCTTAAAAAATTATATATATTTCATTTTTATATCTTTTGTAGTTTCTGAGCTGGAATTTTTTGTTAATTATTACCCCCAAATCATTAGATTTCCCTGGCACTGGGAAAGCCTTTGTTTGTAATATTTTCAGGCAGTGAACGGGTTAAAGAACAAGAAAACTGCTGAAAATATCCCCTAATAACACTGATCATCAAACATGACCAAGATGTGTGTTGGAAACGAACAAAAAAAAAAGTCAGTTCCACTCAGATTACACCGAGCTTGTTTTAAATTTGTCACTGACCCGTCTAGGTTTCACATACACTTCCAAACAGTCAAGCCTTTCCAGCTTATTTATAACTAACATACAATTTAACACTGCAAACTGTAAGAAATCTATCAAGAAGCATGCTAGTGTCACAAAAATTCTGTACAATGACAAGTGAGTAGATGACCAGTAACACAGCTGGGCCAATAACTGAACTGGTGCTCATTCCTGATGTTAACATCTCAGCATCTGGTAGCCAGATGCTAAAGCTATAATAAATAAAATTCCTAACATATTACCACACAAACACAGAAGAGTCAAGACTTTTTGAATGGCTTATCAGGAGGGGAAAAAATCCAGCAACAGCAGACCATGGTAAAGTAAGACGACAATAAAAAGGAGAGACAGACACAGTGACTAACAGGGTGATATTTCTAGCCCAGAATTTCTCAGATGTGGGGACACAGCTCCTATGGATAAGCTCCCCTGACATACAACATGGGCAGGTAGGCTGACCTACCTGTCGTTATCCTTGGAGAAGTTGACCGCTTCAGCAATATGTTGCTGGACATCAAAGGGCAACAGGGCAATGTTCCCCAGCACTCGGATACACACCCCGTGCTTCTGGATCAGGTCTCTGCACAGAATTGTTGGCGCCAATCACACTTTGGGCTCTATACCCAAACAATGCAAGGTCTCTAATGTTTTTTTTTCTTTTTTTTTATCCCATGATTTAAGAGGGGCATAAGAATCTAACAATTTTATAGTGGCTTAAGACCTCTTAGCCTTTATGAGTCAGGATGAGAAACAATCCAGATTATCCTTTGTTTGCCCCAGACACATCTAAATAACCCATATGTTCATTGTCAGAAGTATACAAATTTCTGATGCAACACCACCAAAATATATTCAGGTGAAAATAAGGCACTAAGATGGGCATGTTTGAGATCATGACTGTCTGGCCTTCAGTTCTGCTTAGAAAAATACACTAAACACACATGTATATACAGTTAACTAATATTTTAAAAGCATTCATGTAATTTTAGTTACATTTCATTGTTTCATATAGTACTTTGAAAAAAAAAAAAAGAAAAAAAATGAAGAAAAAAGAGGAATACCACTGACAAATTCACCACACATATTACAGTACCTACTTAAACATCCCTGACTCCAAACACCTCGGTATATGTGAGCCAAAGTCAGCACTTTATGAATAAAGAGTATGAACATGTGTGCTTAGTTGTGTTTAAAATATGAATGTGCATGTGCATGACTATACACTGTTTCATCTAGAGCTGTCTACTCATTCAACAATGTACAAATACCCATTTACACACACACACACACACACACACACACACACACACACCACACACACCACACACACGCACACACACACACACACACACACACACACACACACACACGCGCGCTCTGGTGTGGACTGGATAAATACACAGGCAATAATTCCACATACTTTTCCTGCATCAGGCGAGAAAACTTCTGTCGCACCAGTTCCATCAAGTAGTCCACTTCTTCCTTGGAACGTTTGAAGTTCTCGATACTGAAGGCATACACAGTCACTTCACAGATACCCAGGTTCAGGCACCAGTCCAGAGTCTAAGTGGAGCAGAATGTGGCACATGTTATAGCATCCATCACAACAAACAGACATCATCAGTACTAACAAATCAAACATGCTTAAATCATACTGATAAAACCACTTGGTAACTTTTATGTTCCTCTTTGTTGTAAATGACAATGAATTCAAACGGATATAAAAAGAGAACAAAGAAATCAAATTAAATTTGGTGCTGACTTGTCACCGACTCCAAATTACCATCAGAATTGCGTAGAGAAAGCAAGAAAAAAGAAAAGGAAAAAGGGAGAGAAAGAAAAGCAAAAAGAAAGGAAAACTAAGAAAAAAATCTGTAAGTGTTACAGTTTTCAGCAGTATTGTTTTCACGCTTACTTTTGTTAATTTGCAACAAGTAAAACCAGCCAGGATTTAGTTCACAAGCTAAGTATATACATGTATGAATCACAAAAACACTTGAGAACAGATGTTTCAAGGATTATAAACACCCACACACACACAAAACAAACACACGCACAAACCAACCCCAAAGACTGCAATGCAATAGAAAATTTAAAAAAAAAAAAAAAGACAAGACAAGACATCAACAGTGAGCACTGCGTAACCAGTTATAAAAATTAAAGTGCTAATCCTTACTTAACCCTCTTGTACTCTGACTCAGTTTCTCCGACTTAAAACTTCCCTAGATTTCAGCCTAAAAATGGGTATGTGTAATTATTAACATATGGGGAATGTGTGTGAACCTCTAAGAGAAAGAAAATTGGCAGGCAGTTTCGTAAGATCACGCACTGTAATTTGTACTATATTTTGTCTGTCTAAAGACATAGCTCGTGTCACTGTCACCAAATTGTCACCAGACACATGACATTTTATGATGACAATCAATTTTACAACATGCAAGCATGCGCAATCACCATGCTGATGCAAGTTGTTAGTGTAAGATGAAATCTGAGGCCCACCTGACATGATCCATCCGCTGCTTGGCAGTACAAGTCCCACTGGTTGTCCCACCAATGTCATACAAAACTTGTCACATGCCACACACAATACTGAACTCAGTCACTACCCAATACACTATATGTTGTAGTGTTTTCATCAGCCTTTGCAGTTCTACAAACTACAGCTGATTACATACGTCCAGTCTTCAGTTGCATAGCACAGTGTCACATGTACACACTCACTACTAAATGTCACACTCACAGTCACAGCTGTCACCAAAAAACACAGGTATGCAGAACAAAACCAAACATCACAGCTGCATTACTCTTCGGCTATGTTTTGGTCATGATAGTCGCGAAAACATCGGCAGCAGTCTTAAAAAAACAAAACAAAGAGGTACAAACAAAAAGAAAAAATCAGTGGTGTAGCTGTGTCGGGTAATCACTAATGAGTAAGTGGGTCCAGTGAGTTCCTGAAACTGCCGCATTTCTGCAATGCCACATGTTGCGGGACGCCATGTTGTCTGCAGCGAGCGAGCGGAACATCGTACTCCGGGTCACTTTCCTCACTTTCTTCTTCAACACCACTACCTACTTCTATATCACTTTCATTTTCCATCTCTCTTTCAAACTTCTCCACTACGACAATAATCTGATCTAACTCCTCTTGCGAGTAGTCGATCATTTCTTTGTCATTCGTAGTAGATACAAAAGCAGCTATTGGGAAAGTCGGTCAGTTTCATTCACAAGGTTACTCACTTTGTTTCCTTCCTTTTCTCAATGAAAATGCATGGTTCCGGCATCCAAAAATAGTGCCAAGATATGACTGGGCCATGCCCGAGTCTTCCTAGTTATTGTCTGCGACTGTGCATGTGTTAAGTGTGGTCAGTGCGTGATGGAAAACTCCTACCGGCAAATCCCCGTAGCTCCCGGAATGGAAACTAGAGGCGCCTGCTGCTACTCCCGGTATGCGTACAAGAGGGTTAATGCAGTAGCAGTAACATTACCCAAACTTGAGGGACAGAATGAACAAACATTTTCTGTTCTTGTCAATAAAATCCTGGGTCAACAAAATTTCAGGTAACCAATATAATGCTGTTCAAGTATATCAATCCACTTATGTTAACCCAAATTCTGGCATTCTGTTTTAAGGTTAGGGAATACTATTTCAGTTGACTACTCTTTAAAAAAAAAACAAAAAAAAAGCAGACATCTTAATGAAGGGCACCTTCTCATTGAACTAAGCCTCTGTTTACCCACACTCAGAGCAGGTTAAATTTAAGAATGTTTCACTGTTGAGCTGATGTGGTTGCCTTGTTAATGCTGTGTCTTGAAAATTCATTATGTCAATTCAGTAGAACACAGAAACCTGATTTCGTTCAGAGCAAGTTATAAGAGCCAAAACAGGACTGTAAGCACTGTTTTAATAATAGTGCTGTGGTTAAAATTCATCTCCCCAAAATGCCCCCATCCTGCTAAAGACTATTATTTTCAAGACTTCCTTCTGGAGATCGTAATTTTGTGAGATCCACAGCATCATGTACACTGGTTTAACAGTACACACCAAAGAACATCTTCAGTCTTTACCTCAGCTAAACTGGTTTAACAGTACAACTTCTTCAGTCTTTACCTCGGCTAACTTGTCAAATCCTTTAATGTGTCCCTCGCAACTTTCCATGCACTTCTTCCTGGCAAAGCGGCGGTTGCCGTCCATGATGAAGGCCACATGCTTGGGGAGTGGTCCCGTCTTCAGGACACTCTCACACATCCTCTGCAGCCAAGTACGCTGCTGCCTCTCCGGAAACCAGGACATGGCTGGTCTTCTACTGTCAGGTGAAAATAGGAACTTACAGGGTGAGGATTCAGCAGACCCAAACATCAATTAAAAAACAAAAAAATGTGATCTAATGTACACTCTGTATACACACACACACACACACACACACACACACACACACACACACAGAGAAACACATGTGATCCTTCACCATAAGCTCTGACACATAGTAAGATAAACATTTTGATGGTGTCATGAAGGTACTTTTCACCTTCAGAGACTGATCTTTCTAGTACTCTGCAAAGAACCACTGCTGTATTTATTTTTTTTTCTTCAAAACTAAAGTTTCAGACTCTTTAAGCCTGATTTTCGGCTGCACCACTTTGCTCAAAGATTTGCACAAGTCCTTAACTATCATCAAAATACAGAAACTGGTTTGAAAGACTGAAGGGTAAATTTAAAGGCTTATTGAAATTAAGAAAACTGTTTAAAAATTACTTTGGTGGTGTTTCTGAGCATGTTGTGAAAAACTGCCCAATGAGACTTAATGTGCCTTTGTCGTGACAGGTCAAATGGTTGATATATACTGTTCAAAAAAAGTTAAGGACCAACATTGAGAATGCACAAAAACTTTTAAAAATTCACAAAAATTCAATTGTACCACCTTTGTGGTCCAAACAAATTGAACCACACGCACAAATTGATAGTGAATGCGGCAACTGCAATTTTGTGGCACTCGTTTCTCACGCACCTTGAAAAACACGTGTCGTGACTTGCCATTTTTGGAACAAATTGGGGTGAATTTCTGATGTGTTTGGGATCCGAGGAGCATGTGCTGAATCAAAATCATGTGAAGGACGAGCTAAATCAGGCTGTAGGTCATAAAGTATGCTCAACCAAATGTCTTTAAAAGCCACTGTACTGGCGAAAAATGCAATGTAACAGCATGCCTCCACGTCGAAGACTGAACAAGCTGGATCGAGGAAGAGCAATAGGATGGCTCCAAGAAGGAGTTGCAGTCCGGGAAGTGGCACGGAGACTTGGGGTATCACACACTGCTGTTATCAGACTTAGACAATGCGTTCAAGACACAGGAAGAGTGCAAGAACGACCACACTCTGGTCGACCCAGAATAACACCACCACGAGAGGACCGATACATTGAAAGGCAAGCCACACAAGAAAGAACAGCAAGTGCAAACAACATCAGACGTCGCCTTAGAGATGCCACCAACACTGTTGTCAGTGATCAGACCATACGAAGCCGCCTCCACGCCGCTAACCTCCATGCTCGACCAGCCATAAGACCTCGTCTGACTGATGCCCACAGAGCAGCACGCCGAGTATGGTGCACGCAGCACGTGAGATGTACACATGAACAGTGGGCTAACGTGATGTTTACAGACGAGTCGCGGTTCTGCCTGGATCCCACCGATAGATGGAACAGGGTCTGGAGACGCTGTGGGGAGCGTTTTTCAGAAGAAGCTGTCCAGGAAAGGAACCGCTATGGTGGGTTATCCGTTATGATTCGGGGCGGCATAAGCACACGCTACAGAACGGTTCTCTACAATGTGGCAGGGAACTTGAATGGTGTTCGCTACCAAACAGAGATTTTGCAAACCCTGGTGCTGCCAGCCCTTCAACAGCTTGGACCTCAGGCAGTCTTTCAAGACGACAATGCATGGTCCCATCGCACCAGAGCAGTAAACACGTTTCTCCAAGCTGCTGGTGTCAACAGAATGCAGTGGCCCGCAAACAGCCCAGACCTGAACCCCATCGAACATCTTTGGGATGAACTGGGCCGGAGACTGCAGCAGCGTCGTCCTCCTCCTGCTAACCTGGGTCAGCTGTTTGAGTCACTCCAGCAGGAGTGGGCTGCTGTCCCCCAGGCCTTTCTGCGCACACTGGTGAACTCCATGTGACAACGCTGCCTTGAATGCCTTGCCAATAACGGGGGACACACACGTTATTAACCAGACATTGAACAAACACTCCTCCTGTGACTTTCAAATTTGGGGATGGGGGCGTTTGTACTGCGCTCGATTCCAGTTTGTTGATTCCTCGGACTTGTCATTGTCTTTACACACTTTTCACATATTCAATAAATTCATGTTACACTTGCAGATTGATCACTTCCCAATTTTCTTTTTTATAAGTCAGTGAAATGTTGGTCCTTAACTTTTTTTGAACAGTATATAATGTATTTTGGCAATGAAAATTAACTTCTTTCCCTCTCTTCTTTTTCTCTTGTGGCTTGAAAAGAACTGAGCTATGTTTTCAGGGGTTTGAGTTGAATAGGTTGTAAACTACAATGTTCATTTTCAAAACTTCACATGGAAAATATTGCTTTATCTTTTTCCAGTAACAAAACATGTTTAAAGGCAGAATTTCATACATATACACAAACATGATGTTTTCTTATCCGGTCAAAACTTTTTGTGGGTATGCGACTCAATGAACAGTATTTCATCAAAAATACTACCATCACCACCAACACACACACACACACACACACACACACACACACACACACACAAGCACGCATGCGCGCACACACGCACAAAAAGCGATCTATCAAAGTGATCTATCAGCATTTTACTTTCAACAAACTTGATGAAAGACTCTTGCTGACTGACTGTTGATCAAATTTCACAATTTGATATTGATAATTTAAACCATCATTGTACTTTTTCAGGATTTTAAAGTAAGATTTTATGTTAAAAATTGAAGTCGTTATCATCATAGAGAAGCACTACAACATTTCATCCAGAAACTAATGTATGCAAAGTAGCCAATGGCTCCCTTCAATATTTCAAGAAATATTATATGAAACAAGCTGTCTTGTGATCAAATCACTCAGTCATTAAATGAAAAAAACTTTCTGGTTCAGAATATCAGAGAAAGAGCAGAACCTGGCACTTGTACAAAATGCTCTAAGAAGCTGGCCGCAAGGAAAAAGTGCTCACTCTTCATGTAGGATGTGCAGCTGTGCTAACTCAGTGACTGCTGCGAGTATTTACCACATTCATAAGAACAGATGTCTCCATGATTTCTACGTTGGACATTTCAAAATCGACAATGTCACAGCTGAAACTCCCAGTTCCAAATGTCCACGAGTTATCCACAAATGCATCAGCGGTATTGAAATTACAGGACTGTCTGTGTCTGTGTATGATTTGGAAGATAAATCAATGGAAATGGAAGATGAAAGAAAAAATGGGAACAGCTGATCTACCAGATTTCAACAAATGGTTTTGAAGATCAGTCATAATATATATACATAAAAGTGGCAGAAAGATATTTCATGATGTAAATGTATGTTACTGAAAAACCATTTCTGATCAAACAGCTTTGAAGATCCATCATAGAAATGAAGTATCAAAAAGTCACAACAGAAATAGCAGACCATTGTGCTTGCTTTTTACCTTTGATATAACTATTGAAGTTTGATAATACAAGTCCTTCCATAGAATTGTGAATATGTTTCCAAATTTTTTGCCAACAAAGCAACAACCATATTTCTACCTTTTTTCTCATTCCATATCCAAGAGTTATATTTTTGTAAATCCGCAACAAAATAAAACAAAAACAAATGAGCTTGTAAGCAAGCATGCCTACGCGCGCACACACAAACACAACATATTAAGAAAACACCTTTCTAACAAGTGATAAGATGAATGTTCACAGTAGCACACAAAATATGACAGACAGACAAAGGAGTCAACTTTCTCATAAATCATGCTGGTTGAGGTATTATAAATCATTTCTGTACAGGAAGCAACTTTTAAATGAATAAGTCCATCATCTGAAATCAGGCTGCATGTTATTACTATCTGTACAGTTTTCATGGACATGAATAAGTATTCACTTCTTTTATGACTGGCATTGTCTTTAAAAAAAAATACTAACCCCATCAGTATCTTCAAAATTTTTCAAAGAATGTTGTAGCACTCACAAACATTTGTAAGCGTAAAGCCTTTATACAAAAGATACATTAAGCCTGCATTTCAAATCCTCAAATTCACAATTTATCCCGAGGTCTAGCACAGCAAGACTTGGCCAGGACTTTGCCAGCAGGCAACCAACTGCAATCCACATATTACAGCAGTACTGCCAGGCCCTTGGATACGCCTGGGAGCATTTCCAGCACAGTGCAAGCTTTGGACAGACTGGCAATAAGATACCTTCCACCCTTCAGCTCTAGCCCCTGCCTCTCCTACCTACTCCTTGCATACAAGACTAGACCAGTGATGGGACAGTGACTGACTGTGTGAGCAGTTTTCAAAACTGGTAGCCAAGCGCTATGAACGTACAGTCCACTTTCCTACAGCCAACCTCCTGTCAAACGAAAGTTGAATCTGTATGCAATATGAGTGGTCAACATTGTTGACATACTTTGTCATCTGAACTTATAAAATAATGGTAATTACCAGTACATGTGAATCCTGTGGAACAGAGCAACTGACAACAGACAGACTGCCCATCCTCACTTACAACATAGGAGGAAGCTGAAAGCTGACTGCAAACAAAACTTGGGCTAGAAATAAGTCTGCCATCTCTATACACCCTGCACAGGAGGACAGAGACTCTGAATTGTCACATCTCCATGGGCAGTTAACTGATGACTATCAAGTCCTTCAAGGAAATCAGTAAAAATGATGGGCATACTAATCCCACGAAACCCGGCCAACAGCTAGGGTGAGAGCACCATCAAAAAATCATTCATGGCTGAACAAAGTAACCTCTTCAGTAGGAACAAATCTTCATTTATCTCCTTTCCAATTTATGTTGAAATGAAAACAAGAAGACAAAACAGACAGAAAGTCTGTGAATAAACTAAACCCAAGAGTGAACTATACCCAAGAGTGAACTATAAACCTGTTCCAATACCTCCCTCCCCCTCAAAAGCTTGTTTTATGAATTACCTAGGTCACAAAGACAGGCAAACAGGCACTCTGATCTCTTAACTGAAAAATAGCTGACAACTTGTATCACCTGGTGGGAACTGTCCATCTATATCTACAGCAGAAAGTCTGGAAAAAGTGAGCTGATGCACTGCAGTATCCTGTCCCAACAGTGAAAGGACTAATAGCAGTCCCAGGGGCTGTTGTGTAGCACTAGCAGTGCCCTCCACATCATGTTAGACATCTGACACAGACCTCATCATGGCCAAATGGGGGTAAAAGATGAACATTCAACATCCGACTTTCACAAAATTGATCTTCAGAGAGGGTGCGTCATCTCTGGCCTGCAAGATTATTTTGAGGGCAACAAAACTATCTTCACTGATGCTCATCAACACGACGGAGTTTGAAGTGTCCCAATCTAAGGCTGAAGAAATACAGTGAACATATGCCACAAATCTGGTTCAATTTGGCAAGAAAGCAAAAGCAAGTAAAGATGTGTTCCACACCATGCCAGAACTATGCAAATGGCTCACTACCAGCATTATAAAAAGTGCACAGTAAGCACTTACCAGTGCATTTACTACAAGACAAACCTAGTGCATATACTACAAGACAAACGTAGTGCATTTACTACAACTGTACAAGACAAACATACAACCATTTGCTACAACCATCCAGCCATAAAAAACTGTGGGCAGTGGGAAACAAACTAAGGACTGATGTACTTGCCTCAAGTCTTTGCTCTCCAACAAGCCGTATTGGCTCTAATCAACGAAACTCATGAAGAATGTAAATTTATTGTAATGAATGGAGTTCAGAGTCCTACAAACATGAAGAACTGATAAACCAGTAAATGGGCAGAAGAACAACAACTTGAAAAGCTCAAGTGTTTGTGCTACTGCCAAGCCATGAAAAAGTAAATTAATGAAAACAAAAAAGTCACAAAGGAATACATGTATCTCTGTGTCAGTGTGTGTGTGTGTGTGTGTGTGTGTGTGTGTGTGTGTGTGTGTGTGTGTGTGTGTCACTGCTTGTGTGTGTCTCTGTCTGTCACTGTGTGTGTGTTTATGTGGAAAAGTGACTGGGTAAGCAAAAGGAGAGGGGAGTGGATGGGATGGGAGGAATACTGAGAGAAAAAGAGCACAAAATCTTTAATAGTGTAATTTGTGGTAACAGCTTCACAAGCAACAAGCTGACCTCTTCCAAGTTCCACCTCAGCTTCATAATCAATATGAAATAAGGGAGCAATCCCAAAGCACACATGCAGGTAAAATCAAAATTGTAGCACACTGTACAGTACTGAACGTGTTGAGCACAGGGTACACTTCTTGAGTGAGAAAACTAGGTATGTGTCGAGTGACCGCTGCATTCAGGGATGATGGCTCCCTTAGCCTTAATAGTCCACTTAGGCAGGTAATGTTGACTATTCCAAGAATGTCTGTTGTGATTCATTACCTAGACACATAAATCTTTTCTGAAACTGCTAATGTTAGCGTGCAAGTCTGCACAGTCCACAGGCCACCACAATAGTCTTCTCTGCTTGTCAGTCATGCATCACTGACGAAAGTGACGCTATCTACTAGTTTTGCATTTTTGGGGAGTGATAGAACTTTTGATATTTCTAAAGCAAAATGTTCATTAGGTTTTCTTTCACAACTTTCTGTGTTTAACATTAAACTGTTCTGTACAAATGCATACAATATTTCATCCTCTTGAGAGACCACTTCCGATACCATGCTACAGATAACACCCCTATTCTTTTACAAATTCACCAGTAGTAGTAAGGATTACTTCCTGCCTACTGTCAGCTCTCAGGTCAGATTTTTGCAGACATGGCTCCAACTCAGTCCAAGTGTAACACACACTAAAAATGTCTGACTTTGGATCCCCTGTGTGGTAAAGCTAATATAGACACATGGCATTCCTCAAATTTCTCCATGCAGGCTTTTGCATACATGATACAGTTCAGGTAGAGATGTACAAAAAATCAAACATACTATGGTACACTGCGGGACTGTCTCACGGTGGAGAATTTGTAAATTTTATTTTTTTTTATTTTTTTTTTTTTAAAGCAATTTAAAGACTGCATCATAATGGCACACTTTCTCACAATCTTATTTCATCGAAGTACTGTTATTATCTGTGAATATTATTAGTATATTTAGTAAACTGTGACAATGGATTGTTCGATTACATCTGCATCTCGTTTATTGTTAGTATTACGTTTAAACTGGCTGATAATTGATTTGATTAGGATACCAGTGATATTATGTCATCAATCTGTCACTGCTGATCCACTCAAGTCTGAAGAGCGCAATTGCATCAGTAGTCTATCTGGTGACAGCGGTGCCGTGTGCCATGACTGTCTTGCAATGCGTCTACAGCCCGCTGCTGTATTTTGATTAAATCTGTATTTTTCAAAATCACTAAATAAACCGTGCATGACACAGAACTGAGCTGCATCGTCTATAATCATCGACAACCATTGCAAGTTGAAGTATCACTCCCAGTTGTTGCAAAGCAGACGACGTCCGACGTGTCCACGCCGCATAGGTTTGACCGACACTGTACCACAGCTCGCCCCAAATTGATTATACCCTTTCTCATTTACTCTTCCTCCGTCAATATCATTCACATTTTGCATGGTTTATCACAAAAACGCCTACCAGTCTTTCTGTCTTGCCGGCCAGTGTTCGCGTCTCAGCTGTGAGGGACGAGTGCGTAATGGCTCACTTCCTGCCACGAACAAGAAAGCGCCTTCATGGGCAATCCCTCTGACGTCACGCTCAATGTTGAAAAGGCGATGTGGCTTTGTGGAGTTAACGTAAAATAGTTCCACACACTACTATTGAAAATGTCCAACGGGTTTTAAGTTTATTTTTATTAAGCTGTAAACACCATTAAACCAATACCATAGTTTCCATCGGCATGAAGAATGCACTTAAAAGGAAACCAGTAATTGAAACATAATAAACAGTATATTACTACGCGGAAGTAGTGCTGCAGTGTGCCGCACAACAACCCTCAAGTGAGAACCAGAATAATGGTATCGATAGGTCAACTCTGAGCGAACATTTCTATCCATCATAATTTAGGATTATCGCTTTGGAACTGGAAAATGTCTCGAAGCAACCCTACAACGTCTTCCGATTCTACTGTTAGAGCAGGTGAGAGAACGTTTCAAGCGATAGTATCGAAAATCGCAGCTATCGTGACCTACCTCTTACACGAAATTTGATTTTTGTGTTGCAGAGTTGCTCTTCCTTATCGCAAGATTTTTGTCGAATACACCTTGTCAACAAGCAGCAAATGTGAGTATAATTTCATTTGCCTTTGTCAGAATGTGTTTTTGATTCTATTTAATTCGATTTGTCTTTATTTTTCAGGTGCTGCTTCAAGAGCTTCGAAAGCATGAGGTACGTAGTGCTGCTTGTGACCGCCATATTCGTTCGTTCTTCATAAAAGTTCGTCCGCGTTTTTCGACATTTTTCGCCAGTATTTATATGAAATTTTAGTAGATATGACTTATTTTGTATTTTATATTACATAAACATCAATTATTGATATTTTGAAAATTTTCATTTTTTTGCAGCTCCTGCCTAAAGGCGTTGATTGGGAAGGAAACGAACGAACCAGAACTTATGATCAGCTGGTAGGTTTCAAAAAACATCAACAATAAGGGAAAATAGGGGTAACTTTTGAAAAATTCTTGTATTAAAAGTATGTTCAAATATATCATTCAAGTAAGTGCATTAGATAATATGATGATATCTTTATTGAAAACAACCCAGAGAACAACTTAAAATGACCTTTATCAAAAGTTTTAATAATTTAAAGATTTTGGTGTCCATATGATGGAGGAACAACGTGGGAAAGGTATGATGTCAGAAGGTAAGAACAGAGCAACCAACCAGAGCTCTTCTTACAAAATGATGTGTTTCACTGACCTTCAGAAAGAAAAGAGACTCTGATTGGTTGCTATTTTTGTCACAAAATTGGGGCAGTTTACAAGGGAAGTAATTTGTACCTGAAGTGCGACGTAGTGTTAAAAAAAAGAGAGAGAGAGAGAGAGAGAGAAAAAATTGCCGTATAGGCGTAGATAATTGAAGATTAAAAGTAGAAATTTATTATTATGAAGATATAGTAGAAATTGATAATTATGATGACAAAATTTGAAAGAATCACATTTATGAAAAAATAACATGGAGGAGGGGGGAGAGGCACATATTTTGTTCAAAACATTTCCAGTCACTTTAATTTAAAAATTCTGGTGCTTGAATTAAGTTTGCGGAGAAAGTACACGCTCTGAAACCAAGCGTGTTTTGAACTTTACAGTTTAAGAGGGTATTATCAAACATTTGTTAATCATCATTTGAGGGATCAGTCAACACTTCATCTGATAAGGATACATCACTAGGGCTTTTTGTTTGTATTCATTTTCTCTCCCCCCCTCCCCCAGCATCATTTCCCTTTTCTTTTGTCTCCCCCCCCCCCCCCTTTTTTTTTTTCCAAAGTTTTTCTTCCTTGTGTACTTTGTTTCTTTTTTTTTGCTTGTAATTTCTGTTTCATATAACATTCAGGTCTTGGCATTTCCCAACATGGATAAGCAGTTAATTGGTACAGCATTTGTTACTGTTTTTAAAAGCAGAAATATTGTATTGTTGTTTGTCGGGGAGGGGGGGAACTACATCCCGTTTTCAGTGCATAGGTAATGGCTATACAATACCAAGTCATATTTCCGGTGCTTTTTTTTGTGTTGATTTGAAACCCGTTTAATTTCATGCAAGTTATATCCAGGGGTATCAAAACAACTCAGAAACATGTAAATGCGCTTTTTCATTGAAACAGGCAAACAAAAGATACACTTCTGCTTTATGTTGACAGAAACCACATTCAAATGGATAACCGTTCATGTGCAGCACATTTTCTTCACATCCCTATAATCCCTCCCTCCTCCCCCCCCCCCCCCCCCTCCCCAAAAGGGTTTATTTATTGAATCTACCTAATGAATTTTTTCTGTATTTTGAGGTGTATAGGAATTTCTGTCTGTTGGGTTCTGTGTCATTATGGGCTGTAAATGAGGCAATAGCCGTGGTTAGATAACACAGATTAGAGATAACACAGATTAGAGAGACCAGGACACAAAAGAAATCTGGCCCTTTAGTTTTAGTACTGCAGTGTCTTTCTGTTGATGTAAAGTTTACTACAACATGCATGTTGAAGTATAATAGAAAAATTTCTGGCCAAAATGGCAAATAAGGTTGTTTCATGAATAATTATTTAAAACGGTTACTGTTTCTATCTTGATGCTTTGGCATGTTTTTAGCAATAGTTTATTTAATTGTGGATCATGATTGCTGTAGTTTCTTTTAACATCTAAGTATTTGTAAAATCATGGCACGAACTGACGGTGGAAATGTACAAATGCTGTAACATGTAAAATTTCACTGTAAATAGATCTGTTTGGCTTACAGTGTCTGATAACCTGGTAACATTAGTTTCTCCAAACTTGGTTTACAATTGTAGTTTGACTTCTTCAGAGTTTCATTAATTCTGTCTTTTAGAATAGGAATTGGGACTCATTTTTCAATTGTTTCTATGAGTTAAATTTACTTTTCATGGTATTTTCTACTGTTAACTGTAGCTATTATTGTTGAACATGTTGAATGAATTTAAATACCATGATTGTGTACTTGTGCTTACTTTTTTTCATTTTGTACTTTCCATTGCTGTTGCAGTAATTTTTTTTTTCTTTTTTTTTTGTTCAACAAAACTTTATGTAGACGTGTCATAAAGGCGCATTTGGTTTCATAGACTGTACCTTGTCAGACTATAGCAAGCTGGGACCAGCTGGCTTGCGTCGTGATAACACAACCTGCCCACAGTTTTGTTTCTCTAGCAGCTGCATGGATTCAGTAACAGTGCACTGCTGTAGCTGTGCATTCCAAACTGGTATGTATGCAGAATCTGTGATTTCTAGACTGTTTTTGTTGTTGTTAATGTACAGGAGGTATTAGCAATGCCTGTTTGCAAAATAATGGTGCACTGTTGAAGTTGTGCATGCCAAACTGGTGTGTGTGCAGCATTTGTGATTGCCAGGAGACTGGTAGTTTGTTGGTGTGCGGTAGGTATTGGCATTGCCTGTTTGCCTGTCTGCAGGTGCGTATGAATGGGCACATAGGGTCCGACTACCTGCTGCAGATCTGTCAGCGTGTGGGCCCTCTGCTGGACCAGCTGGTGCCCAGCTCTACCTATGGCGTCCAGTCCCTCCTCAGCGCTGGTTCCATGTCTCTGCTCCGAACCGCAGAAAGTAAGTCTCGCTGTTGGTGAGAAGTTTTTATCTGGCGCCGTGTACTTTACACAGCTGGCTGGCAAGTGCCATACTTTTGGCGTAGCATGTTATGATTTTGTTGACAGTGCCATACTTTGTGATGAAATGCTGCACCTAAAAACAAAACAAAATGAAACAAAACCGAAAGAAATGCTTCACAGATTTAATGGCAGTTTAAATCAAAACTGAGACAACGAAGACGTTTAGATTGTAGACTTTTTTGTGAACAACAGCAAAAAGAATGGCTAAGTTCAGTAAGGAAAGGATGGAAAAGTAGAAGAAAAATGGCCGCAGACGATCATGCTTTTGCTGCCTTGTCATTTGGTTTCATTGTCATGACTGAGTGTGACATCCCCCCCCCCCCCCCCCCCCCACCTCCCAACCTGTGCATTTCACCATTTTCCATTTTATTTCTACTTTTGTTGTACGTGGGGTTTTGATTTTTTTTTTTTCCCAATTTTTCTGTGAAAAAAAAAGTTTTTGCATATTCCTAGTATGTTGGTTGCTGATTTTTCAGGTTTGAAGAACAACCGATGGAAGCTTTCTCATCAGATGGTATTGCAAAATGGGTGTTCCAGAATTTTGCCCAAGGGCTTCATTCAGCCCTCCTTCGGTAAGTCAGCGGACAGTTTCAGTCAAGCATGTAAAAGAGCAGTTCCTTTTGACTGTTTGACTTGAAATCAGTCTGCCCTAATGTGTACTTTTGCCCTATACTTTCTTTGAAAAAAAGGTTGTATGAAAATTCTGCCTCAATGTGGAAAAATGATTAAGACGTGAGTGATATTCAGAAGCTGAAAATTCCATCAACTGAGGGAGCACAGCTACTGTCAGAATGTGAGTGTATTTTGAGGTGCTGAAGAAGAAAAAATTAAATAATTTTTTTTTTAATTCCCAAACTCTTTTTTTTTTTTTTTCCAAAGTCTCCAGTCAAAATTGGCAAAAAAATTAACAGGTGTTTCTTTGAAATATTAGTAATATTAGTATTTAGAGAACAGTTACATTTTTAGATTGAATCCAGTGGAAAACAAGACAGTGTACCTTTGGAATTTCATTGTTTTCCTCACAGAGTCCACATGTGTAAAAACAGGGAAATGGACAAGATGATTTTGGTTGAAGGCTGTTAGCTTTTTTGCTTGCAAATTAGATACGAGGTGATGAAATATCTGAAACAATCCAGTCAGTCATGTTCATGGCAAAACACAGTTCACTTTACGCATACATACATACATCCACCAAACCATGCCAACAAGTACCCACACGTACTGTGCATGCATGATCGCACTACCTTGACTGCTGAACTTTTGGATGAAGTTAAACTTAGGGATAGGAACTTGCAATCCTTTATTTTCTCCAGTTCTTGATTGTGATGTGATGTATACAGTTCGAGCATTCGCCCTTTATTTTATCCAGTTCTTGGTTGTGATGTGATGTATGCAGTTCGAATATTCGTCCTTTATTTTCTCCAGTTCTTGGTTGTGATGTGATGTATGCAGTTCAGAGTGTTAATGCTCGGCGATCCATCGACGGTGGGATGACGGCCAGGAAAGTTCCAGCATCGCTGTACAGCGAGATGAAACTGTTTGACACCAAGTGTGGACATTTGCTGCCTGCCTACTGCTCCATCTTTGACCGCACCGGACAGTACGTCATCACTGTAAGTCAGCTGTCATTGTGTCCTGTTTGTGTGTTTGGAGGTTTATGTCCTATGAGTTGTACTATGTATTGTTGTACTAAGAGTTATAGTTTAAAGAGTGACTGAGCATGGATGGTGTAGGAAGGCGCAGTGAGTAGTGTGTCGCTGGAATTGCAAATTTTAAAGACCTTGACTAGTATCATACAGGACAATGAAAATGCTGTGGATTCTGTTAGAATTCTCTTGTGTTTTTCGTTTTGTTAAAGCTTATTGTCTTTTAGATTTATCTTATTTTTCTTTGCTATTTTGTCTTTAGCTGATGAAGTGACATGTTCCTTTAGTGCCATAATGATCATCAAAGGAAGGGTGGAGGAGGGAAGGGGTGAAGGATTGGGTTATCTGGGTGAGTTTATGATCAAGTAGTTGTGAATGCTACAGTCATCGTTTTGAAGTCCCTCGATTCTCAATTCTAAGCAGTATTTTGTTTCTTGATATCTTTTGTAATAAAGTTTACTTTATATTTGTAACATGTATATTATTTGAGTTGTGTATTTGTGATATATTAAGATATCTTTAAGTTGATATTGTTTATGTTAATTCATTTCAGGCATTGTTCCTTACAAAACTTTTTAGTCCATTTTCATTTGCTTTAAAGTGGGCCTCTGTCATAAATAAATGCATGCTCCGATTATTTAAAGAGAGATGTTTACTAGCTTCCATGCAGTCATTTCCATATATATGCTTATAGTATCCAGAGCTTTTGTACAGGTAAGTCTAATTAACAAGATCAGTGTATAACATAGGAATGTGAACCAGAATTGAGCTGATCCTATTGGATCAAACACAGCTTTATTTCAGTCATTTCACAACTCATCCAGATTCACAAAACAGATGGAACAAGACATTCTTACATTAAGAATATCCTGTCCAGATATTGTATCATGCACAGAGCATCCCTGATGTGTGGCTACCTTAATGATGGCAATTGAAAATGTCATTTATATGAAATCTCACTATTTGCAAACCCCAAAGTGTAAGTCAAGGAAAGAAAAAGAACATGTAGAAATATGCCAATTTCATCGCAATCATGTTTTGAGATTTTGCATGTACAAAAATACTAAAGCTGTTCCGTTCTCGAAAAATATTCATGAATATGTTTAATCATTTTCCAACTTTTGTTGTATTCTTCTCTTTAAACAGAAAACTCACCATGGGTTTCAGATTATTTTATGATTTGAATTACACCATTGCCGTCTCATTTGCAGGGGGCCGATGATGCTCTGGTGAAGATTTGGCATTTCCACAGTGGACGCCTGCTTGCCACTCTGCGAGGTCATTCGGCAGAGGTGTCAGACCTGGACGTGAGTTATGAGAACACGCTGGTGGCATCGGGCAGCTATGACAAGGTGGTGCGTGTCTGGTGCCTGCAGACCAAGGCTCCTGTGGCCGTCCTGCAGGGCCACACCAGCATGATCACCACAGTGCAGGTGAGAGGAATGGAATGGTGTGGTGTGCGAGTGTTTGTGTAACTTTTTTTTTTCTTTTGATCAGCCCCATCTTCTGTGCTACTTGAACTTCAGTGGCATCACTCCCAGGCTTCTCATTCCAGCTCCCTGTCCACAGCCACACCTGAGCTTATTCTGCCAGTCATGGCACCGCAGTCCTCAGGTAGCATCCAATGTCAAGCTTCCGAGGCATGGCGGTTAACGTCACAGATTAGGGGCTGGGAGGTAATTGGTTAAATCCCCGTCAGAACCATTTACGTGTGGGATTTTTTTTTTTTTGCCCTTATCATTCCCTGCCAGGAATTCAGTTTAGTATGGACTCAATTGAGAAGACTGGAACCACACAATCCAGTTTCATCCACTTAATGAGTACGTCTCTGAGAGTGTTGCTCAGAGTTTCCTGACCAACACTGCAGGTGTCTGTATCTCTCGGGCCTCTCTCACTCCGAAATATGTTGTGAAACCTAGGTGTAGCTTCAGTTTCATCATTCCCATCATCAATGAAAAAAAAGGTCACTTCTGCAACTTCTTTGTCACACCATTGCACTATTGGAGAATTGAACAATGATTTTGAATTCTCTCACTTTGTAAATGAGTGTTTTGTTCACTAGTCCACATGAGTTTATGTTCATGTGTGTGGTGTGTGTGTGTGTGTGTGTGTGTGTGTGTGTGTGTGTGTGTGCTGTGAATGTGAATGTGAATTAAATATTTGTGCATGTGTGAATAATGCTGTATGCATCCAGATCAGATTTTTTTTTAATGGTCTCAAGCAGCTACGACTTTGTGAAGAAATTCTAAAATAGGAATTGCATGCTTTGTGAATATGTCCTAGAAATTCATCCAAGGGTGTCCATTTTGACACAAGCACCTTGGTTTGATAGAAGAATAACAGGCCTACAGTGCAATTGGATGATAAGAGAGATATAATTTGATTGAAGGATGGTAGGCATACAGTTTTCTCTCATTCCCCCATTCTTGTGTTCACTCTATCTCCCCTTGCTTCCCCCCCCCCCCCCCCCTCTTCCTCTCTCTTCCAACCTACCCAGCTTTTCCATTCCTTCTCAGACTCTGTCCATCTGTCTGTCTGTCTGTCTCTGTCTGTCTGTCTGTCTGTCTCTCAAATATTAAGTTAGTTTGATGGATGATTGCAGTTCAGCCCACACTGCAAAGGAGAC
>CM065727.1:67101069-67176069 GCA_033310375.1 Conus canariensis
GAAGTGCACTCTCACTGGTTCACGCACATGTTGTTTGCCTGTCGAGTCGACGAGGACCACTTCAGTCATCTTGGGGATCAGACGGTTTGTGGGTATGCAGGTAGCTGATCAAGCCTACCTGTGCATGAATTGTGCGGTGACAGCTTGGACAAGGAATGTTGGAGACATCTTCTTGATAGCTGGCGCAGGCTTTCCTTGCCTGTCTCTTTTGTTGTGCTGCAGGTGTCCTTCTTTCTTCACATGAATTGGCGCCTTTGTGGATAGAGTAGCGCCATCTAGCTCGATCCTTAGCAGTTTGTTCCCATGTGTAAGGCTTGATGTTAAACGCTTTCATGGATGTTTTGAGAGTTTGTTTGAAGTGTTTCTTCTGACCTCCATGGGAACACACTCCTTGTTGTAGTTCACCATAGAAGAGTCTCTTGGGTAGCCCATGGTCTGACATGCACGGCCAAACACAACATTGTCCCATGCCCCTTGTATCTCTCAAAAGCCAAGCTTAACCTAGAATGCATGAGGCAAAATGGCGATGTTGGATATATGGCTGAAACATAGATAATGCTCAGTAATGACTCTTTAGAATTTTCCTCTTGGTGGTCAGATAACTGCAGAGAAACAATAATCCAGCAGGATCCCAGAATACAATGCGCTATGATACATTACAGTGGAGTATGATGTGTGCTATAATATATTACAAAACAGTAGAATTCAGTGCAATGCCATGTTATACTGTACAATACAGTACAGTATAATACAGTACGATGTGTCTGCCTGTGACAGCTCCAAACCCAAGAAGTTTGTGGAGAGGTCTCACGCCGGGGCCAAGATGCTTTGCGCAGCCTTCAGCACTGGGGGCATGTTTGCCGCCACAGGGAGCAGTGATCACGTTGTCAGGGTCTACTTCCTCTACGCCTCAGAGCCCACCAAGATCTGTGAACTGGAAGCCCACGGGGTAAGTGCTTGTTGGGGGATGAGGTCAGAATATGTAAAACAATTGAAGATATGGGCTGACTGTCAGTTAGAGACCAAAAACGGAAACAAAATAAAACTGTTAACATTGCTTGAGCAGGCTGGTTTTAGATCATCAATTTTCATTATTGTTGTTGTTTTGAAGTCTGATTTTACTCTGATCATTTCCTCATCTGTCCACTCCCATCCCTCCCCAAAGGGCACAAAACCAAAATGTAAAGAAAAAGAAACGTGCTCTTTGTCAGTCCGTATTCTGAAATGTTTGCTTAGTTTTAGTTTAATAATATGCGAAGAAGCCTGCAACAGACCCAGCATAACTGTAAACAAGCCAGAAATACAAATGAACACATAGACAGAGTGCCAAGCAACACTTAAAAATGTAGTGCACAATACAAAAGTGACCAGTCAATTTGTTGACAAATGTGGCATCTTCAGACGCCACACACAACAGACATTGAAACAGCATTAACGATAACTCCTGTTAACTGGCTGTAGGCAAATGGCAGAGTGACAGAGAGAAGTGAAGAACTGCAGAAACGGAGAATAGGAGTGGGGAGAGAGGGGTAGAGGGAGGGGGAACAAGTGAGCTTTTATCTCGTCAGTGACAAGTAATGCACGGCTAAGTGTTGACATCTGACACTCCAAGGTTTATGAGAACTGACGCATACATAAGAAGTGAGCTTTTATCTCGTCAGTGACAAGTAATGTATGGCTAAGTGTTGACATCTGACACTCCAAGGTTTATGAGAACTGACGCATACATAAGAAGTGAGCTTTTATCTCGTCAGTGACAAGTAATGTATGGCTAAGTGTTGACATCTGACACTCCAAGGTTTATGAGAACTGACGCATACATAAGAAGTGTGCTTTTATCTCTTCAGTGACAAGTAATGTATGGCTAAGTGTTGACATCTGACACTGTAAGGTTTATGAGAACTGACGCATACATAAGAAGTGTGCTTTTATCTCTTCAGTGACAAGTAATGTATGGCTAAGTGTTGACATCTGACACTCCAAGGTTTATGAGAACTGACGCATACATAAGACGAGGAACTTACTGCAAGCTGAAAGGAATGGAAATATTGAAGGGATCAATCAACTTAAGCAGGCAACCAAGATCTGACCCCAGAGAAGTTGCCCCACTCTACACGGTGTGAATGATATACTTTAACAGGCATGTTACTGGGTTTTTATTGATTAATTTATTAGAGTGAGTGAATGACAAAATTATATGAGACAAGACTGATGCTGGAAAAACTTGCTGCTTCCTTTCTTTTGTGTGTGCAATGCAGACCTATGCGTTGATACACTTTTTTGTGTGTGTGCACAAACTGAAAAATACGCTCGATGGCCACTTTGCCCAGAAGTGCTCCTGATAAAGATTGTGTGGAGTGTATTCACAATTAATAATGTGAAAATCCAATCTCTGTCTTTCTTTCTCTGTTTCTCTCTTTCTCTGTCTCTGTCTCTTTCTCTCTCTGTTTATATCTAAATGGTATCACAGTTAACACGTTATTTGTCATGCTCTAGCAAGTATATTAGTAATACTGTAATCAGGTTCAGATATGTCCTTACGGAGATGCTGGGGGCTCTTTCAGAATTGTAGCCCTGCCTGCAGGAAAATGTGTACTAATAATTTCCTCTTCCATGACTTTCTTCGACTCTGTCCCTCACTCACCCCCTCCCTCCCCCTTTTCCCCCTGTTTTTGTACTCCCAGTTCTTTAAAGAACAGGGAGTACTTTAGAATGGGAACGAAGAAATGCTGTCTGTGTGTGTGTGTGTCCGTGGTCAAAATGTGTTCCACTCGCTCCAGACAAAACTACTGGGCCGATCTTTCTGAAAATTTGTAGGTATGTTCACTGTGGGTCAAGGATGATGCCCGATGTTTTAGTTTACCGTTACAGCCGTTACTAATGGCTGTAACGGTTTTTCTTCTCCATGGAATATCTCAGAAAGTACTTGGCTGATCTTTGTGAAAATTAGCAGGTATGTTCATTATGGGTCACGGGTGATGCCCGATGTTTTAGTTTACCCCGTTACAGCCGTTACTAACGGCTGTAACAGCCTGTAACGGTTTTTCTACTTTATGGAATATCTCAAAAAGTACTCGGCCGATCTTTCTGAAAATTTGTAGGTATGTTCATTATGGGTCACGGATGATGCCCGATGTTTTAGTTTACCGTTACATCCGTTACTAATGGCTGTAACGGCCTGTAACGGTTTTTCTTCTCCATGGAATATCTCAGAAAGTACTTGGCAGATCTTTGTGAAAATTAGCAGGTATGTTCATTATGGGTCACGGATGATGCCCGATGTTTTAGTTTACACCGTTATAGCCATTACTAACGGCTGTAACAGCCTGTAACGGTTTTTCTTCTTTATAGAATATCTCAGAAAGTACTTGGCCGATCTTTCTGAAAATTTGTAGGTATGTTCACTATGGGTCACGGATGATGCCCGACATTTTAGTTTACCGTTACAGCCGTTACTAATGGCCTGTAACGCGTTTTCTTCTTTATAGAATATCTCAGAAAGTATTTGGCAGATCTTTGTGAAAATTAGCAGGTATGTTCGTTATGGGTCTCGGATGATGCCCGATGTTTTAGTTTACCCCGTTATAGCCGTTACTAACGGCTGTAATGGCCTGTAACGGTTTTTCTTCTTTATGGAATATCTCAGAAAGTACTTGTCCGATCTTTCTGAAAATTTGTAGGTATGTTCATTATGGGTCATAAATAATGCCCGTTGTTTTAGTTTACCATATATACCGTTACTAACGGCTGTAACGGCCTGTAACGCTTTTTCTTCTTCATGGAATATCTCAGAAAGTACTTGGCTGATCTTTGTTAACATTAGCAGGTATGTTCATTATGGGTCACGAATAATGCCCGATGTTTTAGTTTACCGTTATAGCCGTTACTAATGGCTGTAATGGCCTGTAACGGTTGTTTTTCTTCATATCTCAGAAAGTACTTGGCCGATCTTTCTGAAAATTAGCAGGTATGTTCATTATGGGTCACGGATGATGCCTGATGTTTTAGTTTACCGTTATAGCCATTACTAATAGCTGTAACGGCCTGTAACATTTTTTTTTTCTTTATAGAATATCTCAGAAAGTACTTGGCTGATCTTAGTGAACATTAGCAAGTATGTTCACTATGGGTTACGGATGATGCCCGATGTTTTAGTTTACCGTTATACTGTTACTAACGGCTGTAACGGCCTGTAACGCTTTTTCTTCTTTATAGAATATCTCAGAATGTACTTGGCCGATCTTTGTGAAAATTAGCAAGTATGTTCATTATGGGTTACGGATGATGCCCGATGTTTTAGTTTACCGTTATAGCCATTACTAACGGCTGTAACGGCCTGTAACAGTTTTTCTTCTTTATGGAATATCTCAGAAAGTACGTGGCCGATATTTCTGAAAATTTGTAGGTATGTTCATTATGGGTCACTGATGATGCCCAATGTTTAAGTGTACCGTTATAGCCATTACTAACGGCCCATAATGGTTTTCTTCTTTATGGAAAATCTTAGAAAGTTCTTGGCCGATCTTTCTGAAAATTTGTAAGTATGTTCATTATAGGTCACAGACGATGGCCGATGTTTACCAGAATAGCCATTACTAACGGTTACACCAGTCCAAGACGGTTTTTCCTCTTTATGGAATATCTCACGTGTATTCAGGATAAACTGGGAGTACGTTTATATGCCTTGCATCTTGTTTTTTTTTGTTTGTTTGTTTGCTGTTGACCACTTCAGTTTGCCTCTGTGGCCCAATCATCACTGTTGGTTCTAGCAAATGTTAGCACATATTTCTCTTATACAATTTATTGGGTGCTAGTTTTTTTGTTGGAATTTGTCAGCTAGGTATGAAAGATGTATGAGCTGTCCATTGTGCACTGTCTATTTGACCTTATGGCCTTTCACAGTTTTTTTTGTTTTTGTTTTTGTTTTTCATTCTGTTGTTTTTCATTAATTTTTTTTCTCAATAAATTTGTAAACCTGTATGCACAAAATTTATGTGAATGAAAAGTGCGCTGAGCAGGGCCAAGTTTTACTGGCCTTAAGAATGTCAACAGATTGGTTATCATGCCATGAATTTCATGTTAGCAGGGCAAAGTTTTACTGGCCTTAAGAATGTCAACAGACTGGTTATCATGCCATGAATTTCATGTTAGCATTGGTATTGATTATTCATTACCATACTAATTTTCACACTGGTATTGATTGTTGTCACTTTGTGCAGAACAGGACTTTAATACCACATACTCTACCGTGGCTCACTAATGCAATAAGCGACAGCGGTTTGCTATCCCTGCCGTGAGCCACGGTAAGTATGTTAGATGAAACGTAATTTTAGAAGGAAGATTTCCTTTTAAATTCCTGTGTGGCGACAGCTTTGAAAAGGCCCTGTGAGGTCGACTGGGCTGTGATAATGAAGAGCAAAGAATGTTCAAATGCTAGTCCCCTGCTGCTTTCTGTGAAGAAACTTTTCATCATAGGAGCAGTTGAGAAGGAGGTTTCCAGATCACAGCAGTTTTCAGGAAAATGCTGTACTCTTCAGGTGAGAAAGTTTTAATTAAGCAAGGTGGTACAGCTCAACCTCTAAGCATGCATGAATATTCTTGAAAGTTTGAGAATCATGAGGTAGTATAACCAGTCAAAATGCTTGGAACTTTCTAGAAACTACAGGAATCACGACATGATATAGCCTAGTCGAATGCTTGAAACAATCAAAAAAGGTCCAGAACCTTTGATTTGTGTGTAACAATGAACTCCTGTAATGTGAACATCTTGTGGCAGGACATGGTAGGTTGCATCAGCTACAGCGGTTGCAGCAATCGCTTTGTCAGTGGGTCTGATGACGGCACTGCACGAATCTGGCACTACGAGAGACAGGACTGGAAAGACACTGTGCTCAACATGAACACCACAATCAACCAGTGAGTCTGATTTCTCTCTTCTGCCCCTCTGTCTTTCTCACTGTCAGCAAGCTGACTCCAAATCTCCACCTTCCTTACAGGTGCTTTAACTCATTCCAGACAACTTACGAGCTAATTTTTAACAAGATCATCACCACGTCAGTTGACTTTTAAGATAACTTGGAATAGCCACCAAGGTCCACATCTTTTTGAAAGGAAATTTTCTGTCGGACCGTGTTTTAATGCTTATCTCCAATGAACAGCTTCCTTCAGAACGTCAAATGTGTGTTGTCATTATGTGGACATTTTTGGAATGTTACTTTTACTGTGTGCAATGGATTTTTTGTTTTCTTTATGGCAGCCCAGTCCACGGGGTTGTGTTTATTGTGGTAACAATCAGGAATGGGTTAAAGAGGGATTTGACAGAAGAGTGCACAAGGTTTTCTGTGTCTTTGGATTAGATTGAAAGTCCTTGTGGCTTGAAAACTGGTACTTGCACAGTATTGACAGGTTCTCTGTGGTGCTTGTTAGTGTAGTTGTTTGGGGGGAGCGGGGTGCAGGGATGGGAGAAAGGAGGGTGGGAGAGAGGGATCTGGTATGAAACGTTTTAGTTGCAGGTGTGCAAGAGAGGTGAGAGTTTGTCTGTACAAATGGTTATGATGCACAAAATACCCTTTCTTGGGGACCAATTTGCCCATGCTGTGTGTGTGTGTGTGTGTGTGAGAGAGAGAGTAGCATATGCCCATGTTTGAAAATTGAGACTGGATTGAACAAGTTTGTTGTACAAGCACGCACAGACATCTTTCTTGGTTTGCCCTCTGTATTTGAAAGGATGACTATCCACAAAGTTAATTACCAGCCCATCAAGGAAGTCATGTTTTCGCCAGCGTCTTTTGGCTGGTTTGTCTGTCAGCAAAATTACGCACAACCTACTGAGCCAGCTTCAGCAAAATTTAGTGGAAAGACAGAATGTGGAGCAGGGATGTACCTAACAAATTTTTGTGCAGATCGGTGTCAAAGGGCAGGTCCGGGATCTGCTCCACCTCGATAAAGATCTGTGTTGCCTGAGCGCCCTTCTGGTTTCAGAAGTTAATATCCAGGATTTTTATATCACTGAAAACAAAACAAAACAAAACAAAATATTTTTTCTTGACTTGCAAATTTCCCCAAAGAGGGAGTATGGCTGCCTTAATGGCGGGATAAAAAATGGTCATACACACAAAACTCCACTGCCTGTCTATACAGGCAGTGTCCGCAGGAGTATCAGCCTGTGTACGCAGAAAGAAAGAAAGAAAAGACTTGCAATAACTTCTTTTCCCAGGGAGGGTAAAGAAGTGTCGCCGGACGAAGATGCCAAGCTGGCCAAAGAACTGAACGTCACCATGGTGACGTGGAACTTGGATGAATCAATGGTGGTGACGGCTGTCATGGGTCTGAACACCGACTACGTCCGCATCAAAGTTTGGGACTCACATTCAGGAAAACTACGCCATGACTTGAAGGTAAGGTCATGGTGGTGGATAGATTGTGACGGTGCAGTTTGGCTGGAGATGCTCTGTATGTGTGTGTGTGTGTGTGTGTGTGTGAGAGAGAGAGAGAGAGAGGGACAGACAGAGAGAGGAAGACTCATATTCTTAATATCACAACTTGATTTGAGATAAAGAAGTAAATGAATTTTTAAAGGTAGCTTGATTACAGAGTAAGTGAGTGTTGTCATTGTTGTATATTTTATAAACAAATGTGTTTTGGAATTTTTTTATTTTTTGTCGGGGGATGGGGAAGTTTTAGGTCTCATGACTTTTCTTGTTTTTACGTAATGACAGTCCTGGTATCACCCTGGGATTGAAACTATTTAAAAAATATAAAAAACTGAAATGATGTGACCCACAGGGTCATGAAATGGCGGTGTACGTGCTGGATGCCAGTCCTGTGGACCCCAGGATTGTGCTCAGCTCCGGCCACGACGGGCACATCTTCATCTGGGACATCATGGCAGGGGTCAAGGTCAAACATTTCTGCAACTTTGTAAGTTTTGATCTGTGGTGTCATACTTCACAGAATTCAGTGGTGCTTGTAAGATGTAGTCTGTGGCATGTTCTCCAGTGAGAAATTAATTCAGCTGAAGTTAATAATGATAATAATGAATACTAATATAGCACCTATTCTCGGCTTTTCATTTCTCACGCAGGGTGCATGCTCTACCAACTCAGCTATTCCAGCCCCGCCGGAATATAATGATAATAACGAATACTTATATAATGAATACTTATATGTTATGCTTATTTAGCGTCTATTCTCGGCTAGAGACCAAGCTCTAAGCGCTTTACAATCCACACTCATTTACACAACGGGCTGCCTAGCTGGCGCTTCATTCAGTCATTTCCCATGTAGTCAGTATCATTCAATATCATTCGCTCAATTTCCTTACTTCCTTCATTCTTTCCATTTTCACGCAGGGTGCATGCTATGTAACGTGTCATCCATACCAACGGCCAAACTGGCTTACTCTTCTGAAAGTTGGTGATAGGATTTTACATGTGTGCAAGATGTTATGCGTGTGTTCACACTCGGAACCTTGGTTTATAGTCTTCAAAAGACTGTATGGGAAATGGAGACAGAACCAGTGTTAACTCCAAGGGAAAAATCCCCCTGTACCGAAAAGGCCAGGCGGAGATTCAAACCCGCAACCCCAGGATCACCAAGATTACGAGTCTGGTGTTCTACCAACTGAGCTATTCCAGCGAAGTTGTCAACAGCAAAGCCTCATTAGTTGAAACTTTGATGTTGTCTTTCTGGTGAACCGTATGTAAATCAGGCGAGGGCTTTTAGCATGGTTTGATATGTCAGAATCGTTGGTTTAGCTGTGCCAGGCTGCTAAATTGTCCACACATATGTTAAATGGTGTCTTTTATCACTGTCTCTTACTTGGATGTGATATTTGACTACCATCAACATTCTTAATTGCAAGTTTCTTTCTTCAGGGATGTATAAACTATTTGGAAATGCATGAAATGTGTTTCTTCATTAAAAAAGAAAAGAAAAAGAAAATGCTTCCACTTTACACATTAATGTCAACAATCACCTTGTAAAAGTACACTTGCTTAGCATTCCCTAGGCTGGCTTTGTAAGCTTTGTTTTGGTTGGCTGGTTTTGACCAGTCTGGTTGCATGATACCTTGTCCTGTGCAAGGCATGTTAACAATCATGGAGATTTTACAGTGTGCAAACAATGTGAAAATAGAAGAAATTGATCATGAATGTGGCCACAAGTTTGACAGGGTCTGGCTGGATGATTGTTTCTTTATAGACGGATAGATGACTCATGTGGGAGAGTAAGCTTTTCCTCCAAGACCCCTCTCACACCCCTAAGTGCTGCATTTGTCTCTCTCTCTCTTTGTCTCTGACTTTTTCTCTCTCGCTTTCGCTCGCTCTCCCTCCATCCCTCCCTCTCTTCTTTTTTCTTTTTTTTTTTTCCTTTTCTCCCCAAGCTGCTTTCAGGGAAGAAATCCTCTCTTTAGAAATTGTTTAAAGTAAAGAAGTCTTCAAAATAAACCAGTGTGAGGAAAATACACTGTTTGCAGGTAAAAAATTTCCCAACAACACATTCCAGATCGGTTTTAGAGTTTGCTATTGATGTGGTGTTGTGTGTGCTGTGTGTGTGTGTGTTTGTGTGTGTGTGTGTGTGTGTGTGTGTGTGTGTGTGTGTGCGTGTGTGCATGCATGTGTGCGTGCGTGCCTGCGTGTGCTTTCAGTTTGAGGGTCAGGGAGCAATACCAGTGTTTGATTGCAAGTTCACACCAGACGGTCAAGCCATGACAGCCACTGACAGTTACGGCCAGGTGCTCTTCTTTGGTTTCGGCGACAACCAGAAACTCAAGGAGGTGAGTGCTATGGAGACATGGACAGTTGAACAGTGATCAAAGTTTATTCAGAAAAACAGAAATTTCAAACCTGTCATATCGGGGGAAAAAAATCAAAGGAAGACATTTATGATCATGATTTTAAAACTGGATAAGACTTTTTCAAATTTTAAAAAGTTATCATAATGACTCCACCGAACAACGTGGACAAACAAATCACAATGCAAAACATGGTGCGTAGACCTCTTAGGTCTTCTTCAGGCAAGATAAACAACACTCAGGATAATGAAAATGAAGAAAGAGCAACTGCTCATCTTTGTCGAATTTGGTGCAAGATGGGCGTTGAGTGAAAACCTGGTTTTCATTATCTTAAGTGTTGTTTATCTTGCCTGAAAAAGACTTAAGAGGCTGAAACGCGTCATGTTTTGTTTGTCCAGGTTGCTCGGTGGAGTCATAATAAATACTTTTTAACATTTGTTTAGATCTTCGCCTGCAGTCGCTTGACTTTGCATCTAATCAAGACTTCTTCAGTTCAAAAACATTTTTTCTGCTTTCAATTCTCCAGGTGCCGGTGGAGGTGTTCTTCCACACAGACTACAGACCGCTGATCCGGGACGCCAACAACTTTGTGCTGGACGAGGAGACGCAGCTGGCACCTCACCTGATGCCTCCACCCTACCTGGTGAACGTGCTGGGCAGCCCCTACCCTGCCGCCCTTCAGCGCCTGGTGCCTGGCCGGGAGGACATGACTGACAGTCAGCTGGTGCCCCAGTTTGTCATCAGTGAGCAGGGTCAGTGAAAGGTCGCTTGGTTTGGAAGGTCTTGCGAGGGCACCTGTGAGGATCCTAAGGATTCTGTCCATTCAGATTGTATTCCTGCCTTTTAGGAAATCATGTGTGAGTGGTTTGCTGTGTCCTGTCTCTCTCCTTGACCTTGCCTTGGAATATGTTTGGTTTGTTTCTGGATGGGAATTTGTCAATGAAAGAAAAAAAGCAAAGACAGGAAAGAATGTTATGCGGAGTATAACTTTTGAATAACTCATTAACTGACTTTGAAAAATCTGAATTTGTTAATGTGGTTCTGGGAGGTCATTAGTGGTGAACTGATGAACAATTAGATTTAAGATAATCAAGAATCCGTGTAGAACCTTTGGGTTGTCAAATACGCATAATAAGTCAGAAAATACATGTTTGGTGTTTATAGGAACTGAAAAAAAAAAAAAATTGAGAAAATTGAAATTGAGAATCTTTGCCAAGTCATTACTATGAAGTTGAGTTGTTGACCTGCGCTTGTTTTTCCCCCATTATTAGATTGTTTGTCTTTGTATTTGTCTCACTTTATTCAAGTTAATAAGGCTGTGCCAGTCTTGAATAAAAGTTACTCTGTGTTAGGTTTTCTTATGGGAGCAAAAGTTACCCTACTTGTTTACTGTTTATTGAAAAAAAAAAGTTAAGAAATTTACTCTGATTAAAAAAAAAGATTGTGACAGATAGCAAGAGATTTGAATTTCCATGATTTATGAATGAAACAGCAGAGGAGTAATGGAGAATGTTGTACTGATCCCATGCTGTGTGAACAACAATTCACTCTGTGTTGCAGGCATTTCCCTGGTGATCGGAGACGGAGAAGTTCAAGAGGGCGCCCAGCTGGGCGACGCACCTTTGCCCGAACCAGACAATCAGAGGCAGCTGCCCAACCACCGCCGACAACACCTGAACAACCAGCGACAGCCCGTCAACAACCAGAGACAGATGGCCAACAACCAGCGGCAGGCAATCAACAATCGTCGGCAGTCGGCGTCAGCGCGTGTGGAAAACAACGAGCGACAGCAGCGGCTGCAGCTGGCGGGTCAGGCGGCCCAGGAACAAGCAGCGGTAGTGGCCCGTATCTTGGCTCAGCCACAAGATCATGACTACAGCCGACATCGAAACGACGATGATGATAGTAGTGACGATGAGTCAGAGGATGAGAGAGCGGAAGTGCCATGGAACAGTCGACGTGCACGGCCCAGCATCGATGAGATGATTCGGCAGCTGCAGCATGAGCAGGATGAGAGAATCCTCGCCGAAGGGGGAGAACTTCCCATGGCCTCTCCACCGCGACCAGCTGCCGCTGCCAATGTTCAGGGTGACAGGTCAAGGCCGCTTCAAGGTAATGAATGATGATAGTCTGAGTGTTGCTTTAGATACATGGGGATTTGAATAAGAAGAAAATAGAAGATCAATAGCTGAGCATTGAATGAATGTCAGATGATTGTGATGATTGCAGCATTCTTGTCTCACTTAACCAGATTAATGATGATAATACAGGGTTCGTACGCCCCTTGAAGACCCTTGAAAACCCTTTAAAAAACAACTGGGTCAAAAAGGCCCTTGAAAACTCTTGAAAACTGCAGATATCCCTACCATCCCTTGAAATCCCCTTAAAAATCGTTTTCGGACCAAAACTGGCCGTAACATTTGAAGACGAATCGGAGAACAAACGCGAACAAGACTTCGGACATCGATTTTCGCCTCTCGAATCGTTTTATGTGTCGTCTGCTTTTCAAGCAAAGGGAAGCAATTCGATAGTTGGTTATCGTTTGCGCATGCACAGTTCGACTTCCGACAAAGAGCGCCATGCTCCCTCATCTTCGGTGAATTCGAACACTTGCATCTGTCATCATACCTAAGGGAAATTGCGCATTTGATCCGTTGTGGTTACAGAAGGAAGAATATCGAAGCTGGATCACTGAATGCAGAGACAACAAACATGCGTTTTTCCATAAAGTGTGCAAAAAGACCATTGATGTTCGGGCAATGGGCGAATCGGCGGTTGCAAGTCACGGAAAGAGGAAAAAATACGTGGAATTGGAAAATGCGAGTTGGCTGGTAGTTAGTCTTACGGACTTTGTTCGGCAATCATCAAATTCATCAACATCAGGTCAGACCCTTTCCTCAGTAAGAATCGTCAGCCAATTCACAATAACAGCAAGTGGGACAGATGTGTTGAAAGCTGAAGTGTTGTGGACGATTCATTCCATCAACAATCGTCACAGTTTCCGATCTGCTGAAGACAACACGAAACTGTTTGCAACTATGTTTCCATGTTACTCGATTGCAATGAACTGTCGGTGTGGGGAAACCAAAAATAGATATCTTGCAACTTTTGGCATTGCTCCTTTTTTCTGTCAGAACTGAAAAAAGAGTGAAATCACAGACTGAATCTTCAAATCTTCAAATCGATCGTCACGTCGTCTCCATAGACTTTAAGTGACTCGTGTGTGCGCATTTGTAAAAAAAAAAAAAAAAAAAATCCTACTTTATTGTTTAAAAGACAGCATTCATACCACACACCCCTACCCCCCCCCCCCCCCCCCCCCCCCCCAACTTACCTACCAGCTAGCCTACACTCACACACACACACACACACACACACACACACACACACACACACACAGAGGCACACACACACAGAGGCACACACACACAGACAGACAGCACACACACAGACACACACACACACACACACACACACACACACACACACACACACACACACACAAACACACACACACACACACACACACACACACAGAGGCACACACACACGGACAGGCACATACACAGACAGACACACACAGAGACAGACACACACACAAACACACACACACACACACACACACACACACACACACACACACACACAACACAGAGAGACACACACAGAGACAGACAGACAGACAGACACACACACACACACAAACACACACACACACACACACACACACACAGAGAAAGAGACACAGAGAGAGAGAGAGAAACACACACACACACACACACACACACACAGACGGACACACACACACACACACACACACACACACACACACACACACACACACACACACACACACACAGAGACAAACACACACACACACACACACACACACACACAAACAGAGACACACATACACACACACACACACACACACACACACACACACACACACACACACAAAACAAACCAAACCAAACCAAACCAAACAAAAAAATAGTTGAGTGTGGAGCTGCAGGAAGGCTACCCATGTTCACCTTTTCAAGAGGGGTTACCCCGCTCCCTATCCTGTCCCAGAACAAGCATTAGGCTAGTCCAGGCCCGCCAACCATTCACACACACTTCCACACGACAACACATACAGTGGCTGTATTTTAAAAGTAAAGTTTGCTGAGCTCCCTCTTGAAATGTGCCAGAGAGGGGGCCTCGGCTGCAGCTGCCGGTAGAGAATTAATGAATATGTCATGCTTTTTGATGAATCTTTAAATAAGGACTTGAAACAGGAGCAGCTGACATCCCATGTCAGATACTGGTCCAGAAAGCAGATTGAAAGTTTTCTTTTTCTGATTTCTCAATTTCTGTGTAAAGACTTCATTTTTTATTTTTTGTATATGATATTGAGCATGGAAAAGACTACAGAAGTGTGATCCCCGTATCATCATGGCTGGATTACATGTGTAAGGTAATTATTCAGTTGTTTTTTTTCAATTGTACGGCTAAATTTGCGCCTTAAAAATTCAAATATCCCCTGTAGAAACCCTTGAAAAACCCTTGAATTTTTTTCCTGTGAGGAAGTGGGAACCCTGATAATACTGATGATCATCATAATGTCAGATATTTGTGAAGCTCACATTCTGAAAGAAACTACTGACAGCATTTTACAAGATTACACTTTGACTTCTCTCTGACTAACTTTTAAGTCTGTCATGTTTGAGTCACAGCTTACAATGTCTTATATGTAGTGGACACAGTGTAATGTAGAAGCAATCCTAACCCTACCCATGCCTACACCATCAGCTCACGCTCATGCAAGCATAACATATATAGAAGAGAAACATGAAACATACAATGCCCTATCATGCTCACTAACAGTCTGTGCATTGCAGGTGGTGAGGGGGAACAACCACAGAGGGGAGAGGAGGACAGGGCAGGAGCGGCAGCTGCTGACAACCCCATGCTAGACGCTGGACCATCCAATGACGAGTCCGATGTCAGCAAGCGTGTGGTGGTTCACCTGCTCAACCCTGCTGAGCTGAAGTGAGTAGATCATCGTCATCCTTTGTCGTGTGTTCATGCTTAGACTTTGAAGTTCACGTGTCAACCAAAAAGGGAGGTGATCATCACTCTCCAGACAGCTGTCGGCGTTCTATGCGTGATTTGGAGGTTATGTCACATGGTGTGTTGCCAGTTCAGCCTGGTTGTTCTCTTTGTTGTCTTCCTGAAATGCTTGGTTTGCCAGACATGATGACATTACGAAAGTGGAGAGGACAAGACGCCTTCCCATGCTTACATTTGCTTCAGATGGCACAATTTTGAATGTCGGTATCAAAATCTTTCAGAACTCAGTTATCAGGGGGGAAATTTTTTATTTCTGAGATCATGCAGTAGATTGAGTGATCCAAGGGAAGTAAGTTATGTTGATTTTATAAACCCTTTTTTTTTTTTAGACTGGCAGCTGTCATTGATCCTCTAGTGGGAGAATGTATAACATAATAGGTGGGCATCATAAAAGTCAAGAGCTCTGAATGACAAACATTGACAGCTGTCAAAGAATGTAAATTTTATTTGTGTATATGTGTACTTCTGTTTTACCTGCTTTTCAATTGACTTCACCCCCACTCTCCCCCATCCCAACTTCCCATCTCTAGCCCAGTCCCCACCTCTCCCAAAAGGGGGATGGTAGATTTTTTCCCTTCTCTGTTCTCCATGTTTTCTCCTTCTTCATTGTTGTTGCTCTTGTTAAATTCATGTCTTCTTTATTCCCTTGTTTTCCACCTTTTTCTTCCTTCATTTTTGTTTGTACATTTTTTCCCCACATTTTGCTTTTTGTCTTAGTTTATCTCCATTTTGCCTTGCTAACACATGGCTGTGTGCCTGGTTTTGTTTTTTCCTTCTGTATGTTTGTGACCAGTTTTCATTCATCTGTGTTTGATAATCAAGTGTTTACACTTGTCTGTTTGGTTTGGTTTAGTTTCTTATTGTAGTGTGTTATATATATATATATTGTGTGTGTGTGTGTGTGTTCTGTTACCCTTCAGCTAATCATGCATGTTTGTATGTGTGTTGTGCGCGTGTGTGTGCATGTGTATGCACTCATGCGCGCATGGATGCGTGTATGTGTGTCTTGCACAGAAAATCTGAGGAGAAGAGGATGGCAATGGCGGAGGACGAAATCCGCCGCTTCATCCTGGAGCGCAAGAAGAAACAGTCGGTTCCCAACACCCCATCCACGCTGTTTGGCAACATGTCGCGGGGCAAAACGCAAGACAAGAAAACCTCCAAGCAGGCCCAGGCGTCCCGCAATCGGTTGACCACACGAGCACTGTACGACACTGAAGAAGAGGAGGAAGTTGAGACAGAAGAGTCCGAGTCTGAGAGGTGAGACCTTGTAACTGAAGTTGAGTGGTTAGGAGGGTTTGAAATATTGAGCCCAGCTGCCCTTTTTCTCTGAAAGTGTAGCTGCAGACTGGTGGCTGCTCATCTTTCACCAGGTATAGAGCTAACAGCAGTTATTCATCTTTGTCATTTTTATTGATGTCCCAGCAGTTATTCATCTTTGTCATTTTTATTGATGTGCTCTGCACAACTGACAGTGTCTAAATTTTCCACAGCAACAGTTCCTACTTGGACTGTCTGTATTTTCCACAGCAGCAGTTCCCACTCGGACTTTCGGTATTTTTCACAGTGACAATTTATACTTGGACTGTTCATATTTTCCACAGCAATATTTCCTACTCTGTGTTTTCCACAGTAATATTTCCTTCTCTGTTTCTGTGTATTTTCTGCAGCAATATTTCCCACTCCAATTATGTTTTTTCCACGGCAGTATTTCCTACTGTGCCTGTCCATATTTTCCACAGCAATATTTCCTACCCTGACTGTCCATATTTTCCACAGCGATATTTCCTACACAGGATGTCTGTATTTTCTACAGCAATAATTCCTACACAGGATGTCTGTATTTTCCACAGCAATAGTTCCAACACAGGATACCTGTATTTTCCACAGGGATAATTCCGACACAGGATGTCTGTATTTTCCACAGCGATAATTCCTACACAGGATACCTGTATTTTCCACAGCGATAATTCCTACACAGGATGTCTGTATTTTCCACAGCAACAGTTCCTACACAGGATGTCTGTATTTTCCACAGAGATATTTCCTACAAAGGATGTCTACTTTCCACAGCAATATTTCCTACACAGGATGTCTGTATTTTCTACAGCGATATTTCCTACACAGGATGTCTGTATTTTCCACAGTGATATTTCCTACAAAGGATGTCTATTTTCCACAGCGATATTTCCTACACAGGATGTCTGTATTTTCTACAGCGATATTTCCTACACAGGATGTCTTATTTTCCACAGTGATATTTCCTACAAAGGATGTCTATTTTCCACAGCGATATTTCCTACTCAGGATGTCTGTATTTTCTACAGTGATATTTCCTACACAGGATGTCTGTATTTTCCACAGCGATATTTTCTACACAGGATGTCTGTATTTTCCACAGCGATAATTCCTACACAGGATGTCTGTATTTTCCACAACAATAGTTCCTACACAGGATACCTGTATTTTCCACAGCGATAATTCCTACACAGGATGTCTGTATTTTCCACAGCAATATTTCCTACACAGGATACCTGTATTTTCCACAGCGATAATTCCTACACAGGATGTCTGTGTTTTCCACAGCAATAGTTCCTACACAGGATATCTGTATTTTCCACAGCAATAGTTCCTACACAGGATGTCTGTGTTTTCCTCAGTGATGTTTCCTGCTCAGACTGACTGTATGTTCCACAGTGACAGTTCCTACTCTGTCTGTCCTTTGCACAGTGACAGTTCCTACTCTGTCTGTCCTTTGCACAGTGACAGTTCCTACTCAGACTGACTGTATTTTCCACAGTGACAGTTCCTACTCAGACTGACTGTATTTTCCACAGTGACAGCTCCTACTCAGACTGACTGTATTTTCCACAGTGACAGCTCCTACTCACACTGACTGTATTTTCCACAGTGACAGATCCTACTCACACTGACTGTATTTTCCACAGTGACAGCTCCTACTCACACTGACTGTATTTTCCACAGTGACAGCTCCTACTCTGACTGGACTATGGAAGGCAGCAGCAACCTCCAGCCTCCCAAACGTCGGTCAAAACGCAAACCCAAACGCCGCCAGATCTCCTCCTCAGAAGATGAAGACGAAGACGAAGAGGCAGAACTGGCCATACAGTATGCAGACGATGATGATGATGACGATGATAATGACGATGAGGACTTCAAGGTGTACGTGAAACCTTCCAAGAAAGGGGCAGAGAAGAAAGAAGAGGTGAAGGAAGAAGGAAAGAAGAAGGCGCCACAGGACAAGAAAGAAAAGAAGCCGTACAAGGTGAGTGTTTTTGTGTGCATGCCTGTGGCCCCCTCTATCAGTGTCTGATTGTTGCAGTGTGTTTGTGGCTCTGATGGGTTTTCTGTTTGATCATCTTTGTACTGATCTTGTCCAGTCATCGGTGTTGATTCTAGGGTGCAAGATCATGGGAATTCCACTTGACTTGTTCACTAGATGCATAAAAGGAAGTTGAGTGCAGTCCGCATGATGAGAAAAAGATGGCGCTTTCAGGGGTGTCCATTTGGGACAACCATAGGGACGCTTAGCAAGTACGATTACATGATTGTATCATCTGTTAAAAGTGATGAGCACTGCGCATGTGTCTGTGCTTGTCCAAACCTTTTGATGTGTAGAATTTTATAAGTGGTCTGATAGTTGACTTCAGCCATTTGCTGTCTGCAATCTTGTGGTTTCCAGAAACAGTTTGACGTTGTAGTATCTTTGGCACAAAGCATGAATTTTGAACAAGGTGAAGTGAAGTTTGTTCGGTTTTGCTTTCACAAGTGCATCAGCAGCAGGGACAGTGATGTAGCAGATTGAGACACATCAAAGAAAATGATGCGGCAGCCTGTCATAAGTAGATCAGTCGTCCCTAATCCAGTTTCCAGCTCAAAAAGGTTTACTTATGAAGGGGGATAAGTCACTGTTTTAACATCTTTCAGTACATTTTAGAGGACCAAACCCTGGCCCAGTTTAACCTCCCTTTTATCATAATGAGGCCATGGGGCCCTTGTTTTTGGAACCCTTGAATAAACACTGAGTCTGCTTTGCATCTTTTTGTTGTTTGTTTCGTGTGTCTCACTCTGTTGGCTTTAACCATCACAAGGTCTTTGTTTTCTTGGTGTTCTCTTTGTGTTTAAGATGGTAAGTCTGACATCCTGTCAAATCCCATGTTGTAGTTCTCTTAAGGCTACCTAATGCCTCCCCTAGATTAGCAAATGTGTAATGGCTCGTGACTGGTCACATCATTGTAGTAATGTGTGTGTGTGTGTGTGTGTTTGGTAATGGTTTTGTTTTTGTTTTTTGGGGAGTAATTTGTTTAAAAAAACTTAAGAACATTTAGATATCAGACTTCCTATGCGTTTATGAACATGATTTCGAAGAGTAAGTATACATTCAAAGATTATTTTACTATTACACATTTCATTCAACGGCGGCATGAGTATGCATTTCTTGTTAATTTGATTGAACACATTTGTACTGGACATAATGTAGAACAATGGTGTAAGAATGTGTGGATGTCTTTCTGTCTCTGTTCTGTTACATGTAACAGCAGGTAGGTGAAACATAGTGTTCATCAATACATTGATTAAAAGTGTAGATCTTGTTTTGTTTTTTTGTTTTTTGTTGTTTTTTTTGTCACTGCAGAATTTTGGACCATATGAATGGCTCGTGTGAGAGTTAGCCTTTGTGTTTATCAGCTAATGGCTCCTTTAAAGTAACAGCACAGGTTTTGAACACATCTTGTAGCCCTCATCTTGTTTGTCTGCTTTTCACTTGATCACTGTTTCTGTGTTGTTGAATATCTGCATGACTGTCTCTCTGTAATCTGCATTTGTACAATGTGCTGTCCTTTTTGCATGCATCTCACTTCTGCCTGCTTTTGCTGTTTGTGTTTATTTCCATTATTCATTAAGTTAGTGATTTACCATCTTTTTTAATAGCTTGTTGATGGTTTTGATAAACATCAAAAGAAGAAAGTGGGAGAAAAAACAAAGACCCTGATGAAAAAGAAAGAAGGAAAGAATTGCCAGTTTCAGTGAAATGTTTGAGGTTGGTTTTGTTTCTGTTTGATCTGCAAGCATGTTTGTCTGTATCCCCTTGTCTGTTGCCACCCGAAGCGTCCCAAGAAAGGGCTAAAGAAGGAAGTGGAAGGGAAGAAGACAGAAATAGTGGCGGCGGCAGCAGCGTCTAAAGATAAGAAAACCAAGAAACCTTCCAAAGTGAGTCTGCACCCTATCTGTTCTGTCCGTGGATGTCTGTCTAAAAGCCTCTGTGTGTGTGTGTGTGTACGTATCTCTCTTCTGCACGGTCTTGCTTTTGGTGTTGTCTTCTTCCTGTTCGTACGCACAGGTGTTCCTGTCTCTGTTTTGAATAATGACAGACGTGTATACTTGCTGCTTTTGGTGGTGTCTTCTTCCTGTTTCCACACAGAAGTGTTCCTGTCTCTGTTTTGAATAATGACCAATGTGTGTACTTGCTGCTTTTGGTGGTGTCACTTTTGTTTCTTTTCAAGGGCAAGAACTCCAAGATTCACTGTTGGTGAGAAACAGGACAGTGTTTTCATCTTTCTTTGATGTCAAATGGTAGGCTAGTTTGGTTGTCTTTGGGGATAGATGATGTTTAAACACAGCACTAGTGGAAATGTGTTTTCTGCTTATTCTCAGGTACTGGCAACATGCTTTTTTATTTTTCCTGCAGATGCTTTGGATAATTTTTTGTTGTCTACGTAAATGTTGTTAGGAAAAAAAAAGAAAAAAGAAAGGGACGTAAAGATCACAAACACCGCCATGTTTGATTGCTGATGCATACATTTATTGTATATAATCATATACCGATCCTACACATATGTGTACATCTCCATTATCATCATCAATCATAGTAAATGCATTGATAGTGGACTTACTACATAACAGACAATAGATGCACTTACCAGCAGACAAATGTGTAAATTTTGGTTTAACTACTTTGATGTGTTTGTAGTGTAGCTATGAACACAGGTGTTGCTTTACCTTGAAGTAACAGAGCTCAGTGTAATCTTCCTTCTGTACAACCTTGCTAAAGCATTTCATTCAAGCAGCTGATATTGGGTTGCTGTCAATCTGAAAAGCATATTTTGGAAGACTCTCTAGTTCTTCTCTTTATCAACCTTACTAGCCACATGTTATCAAAGCATATCAAAGAATATCATGCGTCACTTTCTCACCTCTGTTCACAGTGTATATGGCACACGAAGCGCACAATGTGATTTTGATGTGCACTGTGGCAAGTATTGTGGTCTGTTTGGCAAAATTTTCTGGGTAATGCAGTGTTAAGACACCACACCTGGCTGATCTTCCATGCTTCCTGACCGCCTCATTGACGTTTGTCTCTGTTGTGCACATAGCTCTCTGTTGAATTAAGAAGGCTTACAGTGACTGCTGCTTTCTGGTTGGTTGGTTGATTTGATAACAGTCTTGTCAACTGTATAGCTTTTTATTTATGTCTCTAACTGATTCACAGTAGTATTGATGTTATTGCAACTGTGGATATGAAGATGATTTGAATTTAAAAAAAAAAAAAGAGATGACGAGAGAGAAGGGGACAGGATGGAAGAGAGAGAGTGAATTTGTTTGTTCATAAAGATAACATTGTCGTGGACTAAAACAACAACAAAAATATTATATCTGATGGTAGCGGAAATCAGATATTGACAAGAACAATTTCCCGGAGATCACGGAGCTGAAGCCAGAGTTCATGCCCCCTGAATGGCTGACGGGGACGATCCCGCGCAAGACGCCCTTCGTGCCGCAGATGGGCGACGAGGTGATGTACTTCCGGCAGGGTCACGAGCTGTACCTGCATGCGGTGGAGAGACACAAGTCCTATGAGATCAGCTCCAACATCTCCCTGCCCTGGCAGAAGAACCCCCACCTCAGGGTCAGTGTGCATGGTGTTGTGTTGTATAACTGTACAGTTATAACGGATTCCTTTACAACATCCAGGCTGCTCTTGCTAGAGAGATTGCATCACTTGGTAATGCACCATCCCTGTTTTCCTCTTTTTTTTTCCTTTTTTTTTTTGCTTTTTCTTTCTTTTTTTTTCTTTTTTTGCTTTTTCTTTCTTTTTCTCTTTACTTTTTTCTGTTTTTTTTTTTTTTTTAGATGGTGATGATTTGTTTGACATCCATTAAAGAGGTTATATGTTCATCTGAGTCTGCAGGTTTGCCTGGTTCTGTGTCAGCAAGATTATTTAAAAAGAACTACTAATATGATTTTAACAAAACTTGGTAGGAAGATGGCACGTGGCCCAAGGAAGAACCCACTGAAATTTAGATCTGCTGTGGATCTGGATCAAAGGGCGAATCCGGATTCAGGATCTGTTTGCCCTTGATGGAGGTCTGCTTTCTCCCTGGTGCCCTATCAGTTGCTTATGTTCTTGTTTACCTTTTGTTATGTGAGTTTTTTTTTTTTACATGTGCTGAATGTTTGCTTTACTGGATCTGACTTCCAAATTGTAGGTGATGTATTTTGTTTTGATCAATCTTTTAGTTTCATTGCATCATGTGCACGTACACCCACACACGTGTGTGCTCTCACACACATACACACAGACACATGTACTCGCTCATGCACACACACACACACACACACACACACACACACACACACACACACACACACACACACACAAGAGACTTGTACGCATACACACACTTGAATCCACATGAACAGTGTTTCTGATACACTTCAGAATGTTTATGGCATCCAGAAGCTTTTATACCGATGGGTGTATTGCCAGACCAAGAATATCTCTCACAACCCACCCTCACCACTCACTCTTACCCCCCTCCTCACATCTTTTTCCCCTGAAATAATCTACAGTCAATTTCCATGTCTGCCTTTATTGATGGTGCATGTGTTTGGGGACTGGTCCGACAGGAAGTGGAGCTGGTGAAGATTGTGGGGATCCGCTACGAGGTGAAGCCCCCACGGCTGTGCAGTCTGAAGCTGGCCTACATCAACTCAGAGACCGGCAAGATGCTAGGGGGCAGCTTCTCTGTCAGGTCAGTGCACTGGTTACTTACTTGGAGGTCAGTGGCTGTTTGTTGCAGTTACTTGGGCGGGACTGACTTTACACCTGTTTACGTAGGGTTTTTTTTGTCATTCGTTTTACTCAAAAAATATACTTTAAGCCTCGGTGAACAAAAGTGGTGTGTCGCATATTCACTCTTAACCTTTTATTTATCGAATGTTTTATACATAACATGTACCAAGCTTGCCAGTGCATTTGAGTGCCAGGTGATATATTTGAAGCTGGGGGGGGGGGGGGGGGGGGGTGATTAAAAAAAAAAAAACAATTAAAAAAAAATCCTAAGAGCTCTGTATTTTTTGTATGAAAGTTTAGAAGAGGATGTTAGTTTGATTTGCATGTGTCTGCCTGTACGTGATTCATGTTTCTGATTGATCTATCTTTTTATGTTGTCACTCGCCTGAACCAGAAAGGTCCCAGAGTTAATACAAATGTTGGCACCAACTCTTTACATCGTGGTTACCTCCTAAGTTTTAGCCACTAAATTTGAATTGGTTTGAGACACCCCCATATAGTGCTTAGTGATATCCAGGTCAGTGCTACTGAGTTTTATTCACAGGGGCAGCTAAATCATTGATGCTTAACCACTGTGTTGTAGTGTTTTTGCCAGTTATGCTTAATACAAAACAGGAGGGGGGATATGCTTAATACAAAATGGGAGGGGGGGGGGTCATGCTCCATACAAGTTGGGTGTAAAAAAGTCATACAAAACGGGAGGGGGGGGGGGGGGGGGTATGCTTAATACAAAATGGGAGAGGGTATGCTTAATACAAAATGGGAGGAGGGTATGCTTAATACAAAACAGGAGGGGGGTATGCTTAATACAAAATGGGAGGGGGTATGCTTAATACAGAACAGGAGGGGGGTATGCTTAATACAGATTGGAAGGGGGTATGCTTAACCCGTAGAGTGCCTTTAAGCCGTCAGCTGACGCCGCATTAAAAATGCTTTCCCAGTGCCTATGGGCCGTCCACTGACGTCATGCATTTTTCTTGAATTTTCATTCGTTACTATTTCTATCAACGGACTTAAATAGAGTGTGCGTAGTAAGCCTTATATGTCTGTAGTATTAAAATGATATGTAAATGACCACACGTGAGGGGAAAGCCCATTTATTCTCATCACTGACTGGATGACCAGCCAGCACTTCGTCTCGCTTGCAAAGATGGCGGCACAACCTTCGACAAGCGCAGCGACCAAATCAACTTATTTACACAGCTGAGCAGGCTCTGCTAATGATTTTTGACAAAGACAATAATCTTTTATTCAACGACTCACTCGAGCATGAAGGTGAGATGATGATAGTGATGGAATTGCCGACCGTATTCGTCAGTTATTGTGTCGTACTGTGTGACCTCAGTGTGTGTTCAGCTGACTGGTTTGCCAGCGTCGAACGAGCTCGCCTAGTGTGTACTCTGCACTGCGTGCCAGTGGTCAGTGACGTGATAGTCAGCGCAAGAGGGGAGCGCGGCCTGCTCGCGGCGTGGCACGGGGCAGAGGGAAAGGTAGGGGAAGAGGAGCAGTGAAAGAGAGGGTTGAAGTCCAGCAAGGGGGCGTGGTGGGGAGAGGGGGGCGTGGTCGTGGACTGACCTGTCTGCATAGAGTGTGAGCGTCTTGATAGACTTCTAAACTGTTTTACTTTCATTTACAGGTGTAGTGTGACAATACAAACTTTATTTTCAACTTTTTTGCTTTGTGTTCTTGTTTGGATGTGAAGATGTAGTGGTAAATACATATGCTTTTGATCGTGCAAAAAAATCTATCCAAATCTAATTGCCTAAATACTTTTTTATTATCAAAATTAAAACAAAAGAAGCCCAGATTCAAAATCTTCATTCAATTTCCTTCAAAAATCATATATATTTCATTGTTATATCTTTTGTAGTTTCTGAGCTAGAATTTTTTGTTAATTATTACCCCCAAATCATTAGATTTCCCTGGCACTGGGAAAGCCTTTGTTTGTAACATTTTCAAGCAGCGAACAGGTTAATACAAAACGGGAGGGGGGTATGCTTAATACAAAACGGGAGGGGGGTATGCTTAATACAAAACGGGAGGGGGGTATGCTTAATACAAAACGGGAGGTGGGAAGGGGTGTCATACTCAATTCAAGGGGAGGAATGGGGGGATGGAGAATCATGCTGAATACAAGGTGTATGGGGGTGGGGAAGAAGAGATCTTAGGCTCATTAGGAAGTATAAAAGGTGCCTGCAAGAGTTAGAGCAGGTAGTTTGAAATGCCACATCTTAACACACAACCCTTTCCAAATAACTTTTATGGGAAAGAAACTGGAGTCACCCTTGAAAGGATGTAGTCAGTTCAGAAAAATTAAGAAGGTGGACAAATAGAATGATGGTTGAAAGCCAGTGTTTCTGTTCTATGAGTGTGTAGTTGTCTTGCCAGAGGCTGGCATTCTTTCACCATCACAAAATGAGATCAACAAGAACAAAATTTGAATGTAAAGTTATCACATTGTCATCTTAGAGCCATTGAGATGAACTGAAAATTGTCTGATTGGGAGTCTGATTTTGTTGTTGTTGTTTTTCATTCATTCAACTCTGGTGATATATGTGTGTTTTACATTGTAAACCTATTTTGTCTAAAAAATAATCAGCGCCAGTAAATGGAGTATATATAAGTTGACCAACCAACCAGCCACCTGCAGTTAGTAACCTGGTAACCAGTGCCAGTTTGCATTTTAATGATTTGTCAAACAAGAAAGATAGACACAGGCAATTTTTCGTAACAGATGTGGGTGACTCATTCCGTGTTGTAAAATCACTTTGAAAATTCAAGAGACTAAAACTAACAGAAGGAGAGAATGGATGCTTTGTGTATGTGGTTGAACTAAAGAGTACAGATGTGTGCATATGTCTACCTAGAGACATGCAGGGTTTAGTGTACTTGGGAGTGCAGAGCCGTGTTGGTGTGACAGGTACCATGACATGCCTGACGTCATCGACTTCCTGGTGCTCAGACAACACTTTGAACTGGCCCGTCAGCGCTGCTGGAAACCTGGTACCATCTTTTGTGTGTCTGTCTAGTGTTGGTGTGCTGCTAGATCTGTTGGCTCATAAGGCATATTGAGAAATTCACTGTGTCAGCGCTGATCTCTGGCTGTCTACATTAGCACACATCTTTTTATCATGCATATTTGTTTGGTACTGTTATTAAGGTATTTTGGACCAATTCTTGATGAGGTTTTATTATGTCGTAGATACAAATATGCAGAAGCTTTTTTTTTTTTTAAGAAGTTTTCTTATTTTTGTGATTTTTTTTTTTTTATCGTATTTTGATATATCATTTTAAAAGAAGATAGAAAAATTGAAGAATTTAGAATATCTATTTTATTTTCAATTGAATATAAAAAATGAAACCTTCTGATCAAGTTTCCTGATCCAAGGGTTTGTGAACTTTTAGTCTGTCCACGCATGCTTGAGGTGCTGTAGTGAAAAGAGTTTTACAAGAATGTTGAGGAATACTGCAATGGAAAAAAGGAAACAGCTGCAAACAAAAGTTATGAAACCAACAAATAAAAGCTGGTTTCCCTATGTGATAAAGCCGGGAAGGGGAGGGAGTGGAAGGGAAATGAGAGGCTCTTCTCTCCTCTCCTCTTTTTGGGAGACTGTATTGTGCACTGTTGGCTTCATGAAGGGAACTTGACAGGTCCAGCAACAAAATGAAACTGGATGAAAAGAAAGTATTGAATTTTGTTGATGTTTGTTTCAGGTGATCGGTTCCGGTCAATGATCGATGACCAGTGGTGGATGGGAAAGATCGAGAGTCAAAGCCCTCTGAACCCTATATTCTCTGACAGCATGTTTCAGTGCTTCAACGTGCAGTAAGGCATCTCCTTATGGTTAACATTGCTTAGAACTTTTATTGGCTGTTTGTTACCTCGACCGATTTATGTGGGGCATGTATTCAGTAAATAAAAAATGGAATAAAAAAAGGTTTCGGGGGGGTTTGGAGGGGTAAATCCAGATGTGAAATTGTGCTCTCTATTGTGCTCTCTATTTTAAATCATGTTCATGTTACGTTTCAGATTGGCAAGGTTTTATTCCAACTTGTGTAAGTCTGCGTACTGATGATTCTCAGTTAAGAAAACCTGTAAATGTTTGTGTTTACGTCCATGTGCGTTTTGTGCATGTATGATCCAGCAGTCAGAGCATGGCACAGTTGATCCGTATGTTAACTTGCTACCTGCACATGCCCTCCTTTCCCAGTCTTACCCCGATCTGCAAAATGCTTAGTGTTTACGGCCAGTGTCTAGTTTAGGATCCACTGTGCAGTTTGGGATCTATTTGTAAACATACATCTGTTGACTGAGACCCTGATCCATGTTTTCAGCTGGGACAACGGAGAGTACGAGAGGCTGAGCCCCTGGGACATGGAGCCTGTGAATGAGAACTGTGAGTGTCTGTGGTGTTTTCCACCACATGGAAAGTAACTGAAGTGTCTGTGGTGTTTTCCACCACATGGAAAGTAACTGAAGTGTCTGTGGTGTTTTCCACCATATGGAGAGTAACTGAAGTGTCTGTGGTGTTTTCCACCACATGGAAAGTAACTGAAGTGTCTGTGGTGTTTTCCACCACATGGAAAGTAACTGAAGTGTCTGTGGTGTTTTACACCACATGGAAATTAACTGAAGTGTTTGTGGTGTTTTACACCATATGGAAAGTAACTGAAGTGTTTGTGGTGTTTTACACCACATGGAAAGTAACTGAAGTGTCTGTGGTGTTTTACACCACATGAAAAGTAACTGAAGTGTTTGTGGTGTTTTACACCACATGGAAAGTAACTGAAGTGTCTGTGGTGTTTTACACCACATGGAAAGTAACTGAAGTGTTTGTGGTGTTTTACACCACATGGAAAGTAACTGAAGTGTTTGTGGTGTTTTACACCACATGGAAAGTAACTGAAGTGTCTGTGGTGTTTTACACCATATGGAAAGTAACTGAAGTGTCTGTGGTGTTTTACACCACATGGAAAGTAACTGAAGTGTTTGTGGTGTTTTACACCATATGGAAAGTAACTGAAGTGTCTGTGGTGTTTTACACCACATGGAAAGTAACTGAAGTGTTTGTGGTGTTTTACACCACATGGAAAGTAACTGAAGTGTTTGTGGTGTTTTACACCACATGGAAAGTAACTGAAGTGTCTGTGGTGTTTTACACCATATGGAAAGTAACTGAAGTGTCTGTGGTGTTTTACACCATATGGAAAGTAACTGAAGTGTCTGTGGTGTTTTACACTGTATGGAAAGTAACTGAAGTGTCTGTGGTGTTTTACACCATATGGAAAGTAACTGAACAGGAACAGTCATTCACCAGAAACCTGCTTCCATACACATTAGTGCATACACCACTTGTTTGCTGCAGAACATTCACATATGGACTATTTTTATCCATACTTTATGTTGTGCATGCACCTCGATACACTTCCTTTGCATGCACCTCTATATACACTTTATATGCATACCCACCAGCAGTTTACGTGTGTCACAACCAGACATGTAGTGCGTTCACCTTTATATGCTGTGAATGCATGCGCAGTGTCAAGCTCCGAGTGTATTCAAACCCATACAACTTTAGTTCATTTAAACTCATATTTATTAAATGCATACATACCTCAACGCATTTAGTGCATGCGTATATGTCCATAGCTTTTCCTGCATTTACATCTTTACACTTTTAGTGCATCTGTAACTGTACATTTTTAAGTCTGAACACATCCATACACTCCAAGTGCAACACAGAGTGATAATGCTTTCAGTGCATTCAGACCCACATGCTTTTTTTTAGTATGAACACACGTATGCGTTCCTATTGCAGCAGAGCGATGAATTTTCAATGCATTCAGACCATATACCATTAACCCGTAGAGTGCCTTTTAGCCGTCAGCTGACGCCGCATTAAAAATGCTTTCCCAGTGCCTATGGGCCGTCCACTGACGTCATGCATTTTTCTTGAATTTTCATTCGTTACTATTTCTATCAACGGACTTAAATAGAGTGTGCGTAGTAAGCCTTATATGTCTGTAGTATTAAAATGATATGTAAATGACCACACGTGAGGGGAAAGCCCATTTATTCTCATCACTGACTGGATGACCAGCCAGCACTTCGTCTCGCTTGCAAAGATGGCGGCACAACCTTCGACAAGCGCAGCGACCAAATCAACTTATTTACACAGCTGAGCAGGCTCTGCTAATGATTTTTGACAAAGACAATAATCTTTTATTCAACGACTCACTCGAGCATGAAGGTGAGATGATGATAGTGATGGAATTGCCGACCGTATTCGTCAGTTATTGTGTCGTACTGTGTGACCTCAGTGTGTGTTCAGCTGACTGGTTTGCCAGCGTCGAACGAGCTCGCCTAGTGTGTACTCTGCACTGCGTGCCAGTGGTCAGTGACGTGATAGTCAGCGCAAGAGGGGAGCGCGGCCTGCTCGCGGCGTGGCACGGGGCAGAGGGAAAGGTAGGGGAAGAGGAGCAGTGAAAGAGAGGGTTGAAGTCCAGCAAGGGGGCGTGGTGGGGAGAGGGGGGCGTGGTCGTGGACTGACCTGTCTGCATAGAGTGTGAGCGTCTTGATAGACTTCTAAACTGTTTTACTTTCATTTACAGGTGTAGTGTGACAATACAAACTTTATTTTCAACTTTTTTTGCTTTGTGTTCTTGTTTGGATGTGAAGATGTAGTGGTAAATACATATGCTTTTGATCGTGCAAAAAAATCTATCCAAATCTAATTGCCTAAATACTTTTTTATTATCAAAATTAAAACAAAAGAAGCCCAGATTCAAAATCTTCATTCAATTTCCTTCAAAAATCATATATATTTCATTGTTATATCTTTTGTAGTTTCTGAGCTAGAATTTTTTGTTAATTATTACCCCAAATCATTAGATTTCCCTGGCACTGGGAAAGCCTTTGTTTGTAACATTTTCAAGCAGCGAACGGGTTAATCTAAACACCCCCATACATGTCATTTCGTTCACACCCATACACTTCTAGTGAATACATACCCTGTTGATATAAAGTGCACTCACACCCATATCCTTACAGCACATACACACCTATAGTTTTCCTTTTCACACCATTTTACAAAAATACAGTAAATAGCTCATTGCTGACAGATAATACTCCCAAGAATAATTCTTTTTTTGAGTGGTAGTTTTGGTATGAGAGACTAGTCCCCACAGCATTACAAGATTAAACTAATGCATATTAGTCTCTGATATTTTTCAATATTAAATGATAAATCTTTTTTATATAGAATATTTCATTGTGCTCAATAATACATGAAGAATTTCACTAACGTTAACAATAAATAAGCAATGTTGTATTATGACAACAGATTATAAGAGTTTCTTTGAAAACAACCAGCGACGTTTTGCATGCAGTGCTACCTAGCAGCGTTGGAGGGGGCGTGCCCGTGGATCCCGAAGAGCTCAGGGGTATGCTGTACACGCCCCGCCCCAACGAGTGGTCGTCCACTGGCTTGGAGGCAGAGACGCAGCGAATTGTGCAGGGTTTGGAAGCAGTGATGGAACACTCGGCAGCACAGCCGTTCAACGCTCCAGTGGACCTGTCGGCGTTCCCTCTTTATGCCGTCATCATTGAGTATCCCATAGACCTCAGCACCATCAAAGCCCGCCTGGAAAATGGCTACTACAGGTGAGTGCAGGCCTTTTTACCTTCATGCTTGAGCATAATGATTTACGCTTTAGAAGGACTCATCCTCCACTGCACTTTCTTACACCACATTCCTCTCTAGAAATTGCCAGGATTGGTGAGACGTGTAGATCCCAAATACCATTGTTCTGCCAAGACCGTCCCTTCGCTCACCAAAAGATGAGAGAGACCAAGGATTAAACCACAGTAGCCAACCCAAAGTACTCATTGTGCCACTGTCAAGGCAACACATAGAGCAGTTTTTTTTTTCCTGAGAAACAAGTGCATGCACATACACATGCATACACACAAAGAATAAAAATATGAACTCAGATTATCAGGGCTTAGAAATTACAAGACATAGTAATAAGGGTAAATAGGTTTTCAAGGGAAAGACAGCATTATTATAGCCGTTACTACTGGATTTCAATGGCAACAAAACTAGGATATGCATTAACACCAGCCGCCGTGGTGAAGTGGTTAGCGTCACGGACTCCCGGCTGGAAGGTCGTGGGTTCGAATCCCATCAGAGTCATGTGGGTTTTTCTGCCCCGACCGGCTCCTACCCAGAGTTTAGTTTGCTGCGGACTCAGTTGGGAAGACTGGGACCACACAGTCGAGTTTCATCCACTTAATGGATGCGTTTCTGAGCGTGTTGCTCAAATTTCCTGACCAACACTGCAGGTGCCTGTATCTCTCGGGCGTAGTTGACACCAGGATATATTATGAAAGGAAGCATAGAGTACAGCTCTGTCATGTAGTCTCAGACCAAAATGGAAATCGGTAGCAACATCTTAACCATCCTCATTCTCATCATTCAGCATAAAAAGAAATGTCTCAAATTCTGTTGCCATTCATGCCCTGCTCTCATGGTGACCTCAGTTTCGATGTCCTCTCCATGTCTGTGGCCTTGGTTTGGTTCCGTCGGGGTCACCGGTATTGGCGGGTCCATGGGGGCTGTCGTTGGACGTACGTGGTGGCGCCTTCCGGAGGGAGAGCTCACTCACGCCGGCTCTGCGACTAAGCAATTATTGTCGTCAGTAGGGGGCTTAGTAGGTGGTGTCCTGCATATATTAGATCAGAACAGGCGCCACAGAACACCACCGAAGTGACTCGGCAGCAGTGCAGTGTTTCCTCCGGTGGGTTGCGTCTTGATGACTTGACATTGACTGCTCCCTGTGGATTGCTGGTGCCGGGGCTGCGGCGGGGCCGACCGGGCTGTGGCTGTGGATAGGGGTGTCGGAATGAGCGACGTGGGTGCACTGCCTCTGAGGTGGTGCAGAGGTTGGGACAGCAAAAAGAAAAAAAGATATGCATTAACTTCAGATGAAGCATGCACTTTCTGTTGCCAAAATCTTCTAATCCATTGTTATGTATGTGTGTCTGCATACACATTTGGAACGATAGGATGTTATATTCATGATCTGAAATCAGAAGATGTTAATAACGTGTTTGCTCCAAGAAACATTGTTGACAATGTGATAGGCGGTGACATGTAAGCAAATTTATGTATATGCTATAGAAATTGTAAAGGCATCAGATCAGAAAAAAAGAACACCTGTGCAGCTGTTGCATATGTGTGTGTGTATGTGTTGCAAGTGGCCAGTGAGTTGCGGTGTCTGCGCGCTCTTATTACTACTAAATAGTACAGAGGAAGGATATATTCTGGATAACTTTCTGCCATTTTGCAGACGCATCAATGCCTTACAGTGGGACGTGCGTCACATAGAAAGCAACGCCAAGAAGTTCAACGAGGACGGCACCCCCATCTTCCGCAGTGCTGGCATCATCACTGACACTCTCCTCAGGTTCATCAGGTAAACCATCCTGGTTGATGATCAGGGGAAAAGAACTATTGAATTCTGTGGCCCTTCATGGCCTGCCCTTTCGGTGATCTGAGCTCAGTCCCCAGTCCATGTCCATGCCAGCAGTTAGGAAGTGTTGCTGTCAGGTGTCAGCAAGGTCACTGGGTATTATTGTGTGGACATGGTGGTGCCAGACCTGTCTACCCTACCATTTTTTAGTGTATTTTACTGAATTTGACTGGAAAATATGATAATACGCCGAGTACGACAAAAATACGAAAATCGGCGACATTGGCTAAAAATTAAGAAAGTACTGTTTTCCTGTTTGAAGATGCGAGTTACTGTCCCTAGTTCCAGTTGGCATGTACTTGCTTACACCATGGTCGGCCATCTTTCATAGTGAGCAACTGACACAGATATTCACGAAGAGAATGCTGCCACCAGCGAAATTACGCGTTCATGAGAGTGATGAAGTGCTAGATGTTGAAAAGTAGGTTGCCAAAACGAGGGAGCAAACTTTCCTGAATGCATACCACGCAAACTTGGAAGTGCTTAGTCCCAAGCTCAAAAAAGATCCAACTTTCATGTGGTGCACTTTGTGCGAAACGGGTTTTAGTTGTGCTCATGGAGGGCGCAATGACTGCATAAAGCATGTTTTATCAAAATCATATAAAAGACTATCAGAAGTGATGAAGGAACACCTTCAATTGTACAAACATTGAAAAAGGCCGAGGCAAAGTCTGTCTGTGTCAATGACCGATCGTCTTGTTCCCTATTCAAGATGTTTCCTGACACTAGTGACAGCAAAATTGTTCAAGGTGTGTCTGTCACTTTAACTTCTTCTGTTACTTAGCTCCACTCCCCCGCCCACACCCCCACACCCCCACACCCCAAAAATGGGGGAGGGAGGGAGGGGGGATGGAGTGGCAGTACAAAGAGAAGAAAAAGATGGAAAATGAAAACTGTATGAAGGGTATACATGTATGTGGCTGTCTGTCACTCTGTGTGTGTGTGTGTGTGTGTGTGTGTGCAGGGGGTGGGTGGTGGTGGTAAGGTAATGTTGCTTATAACCCAGCCAGTCACAAAGGGCCACATCAGGGCTGTCACCACGTTGAAAGGGGGGGTGGGGCGAAACGGAGGAGGGCATTATAATATTGTTATTATTTTTTTTGATGAGATGGTCAACTAGATATGTGCAGTGTGTGTGTGTGTGTGTGTGAAGTGCGCTTGTGTTAGTAAGTTGGTGTGAGTGTGAGTACAGCGCAGTGAGTTGGCTGCAAGAATTGCGTGATGTAAGATCTATATTAAAGTTAAAGGTAAGAAAAATACTCTTTTTTTGTCATGGAATACTAAAATTTACTCCATGGAATACTAACGGTTCAGCTTTGAGGTAGACAGGTGTGTGGTGCCCTCTGGAGGGGAAGATGTGCTCAGGGCTTGTTGTGTGTGTCAGCAGAAATTGCTAGTTGTGAGCTTAGCGAGTGATGCTGCAGATGTACCTCAGAAAGGCCTCACTGAACACCCGTGATATGATTAAGCAATAGTGCAGTATCTCCTGTAATGGGTTGCCTCATGACAATCTGACGCCGATTGCTCTTTGTGTGAGCAAGTAATGCTGAGGTAGGGAAAGGAAATCCTAGATGTGGCTGTGTATGAACTAGTCAGTATGATTGGAGTAGGACCAGCGACACTGAGAATGCAAGTAAGATCAGACGAATCATTTTTTTTTTTCTTCAGTGAGTTCACCAGGTCATCAGACTTTTAGACTGCACTGAATATGCATTTGATAGTATGTCATGAATTGAAATGAAAAATGGTATCGTCGCAGGGAAAATTAGGAATGAGCACATTTCTGTGTTTCTGTCAGTGGAAGGTGGGCTCAGTCATGTCACAATTACACTGCTGGTTTTTGCCCTACAGCAGATCAGCTGGCTGTCATTTCATGTGTTTCTGTTAGCCTGATGGTCAAAGGCTCACTGAGTCAGGGGCACAGGTTGATTGAAGATGGAGCTCAACCTTCTCTTTTCCGTCGCCCTGACAATATTAGAACTGAATCATGTACAGTTTGGTGGACGCATAGTGTTTTCAAGCAGTTAAGATCTCCTTCTTGATGGTAACCACTAGTGAGGTGTGGGATAGCTTGAGCCTGCTCAGCCAGCAAAATCAAAGACAGAAAGAGAAAAGCTGATTTTTCATCACCTTGATGGCTGAGTAGACGGTGATGAAGTTGACGCTTCATGAAAACATGTAAAGCAGACTTGGTTGCAAATAGTGTTCGGTTGATGATTGTTGAGGGAATTGGTTTCCATTTTGTTTTCATTTTTTCTAAAATTTAATTCAGGTTATTTTTTATGATCATGTTCTTATTAAAGGCACTGTTGATAAGTAATATCTGCAGTACCCTTTTTTGTGAAGAAATACTTTTCTTGTTACTTACCTGTTCAAACAAATGCTTATCTCCACTAGGCATGGGACAACTATAATTAAATGGATAATACATGCAATAATCTGACGCTCATGTTGATGTTGATGATGACCCCAGTGACCCCAGCTGCCAGGACCCATGCCCATACTGGAGGAGCTGAGTCGTGGGCAGGAGTTCCACTGGGGTGGAAGAGATGGGGGTGCTGGTGACGGTGACGATGGTGGTGGGGGTGGAGGTGCTGACAGCAGTGGAGAGGGGCCCAGCAGAGGTGCCAGCACCTCAGCGAAGCGCAAACGGGTGAGTGTGTGGCACACTGTCAGTGTTCTTGCCACACCAGTCTGAGGGGATGTTCGTGTAGCAGGGAAAGTGTTAATGAGGAGGTAGAATCTTGATTTGTTAAAGAAGAAAAAAAAAGTGTTTCAGAAAAACAAGTCTGTGAAGGGAGAAAGCCTTCATTAGGGAGGATGAGAAGAGGCAGGTGACAGAATGGGGGCCTTTTGTGAAAATTCAGTGTGTTCATAGATGTTTGATTGGAAATTATAATGTCTAATGTTTTACTTCAGCAGATATTCAGCACCAGACATAATTTCTGATGATGGAAAACTTCTCACATATGAGGCATAATAAGATTTGGTATATGAGTTCAATCATCATATCAGATCAGGTAGTCACAGGTTCAACTGGATCAGGTGGATGTGGGTTAAAGCGAAACATGTAGTTATGGTTCAAAGCAGATCTGGTAGTTACGGGTTGGAGCGGGTAGGTAAACTTTGGTCAAAGCAGGTCAGATAGGTCTGGATTGATGCAAGTAGACAAGGTTAAAGGAGATCAGATAGTTATGAGTTAAAACAGATTGGGGTATACATGGGTTAAAAAAAAGGGTTGATATGAGAATGGGTGCATAAGGGTCAGAGTGGACTGACTGGTGGTAGACTGAATGGGAATGGGTGTACATGGGTTAAAGTAGATAGAGTCATCAGGTAACTATAATTAGAAGCAGACTGGACAAACATAGGTTAAAGAGGATCAGGTACTTATGGTTAAACCATATCAGGTATACATAATATGGGTAAAAACAGATCAAGCAGTAATGGGCTAAAGCGGATCAGACAGTTATGATTAAACCTGATCAGGTAGTAAGGGGTGAATATGCAGTGGACAAGAGGATCAGATGACGGGTTATGTGTTAAAACAGATCAGGAAGTTAGAGGGTTTAAAGAGGATTGGGTAGTTAAGGTAGATCTTGTAAATAAAGGGTTAAGGCAGATCAGGCACGTCCAAAGAGAATCAGGAAGTTATGGGTTAAGGGGTTTGGGTAGATAAAGTAGCTCTTGTAAATAAAGGGTTAAGGCAGATGATTTAAAGCAGATTGGGCAGACACTGGTCAACGCAGGTGTTGCGTGCAGGGGAAGGAGGAAAGCAGAAGCAACAAGCGACAGCGCGTGGCCTCTCAGCCACACCCTGACCAGTGGAAACAGGAGTGCTCTGACCTGCTAACCCACCTCATGGAGCGGGACGACGCCAGCCCGTTCATAGCCCCCGTTGACCCTCACCTTTACCCGGTGAGTTGAATTTCTTTCAGATCGATAATGCTTCTGCTGAAGTCCACAGAGACGAAGATTTCAGCTGCGGTATTTTAATTCTTGTCACAGGAGAAGACCAACTGTTGCATCCGGTACGAGAGTGAGGTTTGATATGAAAACTGTGTATTTTCGTAACATTTAAGAGAGCCTCCAGGTCCATTTCACTGAACGTTACAAATGGTTAACTGATGTGATCTCTGATGCAAAAATGGTCTCTAGTATGTACAGACCTTTCATTTGTACATCATTTGGGTTGTTTTGTGTGTGTTAGTGCTATTGTCAAGAAAAATGCACATACTCCACTCCACAAAAACTATAGTTTGGGTGCAAATTTTTTGTAATTTTTTTTTCCATTTATATTCAAAGGTATTCCTGAAATTTTAAAACTCTAGTTTGGGGGCAAATTTTTTGTAATTCTTTTTTTTCTCCATTTTTATTAAAAGATATTCCAGAAATTTAAAAAAAAAAAAAAAAGGGGGGGGGGGGGGGGGAAGTGGCATTTCTAAATCTGTGTATTAAAAAAAAAAAAGAAGAAAAAAAGGAAGAAAAGTGCTATCAGTGTGTTCACATTGCTGTGGTGAAAACCTGTCGTTCAGAATTACAACGACATCATCGACACTCCCATGGACTTTGGGACGGTGAGGAGCCGCCTGCAGAGCGAGGAGTACATATCCCCCAGGACTTTGCCAAAGACGTGCGCCTCATCTTCCACAACTCCCGGACTTTCAACACCAACAGGAAGTCCAGAGTAAGGCTGTCCACTACCAGTCACCAGTACTTGTTGCTGGGTTTTTTTTTTGTTTGTTTTTTGTGTTCCTAAGATTGATGGTAGTGCTAGTTAAGCAGACAGAACTATGGATTTTTAGTCTGAGGCTGACAGTGAAAGTAAAAGTTACGAGGCAGCGAGATGCAAATTGTAAATTACAAACAAAAAAGGTAACTTTCGATGTCATGGTGAGACAAGTTATTTACCCTCAACTCTGAACGAATGCTGCTTAAGCACAAAGCAAACAGGCAAGCTTTGACACCCTTTTTTTTTTTGAGGATGTTTCCTTGTTTGTTCTGTAAACCTTGGGTTTGCATTTGAGCTAGGCAAATTTGTGCTTTAACCCTCTTCAGTATGCACTTACCTGAGCTTAGTTGCGCCGAAAACCATCGGCAAGATAAGTAACTCCGTAATTTGAACATGGTTACCCATTTTAAAATTAATTTAAAAGAGAGGAAAGGAAATAATGAAATGAAAATCATTTTAAAAATTCCTACGAATATATATGTTGCTATATCATAAGTTTGAAGAATGTCACATGAGCCATTTACTCAGGAAAAAAAATCTTCTTCTTCAGAATTTTCTTCCGAATCATTGTTTATCATGTCTGGAACCTCATCCCAGTCGAAATCTAGGTCACTGTAAGCTTCATCACTCAGCACTTTCACTAAGTCTTATGCCGTAAATCCCACAAATCACAGTATCTTCATTACTAAATCTCATTCTAGAACGGCAGAAATCAAGGTTAGCCATGGTGAAAAACAGCATTTCAACCACAAAACTTTAAAAATTTGTAACTCGAGAACTACGGCACGTATCGACTCGCGGTTTTTTGCAAACGGAAGTGAATGGCTGCAGAAAGAAGGAAGTCACGTTCTCGCGAGACTTCCTTTTCTACGAGAAACATGGAGGCGCCCATTGTTGCCACGTGTTTAACCGGGCGCTGGCAGGCGCTCAGACTTTTGGCAGTGTGATTTCCGGTCGGGCGCTAGTGGGTGCATGCTTGTCAAGAAGGTTAAATACCATTCGTTTTGAATCATAGACATGTAATTGTCTTATCATGGGAGCCAAAGTTGTCCGTCTTGTTTGTTTTCCACCACAAGAATTGAACTGATTTGTTTGTAATAGCATCCCCACGACCTATTGGCCAAGATGGAGTAGGGGAATGATGTAGATTGATCATCATCAAAGCTTCTCTTTATGAACGCACATGTACATGCACGCACACAGAGAGATCTATAGAAATAGTGGTGGGAATATTATTGTCATAATCCTGCTAGATTTTCTTTCTTTTTCTGTCCTTTTTTTTGTTTTGTTTTGTAGATGAATCAACATCATGGAGAGCACCAGAATTTTTAACTACTAGATGCCAAGGTTAAATTTGATTAAACAAAAAGGTCCATGCTATCAATGTACTCAGTTTCTAGCAAGTCAGTAGCTTGTACTAGCACAAGTCTCACATGCATCACCAGGTATATGAAAGTTTTTAAGTTTGGAAACAAAATACAAATAAATGCACAAAACAGAATGCAAAGTAAAGCTTATTTGGTACACAAGACAACACAGTGTTGTATTTTAAAGAAGGGGTTCTTTGATATCCGTTTTGTGTTGTGTGTTAAATTAGCACTACTCTGCATTCTACTCTGAGTTAATGTATATTTTGAATTTCCAATAACTGCAATCTGTTTCAGTCCTGTTTCTGATTTGAAATAAACATATTGTAGTCTTGACACCACTGCCACCACCATCCTTCCATACCATTTCTCTTATAACACTCTGTTTCCACATTCCCCACTCCCCTTCTTCCCACTCTTAGAACTCTCCCACCTCCTCTTCCCCAAACCAGGTATATGAAGAAGAGAAAATAGGGAAACAACCGCCTCCACCCACAAACACAAACCGAAAAGAAGGAAAATCATATTTGAATTTCACGGGAGGGGTGGGGGGGGTGTTGCTGATTCAGTTCTTCAGATACTGGATACACATGCTGAGCAATCAAACTGAAGGGTAAAAAGTGTAAAATCTAGCGTGAAGTTCCCATGATTTGTACAGATCTACACTATGACGGCTCGCTTGTCGAGTTTGTTCGAGAGTCTGGTGCACAAGATTCTGACCAAATGGCGCTCCCTGTCCAAGAACAAGCACTCTAGTGGCAGCATTGTGTAAGTACCAGTCTCTGTGCGTGCCATTTATAGTTTGTTTGTTTTGTTAATTCAGGTTTTGTCTTAAAATCTTTGTATGTTCAGTGAAACCTTTATATTAGAAATGCTCCCAGTAAAAATAATGATATTAAAATTTCTCATAGCTCTTCCCACAGGTTAGAGAACATTTACTATTTTTAGTGCACAGGGGAAAAAGGAAAAAGGCTGACCATGATTTTTTTTTATAAATTCGTTTTTGACCAATCCTCACCAAAGTCAGTATTTGTTGCATTTCTATTAAAGATGAAGTAGATTTTAAGTGGAATGCAATTGAAATAGAAAGTGAATTGTTTCTGTAACCTTGCCTTTGTTTTTTTTTTTTATCTCTGTCTTAGCTGAATTCTGTCAACTTCATCGCCATTGGTTATAAGAGCTGTTTAAATTCACCAGTTGAGAGATTCCAACCCTTCAAAGACTTATGTCTGGATTCTGTTTCTCTTGGTGTAGATACTAAATTTATCTCCAGATGAGTTTGCCTAGATACTAGATAATATCTCCAAATGAGTTTGTCTTGATACTAGATTTATCTCCAAATGTGTTTTTCTAGATAATAGATTTACCTCCAAATGAGTTTGTCTAGATACTAGATTTACCTCCAAATGAGTTTGTCTAGATAGTAGATTCATCTCCAGATGAGTTTGCCTAGATAGTAGATTCATCTCCAGATGAGTTTGTCTAGATTTACTTCCCAATGAGTACTCTTTTCCTTATAAGACCTAATGGGGGCCTCTGTAGTTTTGTGGTGAAAGCATTGTTCTCTATACAGATAGAGATCCAAGTGTTCCCAAGTCTAATTTCTGGTCAATACAGCCGGATCAAAAATGATGTCATCATAGTTTGCATCTGTGTAGAGTCCACCCCTAGAGTATTAAAACCAAAGTTTCTGTTTATGAATGCACATATTTAAAAATATCAAATGGAAAAAAGAAATTGTGTACACTGTAAATCCAGTTTTTATCATTTGTAGAAAAGTAGGTCATTGTGTGCGGGTGGGATGGATGACAAAACAAGAGAACGGCATGGACATAGATGTGTTATGTTTAGGCATATTCCCCAAACATGGAATCTAACTACCTTAGTGATGGGATGAAAAAAGGTTACATATGCAGAAAATCTTCCCATTGGTGAATCTCCAGGGTTTAGTCATGGAATGAAGAAGACGACGACCCAGTCGGGGGGACTTCTGGAGGTTGGTGATAACGGTTCCATTGTATTATCATATGGCTGTTTTCAGAGCATCCAGTTCCACAGCAGCAGAGGAGAGCTCCCAGCAGGCAGGGCCCAGCACCCACAGTAGACATGCCTCCTTGCAAGAGTTCAAACCTTCAGTGTCAAGGCCAGGGCCATCGTCAGAGTCAAGGTCACACACATCAGGACGGTCGTCGGAAGAGGACATGAGGACCTTAGCCAGTAAGACTTTATCATGTTGTCCTTGGGTGTGGCCACTGCAAGACTTCAATTGCATTGTCTTTTTGGTGTGGCCATCTGCATTTTGCAAGTTAAGGAAAACTGGAAGAGACAGAGATGGGCAAAATCAATTGGTCAGTCACCATAAGTGACTGTGAGCACAAATGCAGATGGGCAAATGGATATTTTAAAACTGAGTAGCCAGTCAGATGGCTTAAAAATCTGCTGTCTGCATTGACCATTTCTGTGAGAATTTCTGAAAACTGCTTTAATTTCAATTTGAAATGGCTGTTGACCTTGTCATTCTCACACGCTCCACACAAAGCTGATATGATTAGAAGTATTCCACTGGCTAAATAGACGGTTATTTGCTAAAGTTCAGAGGCCTGTGGTTAGTGTTACTTTGTCGGCTGTCATTTGCCTGTGACTTGAATTTTTATGGTGTCACTATATATCTTTATCACATTGCTAGTGCAGTCTTCACTCCAGTTTAGCAGTATGGAAAAGTCTGTACAATTCAGAAATTCTAGTTCAACATATAGCAGAGATCATGAGAGAGGTTAGATGGCAGAAAAAATAGCTAGGTAATACTGAGGGAGGTTAGATGCCAAAAAACATATAGCTAGGTAAGAATACATGAGGAGAGGGGTTAGATGGCCAGAAAAACATATAGCTAGGTAAAAATACATGAGGAGAGGGGTTAGATGGCCAGAAAACTATAGTAGTAAAAATACATGAGGAGAGGTTAGATGGCCAGAAAAATATAGTAGGTAAAAAATGAGGAAGTAAGGCAAAAAACATGCTAGTAAGATACATGAGGAGAGGGGTTAGATGGCCAGAAAAACATAGCTAGGTAAGAATACATGAGGAGAGGGTTAGATGGCCAGAAAAACATAGCTAGGTAAGAATACATGAGGAGAGGGGTTAGATGGCCAGAAAAGGACCCAGAGCATTGCCATGGGCATTGTAGAAAATGGTTGTCATCAATCAGCATTGCCCAGTGAGAAGACGGAGCTGCTTGGCAGGGATTTCCTGCTCATCTCTCAGTTCAAGCTGATCTTGATTTTGATGGTTGCTACTCTAAACAAGATGAAAAGAGTAAAAAAAAAAAAAAAAAAAAAAAGAGAAAAAGATCATACTCATATTAATCATGAAAAAGTGCTGTTTTCTTTCAAATCTCGGACTGGTGAAAATGTTTGATTTTTTTTTTTTTTTTGATCCACCAGGCTAGCTGTAGAGAACAACAATTCAAACTTCTCCTGCCCTGAAAGTCACCAAAAGCAAAGAGATTTTTTTTTTGCAGTCTCTGGGGAGTCAGGGAAAAATTAATATTTAATTATCTGAAAAGAGGAAAGAAGGTATGAACAGCTGGTGATTTAAAATGTATGTTGATCTGCTTGTCCTTGACAAAGGGGAAGCACTGGCATACAGGTTACAGTATACATCCAGTTTTCTTTGCCTGTATGAGATTATTCTCCCAACAAACACTTGCACAGTGTTAACATCCAACTGTTTGGGACGTTTGGAGGCAGCAGATAGTGGTCATGCTGCAAACATGTCTTCATTTGTGCACAGAGGTTGACTCCTCTCCCACAGGCTTTTTTTCCTTTCACAGTTTTTTCAAGGATGTCCTGGTTTACACATGTGTGTCAACTGTGCTGTGCTGCGTGTCTTAGGGAGAATGGTTCCCAGGCCAGCTGATGACACGGACAGCGAGAAAACGGAGGTTGAGGACGACGACGACGACGACGAAGGCAAGCAGAAAGTCCAGGTGAAGCAAGAAATGGACAGAACCAAGTCAGATGATGATGACGATGATGATGAGGGGGAGGAGGACGAGGACACGGAGATAGAGGACGACGACTCCAACGCCTCAGTTCCTGCCGTCAGACGGAAACCAGCCGTGTCCTCCTCCCGGTCCACCAGTCGCTCACAGCCTCTGCCTGGTCAGTGTCATGTGCTGGGCGTTTCTGTTTTTGAGGGGGGGGGGGGGGGGGGGGGAATTCTTCAGTTGTTTTTTTTTCCCCCAGAAATCTTTTTTTTTTCTCTCTCTTTTTTTAAACAGAAATCCGTTTCTCTACTTTCATGTGAAAATGGGGAGTTTGTGTTATACTCCCTGTTTGGCTAATATACTTACCATGTCAGACCATAGCATTCAACGGCAGTTAGCCAGCTCTGTCAGGCCGAATTTTTCCGTGGCCAATGCAGTCATAAGACAGTCACGTGATGTCACCCCACTTCCGGCCCCGGAAGAAGCCAGTGTCAACTTCCTATACGTCATTCAGCGAGGCCTGTGTGTATGGTAACCCCGAGAACCTTGGCGCCAGAGGGGAAGGTAGGGAGGGAATTAGAGTCTGACATGGTAAGTATATTAGCCAAACAGGGAGTATAACACAAACTCCCCATTTTGGCGTCATATACTGTACCATGTCAGACCATAGCAGAATTTAAAGGAATCGGAGGAGGGCGAGCGCCCTAGTGGTTCTTGGGGTTGACCGATATGGCTGCATTGGCCGCCACAAAGGAAATCCCCTTAGACCCATCAGCTCTGGTCATGCGGATATCCCTCAGGTAAAAATTAATGAAGGGATTTTCCGAACGCCAGTAGGCTGCCTCCAGAAGGTGGCGCACGGGAACAGAGTACTGGAACGCTGTGGAAGTGGCCAGTGCTCTGACCTCGTGGGCCCTGGGTGATAGGACAGGGAGATCCTTGTACGCCTGAGCGTAGGTAGATCTCACCGTCTTGGAGAGCCACCTGGAGATAGTTCCCGCCGAGATATCTCTAGTATTGTTGGGGTTAAGGGAGATAAGGAGTCGTCTCTGGGAGGAGCGCCTGGGGCGTGTGCGTTCCCAGTAGTACCTGAGACACCTGGAGGGGCAAAGGTCCATGTCTCCATCTTTTTCTCCCTTTCCCAAGATGTCCGTCAGGGAACGGATGACGAGGAAGGGAGAGGGGGTGCCCAGTTCCTGATTCTTTGCCAAGAACTCCGGAAGGAACTTGAGAGAGACTGAGCCGTCCCTGTGGAAGGCGATATCTCTGGGGTCACCGCTGAGGGCGTGAATCTCACTTCGTCTTCTGGCCGAGGCCAGGGTGAGGAGAAAGGTGGTCTTAAAGGAGAGGAGGTCAAAAGGAATAGAAGCAATGGGTTCAAAAGGGGGTTTTCTGAGGGCATCGAGGACCGTAAAAAGGTCCCAGAGGGGAATGCGCCTAGGGGACTGAGCTTCCCGTAGAGCAACTCCTCTAGACACCTCTCTGAGCAGAAAGTCATTGTCAAAAGAAGGGCCCCCCAGTTGACGAATGGTGGTGCAGATAGCTGATCTGTAGCCCCGAATGGAGCTAGCCGACAGCTTAAGGGAAGAGGATAGGTGGGAGAGGAAATTTCCTATTTGGATGTTGGAGGGGCAGTCATGGGGAACAGAGTTATCTGAGCACCAGGCTATCCATCTCTCCCAACGGTAGTTGTAGAGGGACTCGGTGCTGGCTCTGCGAGATGCCGAGGCTAAGTCCCGTAATCCCTGAGAGGCCCCTGCCCCGGCTAGTGTGTCTAGGACGGACTGGGGTCTGTCCGAGTGGGGGGTAGATGCAGATGTTCGCAGTTGGGCTGGCATAGAAGCCACGCGTGTAGGCGAAGCATCTTGGGATTGGAGTGAGGAAGACCTGACCGGGGTTGTCTCAGCATGTCCCAGCGAGGGCTGAGCCGGAGGGGGGGAACGTGGGTGAGGGACTTGAGGTCCGGGAACCAAGACTGGGTCGGCCACCATGGCGTTACGAGGATCAGCCTGGGTCTTTCCAGCCTCGCCTTCCTGATCACCTTGTGTAGGATGGGGAAGGGGGGAAAGGCATATGCCAGTAGGCCCGTCCAGGGGAGGGATAGTGCGTCGACTGCATACGCCTGGGGATCTGGAACGGGGGAGACGTACAGGGGCAGGCGATGGTTGAACCTGGTGGCAAACAGGTCGATCATGGGCACAAACCAATGCTCCCATACACCCGACAGGGTATGTCTGTTGAGGGTCCACTCCGTGTGGAGGAGAGACTTCGACCTGCTGAGGGAATCCGCCAGGATGTTGCGTTTCCCTGCTATGTGTCTCGCGCGGAGGGTGATTCCCCGCGCGTGACACCAGCGAAGGAGGGCCTCTGTCCTGAGGGAGAGGCCTATGGAGCGGGCCCCTCCCCCTTTGTTGACATAGCAAGCTACCGACGTATTGTCCGTGAGGAGGAGAACAAGTCGGTGCGCGACCTTGTGCTGGAATTGGAGAAGGGCTAGCCTGACCGCTTCCAGCTCCAAGATGTTGATGTGGAGGCGTGCAGTTTGTGAGTCCCACTCCCCCCGAGGCGTGACTGTCCTCCACGTGGGCCCCCCAGCCCAAGTTGGAGGCGTCTGTATAAAGTTCCAGTGGTTGGGTTGGGAGGGAGATGGGGACCCCGGTGGAGAGAGTGGCTGGAGTGAGCCACTCCTCCGTCGCCGAAATGAACCAGTGTCCTAGGGGAATGACCTGGTCCCAGCGGTCGGAGGTCTGCGACCAACGTCGGCGGAACTCCCTCTGAAGTTGGCGTTTGGGGACCCGCCCCAGGGGAATGAGGGGAGACAGGGACTCCATCATTCCTAGGAGGGAGGACAGGGTTCTGGCCGAGGTGTGGGGTGCCTGTGACAGGCGGGAGATGAGGTCCACTATGCGTGCAGACCTCTCCGGGGTCGGGGAGACTATCATGGAGATTGTGTCGCAACTCATTCCCAGGAAGGAGAACCTCTGGCTGGGAGTGAGTTCGCACTTGTTGGGGTTTGTGACAAACCCCAGTGTGGAGCACAGACTCAGGAGGCGGGTGGTGTGGGCTTGGCACTGGGCCCGGGAGGGGGCCAAGATGAGTCAGTCATCCAGATACACTAGGAGGCGGATGTCCTCCTGCCTGGCTAGGGAGGCCATCTCCTTGACAACCTTCGTGAAGAGGAAGGGTGCCAGTGAGAGGCCGAAAGGGAGGGCCCTGAACTGGAACACTCGGCCCTGCCAGACGAACCGTAGGAATCGTCTGTGGGCCGGGTGAACCAGGATCTGAAAATAGGCGTCCTTCAGGTCTATGGATGTGGCCCAGTCGAGATGATGGATGGAGTCTCGGATCTGGGTGGGGGTCTCCATCTTGAACTTGGTGGGCCTGAGGAACTTGTTGAGGGGCGAAAGATCTAGAATGGGCCTCCATCCTCCCGAGGCTTTTGGGATCACAAAGAGGTGAGAGTAGAAGCCGGGGTTTGGGTGGGAAACCTCCGAGATGGCCCCTTCTTGGAGGAGCTCTTGGACTTCCGTGCGAAGAGCTTCTGCTTTGGCGGGGGAGGGTTCGTTGGGGGAGGGAGGGGGAGATAGCATGAGGGGGGGACGCTCGTGGGCCCAAGGAAGGCGAAACCCTTCCTGTAGCACCGCCACTATCCAGGGGTTGAGGCCCATACGTCTCCACTGGTGGGCATGCCGGGAGAGGTTGCCCGCCAGGGGGGGCGAGGGTCTGGGCTGGTGGGTGGGGGATAGGGCGAGGGGGGGGTGCTACCTGATCTAAGTCCCCCTCGGGCTGTCTCCCTAGTCAGCTCCGGGAGCGTGACTGTTGGCCGAACCGAAAATTTTGCTGATGGGGTTTCGGCTTAGGCCTGGGGAGAAGATTAGGTCGCTTGGCGGGCCGTGCGGTGCGGGAAGGCGATTGCCTGGGATAGGGTCTGTGCCTGGGGAAGGAATGAAGTGGGGGTCTAGCGGGGCGTTGCAGTGGCCTGGGCGCAAAGGACACAGCCTGCTTGCGTTCCTCAACTGCTTGTGCTATGACGTCAGCCGAGTAGTCGCCAAAGAGCGACTGGTCCTGGCCCGGGATGCATCGCAGGGCTGCCTTAAGCGTCGGGGAGAGAGAGGTCCGCGCCAGCACGGCATCTCTCGCGACCAACAAGCAGTTGAAGTGGCTTCTGGCTGCGCTGTCCGCCGCAGCCGAAAGGTGATGCGAAATCCTGTTAACTAGGTGTCGCATGAAAGGATCGCTGAACAAGCGAGAGTCAGGCTCTTGGTGCGCCTCAGAGCCCGAGTCCCCCGGAACTGGGATGGCACCATCGTCCTCTGGCCATAGAGCCTCCGCTCGCTGAAGGAGCATGCCCAAGTAGGTGTGTCCCGCCGTGGTGTGGAGGATGCCCATCCTGGCTACTCGGTCCCATTCCTTTAGGTTCTTAAAGGAGATGGTGCCGGAAGTAGGGGGGGGGACAGGTGGGGGATCAACCGACGGTCCGACTGGGAAATGCCCATCTCCCTGGTCACGGGATTGTCCGTAAACAAGGAGGCGACTGAGGGGTTCTTGCGGTCCCCGAGGAGGAAACCGACCTGGGCTGCATGTGGGGCCGAGAGGGGTCCCTGTCCTGGCGGAGGGACGGCATGCGCACCCCTGGCGCGAGTTGCTGGGCCTTCCCAATTGAGGAGAGGGACTGGGGGGCAACGATCTTTGGTCTAGATCGCTGGGCCGGGGGGGGACCGGCGAAATGGGAGAGGGAGAGAACTTCGTCAGCGGGTGCGGCCTCCCTCCTAACGAGGTCTGGTCGCCACCGTTCTTTCGTGCGGACATCGTACAATGAGGTGGAGGCTAGCTCCTCCTCATCGTCCGCCTCAGGGAGGTACTGGTCCTGAAAGGGTTCGTAGCACCCGTCATCAGGAGGTAAGTCGAGGGGTGCCTGTAGTGTGTCCCCGGTGGCCCTATAATCGGCGGCCGGGACATCGTCCTGCCGATCGGACAGCGCCCGAGGAGGGAGACCAAGGTCGACCCAGGCAAGTGAGGCCGGGTGCCACATTCGACCATATAGCTGGTCGTGCTGGGTGTTGGCGTTAAGCCACTGGTCTCTCTCGGGGGCATAGAGCCACCGGTCCCCGGGGAGGTAAACAGGCTGTGGCGGCCCTGGGGTGTGGGCAGAAAGTCCCCGGGGACCCGGGTAACCTGAATCACTGTTGGGGGGGTCTTGAGAGGCCGTGGCCTGTCGTCCCCGTCCAGGTCCGTGCACTGCACCATACACGTCCTTGGAATGGGCCTGGGAGGGCCATAATGGTACGGAGGAGGATGCGGAAGTCGAGCCCCCAACCCGTGAAAGTGCGGATTGGTCAGGATGCGGTCCCGTGTTCCTCCCCCTGGAGGAATATGTCAGGTTACCCTTGGTCCCGCTGGTAGATCCTCCCCCCGGAGGAGCGGGACCGCGGACGTTGCCCAAATGGGGATCCGAAAAGGTCGGCTCCCCAACGTCCAATACCCCTAGGGAAGAAGGTGACGTTCGATCGGGGTAGGTCGACCGTCCTTGTGCATGGGCACGGCCGGGCCCATGGCGCGGCGTGCCCGCACGCCCAGGATTATGGACACCACCGAGGTCGTGCGTCGGGGTGACCATAAGGCTGCTTCCGGAGTCGAAGCGCTCCTCGAGCTCAGGTGTTGGCTGCACCTGTGCCCGGTGGGGCCGAGCGCTATGAGTGCACGTATCAATTTTGGGGGAAAAAGAGATACGTGACTCATCAAGGCGAGTGACGGATGGTGATTCCATCCCAGATCCGTCACCCGTGCTGGTCCGCGGCTCGGCAAGGTGCCCGGGGGCCGAGATTCGCGTGACTCAGCATGATAGTTAGAAGTCTCCGCGCGAGTCCGTAGGCTAGAGGGCAAGCTGGCCGATGGAGAAGGGGTGGGGGAGGGCGAATTCCGTTGGCTAGTCTTTGCTCGGCAGGGCCCCTTGAGGGGAGCCTTGCCCTTAGACTTTCTGGGCAGCACCTTGAGGGGAGCTTTGCCCTTAGACTTTGCAGGCAGATCAAATGAAAGGCATTTTGAAATGGTGGCCGCTTGCCTATCAGCCTTGGGACGCCGCGGTCGTGCGTCCGTCGGTTTGGTAGACGAGGAAAGATCACGCGTCCCTTCCGCGGAGAAGTCGTCTCTGTCTACCCGAACCGTACGTTCATCAGTGCGAACGGAATGCTCCGAGATGGAATCGACCCGCGGGTTCTCCGGGAAATTGAGCGAACTCCGAGCAGTGGAGTGTGTCGACACGGCGGTGTCCTTCACCATGTTGGGCACAGGTGGATAGAGCAAACCCGGAACACACGACCGCAAAGAGGAGACAAGGTGGCCGATCGAGAAAATCAATTAATCTCGATCGTCCGTGTGGTGTCGTGCAAAGTGCTCGAGAGATCGACTGAAAACTCGAACTACCCGTACACGCCACCGGTAGTGTGACTAGTATGGCTGTTAATAGCAATCTCTACACGTGGAGTATCACTGTGTATAGGTGTGATAGTTCTTGGGCACTAAATCTTAATAAGCAGATCAGTGTCACGCACCCTTACTCGAACACGTTCTACCTGTGATGGGTAAAGAGTACAGGTGTGATAGTTATTGAGCACTAAACCTTAATAAGCAGAACCAGCACAAAATGCGTGCTGAACCCGAGGCTCGGCAATATGGTGGGGGAACACGACCGGCGAGCGGTGCCGACGATCGCGAGTAACAAAGTCGCGAGAGTGCCGGTAAAAGAGACAAATCTTTTAATAAATACGCTCCCACCAAGAGCCTCACACGGCAAGAATACTCAGGGTCTAGTGCAAGCCACAACTGAATCAAGTATAGAAACAAAACACAGCAATCTTAACACAAAGGCAAGTATAGGCGAGACAGAGCACAAGACTTATCTTGCTCTGACGGCAGGCCGAAGATGAATGACGTATAGGAAGTTGACACTGGCTTCTTCCGGGGCCGGAAGTGGGGTGACATCACGTGACTGTCTTATGACTGCATTGGCCACGGAAAAATTCGGCCTGACAGAGCTGGCTAACTGCCGTTGAATGCTATGGTCTGACATGGTACAGTATATGACGCCAAAAAAGAAAACTTGAAAATGCTGACACTCAAATGATTATTTCCTTCATGTCCTGTTAACTCAGTAAAAAGACTTTTTTTTTTAACCGGCACTATACTATTGTGCATATGCTTGTGGCTTACTGTGTATACTGTTAATTGTGAATGATTCATGATCTCATTAAATTAGATTTGAAAACGATGTGTCTTTTTTTCAGCTGTTTCCAGACCGTTCATTCATGCCACAGAATTCCTCACAGGATGCCAGATTTGTTTTAGATTTAAAAGAAAAATTCTAAGGGAGAATACTCCTGGGCAACCCTAGGTTTCCCTTTTTCCCCACCAATTCCCACTGTTGCTTCATTTTTACTTCATCCATTGTTCTTGTGCTGTCTTTTCTTCTCTATCCTGATAAAATCTTCACAGAGCAGGGGACATATTTCTTAAAGGTTATTTAATCATGAGTTTAGAACTTGTCTTGAATTACAGGATCACCAGGGTTGTGTGTGTTTGCATGCATGATGTAACAGGCTATTGTTATACTGTATGCTGAAAATAGAGATTGTATAACGCAGTGTCATTCCAGATATTCTACAACTTAAGGTGTTGTGAGAGCAGCATGCACAAGTGTGGGTGAAATAAGGACTTCAGGCATGTCAGTTGTCCCCATTTCAGTGGATTTCTGGGTTGTTTTTTTTCCAGTTGACTTCCTCTTTGTCTTTTTCTGGCAGAAGTCCTCTGAACCCCCCCCCCCTCCCCCCCCCCCCCCCCCACCCCCCCCACAACACACACGTACATGCACACAACCACCGGTACTCCACAACACACACACACACACACACACACGACTTTTTTTTCATCGATGAATGAAAACATGTTGAAAATATGTTCAAAAGCAACAAATCTGCTATTTTATGAAGTGAAACAGGTGCTCAAGAGCACTGCCTGTCTCTTTTTTCCCTCCTTTAATCGCACCTTTCACTACTCCCAACTGCAGTCATCTAGGAAGCTGTCATGCCTGGAGGTCTCATCCATCAAATTTTGACAGTTATGGCCCTTTGGACTATTTTGACTTTCTGATTGAAACTCTTGGTGATCTGTATGAGGGATTTCTTTTACATTTGCTTTGAGACAACAGTAAGTTAACTTTTGTCTGTCTGTATTTTTCTTCACATCATGGGCATGAAAACTGATATTAACTGCATGTCATTTTCGTTTCTACAGCCCGTCCTGCCACTCCTTCCAGTGACCAGAAATCCTACCGCACCAGGGCCAAGACGGGGTCTCTGCGACCTAAACGTTACATCTCCTCTGACGAAGAGGATGACAGAGATGTGCGGAAAAACAGCAAGCGAGCACCGTCGCATTCATCCCGAGATTCATCATTCCAGCACGACATCGAGGAAGAAGCTGACATGACCACAGAGAGCAGCTCAGACTCTGAAAGCACATCAGACACTGACAACAGCACCAGCAAGCAACGAAAACAGCTCTCAAAGTTAGTTCGTAGCAAACGTAAGAAAGCAGCATCCAAAAGCAGAAGGCAGACCTCCAAAAGCAAAAGAGCTGTCCATGCAGAGTCACCAAGTGACGAAAGCGATAGTGACAGTGACAGTGAAACGGAAGAAAGTGACTCGGACAGTGACGACAGTGATGAGTGTCCACGTAAAACTCAGCCCCGAAGGCGTGCTGAGGTAGACATTGACACACAAACATCTAGCAAAAAGCCTCCCGGCTCAGGAAAACGCACAACGCGAAATCAGGGAAAACGCACATTCAACTATCTGGAAGACTCTGGTGACGAGTATGAAGACGATCCTTCCTGTGTGTCCGTCAGCAGTCGAGGACGCGTTCGGAGAATGACGAAACGTGCCCGGGCAAACAGGGTGGATGACTGAATCACATGTGTGACTAAATGTGCTAGTGTGAGTCGGATGGGCAGTCGCGATCGTTCCTCAGGAAAACCCAGAAATGAATGCATGTTGTGAAACAGGAGTGTCAGCATTGGAAAGGTGCATTATGGCATCGGCATGCAAGCTGACATGCCCTCACGACAGCATTTGTAAAACTTGGAATAATTTTATCCACGTGTCCCCAATCCATGCTGCTGTTGCCTGGTGTAGACATGGGGGAGATTCAAAGCAGCTTTGTGTCGGATGTGGTTGTGTCGGTGGGAGGGAAGAAACAAACTCGAAAGAGAGATGCGGAGATTTCTACAGCGTACGGGGCGAGTCTTTTGCTGCAACTTGTTGAATGGCGCAGGGGTTTACCCAGTTCTTCCAGTGCATTTGTATGAACATTACTGTCAGTGTGCGTGGACGCATGTCTGAGCATGTGTGTATATTGTTTGCGTATGAATGGGACAGATTGACCGTATTTGGATGTGGTGTATTGGTGTAGTTTGCAGCTGAGAAAGAGCCTCATTAAAATACACACTGGTTAGAAAGCCACGGTAGCAGAACAAGAAAGTGGTTCCCACTATCAGTGCTGGTTGCAATCAAAAGAGCATATACAATCCCCGCAGATAAACTGCTCATTGATTTATTAAGTAGTATAATGAACCTCGGTGCAGGTGAAGATAGTACATCATAGTCATACATTTGATACCAGAATTGGTGGGATGTATGTTTGCTTCAGCATCAAGAGTCCAAGCCCCATGAATTTGATCTTGCAGAGGGCAGTCTCCTCTTCACCTCCACCCCTCTTGCCAGGGGCTGCCTGGCATCAGACTTGTTCCAGATCAGCGGTTTGATGCCCACTGGAAACACCAGGCTGGAAGAGATTTCTCCTTGGATGTAACACAGGTGCAGACTCCAGTCCCTTCCGATGAGACTTCAAACTGAGCTCCTGTGTGTTGAAGCATGCATAATGAAAAGTTGCACACACTTTAAGTCTCATTCCACCTTTCAGAGAAGAGTAGGCCCTCATGTGCCTGTTGGGTGCATGATATGAAAATAGAACTCGGTGCACATTGGTGTTGTGACCTCATCTGAATGACTAAATCATTACATGAGGATACCTCAATGGTGAGGTTTAAAAAATGGTTGCCTTCACAAAAATGTCACAAACAGTGAAGCTGTCAGTCCTTGGCAAGGAAGGAAGAAAGAAAGACGCGTGCTGCCCATAGCACTGTCAAAGAAGTGTTGGTCTTCATGCTGGTCTTTAATGAGACAGCAGATCACCCATAGCACTGTCAAAGAAGTGTTGGTCTTCATGCTGGTCTTTGATGAGACAGGCAGATCACCCACAGCACTGTCAAAGAAGTGTTGGTCTTCATGCTGGTCTTTGATGAGACAGGCAGATCACCCATAGCACTGTCAAAGAAGTGTTGGTCTTCAGGCTGGTCTTTGATGAGACGGCAGATCACCCACAGCACTGTCAAAGAAGTGTTGGTCTTCATGCTGGTCTTTGATGAGACGGCAGATCACCCACTCAAGGCACTGTCTAAAGTCAAGTGTGTTGGTCTTCATGCTGGTCTTTGATGAGACGGCAGATCACCCACAGCACTGTCAAAGAAATGTTGGTCTTCATGCTCATCTTTGATGAGACGGCAGATCACCCACAGCACTGTCAAAGAAGTGTTGGTCTTCAGGCTCATCTTTGATGAGACGGCAGATCACCCACAGCACTGTCAAAGAAGTGTTGGTCTTCAGGCTCATCTTTGATGAGACAGCAGATCACCCACAGCACTGTCAAAGAAGTGTTGGTCTTCAGGCTCATCTTTGATGAGACAGCAGATCACCCACAGCACTGTCAAAGAAGTGTTGGTCTTCATGCTCATCTTTGATGAGACAGCAAATCAAGGTCCCTTGCGTTAGCTTTGGGAAAAAAAATCCACATCAACAAAGAAGTTGTATCTGGCACAAATCTGTCGAAATGTAGGAAGAGCAAGCTCACTTTCCCAGAAGAAATCTGTTGTGATGAAAACAGTTGCGTTTGTTTCTGTAACACATCCACATCACATTTTCAGGGTGTAATGAAAGCATGCTCAGTTTGTACTGTCATGTGTCTTTTGTACCCTCCTCTACAGCGAAGAAGTTCTAGATAAACAATGTGGAGTTTCTTCTCAATCTAAGAATCTTTGAAAATTTCTGGCAAGGTTGCCTGCTGGCTTAATCCATGTAGTTGAAAGTATCCTTCTGCTTTTCACTTTCATATCCGCTGAAAGGAATGTGAGGTGGCTTCAGCTGCTGACAAGAACAAGAAGAGCTGATTCAGAAAAAAAAAACTTTCATAGTTTTTCCGGATTCATAGTTTTTCCGGATTATGCTTTTTTTTTTTTTTTTTTAGAAAAATTTTAGCAAAACTAATAATCAAGCAGGAGAATCATATAATGGGGAAAACCTTTTTTTAAAACCATATTCCACAAAAGAAAGTTTGCTTTTCTTCTGAAGAAGTCTACATATCAGAGTGTTTGCGCTGTGATGCTGATGCCCAGTGGTCTGTTTGAACTTGTGCCTGGTCGGCTCATGACTAGACCATTTAGCAGGTATGAAACACCACCTTCTACGTCATACAAGACTGAACTAGTCCAGTATCCAAATATCTTTCAGATTTATCCACAAAATTAAATTTATGCAAGACCTTTGCTACTTGTGCAGAGCAACTAGATTGCAATACTATTCAGAGGCATGTTATGAATAAGCACAGAATTTTACCATGTATGAGAGGCATAATGCAAATATTTCAACAAACTGTTTGATGAAGAAGATGAACTGTAAAGACATAGATCTCAAATCAAGGTCTACTAGTCCTCAACTATATGCTTTGCAGATATAAGGCATTGAGTGTGTGAAACTGCACGCATAGTAGTTAGTAATGATATTGAGGTTGTGGAATTGAAATGGTGAAAGAGCATGTGGAATTTTAGCAAGTAGAATGATAATAAAAACTTTAAGCCCAAGTGCCATGGTCATTGTCGTATAAAAACAATGCTTGAGTATGCATGTGTATTTGTATGTGTATTATGTATGACTATTGGCACGGTTGATTGCTTTGCTTTGATTTGATTTTTGCTGTTTTTTCTTCTTTTTTTTGTGTGTGTGTTGTTCTAACTTTTGTTTCTGTCGTTCGACATTACGGAAATGAAAGGCTGTGAAAGGTATGACTGATTTTGATTAATTAAAATCCTCTTGAAACTGTTTTATAATTTGATCATAATTTGAAACAAAGTGCATGTGAAGAACTGAATTAATGTATATACATATGAAATACCTTGGCAATATAAAGTAATAAAGGAAAACAAAATAGAGGAGGGGGAAAGGGGTATGTAGTCAGTCACTGGTGAGAATTATTACACACGTTTTGAGATGGAGTTCAGTAGCTGGTGAGAATTATGACACACATTTTGAGATGTTAGTTCAGTCGCTGGTGAGAATTATGACCAGAGACTGTGAGATGGAGTTGACAGTTGATGAGATTGATAACAGTAGATAGTAAGATAGAGTTGACAGGTAGTGAGTATGATGACTTCACACTGTGAGGTAGTGTTGACAGTTGATGAGAATGATGACAACACATTGTGAATTGTTGGTAAGTGGTGAGACTGATGATAACAGACATGAGATAGGAGTTGACCGGCAGTGAGATGAATGACACTGACAGCAGGCTATGAGATGGGAGTTGACAGCTGATGAGAATGATGACATCAGACTGTGAGATAGAATTGACAGGTTGTTAGTATTACAGCAACAGTCTGTGAGGTGATGTTGACTACTGGTGAGAATTATAACAGACTCTGCTAGAAAATACTGCATTTTCTTGGAAACAGCGTTCAGCAGAACTTCTTCTTCTTCTGCGTACACAGGCTGATACTCCTGCAGACACTCCCAATATGGACAGACAAGTATTACTCCATTCTGCCCAACAAAGGGAGTGGAGTTTTGTGTGTATGACCGTTTTTTATCCCGCCATTAAGGCAGCCATACTCCATCTTCGGAGAAATTCAGCAGAACAAGTGTAGTCAAGAATAGGCAAGAGTAGTCTCCCTTTCCATAATGCAGATGAAAGTCATGGATGTATGGCAGGATTTTGAAGAAAAAAAAAGATCTTTTTGTCAAAAATCCAACTGATACATCAGTCTGATTCTCTTACAGGAATGATTAACTGCCCCTGAGATTTAAGTGGATTGCTCTTTCCTTCCTTTTTATGTCGCTAGGCATTTCACAGATTTTTATGTGGAAGCCATTTTCTCAATACCTCGCCATTTCTGAGTCGGTGTTGTTGTTATAGCCCAGCAACAAACACAATATAGAGTGTCTGCATGTAGTGGGGAAGGGTCCTGTCTAGACAAAGACCAACAATGACAACCATCTGCAAGACAGATACACAGGGACGCCAACTATTCCGATTTCATCATATTTTATGGCTACTGGTAGCAAATTTCCTCCTCAGTCAAGGTCCCAATTGGTCTGGCGAGTTCATTTTTGAATAGATAGGGTTATTCACCCGCTTTCTGTTTTCAGCCGCATGGTAGTTTGCAGGACACATGGTATATTGGGCACAGATTAGGAGAGCAAGTCATGCTTCTAGTCTTGAGTGATGAAGCCGAACCAGAGCAAGTCCAGTGAATTGTCACACTGAACCTGCATTGAGTGGACCAATCAGTTGATTGTTGCTTTTTTTTAAAAAAACAGGAACAAATGTAACTTTCTTCTTTGTCAAGTTATCTTTGACGTCTTCCTCACTGTATCAAGAATTGCAGTGGAGAAGGTTCTAATTTGATAAAGCCACCTAGTGCTGTGCATTTAGCTGCAACTGTGAAGCAGCAGCTCGCGGGGAGAAATTGTGGCCATCTTTTTCCTGAAACGTTCTTATGCATAGTGCTATTCATCCTTGGGAGCTTGGCTACAAGTTGTGACAACAACAGAATTTGACTTTGTTCCACTTCAGATGAATACATGCATCGTTGATCAGGTCAATGCATCTGGAGGTCCGCATGTTTTTGAAAACTTGAAAATGTTTTTTTTTTTTAATTTGTTCCTGCAAATAATTTAGAGGGGTTGGCATCTGTGTGTCCAGCAATTTGTAACATGAACTATGGACATTGTTGTGGTGGGTAAAACTAGGTCATTATGAGGTCATCAGTCACACTGCTTGATTTTTCATGCCCAGCCTGAAAAAAAATTAATGGAAAAAAAAAACCGGTCAAATGCACCCCCCTCCCCCCCCCCCCCCCCCCCCAAAAAAAAAGCCATATTGGCAGACACTTCAAAATACATCATCAATAGGATGTACATGGTATAGAGCAATTTCAAATTTTGAATCGAAACAGAATTTTCTTCAGTATAATTCGCATCATTGCCAACTTGTCTGCTAGTTCCTGATGAAGGGTGTAGTCACCCCGAGTCAGCATTTCCTTCTCAGTTAGCCGAGACTGCTTTCCTTTCCAGTGGTGGTGAACAATGGCTGTCCAGCCTGTCAGTAGTTTACAACAGGGAAATTTGTTCACAGGTTCTCCTTTCGTCCAGTCTGTCAATAGTTACAACAGGGAAATTTGTTCACAGGTTCTCGTTTCCTTTCTAGTGGTGGTGAACTATGGCTCTCCAGTCTGTCAATAGTTACAAGGAAATTTGTTCACAGGTTCTCCTGCAGACCTCAGGGTTCCACAGTTCTTCCTGACATTTCTCCTCTCTTGCATCACCCTCGTCCCTGTACTTTCACCCCCTTTCCATACAAATGCCTGGCGTTACATGTACATCTAAGCGATTATTGAAAAACAAACTTTTTATACGCCCGTAAAAGGATTGATAAGTACAGCAAGTTTTCACAATATTCAGGCTGTAGGATAAACAAGGACCAGAGGACAAGGCAATTCCTCAATTTTGATTCAACCACGTTCTGTCCCTGTCTCTCTCTCTCGTATGGTGGTTTTTGTTGGGTTTTTTTGTGAATGGCTTAGTTGACATTAAACGAATGCTTTCGATTCAGTACTGATGATATATATATATATATATGTTGATAACAGCAGTAGTCTTCTTATATGAAAAATGAACAGTTTATAAAACTGGATCTGTGCCATAGATGTGCCAGTATAAAAGAAGTACAGTCAATAGTGATGAAAAAAGATTGTGCTTTTTTTCCCCAGTGACGATCTCCAAAATGTAGATTCTCACGAAACCAGTAATAAACTTGTCTTTCTAGGCTGGCCATTACTTCTTCATAGCCCACATTACAGGGGGATAAAAGAAATATATTTCACATGTACATGCATGCTCATGCACTCGTAGGAAAAGAACCCATAGCAATCTCATCAGTGTGACTTCTGATTGAAAAGTATTGAGGGTTTTTTTGTTGTTGTTTTGTAATGAAGAAGTGAAAATGAGACTTGTCAGAATGTGACTGTAATCCGTTGTTTATGATCCATATTCACGAAGGCAGCAGTCATTTTCAAATGTATCAATGTTTCATTTCAAAGTCCAAAGATGACCCAATCCCTCCCATACCCCCCAACTCCTTCCCCTCCCAGATGCCTCTCTCTTCACCGCATTCCCCTCCCACACCCCTCCCTCTCATTCTTCACAATCTGTTTTATTGGTTCAACAGTGTTATCAGGGAGATAGAAAAAAAAAAGGCCTTGGTTTTATCACTGCTTGATGAACCAGTGAAGTTTGATATACAACAGTTTCATGTGTTGTCACTTCACTGACAATCTGTTCTGTTCTGACTTGTGTGTAAGAAATGTGACTATGCTGTGGAGAAGTTATGAGGTGTCATAAAGGATGTTTGTGCATGTAATATGTTGATGTGAGAGATGATTTAATATGTGTCACGTGGAAACTAGGGGTTTTTTTCTTATGATTTAACATGTTCAACGTGGAAACAAAGGTTGGTTTGAGGTTTTGTGTGTGTGTGTGTTTTAAGGGGAAGGGGGAGTCTTTTGTGTGTGTGTGTGTGTGAAAATTGGGAGGTGGATTTTTTTTTTTAACAAAGTTGTATACAATGGCATAATATAACTTTCCTTGATCTAAAACTTAGACAAGCTGATGATATCGCTGCCTTCATTCCTGCTTTTAATGTACAATATAGTTGATATTAAAGGACACTGGATTCTGGAGGCATTAAAATGACTGCAGAAAAAAAACCAGTCAAACACACACACACAAAACAGAAGCTGTGCTACTGATTATACACACAGTGAGTGAATTCTCACATAATTATAAGCCTTCTCAGATTCTGTTTAAAGATATTTTTCTACTGTCATCTGAAGACTTTTCCCCCACGGAATTTTCTTCTTTCTTTTCTTTTTTTTTTGTTTTTTGTCCAGTTTCCACATAAGTAGGACTCTCTTCCATTCAAGACCTGATAATATTTAAAGGCTGTTAGATGTCACTGTCATGGAGATTCACTGTATTACAATTTCTTTTTATAGTTCACACAATTTGATTAGAATGTTTGTTAATCAACTTGCATGTATTTTTACTGCCAGTGTGAAGCGCATGTAAATGGTTGAGCAAAAAAAAAAAAGAAAATAGCCTGGTGAATTGTGCATGAAATCAGCATGTTTAGGAAGACATGTTCAGCTCGGTGCAGAGAAAGTATTTTGTAAATGTTATTGAGGTAATGTGAAGGGTGCTTAATTTTGTGTCATAATTAGGGGGGGGGGGGGGGAGCTGAGTAAACCAAAAACAAAGACGGGAGGAAGTGTGCGTGTGTGTGTGTGTTTCGGGGGGGGTTACATTTCCATAAACCCAGAGTGTGTACCTATCTTTTATCTACAGGGTTGGGTTGCTACATTCGCTGTTTGATAAACAGTTTAAAGAACTAAGGTCCGGAGAGCATTGGGAGTGTAATGCGTGCATCAGAATCGCAGAGGAAGAAGCCCAGTTCATCGAAACACCAGACAGGATGACAGTCAAGGCAGTGAGTTGGGTGAAATCTCTAGGATTAATTAATGCCAGTTTCAAATTTCAATGCAAAGCTTCTTTACAGTAAGAGGGTATAACTGCACACAGTTGAAGTATTCCAAGAGAGAGAGAGAGAGAAAAGAAAAACAATGAGGAGAAATGAACAGCATACTGTTGCACAGGGAAAAGAACCATCAACAGGATATTTGCCAGCGTTGCGTCAAAAAGGGAAAGGTAATGAGGGAGTGACAAATACCGATTTTACTCTCATCCTCTCCCTGTTGCCCTTTTTATTATAGTTTATACCAACCAATTCTTGGACCAGTTAGCTAAGCTGCTGCATTTCAGACACTTTCAAAGGGAATGGGAATCTGGCCATTGCAGATTTTGCTCTGAGAAACTGTGGAATGGAGGAGGAATGCATATCTTTTTGAAACTGGGGATAAATATTCATCTTTTGAAACTGAGAAATATTCTTTACAGAAAAATATTGTGGGAGTCCAGACCACTGGAATTGTCCTTTTTCTAACTTATATTTTGATTTGTTCAGTTTTCTATCTCTTCTGTGTCTACAGTTTTTGAACATTTCTTTGATTTTTTTTTCTTTTTTTTATTTAAGTTCTGTTTTCTATCTCATTTGTGTCTGCAGTTTTTGAACATTTCTTTGATTAATTCTGTTTCATTGAGAGAAGTGTGATGGTCCATTGTCATAATAAAAGCTCAATGAAATATACATTCTGTGTGTGTGAGGGGGTGGGGGAGTGTGTATGGTGTGATGTGTGTGTGGTGTGATGTGTGTGTGTGTGGTGTGATGTGTATGTGTGTGTGGTGTGATGTGTGTGTGTGTGGTGTGTCTTGGGACACATGATCTACACATTATCAATCAAAGCAGAAGCAGCTATGAAAGCAGTGAACCCCCTGACTGCCAAAGAGTTGTTGCCTCTCTGAACTCCTGCATGCTGAACCAAAAGCTGAATTTCTATGCCACCTCTCTACTGTGAAAACAGCCCAGACACTTGACCCCCACCTCCCAAAAAAGCCAATCCTCATGCTGTATTGATAGCACTGAGATGGAAACCAATGCGCTTCCATTACTCTGCCTCCCGCATGGCCAGTGAATGAACAAAATGCTTGCACCACACACCCGAAAGTGGGTGACCATACTTCAAGTCCTCATCTAAGACACCAGTTATAAGAAAAATGTCCCATGAACATGTCACAGTGATTCTGAGAACAAGAGGTTCAAATTTTACAGATTAAATATTAGCTTGACAGAAAATCACAAGGGGAGGAGGGGGCATGCAAGGGAGGGAAGTAACAGGGTCAGGAGGCAAGCACTGCAATGACATGCCAAAGTTTGGAATTTGAAAGAGTCCATGACAGCTAAATTTAGACAGGCATCTGATGGTGATAAAGATCTGAGGAAATACCATAGATGTAAAGAAGGCTAATGATGCACTCCACTGAATCAGCAAAGTTTCTTTGAAATGTCATGAGTAAGGCTGTGACTTTGAAGTGAAAAGGAAGCAGAAAAGTCACAATCCATCCACCAAAACCATGCATGTACTTCACACACTAAAGGTTTTTCATAATCACAGTACTCCTAGCTTTAGGCCAGTGACAGATAAAAATCTGCCACATATAAAATTTTCAATGCTATCCTATTTGTTGCTGGATAAGCTAAAAACTGGCGGAACCCATGTGTTAGTTAAAAGAAAAAACCTTTGTCCCATGTGAGATCGAACCAAAGGCCCAGAAATCCCTTTGCTTCCTAGGTATATTGCTTTATCAGTGCACCTATTTCCCCAGTGTAGTCCTGAAGTTCATAATACAATCTAAGTACAAACTGACAGTTTGTTGAATATGTCCCCAGTTTGTTTTTCAGAGTTGTCACACTCATTTACAGTTTTTATAATTGTAGTGTAACTAGCCACACAGCCTTCTTAGGTCTGTAAAACATGAACAAAATAAGATCACAGCCTGAAAAAACATTGCAACCTCAAAAAGCAGCAAGCATCAAAAAACACACACACACACACACACACACACACATACACATACACACACACACACACACACACCTGGCTTGCTATACGTTGTAAAAAGATCACAAAAATATGCAAAGACTATCTAAACAATGACCAAAGAATGGGTTACAAAGGCAAAAAAAACCAAAAAACAGTGGGCAATGCTAAAGATAGGCAAAAATTTAAACAAACAAAAACAAAACGAAACAAAAAAAGAAAATAAGGGGAAAGTCGAAGAACTTCAGAAAAGATATAATTACAGGCAGGAAATTTCCTAATGGCATGGACATAACTAGCACCAATAGAGCAAGAATGTCACAGATTTTGATATTATGCAGTCAAAATTATGTGTTATTTCACATGACAACAGTGTTCTGGTATTGTATTTAAGTATTAATTTAACTGCATCCTGACAGTAAAGTTCATGTTTTACCCTTTCCGTTTATAACAACAGGCTATCACGTTCGTATTTAGAGACCTATGAAATAGAATTTTCAAAATTATGCACCAGTAAGGAGAGCAGTCAATACATAGCATCTGCCAGGAAAGAAGAAAGTCAGTACATGCAGGGAACAGATGGGTGACAATCTAAGAAGAAGCCTAGCTCCAACAAATGCAGGTGTAAACAAGTATTGTCCAACCAACAAACAGCTCTGCAGCCTTCTTGGGAGGGGAAGCAACTCATGTAAAAATTGCCCAACCCTTAACCATAAGCAAACGAATAGTCTCACAGATAGGGATGCAGATCTTGAGCACTTTTAGCCATCCAATGCAGGTATATCATCCTCTCACATGTTTTATATTTCTTTGTGAACAGATTTTTTTCCTTTGCTGTTTTAATCAGTGTTACACCTAAAGATTATAAGGTTCAACAACTTGCTCACTGACCCTACAACCCATCCTGTTAAATCAGATGAAGAAAGGCTAGTTTCACAGTGAGGTGACTCAAGGCGGAAATTGAAACAAATTTTTTAAAGAATGTTAATGATTCCACACGACAATATGGACAAAACTGCCTTGTAATCTGTTTGTCCATATCATCTCGCAGAATCATTAACATTTCTTTCTGAAATTAGATGAAGGAAGCAGAAAACCTGTGAGTCTCCAAAATAATGTAAAAAAAAAAAAATTCATTGTGGAACTTCCAGCTGTGGATGTGCCAAATGGTAAGGAGCTTAACCCTCACGAAGTGAACCTAAGATTCTTTACAAAACACAGAGCTAGAACATTCAATCACTAGAGAATCAAGAATTGTTTCAATTCAAAAAGAAAAATGATCCGTTGCTTGTGCCCTATTTGCATGTTTGGATTAAACAAGAAAAAACCCACTTATAAGTGTCAATGACCAAAGCAAGCCTTCCTCACAAAATTTACACCAGAAAGCACATCTATTATGTGCAAATAGTATCGAAAGTTTATTGACATTATGGTACCAGTTCAATATTTATAATGAAAAGGAGATTCCAATGGACTGTCTGCGAGAGAGAAAAAGACACATAATACAATTCAAATGATTCTGCATGGATGGCATTTATATCCCTAGAATAAAGCATTGATCAGATTAAACATTGTACTAAGGACACATTCACTAGCCATTCTCATTCCATAGAAAGTTCAGTGGTGGATAAGAAGTAACCAGAAAAAAATATTCAAGAGCTGGTACATGAAACTAGCAGTTGATGGTACATGAAACTAGCAGTTGACAAACTTTCTGTCATCACCTGTTAGGGTTGTCTGCATACACATGGGTCAAGAGATAAAGAAAGTTACCGATACATGTATGAAAGAAACATAAATGAGGGGGGGGGGGGGGGGGGGGCGGACAGGATTTGAAGGGTGGAGTGCAGCTTCAGATTAAACAAAATACCAGCCATTGCCATAATCAGATTGAACCAACACACACACACACACACACACACACACACACACACACACACACACACACACACACACTCACACACACAAATTACAACTACCAACCTGAACAAAACAAAGAGCTTATGGTCAACTTTAATTCATGATTCAGTTGGCTGCAATTACCTGATTCATAGAGATTCACATTATCTGAATGCAGTCTTGAAGCAGATTCAAGCTATCACCGAGCAATGAATTAGGCAACATGTAAAATTAGACAGTTCCAACTGTTCACAGCAAACTGTTGCAATAATTGATTTTCATACACCACTTCTTCAATTAGTCAATAAAAATAATTTGACTGGTGGTCTTGTATAGTTTCAGTATGAAGCTGGTCATAATAATGTTAATGTCAGTCCATTTTCAACACTACTTTTTTCCCTTTAAACCCTTCTGTGGCCGCCACAACAGCATCCTTATACTGGTCCAGTGGGAAGACATCTGATGGAGGTGGTAGGAATTTGCCTGCACGCATCAGGTCACACAGATCACTGACCATCTCTTCTTTCAAGGGACTGTCACTGTGTCTGTGGTTCCACTCCGTATTCCAGTAGCCAAGCACACGAACCTCTTTGAAGATCAGCGCCCCAGTGGGGACAGTCACTGGCTGGCGGGACATTCCTCCATATGTCACCATTGCGCCACCTTGCGCCAAATTGCGAAGAAGTTCAGTTGCACTTTTACCACCCACCCCGTTCAAGGCTAACTTGGGGGCAGAAGGCAGCGACTTCATGAAGACTTTCATCTCCGACGACCGGCAAAACTCATCCGTGATGACGTGATCTGCACCCAGATCTTTTAGTCTCTGTTCAAGATCCTGGATGTCTGGTCGGTGGCGGACGACGTTGACAGTGATGAGGTTCCACTCCCTGGCCAACTGGATGACTGCCTGGCCCACCGCACTGTTGGCGCTGTTCTGCATCACGACGTCCCCGGCTTTCAACGACACAAAGTCCTTCAACATGCGGTAGGCAGTGCACGGGTTCACCACCAGCGTGGCCGCTCCCAGGGCTGGAATGGTGTTGGGCACTTGACTCACCTCCGTCTCCCGACTCACGGCGTAACTTCTCCACGTTCCCCAACCCGAATCGGCAGGGTTCACCCAGTCTCCGACACGAAGCTGTTTCACGGCACTCCCGACCTCAACGATCTCCCCAACGCCTTCGTTACCCACAATGGCAGGTAGAGGAGGACGGATGAAGTAGGTCCCCTCCACCATGTTGATGTCTGACGGGTTGACTGGAGCTAGTTTCATTTTCACCAACACCTCGTCCTCTTTCAGGGGCAGTTGCAAGGGCACAGTTCTGTCGGTCAGGACCTTCCGTGGGTCACCATGGCTGTCATAAATTACCTGGAAGGAGCTCAGGCTTCGAGAGGAAATTTGCTGACATGTTTGTTGGGTTGAAGTTTGCAATGCATTCCTGTATTTCATGCAAAGTTGTAACCTTTTCGGCGTGAATGAGAGCAGACGAAGTCTTGCAGCCGCCATGTTGCTTTTCTTTCCGTCTAAATACTCAAAACTATCTAAACCACACACACACACACACACACACACACACACACACACACACACACACACACTAAATAAATACATAACTAAAATGAATAAATTAAATAATAAATAACAATAATGATAATCATAACAAATGAATCATATATTGAAAATAGATAAGGTTAAAAAAAATAAGGAAAAAAAGTTAAAGAAAGAAAGAAAAAAAGCAGCACCAGACAACGAGCCCCGACAATTACTTCATTTCACTTATTTAGAAACCGCAGGAACACCAGCAGCAGTTATTGCTGGACCTGAATATATCCTGTAAAGGTTCACGTAGTTACGTATTTCAACCGGCAGCACAGTCAGAAATGAGCGTAAGTACCAGGTGAATGAGTACTGCAAACAGCATTAACGTTGAGAAATATGCAGCTATGTCCACGTCTCCCACCTCATCCCATTTAGAGAAGATAATATGTTGGTTGACAGACGTTTTCGGAATTATTATTCACAAGGGTAAATGTTCTTGTAATTCAATGTTTCAGCAGGATCCACAAATACCCTCCGTGCACTCTTCTTTGTGAAGTACGATGATACAGAAACGAATCAGCTGATTCAAATCTTCCGGGTATCATCAACTTGAACTTGAACTTGAACTTGTAGGTGTTAGAGGCCTTAAGAGGCCTGTTCACCACTCTAATATATAACATTGAGATTATAAAACAAAAAACAAAAAAAAAACCGCATGCGTGGAAGGAAGAGAGTCACGACTGAGACTATCTAGGTTGAAAACATTCTGGATTATATTTTGTCGGAAGTTCCTGCCAATGAGTGTCTAACCGTGATTTGAAGATGTTGACTGTAGGGGCTGTTACTACGGAGTCAGGAAGACCATTCCAAACATCAATTACTCGAAGAGAAAAGTAGTTTCCCCTGATGTTCAGTCTGTGATGAACTTTGGATAGTTTCAAGGAGTGTCCTCTGCTGTCCCTACTGGTAAACAGTTCAAACCGTGGTTTATCACTCCGGTAAATGCCATGTATAAACTTGTACAAGTCTATCATGTCACCCCTTTTTCTTCTGTGCTCCAGGCTTGGAAGTTTGAGAGTAGAGAGACGCTCAGGATATGGTTATCTTTGAGAGATGCTAAAAGTTTAGTTGCTCTGCGCTGAACATCTTCTACATCCTCAGGTATCAGGTATCAGGTATCAGGTATGGGCCCTAAGCCTCGCGGCTTATTATGGGCTCCCTCACTTGCTTCCAGTCGTTGGCAAATGTGGTCTATTTTGTGCACCAATGTGTGCTTGAAAAAAATTTGTCTATTTTGCCTTTGAAATCATCCAAGCTGGTGCTCAGGACTATATCATCACTAAGCCTATTCCAGTCTTGAAAGACTCTTCTAGAGAAATGATACTTTCTACAATTTTTTATTCCATTTAATTTTTTTAACTTAAAGGTGTGTCCACGTGTTCTGTTACCTTTATTAAAGGTCACTAATTCGTTTATGTCAATGTTGTCCTTTCCCTTGATAAGTCTGTACATCTGAATCAGGTCCCCTCTTCTTCTTCGGTAGCTTAGTGAAAACAAATTCAAATGTCTCAGTCTGTCTTCATATGTTAAGTCCTTTATGTATGACACTAGTCTTGTCGCTCTTCTCTGTACTGCCTCTAGGGTTGTTATATGTTTCTTTAACCATGGTGCCCAGCATTATTTGTGCATATTCCAGTATTGGTCTGACCAATGTTGCATATAATGTTCTAAACATATCCTCATCCATGTATGAAAAAGATCTTCTTATTAGTCCAATCATCATGTTTGCTTTTTGGGCAATGTTTTGTATATGGGTATCAAACTTTAAGTCCGAATTGAATGTCACACCGATGTCCTTTTCAGCATCAGTCTCTGTCACATCAACCAAGTCTCCGTTATTATCTCTTATATTATATATCACTTTTGGGTTTTTACTTCCCATATGTAATACCTTACATTTTTGTGCATTAAAACTCATTTGCCACTTTTTTGACCATTCCACAGCTTTTCCAAGATCCTCCTGTAGTTCAATACCTGGTTTACCAAATATCTTTGTGTCATCGGCAAAAATTTTACAGTAACTTTTAATACTGTCCGGCAGATCATTTATAAAAATGATAAACAGCAACGGACCTAAGATACTACCTTGAGGTATGCCGCTCCTCACCTTTGCCCAGTCCGAGTATGCCCCCTCAACCCTTACCCTTTGTTGTCTGTCTGCTAAGAAATCCTTAATAAAATCAAGAAGTGGGCCACTGATTCCAGCTGCTTTTATTTTCATCATTAGCCTTTTATGTGGAACTTTATCAAAAGCCTTTTGAAAGTCAAGGTATAAAATATCTGTACTCTCTCCCATGTCCTCTCTACTGGATAAGATTTCTGTTACTTGTAGTAGTTGTGTTACGCACGATCTACCTTTTCTAAAGCCATGCTGGCAATCATTGAAGTAATTCTTCTCTTCCAAGAAAGAGTATACATGTTCCTTAACAAAGCTTTCTGCCACTTTGCAAAGTACACATGTTAGACTGACGGGTCTATAGTTTCCCGGCTGGCTACGCTCCCCTTTTTTAAAGATACAAGTAATGTTTGCCTTCCTCCAGTCTTCTGGTACCTTTCCAGTACTAAAACATTTATTAAATAATATGCACAATGGGTGAGCTAATTCATTTGATAGCTCTTTAAGGACTCTTGGGTGTATATCATCGGGGCCTTTGGATTTATTCTGATTTAATTTTCCCAATTTTTGTTTCACAGCTTCTGGTGTAACTAGAATCTCATTTAAATATTCCCCTACAATCACGTCTTCTACGTTAGGGACATTTGTGCAGTCCTCCTGTGTAAATACTCCACAGAAGAAATCATTTAGGATCTGGGCTTTCTCTAGGTCCGTTTCTGCATAACCATCCTTGGATCTCAGTTTGCCAATTCCATCCCTAACTCCTGTTTTTGAACGGACGTATTTCCAAAAAGCCTTTGGATTTTCTTTGCTTTCCTGTGCTATACGTTTCTCAAAATTACGTTTCGTCTTTCTGATTTCACTATTTGTTTTATTTCGAATTTCTATATATCTTCTCTTATCATACTCCTTTTGTGTTTTTAAGTATTTCTTATACGCTCTATTTTTGTTCTTAATTTTTATAAGCAGTTCTGTTGTCATCCATCCTGGTTTTCTGATATCATGAATTGTTATTCTTTTTGGTACGAACTTTTCCACCCCTTCTAATATTTTTTCTTTTATTAGGCACCATGTTTCCTCGACCCCCTGGCTTTGAGTTTGCGACCAATCTATCTTTGCAAAGTGTTTTCGCATAGCATCATAATCCCCTTTGTTGTATATCACAGAATGAAGCACATTTTCCTCCCGTTTTCTTCCATTTATTGTAAAAGATAACACCTCATGGTCACTCTCTCCTAATGGAGGCAGGTGCGTAACATCTGATGTTAAGAATTTATCATTTACCAAGACCAGATCTGGTTGGGTGGGTCTTTGCCCATTCCTATAGCGAGTGGGCCCCTCTACCTTCTGCATCAAATAACACAGTGTTTTGTGGTAGGGTTGCCAGACAGAATGTCCGTACTCTAGTGCTGGTCGTACAAGAGACTTGTACAGTTGTAGGAAAATGTCTTCAGTCAGGAAGTCAAAGGAGCGACGGATGATGCCAACAACTCTATTTGCTTTAGCAGTTGCCTTGGCCACATGTTCTTTGAAATTCAGTTTGTTGTCAATGTAAACCCCAAGGTCCTTCTCAACTTCACTTTCAGATAGAGTTGTGGTACATGTCTCACCTTCGATGTTTACTTCAGTCATGTGGTACACAGCATCTGACTTCTTGTTCCCCAGTTTCAGGACATGGCACTTATCAGGGTGGAACTTCAATAGCCATTGTATTGACCAACTTTGCAATTGTTTAGGTCTTCCTGTAAGACATGCATAGCTCCTTCATCATCACTTCGTGCAAAAACCTTGGTGTCGTCTGCAAAAAGGTGTACAGTGTTTTGAATGAGATTCGGCAGATCGTTAATATACAATACAAACAAAACAGGTGCTAAGACACTCCCCTGGGGAATCCTACTCGAGACATTGGCTTCTTGTGACTGCGCCATTGACGACAACCCGCTGACGCCTGTTGTGTAGGAAGTCCTGTATCCAAAGTAGTATCTTCCCTTTGATACCATGTGCTTGAACTTTCAAAACAAGTCGTCTGTGTGGAACGCTATCAAACGCTTTCTGGAAGTCCATGTAAACAATATCGACTGAGCCTCCATCATCTAAGACCTTAGTCCATGTGTCCATGACGTCAAGAAGCTGAGTGATGCACGACCTCCCCTTTACAAACCCATGTTGTTTCTCACTGACAAGGTTGTTTTCTTCTAGGTGTTTGACAAGTTGTTCTCTTACTAATTTTTCCATTACTTTGCAGAGGATGCATGTAAGGCTAACTGGCCTGTAGTTATTAGCTAGCATTTTGCTGCCTTTCTTGAAGATAGGTGTGACCCGTGCCAACCGCCAGTCTTCTGGGATTTTTCCTTCGTTCAAGGATTTTCTGAACAGCTATGGCCACTGGGGTGGCAAGAACATCTGCAGTCTTGGACAAAAGCATTGGGTTTAACCCATCCGGTCCCGAAGCCTTACTAGTGTTTAGATCTGCTAACAGTTTTCTGACTTTCTCAGTATCGATCTCAAAGTCACTTCGCTCTTCATCGTAACTGCATTCCTGTGGTTCCGGCATGTCCCCATCCTCTTCTATGGTGAAGACGCTATGAAAGAATGCATTCAGAATCTCAGCTTTCTCTTGGTCCGACTTTGATTTGCTGCCATCCTCTTTCTTCAGGTCTGCTACACCACTCCTTGTTTTGGTTTTGCTGCTACACCACTCCTTGTCTTGGTTTTGCTGCTACACCACTCCTTGTCTTGGTTTTGCGCTACACCACTCCTTGTCTTGGTTTTGCTGCTACACCACTCCTTGTCTTGGTTTTGCCGCTACACCACTCCTTGTCTTGGTTTTGCTGCTTACATATGACCAGAAAGCCTTTGGATTTTGTTTCGCTTGTGCAGCTACTAGTTGCTCCATTCGACGTTGTGCCTTCTGACATTCTTTCTTAGAATTGTTTCTTGCTTTGGCATACAGTTGATATTCTTGTCCATCCCTAGTCTCCTGCCAACGGCAGAATAGTTTGTACTTTTTCCTCACTGATGTTAGGGTTCCCTTGTCCATCCATTTCTTAAATCGTTTGCCGGAGAATTTTGTCTTTGGAACATGTGCTGCTATAGCTGAATTTATCTCATTTTTGATTCTGGTTCACATCTCATTAATGTTCAAGCTACTCAACTCTTTGTCCCCCAGTCAACATCTCCTAACTGTTTCCCAATTGCACCAAAATCTGCTTTTGAATAGTTGCGCATAACCTCTTTCGAATCTTCCTTACCACTACATGCCAGGTGTATGAGCAGTCGCATGGTCACTTTTCCCTAAGCCAGCATACGTGTTTATTTCACTGACTGTGTCCTCTCTGTTTGTCAGTACTAGATCCACAAGGCTAGGTACTTGTCCCTCTCTGATGCGGTAGGTTCCCTCTGGTGCTGAATCAGATATGAATCCTTGCAGGTCTTCAAGAACTGGGAGGCTGGGTGTCCTACTCCTGATCTACATGTTTCTTTATTCCATTCAATTTCTGGATAGTTAAAATCACCCAAGATGAGTAGATTCCCAGATTTGGGTGCTGTTGCCTTTGCTATCAGGTCATTCAATTTGCCTGAATTTTCAGCAGTACTACTGGGGCTTCTATACATCACACCCAGGGTCAGTGATTCTCCTCTCTGCAGCTGACATTCAATAAAAATTGACTCCTGGAAATCAGAGTACAGATCTTCACACAACGACGGGTTCATGCTACTTTTGACATAGAGTGCCACTCCCCTACCGTTCTTCTCAAGATTGTGAAAAAGATCGTACCCAAAGATGGCTATCTCTGACTCTTGTACTGCATAACGACAGGTCTTCGGTTTCACTTCTGTGATGGCTATGACATCTGGTTCATGTATTTCTATCATTGCTTGTAGTTCTGCTGGTTTTTTGTTTGTTTGTTTGTTTTTTTTCATTTCTACGTTTGGATGGCTTCGTGTTTCTTTTGTCTCCATTACTGTCATGATATTTATTCTTTTTGTGAGGGCAGGGTAAAAAAAAGTGTAAAGCTTATTCTTTAACCTTCAATAAAGATAATTTTGACTTGACTTGACACAGAGAGAGAGAGAGAGAGAGAGAGAGAGAGAGAGAGAGAGAGAGAGAGAGAGAGAGAGAAGAGAGAGAGAGTGTTGATCGGAAAGGCATTCATACTCATCCATCCACACACAATCACACAAGTGTTATCTTACTAGTATCACATCGGCCACACGAAAGACTGAAAGGATTAAGCACGGCCAAGTCAGTACATACATGGGCCTAATCCAACACGATCACACCGCTGGATACGTAATAATACAACCAGAGGAGAATCCCAGGCAAATTTGTTGAAAAAAAAATTGTAGAATACAAAATTGTTGATGAATGTGATATTCGGCTGGTGGATCGGCTCCCGGCGCTGTTCCAAACTGAAAAAAAAGAGGACTGTTGGGCAGCACATTACATTGTATATTATTCGCTCCCATTGCATTGTATTGAATGACATCAGCTTTTTTCGTCGTGTTATATTGTACTGTACTGCATCGTGCTGTGTTGTATAGTATTGCATTGAATCATGTTGCATGATATTGCATCGTATTGGATTTCATAAGTTTTACGTCATAACAGATTTCTTTGTATGAAAATGGCACTGCTGTCCTTTGAACAGAGGGCGTGGGCACAGTTCCGCACCACCCATTTTTTTCACAGGTTTCTCTCTGTCTCTGTCTGTCTGTCTGTCTGTATGTCTCTCTCTCACACACTCCACACACTCACACACACACACACACACACACACACACACACACACACACACACTACCGAAGTGGCTTTTTTTTTCTACATAGTTTTCTCAGCGAGAGCTTCCTCACTGCCGTGGATTCTTTGACGTGCGCTGACCAAATGCATGCTGTAGACAGAACCTCAATCGTTTCATTCGAAAGACTAGCGCTCGGCAAGCCATCACCTCAGGTCTAATGAAAAAGGGGTGAAGGTCAAGGGGGTGGGGTGGGTTTAGATCCGTTCCCTACAAAACTTAAAGGAAGGGTCAGGGGAGTCTTCCTTGGACAAGTGTGGACTCTCGCTCCATGAAAATGGCGAGATCTCCCACTCTGGCATCGCAGCAGTTTTTAAGAAAGGGACCAGATTTTAACAGACAGATTTTCGTTTCCTTCATCGGAAAGTGTCTTTAATCGTGACGGAGAATGACGATATTTTTTTCTGCCTGTCTGTCTGTCTGTCTGTCTGTCTGTCTGTTTGTCTGCCTGCCTGCCTGTCTGTCTGTCTGGCAGTCTGTTCGTGCGTGCGTGCGTGCGTCGTGTGTGCGTGTGTGGGGTGTGAGTGTGTGTGTGTGTGTGTGTGTGTGTGTGTGTGTGTGTGTGTGTGTGTGTGTGTGTGTGTTCTGTTCCCATCTATGTCTCTGTCTCTCTCTTTCTTCCGGGTAGGAATCGATTACTAGTTGACAAGTATTCTCTGACCAACTGATTCAAGACCTGAAATACTACACCCAAGTGAAATATTGGTGACGTGGAAGCACAATGATCTGTGCTGGTGGTCACTCATCAGTTATCAGAGCAGACTATGGTGTGGAATGACATGCGTGGGCGTGCGTGTATTTGTTGGTGAAGTTGACACTTCTAGCGGTGGTGTCAATATTTTTTTGTAAGTGTGTGTGTGTGTGTGTGTGTGTGTGTGTGTGTGTTGTGTTGTTGTTGTGTTGTGTTGTGCTGTGTGTGTGTGTGTGTGTGTGTGTGTGTGTGTGTGTGTGTGTGTGTGTGTGTGTGTTGTGTTGTGTTGTGTGTGAATGTGTGTGTGTGTGTGTGTGTGTGTGTGTGTGTGTGTGTGTGTGTGTGTGTGTGTGCGCGCGCGCACGTTTTGTGTGTGTGTGAGAGAGAGAGAGAGAGAGAGAGAGAGTGTGTGTGTGTGTGTGTGTGTGTGTGTGTGTGTGTGTGTGTGTGTGTGTGTGTGTGTGTGTGAATAGGTTACTAGCAGGCGGAATACACAAACTGACATTTGTACCCTTGCGAAAAAGTGTGACCATGGGGCGAAAGACAGTGCTCCTTTTAAGGACATTTTTCAGCCACATTCATTTGAATATCGATCATATGATCGATGACAGACATATCAACAAGACACTGTTGTTGTTCATGTGAATCTTCTGAATGTTCGTCACGGCTCAGTAATGTTTGGCGTAACTTATCTCCTAACCAAACCTTGCCAAAACAACACTTAACCATAAGACGAGGAATGAGGTGGAGGAAAGAGAAAGAAGAAGAAGAAGAAGAAGAAGAAGACGTGGTGGAGGAGGAGGAAGAGGAGGAGGAGAAGGAGCAAATGAAGGAGAATAAGTAGGAGAAGAAGAGGGTGACGAGAAGAAGAAGAAGAAGAAGAAAAAGAAGAAGAAGAGCAAGAGAAGGAAGAAAAAGGAGGGGGGTGGGGGGGGGGGGCGAGGAGAAGGACATGAGGCAAAGAAGGAGGAAAAAGACAAACAAACACAAAAATCGTCTCCAAAAGAAAATCATCTTGTGTTTATTTCTCTGTCATCCTGCAAGCAAACACCACACAGAAAGCAAACAACAATGAAATAAATAACGTACATCAATTGACGGCGGCAGTCACAGGAGAATTAATACTGCGATGTAGAGATACCCGGAGACCGGCTTTCACCTCGAGAGTCCATGCATTGCAAGGCAGTTTTCACAAGTTATCATTCAGAAGCACACACAACTTGTCTCAAAGACAGTCTTTATGTCCTCATTGCTTTATGCTATTTCGACTTTTGCAATAGCAGCAGCACTGGTAGTATAAACATTACTATTACTACTACTGTTGCTGCGGCTATTCTCCTCCTCCTCCTCCTCCTCCTCCTCCTCCTCCTCCTCCTCCAGCTCCTCTTGTTTTCCGAACGCTCAGACTGACACTAGTGACTCTGATGAAGTTTGCCATCCATCGCTGACTTCACAATGCTATGATCCTCTCTGGGATAAATGAGGAGCGGCAGCAGTAACAGTAGTAGTAGTACTAGTGGTAGTAGTAGTAGTAGTAGTAGTAGTAGGCAGCAGCAGCAGCAACAGTAGTAGTAGTTGTTGTTGTTGTTCTGAAGAGCAGGATCCCTGCAGAGTTGTTCATGTTCAGATGGTCTTCAAGACAGTTCCACACTCACATGTTGACTTTTTGAGCAATATGTATTTAGCTCAGTAAAGGACACTTCCGAGCAAGTGAGTTTGCTTGTCTTCCCCTGTAGAAGCCCTACAGACCGAAGCACGCTGCTCCCGTCTTGTCATGAGTTGATTCCATTAGTTTGGAGGTGTGCTCATTCTATCTTTATAGTCTGGCTTCGATCCCAGCCTACACCCACCGTGACTTCAGCCTAGCTAATTTCTCATGCAAAGTTCTAACACTGCACTTGCTGTCCCAAGCAGCTGATTTCTGTATTTCTAGATGCTGTTAGATAGTGTTTCTTCAGTTCACAAGCCTCACGTACAGACAAAAAAAAACCTACACACAAATCTTTCACATTCAGTAATCAGTGTATACATCACATCACTTCTATGCCTACTCAAAGAAGAGAACACACACACACACACACACACACACACACACACACACACACACACACGAACCCACATTTTTATGCACACACACATATACTTAAACGCACTATAGGAAAGAGAATATTACAATGGAATGTCAACATTAACCCTGTGTACTTCCTGTAACATGAAAAAGAAAATGCTCACATTAATTTCACCACAAATCCCATTTTTACTTATTGACAACACAATAAAAACTACACGCAGATATGGATTCGGATGCAGTAGCCGGGTGGGAAAAAAAAGAAAGAAAATAGT
>CM065727.1:67191069-67213569 GCA_033310375.1 Conus canariensis
AGTAAAAAAGAATATGACAAAGTATGTACGGAATTCGGAACATACACATGCACGCACGCACAGACAGAGAGAGAAAGAGAGAGAGAGAGAGAGAGAGAGAGAGAGAGAGAGAGAGAGAGAGAGAGAGAGAGAGAGACAGACAGACAGTGAGAGAGAGAGAGAGAGAGAGAGAGAGAGAGAGAGAGAGAGTGAAAAAAGGGCACAACATATAATCATTTTTCATAAGATTATATCCATATGCACACATATATATACCCACACACACATACACATACATGCATATACATATATATATATATATATATATATATATATATATATATATATATATACACACATACACACACACATACACACGCACATACATATACATGCGCACACGTACACATACATATACACACATACACACACATACATACATACATACAAACATACTACATACATACACACACTCACATTGGTGATATATATATATATATGTATGTATACATATATACATATATAAACATATATATACATACACATACACATACATACACGTATACATATATATATAAAAATACTTGATACATGATAAAAAGAAGAAAAAAAATAGAAAAGACAAATTGGTTAAGTACATGAAAAGGGGACGATTTATGCTTTTGAGCTCACTTGTTGGTATTACTTATGGTTTTTTTTGTTGTTTTTTTGTGTTTGTTTTTTTACCGCAGAAGATGGGTAAGGTAAGTGTTTTTGAAAGTTGTGGTACAATGGATTTGTTTGATGGATTCTGGAAGGGAGTTCCACAAAGAGGTTCCCGAGTACGTTAGACTTGATTTAAATAGGTCAATTCTGGGGATTGGGATATGGAGTTTGTGGGAGTTTCTCGACGAGACTTTTGAGAATCGTCTCATTAAAGTTGTTGGGGCATTCCCGGTCAGAATCTTGTGCATCATTAGCCCTTTGTTGTATTTGAGTCTCTGGCTGAATGGAAGAATGTGAAGATGTTTATAATCAGAGCTTTCGAGGCTAGTTTTCTTCAGAAGGATTAATTTGAGCGCTCGTTTATGTAGGCTGAACAATGGTTTTAGTGTGTTTGCACTTGCAGAATCCCATATAGTCGATGCATAATCAACATAAGACTGAATATGAGCATGGAAAAAAAGTTTTCGTGAATGAAGGTCAAGAAAGTGTTTGATTTTGGTGAGCTGATAGACTTTCTGGGAGAGCTTTTTGCATAGTAACGTTATGTGGGGATTCCAGCTGAGACTATTGTCAATTATTAGTCCTAATACTTTATGATGAGTGACTTGTTCCACAAGTACATTATTGAGGTGTATAGGAGGGAAATCATTGGTGAGCTTTTGTCTTTTTTGCCTAGTTGTAATGTACATCAGTTTTGTTTTTTGAGGGTGAAGTGACATGTGATTTAGTTCGGTCCATTTTACAAGGTCATTGGTACTCTCTTGCAAATGTTTTGAAAGACTGGAAGGATCATTATGGCTGGTGTGAATTGTGGTGTCATCTGCAAAGAGGTCGCATGCAGATCTCACATGTAGGGGTAGGTCATTAATGTAGATTGAGAAGAGTAGCGGGCCTAAAATGGAGCCTTGTGGAACGCCATACTTAAGAGTTGTTATAGAAGAGACAGTCGTCCCCGATAAGACGCATTGTTGTCGTTTTGTGATGTATGATTTTAGAAGGATAAGGGCGGATTTTGAAAGACCGTATACCTCCAGTTTTCGAATAAGGAGATTGTGGTCAATGACATCGAATGCTTTTTTAAAATCAACGAATAAGACACCACAATATCTGTTGTTATTAATATTATTAAGCCACACATCTACAAGATTGATTAATGCAGAATGGCAGGAATGTTTCTGTCTGAAACCAGACTGTCCGGGATGGAGCAAATCGTACTTGTTGAAGTGATGAAGGATGTGTTTATTTAAATGCTTTTCTAGAGGTTTCGAAAGGATAGATAAGATTGATATTGGTCTGTAGTTTGAAGGATCAGTATTATCACCAGATTTATGAATGGGTATAACTTTTGCTTTTTTGAACGCATTAGGAAAATAGCTTTTATCTATGCACAGATTAAAGATATACGTTGACGTGTCAGTTATAACTGGAGCCGAGAGTTTCAGAATTTTGCCATCTATGCCATCAAGTCCACGTGTTCCTGACTGTTTGAGATGAAGTAGGTACTGATACACCTCGTGCACAGTTATGAGTGGAATGTGTAGTTCAGACGTGATTTTTTTGTCGTGACAAAATTGATGGAGTTCTTTAAGTTCATTAGAGCTTGAATGATCAGTAGTAACAACTGTATCTGGAATGGTAGAGAAGTGAGTGTTAAGTTGTTCAGCAGAAATACCTTTGATAACAGTTGATTTTGAAGAAGAACTGTTATTGCTAAGCTGGTTTATTGCTTGCCAAACCAGTTTTGGATTTTGTTTGGAAGTTAATAACTCGCGATAGTATTTTGTTTTTTCCCTGCGCTTCTGAGAGTTTATTGCATTTCTTAGTGATCTTGATTCTTCTTCATAGCCATGTTCTTTCAAAAGGTCTCTAAGGTAGCATGCCTCCTGTAATTCTTTCGTGTACCACGGTGGTTTGGGAATATGCTTTACTCTGATTGTTTTTAACGGAGCATGTCTGAGCATGTCTGAGAGAGAGAGAGAGAGAGAGAGAGAGAGAGAGAGAGAGAGAGAGAGAGAGAGAGAGAGAGAGAGAGAGAGAGAGAGAGAGAGAGTTTACCAATGAGTAAACCTTGATTTAAAAAAAAAAAAAAAAAGACGCGAAAACAGTAGCTTTCAGGGAAACAACAGAACGTAAAAAATCACAAACAGTTCATCCCAAATGGCTGCTGTATGAAGTGATTATCACGTTGAGAAAAATTAAAATTATGGCGCGAAAACAGTAACGACCAGGCAAACAAAATAATTAAAACAATCATTTTCACTAGCTTTGACACTGTCAAGACATTGATCATACAGCAGGTCAAAAGAAACAAAAAGAACTTCAAAATTATGACTCTTGTAAGCCAAGACCATTGAGAACAGTTAATTTGGGCAGTTATTGCAGCTTTCCCACATTCTGTGCCTTGGTAGTCATTTTTCTTTCAAAGCCACAGTTCGCGCACAGATGATACATCTAATACCAATCCACATCTAGTACCAATCCACATCTAGTACCAATCCACATCTAGTACCGTTTCAGTTTCAGTTTCATCAAGGAGGTGTCACTGCGTGCGGACAAGTCCACATACGCTACACCACATCCGTTAAGTTTTGAGACCACACTACGCATGATTTGAAGCTGATGGATAAATGAATTAACAACGAAGATGAGACAATAGAAGAAGAGGGTCTCGTGGCTACGATTCAGCGGATGTCGGACCTACGCATTAGCCCAACGCGCGCTGGTACCAATCCACATGAGTCATAGCTGTATGTGTTCATGAGTCACTGTTGTAGTTTTCGTGGTGAACACGTTTGTTCGCTCTATCAGGCTGAAAATCAAGATAACGAGTAACTATCATGAAGCAGCAGTACACTTCAGTCTTAATAACTTGTTTTCACACAGAAAACGATTATAATCGGCTTTCGAAGCTTGTATGCAAAGGTTCTCTTCATGCAAAAGAGCAGGACACAGTTAAACCAATGAGAGCAATATGGTCTGTGCAAACCCTCTTTGCATTGTTCAACGTTATTGTCACAACAGAACTGCATTTCTAGCCTCGCAAAATTACTAGATATCTTACCGCGAGATGGTGATAGCGACATTGTACAAGGAAACGACAAGAAGACGGTGCTAAGCAGAAGTTGTTGGTGTGATCGGCGTGTCGCGACAAATCTATAGCGTCTGAATCTTCTTCTTCTTCTTCCTCGTTCGCCATCCCGTTAGATGAGCAGCCCGGTGTCCTCGATGAAGGCTGCCGTCCGTCGCAGCTCCTCCAGGGTGCCATACAGCTTGGCTTCCACTGCTGTCGGTGTTGGCCAGTACTTTCTCCTGGATGCTGCATACGTGGTACAGACTTGAAGGATGTGGTCAGTTGTCATTGGTCCCTCACTACAAGGGCACTCTCCACTCTGTCCAATACCAAATTTTGTGTGCATGTGGTGGAGCAGGCGATTGTGTCCAGTCCTCAGGCGGAAGATCTTGACCTGTTCCCGTCGTCCAGCAAATGGTATGTGTCTTCTGGGTTGTATTTGGGATGCAGGAGGCGCCATTTTATTCCTTGTTGTGCCTTGATGATTGTCTTAATTTCATCGTATGACACCAGGTTGTTGGCCTGCTCCTTCTGTGCACCATCTTTTGCCAGAATGTCCGCTTTTTCGTTGCCTCTGATGCCACAGTGTGCTGGTACCCATTGTATCACCACTTTCTCCACTCTGGCACTCAGGGCAACAAGGGCTGAAGTGATATGGTTCTGTTCTTTGCAGCGGGAGTTCTTGAGGGCTTGGAGCACGGAGAGAGCGTCAGAGAAGACCACCACCTGCCCTGTTGTTCTTTTGGAGTTCTGCAAGACTGTTGTGGCTGCCTCACAGAGGGCTTCTCGCTCAGCTCGGAAGTTGGTGGAGTATTTTCCTGTTGGAATTGCAATTTCTTCATCTCCGTCTTTGTATCGAAGGAAGATTCCAGCTCCACCATCCCTCGTTGCCTCTGTGGCGGAGCCATCTGTGAAGACATGGGTCCAGTCTTCCTGGGGATATTGGTTGCAGATGTACTCCATGGCCAGGGCCTTCCTTTGGGTGTCTGACTGTATTCCTCTCTTCTCCACTCCGGGAATGCTGGTGACGACTGTTGGGAACACCTGCCTCTTCCAAGATGGGTGGGTGACATTTGCCGGGATAGGCTTTGCTTCGTGTTCCATCAAGACTGGGCTTTGTCTTTCAAGCGTCTTGACTGGCAGATGAAGCTGCCTCTTTTCAACTGGCTCTTGGTGGGTCTGCTCATTCTGTTGTTCATTGGATGGTTTTCAAGGCGTTTGAATTTTGCTGCTTGGATGAGGATCTTTGTGTCCCTTCTGTCCTCTAATGACTGTAGCCCAGTGGTCTCTTCCATCTTCAGGATTGGGGTGGATCTCATGGCGCCAATTATGACACGCTGAGCTTGGTTCTGTATCTTATTGAGGTGGTTGAGGTTAGACTTTGCAGCTGATGCCCATGCTGACGTCCCGTACTCAACTACAGGTCGGACTCTCCCTGTATAGAGTCTCTTCAGGATACGTTCGTCAGCCCCCCAGTTCGTCCCCGCAAGTTTCCTCATGATCGCCAGTCTCAACTTGGCCTTGCTACAGCATCTGGTGATCTGCTGTTTCCAAGTGAGCCTGCGATCAAAGGTCACTCCCAGGTAGGTAGGTGTGGGTTCCTCTGCAAGCCTTTGGTTCTGCATCTTGGGATGAAGAGCAAGGCAGTCCTTCTAAAAATCTTTAACTCCAGCTGGAAGACAGGATCAGTACCAAAGTGTTGGAGGGAAGCAGACATGATCCCCATTCACAAAAAGGGAAAGGACAAGCCGAAGGCTGACAGCTACAGACCCATCAGCCTTACAAGCTGCTTAGGGAAGCTGATGGAGAGACTTGTCAACACAAGGCTTGTCTGGCACCTTGAGGAGCATCAGCTGCTGAGCCCTGAACAGGCAGGCTTCCGCCAACACAGATCAACAGAAGACCAGATCACATTCATCACGCAAAGCATTGAGGACGCTTTCCAAGAAAAGAAGAACACGCTTGCTGTCTGGATTGACATGGAGAAGGCGTTCGACAAAGTCTGGAAGGACGGACTTAGGCTCAAACTACGGCGATGTGGTGTGTCTGGGGGGATGTACACCTGGATCAGCCAGTACCTACACAATCGCCAAGCCCGAGTCAAGATTCAGGGCCAGAAAAGCAAGAAGAAGGTGCTGAGACAGGGAGTACCACAAGGAGGAGTCCTTTCGCCAACGTTGTTCCTCATCTTCATAGATGACATCGTCAGAGAACTGCCAAAAGGGGTCAGAGGAGCGATCTACGCAGATGACCTGGTGCTTTGGTGCTCTGAAGAGTACACCACCACAGCACAGGTACGCCTCCAGACTGCGCTCAACAAGATCAGCGACTGGACCAAGGAATGGCTTGTCTCTGTCAACTCAAGCAAAACAACCTACACAGTCTTCAGCCTATCCAGCAAGAAGCAAGAGGCGAAGCTGACACGCGTCTGAATCTGGATCCGGTTTCAGTAAAGTTGTTCTTTTGCATGAGAAATGTAATGATAGCAACTACTAACAGCTATCTCACGCTGTTTCTTCACTGCACAATGCACGGTTCCACCCCACGCATTATCGTCACATTCGAATAAATGATTCGTAGTTCTGCAATGTTGGAGGACGAGTTACCGCTCTCTTTATCTCCACTGCAGCAGGGAGAGGGAGACTGGGAAGGGGGAGGGTGCGGGGTGGAGGGGGACATGGGGGTGGGGTGGGGGGTGGAGGTGCAATGACCTGACGTTCAGATATATCACCGAGAGCCACCCTCTTGACTCCGTTCGTCCGTAACCTCCTGCACGAGTCTAGGATCCCTTCTTAAGTCATCTGTCTTCCAGGAAGTGTTCGGACCGATCCCCTCGACGTTGACTTCGTTTACAATCTCTGTGACTGTCTCTGCTCTCCCTTCCCACCTCTCTCCCTCACTCCTCCTCCCACCCTCTCTCTGTCTCTCTCTGTCTCTGTCTCTCTCTGTCTCTCTCTCTTTCTCCCTCTCTCTCTCTCTCTCTCTCTCTCTCTCTCTCTCTCTCCTTGTGTACCCACCTCCTCTCTATCTGTTTCTCTCTCTGTTTCTCTCTCTCTCTGTTTCTCTGTTCTCTCTCTCTCTCTCTCTCTCTCTCTCTCTCTCTCTCTCTCTCTCTCTGTATGACTCCTCTCTCTCTCTCTCTCTCTCTCTCTGTATGACTCTCTCTCTCTCTCTTCCTGTGCGTGCGTGCGTGCGAGCGTGTGTGTGTGTGCGCGCGCGCGTGTGTGTGTGTGTGTGTGTGTGTGTGTGTGTGTGTGTGTGTGTGTTGTTGTTGTTGTTGTTGTTGTTGTTCTTCAATTTAACGTCTTTTCACTAAATGTGATATGACAAGGTGTGTATGTGTGTGTGTGTGTGTGTGTGTGTGTGTGTGTGTGTGTGTGTGTGTGTGTGTGTGTGTGTGCGTGTGTTTGAGTGTGTGCGTGCTGCGTGCGTGCGTGAGTGCGCGCCCGCGTGCGTGCGTGAGCGTGTGTGTGTATGTGTGATGAGGGGAAACTCTAAGTAAGAATTAAACTGTTAAAAAAAAAAAGAAAAGGAAAAAAAAAAACATCAAAAGTTAAAAACAAACAACTGTACAAAATAAGATTATGAAACAGCAATTATAGGATTGAGCCAACTGGGCTCATACAGAGGAGCCAACTCTGTGTGTGTGTGTGTGTGTGTGTGTGTGTGTGTGTGTGTGTGTGTGTGTGTGTGTGTGTGTGTGTGTGTGGCTTACGTGCGTGCACGCACGTTTGTGTGTGTGTGTGTATGTGTGTGTGTGTGTGTGTGTGTGTGTGTGTGTGTGTGTGTGTGTGTGTGTGTGTGTGTGCCTGTGTGCTTACAAGCGTGCGCGTGCGCTTGCGTGCGTGTGTACGCTCGTGCGTGAGAGAGAGAGAGAGAGAGAGAGAGAGAGAGAGAGAGAGAGAGAGAGAGTTTACCAATGAGTAAACAACTCAACTAATGTTCGGGCAGATTTCAAATCCAATTAGTCACAAACGGTACAATCGTCTTTATTTATTTATTTATTTATTTTTTTAGGAGAACCTTTATGGGTGTGGTCCCTGAATCCCTAATAACAGCCCCTCCTCCACTCCTTCCCCGACTGTTTACCCACCCCCACCAACCTCGCTTTTCCCTCACCCCCTCACCTCACCAGGTGGCCGAGGGCACCACCACCGACTGTCGCCTATCAAACGTCAATTCCTACATTCTTTCCGTCCCGTTCTGGATGATCAGCAGTTTCCTCCCTTACCCATGTCGCTCATACAGAGGAGCTTCCTCTTGCAATGTAACCCTCTACACTAAAATGACCCCAGGGGCACCTGTTCTGCGTGAGCGTCGTGCAGAACTCTCTGTTGGCCTAAAGTTGTTGGTTATAATCCATTTCTTAGCAATGACTCTGGTTCCTGGAACAATGCCATTCTGGAGCCTGAAAAAAATGTGTCTGGTATCTGGAAGAAATCCGTTCTGGTAATTGGAACAAAGTAACTTTGATACCTGGAATACTTATTTCTGGTACTTTCATCAAAGTTGCTCTGGTGTTTTGAACAAAGCCACTGCAGTACTGGGTACAAGTCACATTTATGTCTGGAATAAAGTCAGTCTGATACCTGAAACAAAGCCATTCCGATACCTCAAATAAAGCCATTCTGATACCTGGAATAAAGCCATTCTGAGACCCAGAACAAAGCCATTTCAATACCTGGAATAAGGCCATTCCAATACTTGGAAGAAAGCCATTCTGATATCTGGAACAAAGCCATTCTGATATCTGGAAGAAAGCCATTCTGATACCTGGAACAAAGCCATTCTGTTACCTGAAGCAAACATTCTGGTGGCTGCAACCAGTCTTGTAGTGCCAACAAACAGGCCGCGCTAAACAGCAGATGGGAGTCCAGTAGGACAGCAGTGACCAAGTATGACGCAACGCCACTCATGTCCTCGTTGAGGGTCACACGTGTCAAAGACTGTAACCACCAGAAACCGCCCACCAACGATTTACAACGAGATACCTAACAACGCACACAGCAAGGTCAAACTTTGATAGGAAGAGGACCCACGCTGACATACCTCAGCCATTCAAGTTTATTGACCAGGAAAGTCAACGGTTGATACGCAGTTCTGGCAACCCTGATCAGTCAGGAGTGGGTAAAGTGGGTGTGGTACATTGGTTTGAAGACAACAATGTCCAAACGTTGTGCTCAGAAATGAAGTTTGAACACTGAAATATTTGTACACAAGTAATTGTAAGCCAATGAGATTAGAACACATATTTTGTATTAAAAAAAAGAAGAAGAAGAAAAGAAGAAGAAGAGAAGAAAGAAAAGAAGAAAAGAAAGAAAGAAAAGAAAGAAAGAAAGGAAAGGAAAGAAAGAAAGAAAGAACGAAAAAAGGTAAGTACAGAATTACCAAAGTTAACACACTTTGCAGGAAAAAAATGTTTCGCTATTTTAGCTTATAACTTTAAAAAAAAATGAAATTAAGTACATATCCACAAGCACATAAAGAAACATATTTCGTTATTTACTTCAAGAGGTATCCCTTTACTTCTCCGAAAACAGGATCAGGTAACCTATGGAATGTGGTGTACTTACAATGTATGTTTTCTAAATGTATCTTGTTACTCTTTGAATTTTGTTATTGACGCACCTATGTATTGTGTTACATTCGTACAATGTTTACAGAACATTACAACCCTTTTGTGCGATACCCGTATACAGCTTGGCTATATATGACATGACTTGATTTACATTGCGTCGCTCGGAGAATATTGGTAATCGATGATTTTATCTTTAAAGCCGGATCCTTCTTTCTGCCCACATCCCCATCCCTATCCCTATCTCCCCCCCCCCCCCCCACCCCCCTTTTTCTTTCTAAACTGAGTCCTTGAGTCTCGTGTAAATCACATGGTAGCGCAGCCGTCCCCACTTTCTACATATTTACCGTCAATAAATTTTGTTTATTGTAAGTGGGAGAATCCTCACCAAAAGCCTTCTTTATTATTGCATTGAGATGAAATGAATTCCTCAGTTTCTGATGCTCGGATTAGAAAAAAAAAATTCTCGCTTACAGTAAGTTCATGACGTAGGAAAGCGAAAAATTCACAACCCGTGTATGATACCCCCACCACACTCCCACCCCCACAGAACACACAGATCAGAGAAACAAAGTTAACTAGTTGAACTTTGAGTGATAGTGGTGACAGAGCGATTGAAGACATGATGGTGAAATAAGTATGCATGAAAAAATAATACACCTGCGGTCATTGTGTTTGAATCTATTATCGATGAGTAATCGACTATAAGCGAGCTGGATATTCTACCTTAGAGACTAATGGACATAGACCTATAAACACGACGGGTCCTCTGTCAGTAGAACAGTTAATGCAAAACTACTCTGACACAACACACGGACCTAAGTACATGAAAAGGGGGAAAGTTTTAGGAGTCTGTTGTGCATGCTCACCAATTTTGCACCGAATATGAGAGGAAAAGTGATTATTAGTCCTTCGTTTTCATTGTCCTAAATGTTGTTTGTTTTACCTGAAGAAGACTTAAGAGGTCGAAACGCATCGTATTTTGTCCTGTAATCTGTTTGTCTTCTTGGTCCTGCGGAACCAGTAACTTGTCTTTTCATATTTTGCTGTCTTCTTCGATGTCACCTCGCTTTCGAAGTCTTGTTTACTGCGTTCATTTATGCCACCCACTCCCCCTCCGCCCCCCCCCCCCTTCTTTTCCCTACCCTCCTTCTGTTCTCCTTTCTCACCTATCCATTACCTTGGAATTATTAACACTGTGAACTCCTGGCACCCATGCTAGAGGTAGGCCCTCGACAACACATTATAAACCGGCATTATTCGTCATTATACAGCCTTCGTTTGGAATGTTTGGAGACTAAACAGACAGTGAACGATGGATGCTTGTCGTCAGAACCATGACAAGTGAATCAAAAAGCCAACTAATGTTGCTGACCATATTCGCCAAGTTAACTCCATGCACTATGAGCTCCGTAGCCAGAAGAGGACGAGACAGGAGAGGAGAGGAGAGGGGGACGACAGACAGACAGACAGAGAGAGAGAGGAGAGAGAGAGAGAGAGAGAGAGAGAGAGAGAGAGACAGACAGACAGACAGACAGACAGACAGACAGAAGAGACGGACACGGTTACGGTTACGGTTACGGATAATTTATTCAACAAAGCCATAGTCCCTCATAAAGGGGGTGGTATATTCATACAATGCAATAAATCGCACATCCTCTACAAGCAAAAGAAGAAGAATATTTGTCGCGATTACATGAAATTGTGCATTCAACACAGCGAAAAGGAGAACGAGAGAGAGAGAAAAAAGAAGAAGAAGAAGAAGAAGAAGAAGAAGAAGAAGAAGAAGAAGAAGAAGAAGAAGAAATGCAGATGTGAAGGAGTGGGCGTGGAATGGGGGCATATAGTGAGGCAAAGGGAATTTTTTTCCCCACGGTTGCATTCACACACAGACACTGGAAATGCATGTTCACGGCTCTCTGCCTCTCAGGAGAGTTGCTTGAAACCTCCAAGTAATCAAAGAGAAGATTGTGTACTGGGGAGACGCGGAAGAGAGAGAGAAGAGGAGAGAGAGAGAGAGAGAGAGAGAGAGAGAGAGAGAGGAGAGAGAGAGAGAGAGAGAGAGAATAAGAAAGCCTCCTTGCTGTTAAGGGACCGGAGTTCATTGTGACTGCAAAGTGGTCTCCCTTGTCAACCTATTTCAACATGGCCCCCACTTCAAATGTCAAAGGTGGTTGCCAACGGAAAAGAGCAGGCGCTGGCTCGACACGGGTCGACAAAACAAATAGATTTACCTTGGCCAGCGAAAATGGAGATATCACGCTCGCTTGGTTCGAGTTTATTGATCGGTTAATTGCGAACCAGTGAACAGGACTGATTCAGGTAGTCGGACTCACACCTGATTGTGTTGTGTGCTGTCAGTGTTTTTATGACTTGAAAGTATTATGGTTCTAGCCTTCAGTCATTAAAACAACAACAACAACAACATCAACGACAACGACAATCAAAAACAGCTTGCAAACTTTGAGCTGAAATGTTCTCTCTTTGGCTTTATGGGGGTGGGTGGGGGGGGGGGGGGGGGGGAGACAACAGTCACTTTCGTTAACATTTTGTACTGACACGCCAACACTTTGATTTATGAGAAGTTTATAGATGTATGAGAAGCTCATGGTGAATAAATGAGGCAACAATCTCCAGGCATCGAAAAGAGAAACACTGCCAAGGAAGAGAAGGAGGAGGAGGAGGAGGGGGGGGGAGGTGTTTAAAAGTCTAATTTGGAGTAGGTCTTTCCGTGTGTGTGTGTGTGTGTGTGTGTGTGTGTGTGGTGTCGTGCGTGCGTGCGTGCGTGCGTGCGTGCGTGCGTGCGTGGTGTGTGTGTGTTTCAAACAAGTAGCAACCAAATCACAAGCAATGATCCGTTATAATCAATCTTTTATCAATCAATACACGGTCCTTTTCTTTCTTCGTTCCTCGACTGAAACTCTGAGGTTGTCCATTGATGAGATTTTTCAGTATACGACCGTTTTTGACCCTGCTTTAAGGTAGTCACATTCCGTGTTCGGGAAAGATATCCAAACAGATCAATTGTACAAGTGTTTTCATTTTCTCACCCATCCCATTAGAAGACAATGGCTTCCACTTCTCCGGATGGTGGAATGGGATCGGCACGTGCAAGAGTTTGAATGCATGCGTGCACACACTGGATTTCGGTTGAAATTTCAACCGAAGGATTAGGAAGGGACAGGATCTGCACAGATATGGACTCCGAAGAGAAATCTCTTCCAGACTGGCTGTCTTAAGTGCGAATCGCAGCCCGGGCCATTATGAACTTAGATCAGTTCAGTGGACACTTCACACACACACACACACACACACACACCACACCACACCACACACACACATACACCACACACACACACTCACATCCCCAAACGAGCGCATATCTGAGCTCTTTATCTCACATCCTCAGCCGGTCATTGAAAAGCCGTCATTCCACCTGATTTCCCGTTGCCAGCCAGGCGTATCAGAAACGGTCTCCCCCCGTTTTCTTACCGTCACGGTCCGGTGCCTGGTGTTCCCCCACAGGCTGTTATTACACAGGTCAGTGATTCGGAACAGATCGATCACCGTTGATTGGATCGAAGAGAAGAGAACTCAGCGGAGCGTGGCCGGTGATTATGGCGGGTGGGGTGAGTACATTCCACCTTGAGTGGCTGGGGAGTGGATTCAAGGTGTGCTGGTTGTGATGCACTTTTCTTACCTCTGTCTGTCTGTCTGTCTGTCTTCCTTCACCCATCTCTATTTGTGTGTGTGTGTGTGTGTGTGTGTGTGTGTGTGTGTGTGTGTGTGTGTGTGTGGTACGTGCGTCTGTCTGCCTGCCTGCCTGTCTGCCGGCCTGTCAGTCTGTCTGTCTGTCTCTCTATCTGTCTCTCTGTCTCTTTCTGTCTGTCTGTCTCTGTCTGTCTGTCTCTTTCTCTCTGTCTGTCTGTGCATGAGTGTGTGTGTGTGTGTGTGTGTGTGTGTGTGTGTGTGTGTGTGTGTGTGTGTGTGTGTGTGTGTACTTGCGTGCGCGCGCGCGCGCGTGTGTGTGTGTGTGTGTGTGTGTGTGTGTGTGTGTGTGAGTGTGCGTGTGTTCTGTGTATGTGTGCATGTGGGAGTGCATATGTGCATGCGAGCGCGAGCGAGTGTGCATGTGTGTGTGTTTGTGTGTGTGTGTGTGTGTGTGTGTGTGTGTGTGTGTGTGTGTGTTTGCGCACGTGCACTCTTGTATGTGTGTGTGAGCACACGAGTGTGTATGCATATGGGGACATGTACAGAACTCTTCTCCTCGTTCTCCGCCTCCTCCTCCTCCTCCTCCTTCTCCTCCTCCTCCTCCTCCTCATCATCATCATCATAACCAACAACAACATCCACAGAGCCAGTGCCAGCAACCGACTCTAAAGACATTCATTAATATCATTTATTTTGTCTTCCGTGCCTTGTTAGAGACAGTAATTCCCACGCACTCTGCTCCCCCTCCCACTCCACCGCACATTCTCTCAGATTCCCCCTCCACAGCCACACACAGGCTGGTCCCATCACCGCCTCAGCATGGGCACTCCGTAGGGAGCAATTCTAGAGTTAAATCTCGGTGCATCAACCCAGGGGAGAAGACATTACACTGTCGCTGTGTTTGCTGGGGTTCATACCATTTTTTTCTTTTCTTCTCCTTATTCTTACACTCAGACAGGAACCCCAAGGCACTGACGAAGGCTGCTGTACGGCGGAGGCCCTCCAGAGATCCATAGAGCTTCTCTTGAGTCGATGTGTCAGCAGGCCAGGTCGCTTGCTCTTGGGTTTTGGTGTGTTGGACAGTCCTGCAGGAAGTGTTTCACAATCATTGGGGCTGTACCGCATGGGCACCCTGAAGACTCGTCAATGTGGAATTTTGTGAACATGTGATGTCTCAGTCTGGAGTGCCCTGTCCTCAGACTCACAATGCTCACTTGGTCTGGTCTGGACAGCAGGTAGTATGCATCCTTCTTGTTGAAGTCTGGGTGTTGCTCAAGCCATCGTCTTTTCTGCTTCTCCTTGATAATGCTTTTGGATTCTTCAAAGGAGACTTCCTGCTCCAGTTGGGGCTGCTGTCCTCCTTCCTTTGCTAGTCGGTCGGCTTCCTCATTGCCATATATGTTGCAATGTGAGGGCATCCACTGGATGACAGTGTTCTCAGTTGACTACTGCGGAATGGCCAGGGCAGAGACAAGGGAGCTGAGATCGTTGTTTCGATTATTTTAACATTCTGCAGTACTGACAAAGCACGTTTTTCCTTTCATAATCATCATCATCATCGTTAGCAGCGGTTGCAACAGGAACACCTGCAAGCGAGACTGGTTGCGATACGAGCAGCTCCAAAATTATCCGTCTGCGACAAGACTTGTCCAAGCGTAACAGACCACAGTACTAACCCTAATCCCTTAATGTTGCAAATCTCCAGTGAGGCCGTAGGGTGATTATCTTAAATTCCCTCGCCCTGTCGCCTCACACACACCACAACACACACACACACACACACACACACACACACACACACACAGAGGCTTTGATCGTCTGCAAGTTCGATAACTGCTGCCAAGTCTCTCACTTAATTAGCTCCCTTGCCTGTGGGCCATGAAAAGATCTTTTATATAACCCTCCAATTAACTGCGCTTCAGAAGACCCGTGAAGGTCTTCTTACCAGGCTGGGAATGCACACTGGTAAATGTCTGCATGCAGGGGACATGCACCTGCATACCCGCGCATGCAGGTGCATGTGCTTACCCCCTCCTCCCTCAGCCATTCTGCTCTCCATCCCACACACACACTGACATAGAGGCGAAGTTAGCACACACACACACACACACACACACACACACACACACAGAGAGAGAGGAGAGAGAGAGAGAGAGAGAGAGAGAGAGAGAGCGGGGAGAGAGAGAGAATATATTTCGAACATTATTTTGAAGAAATTCGTTGTGGTTCTTCCTCTTAATCCGATCAAAATTATTGAAAAACAGCTAATTGAGCAGAGCGAAAATTTCCGTCACTTGCCAAGCTGTGAACACAGTTCGACCCGAAAGAGACAGAGGAGAGAGAGAGAGAGAGGAGAGAGAGAGGAGAGAACGAACGAAGGAAATATTATTTTTCCAGGGTAATAGGATAAGCAAATTATACGTGCTTTTTTCCACCCAACCCAAGAGAGAGAAGAGAGAGAGAGAGAGAGAGAGAGAGAGAGAGAGAGAGAGAGGAGGAGGGAGAGAGAGAGAGGCAGACAGACAGACAGACAGACAGAGACACAGAGACAGACAGAGACACAGAGAGACAGAGACAGAGCCAGAGACTGAGAGACAGATCGCTTGTAAAACGTTACACAACCAATATGATTTTTTTCCTCTCCAGTTAACGAGGGTCATGGTCGACTTCAATACATCGGCACAATGAAAGAGTTTCTTTCTACAACTGCATGGGCATCCACCCCCCCCCCCCCCCACCCGGACGTTCATAACCACCCTGACAAAACACCTCTTACGTCAGACTCGGCTAGTCCAGGAATCACTCACGGCTTTAGGGAGCTCACATCACATGGTACGTGGAGGCCCGTCATTGGGATGGACGTCAATGGGGATGGGGGTGGGGTGGGGGCTGAGGTGGGGACGATGCTCACGCTTTCAGACTCCCTGATTCCGCGGTCATCGTTGTCAGTAGGGGCGGCGTAGGAGGGAGGGGGGGGGGGGGGGCGGGGGGGGGGGGATGGGGGCGGGGAAGAGGTCGGGGGTGCTGAGTTTAGGTGGTGCCCCGCGTCTCTTGGATCAGTTACAGGCAGTACTCACAAAATACCATGGGGAAAAAAAAAAGACTCGGGGGCAGTGCAGCGTCACCTCCGATGGGTTGCCTCGTGATGGCCTGATGCTGATTGCCTCTTGTGAACTGTCGGTGCTAGAGCCTCGACTAGACACACCTCATTGTGGGCTGACAAGAATAAGCAGCAGGAGAGTAATGCCACTGGGGTGGGGAGTGGATAGGGAGGAAAAATGTACCCCCATCCCCCTAACACCCGAGAAAAAGCAAAAAAAAAAAAAAAAAAAAAAAAAAAAAAAAAAAAAAGAGAAAAAAAAAAAAAAACGCCCACAGCCTTCATCATCTACTGCACACACTCTAGCCTACATCGCACTCAGGGTCTGATCGAGTTTCTTTCAGTTTACGATTCATTTCATAATTGACGAAAGCGATGTACATTTTGTCTTTTAAAAAACTCCAGAAACGAAAACCCTTTTCTAATTACGCAGCGTCTGGTTTTCTGTACTGGATACAGAGAAATTAAACGTCGATCTTTGATTGGTAGATACTGTTCGCGAAATCTTCACGACAAAATTACGACAAAACTACTATAACAGTGTTAATTAAACTTTGTGGAAATTTAAAGCATGTCCGAAGAGCGAATAAGCAATGGTAAGAAGGGGTACCTTTTTAAGCCTCGCATTTCTGAGAGAGGACAAATCTAAGAGAAAAAAAAGAGAAAGAAAGAAAAACGCTTTTTAAAAAAGGACAAAAACACAAATAAACATGTAACTGCATAAAGTTATCATATACAACAGTATGAAATCACGTGAATAAGAAAAACACAATAAGGTAAACAAAAATCGCATAGAAAATAAATGATAAATGAAACTGTTCAACTTACTGAAGCAGACGAAAGGCTGCAGAAAACGACAATAAATATCCCAAAACGATGACCAACCGTAGCTCCGATCTCGAAACTCGGCGGGAACAGAAAATTCGAAAACACCAACACTCTCCACGACCGAACCAAATCACTCCTTTCCAAATGAACACAACCCCAGTGAATGACTCCCCTTTAGCGGAGCTGTTTCATGGAGAAAAACCACACCGACTCAACCCTGCTTTATGTTGTTTCATTCCCAGGAGAGGAGCCCCCGCCACGACCGACCGCCGATAGATCGTAACCACCAACATCAGCCGCTTTGGTGAGCAATGGGGGATATGTTATGGTTATTTTCTCCCCCGCACACGTTTTTGACCCACGAGAACTGCGTGAATCGCTGTGGGGGTTTTGCTTGGCCTAATCCGTCGCCCGCAGCCAATATGAGCCCGCTTAAGCAGTTTATCTATCGCTGTGCAAATAGCATGGAAATCCGGCGTGCCCGCGGAGGGATAATTGCCGGTATAACTGCTTTTCGGTTTTCTTTTTTTTTTTTTTAAATTCTTTCTTTCCTTTTTCCAACTTCCGTTTGGAAATGAAGAGGAAAAGTACTGCTGACTTGAGATCGATCTGCGGTGTGTGTGTGTGTGGGGTGTGTGTGTGTGTGTTGTGTTGCGCGCGCGCGCGCGCGCGCGCGCCCACGTGATCTATACCAGCCTGATGGCGATCTTTAATGCTACATACAACTGTTATTTAGAAAAGAAGCCCTTGCCTTTGAGTCCATCAGAAATAGATCGACTTTATCTTGGACATGGCAATATACTCATTGACCAGCGCTTGAGTATATCGTAGGGACAGGACCATTTCCTATGGAGCAGGTCCCCAGGTGGCAGATAGGAGGAAGGCCGCCAGACATAAGGTTTCGCTATGAACTAAATGACCAGTCCCAGACCAACTGACGGTGGTTTTATTCACGACAGGCTGGAGTAGCCTGTGGCAGGACTGTTCTCTATATAAAGTGTCCTGCATGTCTAACAGCAAAATCTTCAGGCGGTTATGGGTCGCCACAAAAACCATAGCCCCGGGTTTGGACCCTCGGAAAACCCATCCCCTCTCTGACCCCAGGACAGGATTAGCGGGACCAGGAAGTAAGGGTGATTTACTTAGGCCCATAGCTCAAGGGTGAGCATAGGCCATCGACAACACTCCGCCATCGCACTCGGTTCTGGGCTGCTCGCTGAATGCCTGTCCAGTTGGCCCCCTGCCTCTTCATCTCTGCCTCCAGCTGCTGCGAGGTCGGCCTCTCTTCCTTTTCCCCTGGGGGTTCCATTTCAGGACTTGGCGTGTGGTGCTGGATGCTGGCTTCCTGAGAGTGTGTGTCCAATCCAGCCCCACTTCTTCTGCAGAATCTTCTTGGCAACTGGTTCCTGTCCTGCTTGTTTTTATAGATCTTCATTGTTGATCTTCTCTGGCCATCTGATTTTGAAGATGCGCCTCAGATAGGTGTTGATGATGGTCTGAATTTTTTTGCTGTATTGCCTTGGCCATTCTCCAAGTTTCGCAACCGTAGAGCAGAACCGACTTCACGTTTGAATTGAAGATACGCAGTTTCATCGTCCTTCTGAAGGGTGATGTACTGCCCAAAGGAATCTCCAGCGGAAGTCGGAGTTATTGAGCGAAAGCGAAAGCGAAAGACGCTCCTCAGATCACAATACCACGCAACAACGCTCCTTCATGTGCAGCTCTAAAGAACCCTGATGTGGCGCTCGACGTTTGGAAACCCGGTGTAGAAGGCGGGGGAGGGGGGGGGGAGGGGAGGAGGAAGGGGCGGATGCGAAAGTAAGAAAGAGTCAATGGGGTGGGGGATGGGGATGGAGGGGGGGGGGGAGAGCCACGTCAGGTTCCTCAAAGAAGCCCGTCCCAGGTTACCAATAGCTGGAAAACGCCATTCCGCAAACCAGTGAGATGGAAAAGGAGGCCTCATCTTTCCCACAGCATTAAGCCAACAGAACCACCCAGACCACTCAACATCTCCAGTGTAATGCAGAAGAGGTATGTAAGAAGAAGCTTAACCCGGCAGGAAGGGTACACAAAGAACAGATTCATACTGTGTATGCCAAAGAGACACGTAACATAAGCCATCATTTCCAAGTGAGGGATACGAAATCTTCAGGCTGGACCGTGAGGAGAGACACAATTCCGTGGATGCACAGAAGTCAGGATCAACACCAGTCAGCAGACTGAGATCCTTGGAGTCGACGTTGTCTTCGAGGAACACAAGATAAGGATTTACGGTGCCTGCTACCTTTCAGAACGTGACCTGTCTCACACACATGAACATTCTAGCCAGTAACTGTGTGGTGGTGGGTGATTTCGGCCGTCACTGGGATGGCGCTGTGATGAGACAGACAAGAGAAACGATGACATAGGGGGCTGCCAGATCAACGAACATCCTCAACCCATCAACCGGGAGGAGGAGGATCCTACCTTTTACCTAAGACGTTGGACGATCAACTACTTGCACGTCAGAACAACCGGAACAGTTCTCAGCCAGCTTGGAGGAAGTGACCCCAAGCCTGTAAAACTCTCTGGTTGAAAACAGTCAGCTTCATGCACCAGTGAAGACGCCTGGAAAGACCAATGGCAGTCATGCTGGAACACGAAGCGAAGCCTATCCAAATACATGCGTCTCACCCATCATAGAGACGTCACCCGCTCCCAGACATTGTCACCAGCATCCCTGGAATGGAGAGGAGAGGAGTGCAGTCAGACTTACAGCGCCGGGCCGTGACCATACAGCACATCTGTGACCACTACCTCCAAGAAAACTGGACCCATGTCCTCACTGAAGGTTCGACCACTGAGGCGACGAAAGATGGTGCGCTTGGAATCCTTATCCAATACAGAGAAACAGATGGGGGTGAGGAACAGATTCAGGCCTGAGACAGAAGCCCTTTGCGAAGCAGTCTCATAGTACTACATAAGAAGAATTAGTCAGGTGGCCCTGTTCTCTGACGCTCTCTTTGTGCTCCAGGCCCTTGGGAACCTCCGCTGAATCCTGTTTGTGCAGCTTTGGTTGCACTGAGCTCTGGAGAGCAGAAAGTGGTCCTGCAGAGGGCACCTGCACAATGTGGCATCAGAGGCAACGAGAAGGCAAGCACAGTGGCCAAGGTCGACAAAGCAGACACGCTGGCCAAGAAACAGCAAACTGCCAACCTGGTATCCTTTGAAGAAGGAGAGACCATCAAAACTGCCAACCTGGTATCCTTTGAAGAAGGAGAGACCATCAACAGAGGAAGAGACAGCAGCTACGGCATCCCCACCACAAGTCAAACGACAGTTTCCATCTCCTACACCGACAGGACCAGGTGAAGATCTTCTGTCTGAGGGCTGGCCACAACCTACTGTGCCGCTCTCTGACCTCCTTCATCTCTATGTTCCGTCTCGCAACTTACGCTCATCCACCGATTCTCGTCTGCTTCGGCTTCCCTCTGCTCGCCTGAAAACTTCAGGCCAACGATCTTTCTCTTACCAGGCACCTGCTCTGTGGAATGGCCTGCCTTCTTCTCTGCGTAACACGGATTCTTTAAAGACTTTAAAAATCTCCCTAAAGACACATCTTTTCTCCCGGACTGATTAACGATACCCACTTACCTCTGTGCGCGAGTCTGCTTGTTTTGACGCGCTTGTGTGTCTGTCTGCGTGTGTGTGTGTGCGCGCGCGCGCGCGCGCGCGCGCGCGCGTGTGTGTGTGTGTGTGTGTGTGTGTGTGTGTGTGTGTGTACTTTGAGATGGAATTAGTGTTTTATCATGTTTTTTCTATAATATGCGCTTTGGGCTCTCGCGAGGTAAAGCGCTCTGTAAATATCCTTTTACATTACATTACATTATATATGTACTCAACATTTGACATCGGACAGACAGGCCAGTATCCCTGTGGACAGGGAGACGTGACAGCAGAACTGGCCGAGACAGGCCACACAGCGGATCAAGGCCAGGCCAACTCTGACCACACTGGACACCGAGTTGCAAGGCACCATGAGGATCGGTGAGACCGGCGGACCTTTATTATCTGAATTGCTGGAGTGGAACCTGAAGGGAGCGAACAAGGAAGACTTCATTGTGGTCAGGTTAAAAAAGAAACAAACTTCTTTTTAATTATTATGGTTATGCGTACGTTCACAATATCCGAGTCCAAATAATTTTGCAAAAGAATGGCGATATACGGTGATTGTTTTGCCTGAAAAAAAGGAAGTGTTGCAGAAAGCAAGTAAATATCAAAGCACACAGGTGTATGTATATGGCGCGCGCCGCATGCGCACAAACGCGCGCGTGCACACACACTCACACACAACACACACACACACACACACACACACACACACACACACACACACACACAGAGTAAGGCTCTCTCTCTCTCTGTCTCTCCGTCTGTCTGTGTGTCTGTGTGTCTGTGTGTCTGTCTGTCTGTCTTCTCTCTCTCTCTCTCTCTCTCTCTCTCTCTCTCTCTCTCTCTCTCTCTCCATTCAATATTTGGTTCAGATTCCTTCTGTTTCAGTATTCTGAAGACGTTATGAACGATCAGCGAACGGACACTCGTCCTCTTCGTGTATGACGAGCATACAATGGTATCAAAAGTCCCCAAAGTGTGGAATGGAATGCACTCAAATTTCACTTCTCAAAAAGACGTAGTCCTAGGAGTTGTGCACCCTCACTGACAACACTTTAAATCAATCGTTTGCTATTCTGTATTTATAGTTTTGATGCCGGATCGGCAATTCTTCGTCTAGGACACTCGGCGGACGGAGAATGGGTGTCTGACCAGTAAACATAGGATGGGGAAAGGATGGGGGAGAGGTATGTAGCGTGTAGGAGCGGGTTTAATGTGAGGCGGGTGGATGGGAGGGGAGATGGATGAGCTAGGACTCCTGTTTACAGTGGTGGAGGTTCTAGAATCAGAAATCTTGTATGTCAGAGATGTACCCTTTCGCTTGAGGTAAAGTCAGTCCAGGTGATTTATCGTTTATGCGCGAACGCCCTCCTCTCCCTCCTCTTTCTCCTCCTCCGCCTCCTCTCTTTCTCTGAAACACACACACACACACACACACACACACACACACACACACACACACACACACACACACACACACACACACACATGTATGTACAAACAACCATGCAATGAAAAGCAAACAAGCAAGTTCTCGCTTTCCAACGTTTCGGCACTGGGCATTCTTCAGAGAATTCTTTATGTTGGTACGACTGACACAACCAAACGATCCTTAACTCTGCCTCTCTCTGATTATTACTCAGAGAACTAAACCTGGCTGGCACAGGCACCCAGTAGAGAACAAATCGAAAATTCGCCATTAAACAAAGGTGATACCTATCTATCTATCTATCTATCTATCTATCTATCAATCTATCTATCTATCTATCTACATACTATGGTGTATGTTTTCTGTATCCCATATATAACTGACTAACAATGCGCATTCTGTAAGGAGACTGTAAGTGAATGCACACAAGTGTCTGCGGCAATGAAAATGAC
>CM065727.1:67218569-67221069 GCA_033310375.1 Conus canariensis
ACTCGCAGAATGATCTACATAAACTACGGTAGTGATCTGATATGCGGATTTTATATTTCAATGTCTTAAAATGCAAACATGGTGCACATATGTAAAAATTATCAAGGAGTAGAAAATTACATGAAACTAGGGAAAACAATGAGTATGAATCAATGTATTGACCCATGTATAAGTCAGTAGAATTTAGGTATGATTTTTTTTTTTTTCACCCACACATACAAAACTTGGTCATGTACCAAATCAGATGAATGGACACATGAAAAAGAACATTTTCATGTCTGGATAAAACAGAGTTCAGACTGTAGGTTCATCAGCATTATTGATGCAAAGTATTTGAAAAATAGCACATGGTACTTTGTCTCGATGCGCTTACTGGGTGTGTATAGATCAGTGAATATTAGACCATGACATCAGCATCAAAAACACCCAGAGGTCATAAAGTTCTACAAATTGATGAAGTTTTTACTTAGAAGCGCATCATGCCATCTGTTCTGACTGGATGTTGTGATGAAGTTTTTACTTAGAAGCGCATCATGCCATCTGTTCTGACTGGATGTTGTAAGTTCTAGTAGCCAGTGAGCATTGACTTTACTTGTGAATGAACAGTATCACAGATCATTTCTGTATACCTCCAAATAAGAAGTAGCAAAGTTAATTCAAACTGAATTAGCATTTTTAACCAATAGATTGGATAGGTGTGCATTTTTGAGTTTATGTTTCAATCATTTAGCAAAGGTCAAGTCAAGAGGTCCATACTTAGTACTTCAAATTTGCAAAACCATATATGTAAATCCTACAGCAAAACCAGATAGCTTCTTTCCCAAATGTTGTATATCATTTTCAGTTTACGCAAAGGCTGAATTTAGCCAGTTACTCTCCCTTTTCCCCACCGATTTCCCTCCAACCTTCACCTGTGAGATATTTTGTTTTGTACCAATCTTTACAGTTGGGTAGTTTTGGTAAATGTTTGAATTAGCCCCCACCCTCCCACCTCCCATTCGCCCTCCTTCTCCATATGTTCCTTCCCACCCCACTCCTGTTCATGAGGTAATTCAATCTCATTCTCAGCCCATCAGTTTGAAAACTGACCTCTCATTCTCATCAGCAAAGCGTCATCTGACCCCTGATACCTCAAAACATTTAGAAGGTCTGAAAATAGATGTTACTGAAACTTTTGGATTTGATTAGATCTTGTGCAGAATATGCTCACATTGTTTGGCTACCATCGTTCAGAGACAGTCAGTACCTTGTGGAATGTACTTCCTGTGCAACTGAAGGATGCTCTAAATCTAATTCATAAAGTAAATTCCAAAATCGTCTTGATAGTGATGTAACATTGACTGAATCATTGTTCATGCAGGACATTTACAGAAGATGCTGTGAGAAACTGGAAGAACCTGTGATTGTTGGCATGCTGCAGTTTGAGTGGGACATTTACATCAATGAAAAGAAAAGAGTAAGTTGTTGCTTATTACCTCTCTCTTCTCTGCTTTTCTCTCTCTCTCTCTCTCTCTTCTCTCTCTCTCTCTCTCTCTCTCTCTCTCTCTCTCTCTTCTCTCTTCTTCTCTCTTCTCTTCTCTCTCTCTTCTCTCTTCTCTCTCTCTCTCTCTCTTCTCTCTCTCTCTCTCTCTCTCTCTCTCTCTCTCTCTCTCTCTCTCTCTCTCCTCTCTCTCTCTCTCTCTCTCTCTCTCTCTCTCTCTCTCTCTCTCTCTCTCTCTCCCCCCTTCTCTCTCTCGTCTTTGTTTCTCTTATTTTGTTTTTTTCCATCTTACTTCCTTGCTTCTTTTCTTTCTTTCCTTCTTATCCCCCACCCCTGCTTTGCTTCTTCTTTCCTTTTTACATATGCCCTTCTTTCCTGTTCCATCTCATTCCATGATCTTTTCACGTAGTTCACTCTCCCTCATTTTGTCTTACTTTTATGTCATTTTGTACAAGAATCACAATGCAAGTGCTATTTGTTACTAGCAGATTATGAGGAAAAAAAAGAGAAAAGAAATCAGTTTGAATTTTTATGCCTTTAATTATGGTCATTTCTAAGACAGTATTTCATTTTTAGGATATTCAAACATGACACAAGGTTAAAGCTCTATACAAACTTAACGTCATTTTGATCAGTAATGCGGAAATTTTCAGAGCTCTGTGGACCAGCTAAATGTATATAAAACACAGAATTCTTCTGTTTAAACTTTCATTTTACATGATAGGAAAAGAAACCTGTAAATGTGTAAAATATTATGAAACAAGAATTACATACTTACTAAAAACATGAGAAATGCAAGATTTGAAAGTTGAATACAGTTTATGTGATAAATTTAAATACATTTGTTCATTTGTATATGTGTGTGTGTGTGTGTGTGTGTGGTGTGTATGAGAGAGAGAGAGAGAGAGAGAGAGAGAGAGAGAGAGAGAGAGAGAGAGAGAGAATGAATGAATGTGTGTGTGCATGTATGTATATGTGCATGAGTACAAAATATGTGCTTTTGTGTGGGTGTGGGTATAC
>CM065727.1:67226069-67228569 GCA_033310375.1 Conus canariensis
CTACGGAGCAGTGTTTGAAGGTGAGAAGCTTGTCCCGACTCATAAGCCTGACAACTTAAAGCAAGGGAAGGAAATCCCAAGATCTATGAAAGGGAGGCAACTGTGCACTGAAGTCATCCCATATACTTCTGAAGATTGTTTCCCTTCGAATGGGAGATGGACTGCTGGCCCCACAACTAAGCAATCATTGTCATCAGTAAACTGTGCTCTGCACACGTTGGATCAGTACCATTACCACTGAACAGCTCTGAAGGACAGCAGCGTGGTGACTGTTCTGGTGGTTCCCCTGGGACTACCTGATGTTCACAGTGCTCCCATGTAGCGCTGACTCTGGGATTGCGACAGGATGATCCGGGATGTGGCTGTGTATATGTGAGTCAGAACTAGCAGTGTGGGTTTAATGCCACTGAGAGGGTGGAGTGGAAGACTGGGGGCCACAATAGCTCAGCTGATAGAGCATGGCACTCATGGTCCTGATCATGTTGGGCTCGCTGATTCGTCCCTACGAAGCTGTTCTGTTGAGGGGAAATTTGTACCCGAGAGTTAACATTTGTTCATGACTCCATTCCCTTAAGTCTTTGGAATGAGACCATAAGTTGAGGTTCCGTGTGCTAATACAGGCATAAAAACTTGCACATGTGTTTAAATCTCATCGCTATGCTTGAGAAGAGTAGACCGCGAAACCTGATGATATGAATGACACATATACATAAGAATGCATCCTGTGTGCTGATGATGGTCTGCATCAAGACTGGTGAGTGTGGGGCAGGATGATATCCCTCAACTGGAAGAACAAGAAGGAAGCAAGGAGACAGCAGTCTAGGATCCATCTCTTCAACCTCTGTATTGGGGTTTGGGTTTGGGAGGTTGGGTGGGGGGGGGGGCTAAATAGAGTATGTCCCTGAGCATCATCATTTTTGCTGCTTTGACCTTTTATATTGTGCACTCTTGTGATTTTCTATGCAAGACTTTGACAATAAACAGGGGAGGGGGTGGGGGGGGGGGGAAGAGCTGGTGTAAGTTGCTCTAAGGGAAATAACTACTTAATCTAGTTGTTTTTAAGCAGGTGGAGTAGGGCTCTTCCCTTTCTGCTTTGTTATGAATCGATGATCATAATTATTCGTTAGCTCATGGACGTGAGGATATCCGATGATGGTTACTGCTACCACTATTATTACTATAACATTGTTACAACTACTTCTGTCACTTCTGTGACAGTTTATTGCTACTGAAAACAAAAGCATATGTGTTCTCATGTGTGTGTGTGTACAGATGAGAATTTCTCGGTGCCCCACAATCGTCGGGGCATTGTGGGGATGGCTAACAAAGCCCGTCACTCCAACCAGTCTCAGTTCTACATCACGCTACAACCAACTCCATGGATGGACACCAAATACGTGGCATTTGGGTGAGAATGTGTGTGTGTAGTGTGTGTGTGTGTGTGTGTGTGTGTGTGTGTGTGTGTGTGTGTGTGTGTGTGTGTGTGTGTGTGTGTGTGTGTGTGTGTGTGTGTGTGGTGTGTTTTCTTCTGTTACTCTTCATGATTGTAAAATGCCTTGCTCAAGGATAATTGTGCTGGAGTGGTACAATATAAAATCATTTTATGAACATAATTCTTAAGAGTGTGTTGTGTGATCAGTAGGTGTCCATGCCATATTTAAACAAAGAGATTTTTTTTATCTTGTGACTTTTTATTCACTGTCAAAAAGATTCATGTTTGATTCTGTGTGTGTGTGTGTGTGTGTGTGTGTGTGTGTGTGTGTGTGTGTGTGTGTGGTGTTTATTGAATGCCTGTATGTATGTGTGTGTGTGTGTGCATATGTATGTGCATGTGTGTGTGCGCACGCGCGTGTGTGTGTGTGTGTGTGTGTGTGTGTGTGTGTGTTTATTGAATGCCTATATGTATGTGTGTGTGTGTGTGTGTGTGTGTGTGTGTGTGTGTGTGTGTTTATTGAATGCCTATATGTATGTGTGTGTGTGTGCATATGTATGTGCATGTGTGTGTGCGCGCGCACGTGTGTGTGTGTGTGTGTGTTGTGTGTGTGTGTGTGTGTGTGTGTGTGTGTGTGTGTGTGTGTGTGTGTGTGTGTGTGTGTGTGTGTGTTTGAGCATATAAATGTGTGTTCCACACATGTACACATGTTTGCATGCTAGTGCCTACCTTCGCCGTCCCTCTCACTCCTGGTATCACTGTTAGTTTTCATCTCATTCAAATATTCTTCATGCCAGACACTAGACAATTCCTTTACTTCTCCCAGCAAAATGACACAGTGGTTTTTTTTTTTTTTTTCCGTTTTCAGACAAGTGATAGAAGGCACCGACACCTTGCGGAAGATGGAACTAGAGGAAACTCTCAACGAACGTCCCGTGCGAGAAATCAAGGTCGCCAAGTGTGGGATCCTTACCTTTGAATTCTAAGACTCGGCACCACCACCTCTGAGACTGTAGCAAGTGCCGCAGACAAAACCACCACATGAAACTCTCCCTTTCCTTCTCTGTC
>CM065727.1:67236069-67243569 GCA_033310375.1 Conus canariensis
ATCATACAAGTCTTGTCTGATATGAACAATGAATCTGCAGACATGAAATACACGATGTTTTTAAGGAACATGTACCAAGACATGTGTCTGAATGGAAACGGGTAGCGACAGGATAATAATGATAGCAATGATAGTAATAATAATAAAATAGATTTATGAAAAAGAATGATGATAGACCGACAGCATCCAAAGAACAAAGGTGCCATACCAGAATGATATTTTGTCGCTGCAGACCTAAGGCTCGTCAGCTTGATTCTGTGATTTCTTGACATTGTGAACTATGAAGGAAGTCTGAAGAATCTGAATGCTTTTTGAAAGTCCAGACTGGCTCTAGGCTTAGTCACAGTCTACGATTTATTCCAGTTGTTCGCACGTTCGTTAATATCACTGCGACTTGAAAGTTTTAAAATCTGCAGTAACATATACATGCAAAACAACAACAACAAATCTCCCAATGATTTTAGTGTTTTAACATGTACGAAAATGAAACATGGAAGCAGCCGCATGGATCAAATATACAATGGGATTTTCGTACTAATGTTTTAATAAATAATAATGACTTGTCACAACTGTCAATCAATAGGTCACGACGTTTGACAACATTTTCGTTTTATTTCTGTTTTCTCAAAACTCTCTGTTTTCTCACAGTCCATGGATTTTTAGTTTTGAGCCATGTGGATGAAATTTATATGGACGGACACGGACACATTAATTTCCGAGGACAAAAAGAAAGACGACTCCAGTTAGAGCCAACTATTCAGAGAGAGAGAGAGAGAGAGAGAGAGAGAGAGAAGAGAGAGAGAGAAGAGAGAGAATGTGTGTATCATATTTTTCCGGTGTTCACGATGGCTCAGTCCCGATGTGAGGGCCCGTCATCAGCGTCTTCTCTGAGAATGGTGACGGGGTGGGTGTGAAGGGGCACTCTACGACATCCCACCTTGCTGCTCTCACTGTCCGTGGCTTCCCAAACACCCTGATCTCCCTCCTCACTGGTCTGGTGGCTGTGAGCGTGGGCAGACCTACTCTTCAGCGGACCTTCTTTCTGCTTGGCCATCTCCACCTTCTTGACGTCCTCGTTCTCCTCAACTTCCGCTCTCCTGGCTTCTCCTCCTCCTCCCCCATGCCCGTCTCCCTCAGCCTCCCCCCTCTCCTTCTTCAGGTCCCCGTAGCTGAGATGCCTCTCGCGGGCGATGGCGGGCCGACCTTCCAGAATGCAAGTTCGGAGATCTTCGTCGGCCGCCTCCTGGGGCACCGTGGGCAGGTAGACTTTCACACACAGCTTCCGCCTCGACTCTTCCGAGTCCTGACTCCCTTCGCTGTCACTGCCCGCGTCGTCTTCTGATGGCCAGGGGAAGGCGGGGACTACCAGGCCTTTTTGGGTGGGGTCAGGAGTCACGGCGGCTTCCTTCTGTCTCTTGGAAAGAAGCTTGGACCTGGAAGCATGGGGCGAGGCCCTGTGCTGGACGGAGGTTGATGATGATGACGTGAGGTTCTGCTCCTCAGCGCCAAGGGGGGTGGGGGAGGTCGGGGGAGCCAGGGGAGGTTCCTCTCCGCGGGGCTTGAAAGTGTCGTTGACGTTGACAGCGCGCAGGCTCGTGCCTTGGGGAAGGGAGGGCGGCTGGGGTCTGTGCAGAGGCTTCTGCCCCCGATTCTGCTGCTGCTGCTGCTGTTGCTGCTGCTGTCGCTGGATCTGCTCCAGAATCTGCTGCTCCCGGATGCACACGATGCACTGGGGCCGCGCCGTCGGACCGGCGTGACGATCGTCGCTGCGGCTTCCGCTGACGTCAGCCGCTCCGGGGCGCGCGTTGGATTCTGCGCTCTGATTGGCTGGAGCGGTGACCTCCATCAGACTGCCTCGCGGGGACTCTCGGGGCACCTCCGTGCTGGGTTTGTTGCCAGGGAGACCAGGCTTGCCCACCAGCCAGGCGTCGTGGTGACTCCGGACATAGAAATCCGACCTGAAAGACAGAGAGAGAGAGAGAGAGAGAGAGAGAGAGAGAGAAGAGAGAGAGAGAGAGAGAGAGAGAGAGAGAGTTAATCCATTGCCACTCATGAAGGAGCGCATATAAACGAAAATAATCAGAACTAGCAAATACACAATTACATTACTGATATTACATTTTCACAATGCATTCAAGACACGACAACAGAACGCAACTGAAATACATTATACAGGTACACTGACACATTCCTAACAATTCGTTCCTGCTTAGTTGACATAAGTAATGCCAATCTAAACTGATTAGGATCTTTCCAAAATGTAGACCGACGGTATGTACTGTGCTCTTAAATCGTTCGAAACAGGGCAACATAAAACGAAATGTAATTCATCTTCTCTTTCATTTTGGCAAAATAGATATAAGATACTTAAAATCAGTATTACTGTGTGTTTTGTAACGCAGTCGATGTTAGCAATTTCAGAAATGCCGAACCTAAATCTAGCTGATAAGTTCCTCAAAATGTCTGTCTAGGTTCATCGACAGGTATGTTTCTGATATCATGCACAGTGCTAAAAGTTCTGTGTATACTTTAAACCTTTCACTGTTACTGGCATGAGAATTCTATTCTTGCTACCTGCATGAGAGAGAGAGAGAGAGAGAGAGAGAGAGAGAGAGAAGAGAGAGAGAGAAACGAACGAACGAACGAACGAACGAACGAAATTAATATTTTACCAGGGTAATGAGATAAGCAATACAAATAGCTTTTTTTACCACACCAGCCCTGGGGTAAAAGGAAAGAAAAACAATATAAAGGATCAAATTTAATTGCATTTAAAGATCAAAATAATAAGGGCAAATACATAAAAAAAAAACAAAGAATAACCAAATCTTGTACATTCAAAACAAATTACTATTGTCATCATATCATTGACAAACGAAACGCAAATAGAAAAAAACGCGTGTAACACAGCGAATACAGGGGAAAGGAGAAACGGAGGAAAAGGGAAACAGACTCAAGGTAGGTTAGCAGGGTGGAAGGAATGAAGAGAGAGAGAGAGAGAGAGAGAGAGAGAGAGAGAGAGAGAGAGAGAGAGAGAGAGAGAGAGAAGAGAGAAGGAAGGAAAAGGCCAAGGGGTAGGTTTGGGGTAATTGGAACGAACGAACGAACGAACGGACGAACGTTTTGTTGAGGGCAAGATGGATAAGCAATAATAATGGCTTTTTTTACACTATGCCCTCACAAAAAAAAAAAAAAAAAATTGCGAATATATTTACGCACACACACACCACACACACACACATAATATATATTTACACATACATATATACATATACATATAGTTAATACACATATACATATGCATAAACATACATACATACAAATATGTACAAAGCATACTTGTACACAATGTATGTATGCAGGTGAGAGCATGAATGTTGATGCGCAGGCCCCCGGCCCATATTATAGGGCAGATACCTACACAACACTTCCATTTACACATATATTTAAAGTCATGAGGAGAAAGGGCACATACCTTAGAAACATTCTTTAACCTTATGAGTTAGAGACAGACAATAGAAGGTGGACAGGCAACAGCTAGACAAGACAGACAGATAGAGAGAGAGAGAGAGAGAGAGAGAGAGAGAGAGAGAGAGAGAGAGAGAGAGAGAGAGAAGAAAGAAGGGTACTGGAATGGCAGACAAACACGAACGACAACTTTGACAAGATGGAAAGAATACAAGCACACATGAAAAAAATAAGAATAAAAAACATTTGCGAATATTATAGCACACATACACCACAAAAATAAAAAGTTAAAACATATATACATTACATTAGTATACATTAATAGCATAAACATACATACATACAAATATGTACAAAGCATACTTGTACACAATGTATGTATGCAGGTGAGAGCATGAATGTTGATGCGCAGGCCCCCGGCCCATATTATAGGGCAGATACCTACACAACACTTCCACTTACACATATATTTAAAGTCATGAGGAGAAAGGGCACATACCTTAGAAACATTCTTTAACCTTATGAGTTAGAGACAGACAATAGAAGGTGGACAGGCAACAGTTAGACAAGACAGACAGATAGAGAGAGAGAGAGAGAGAGAGAGAGAGAGAGAGAGAGAGAGAGAGAGAGAGAGGAGAGAGAGAGAGATACTGACAGGCAGACAATACAGACAGACAGATCTAGACAAATAGGCAGAGAATACAAGCAGGCAGCAGAATAAAGACATAGAGATGAGTAAAAAACATTTGAGGATATTGGATAGAAGATTACGATCCAAAAATACCACAGAAGGTAAACTATAGCTTAGCATTAGATATTTATGATAATGTGTTTTAAACGTAGATAAGCTATTTTTATTCCTTATGTCATAAGGAATTGCATTCCAAAGTTTACCACCCAAATATGCTAAGGAAGACATGAATAGATCAATTCTGGGCCGGGAATGGATATCAAATGTTTATTACGAAAGGTGTTTACAAGAATTTGGTACGTAGATAAGAAGGTGCAAGATTTTCATTATTTTGTACATAAACACACCCTTATTGAAACGACATTTCTGACTGAATGGGAGAATCTCAAGTTCTTTATAGTCTGTAACTTGAAGAGATGATGTAAGGAGTACGATTTTTAGTGAACGTCTATACAAACGCTCCAGTGGTTTCAAGCAATTGTGACTGGCCATGTTCCAGCAAGTTGAAGCACAGTCAATATCAGATTGTATATAGGCATGGAAAAATAACTTCCGAGAATGTTGGTCAAGGAAATGCTTAATTCTGTTTAATTGAAATATCTTACTTGAGATCTTCCAAGATAAAGCAGAAACGTGATTAGACCAAGATAGATTGTTATCGATAGTGAGACCAAGTAACTTATGTGAATCAATTTCTTCTATAAGATATTTCTTCGAGAGGAGAGAGAGAGAGAGAGAGAGAGAGAGAGAGAGAGAGAGAGAGAGAGAGGCTTAATTCCATCCAAATCTTGTCTTGTTCAAGACATCAGAAAGTCTTAAGTTAGATGAAGAGCCATAAGCAAGTGTTAATAAATAAGAGAGGCAACTTTTACTCCCATGATGACGCAGTTGCATGCCCATGACCCCAACTAATGCTTCTTGCGGTACCTATTCACATTGCTCGCATGCTGGCACGAGGCACACAAAACTAAGAAGAAATTAAAGTTCCCCACCAGAATGCTGCTTGCGCTATCCTGGTAAGTTTCCTCGTTTGTTCTGAGACTTTGTGTCTGTATGTGCGTTAGATGAGTTGGTACTGGAAGCGGCCCTGGCATGTAAATAACGGTATAACTCTGTAAGCAAAAGTAGCCATCTGTCTTATTGTTTATTTTTTACGACTGTTAATTCTTTTCTATAATGCAAACAGTTACCGGTGATTACTATGATCTTTTGAATGTAAAGAGTACAAAGAAATTGTATTCTTAGTATGTTGTAAGTGATTGGTCAATGGAAAGCATGTGACATAGAGGTGTCAGTTGTTGTTGTTGTTCGTTTGTTTGTTTTGTTTCATTCCTTTTTATGATCATTTTTCTTTTTCTTCGCATGTTAGGATCTGCAATCACTGACAATGAAACCACAACTTTATCGCAAAATCTGTGACTGTCAAATTCAGAATTCTTCAAATCTGTTAATCCTGTTACTGTTACAGAGGATTTATTAACGATGCAATAATTCATCAACATCACTGAACATAACTGATTCGTTTACAAGTCAAAACACAAATAAACAGAGAGCGAGGTGTAACTGTCATTCAATGCACAATTCAACAAGATGCAAAGCATATAAACGTACTTCCAGTTTACCTTCCTGAAAAACGTCACAATCAAACATGTGTCATAATGTATTTGACGTCACAATCAAACATGCGTCATAAAGATATTCCATAAAGAAGAAAAACCGTTTATGGCCGTTATAACCGTTAGTAACGGCTATTCTGGTAAAATATAACATCCGGCATCATCCGTGACCCATAATGAACATACGTACAAATTTTCTGAAAGATTATATTGGGTATTTATATAGCACCTATCCTCGGTCACAGAGCAAGCTCTAAGCGCTTTACAATAAACACACTACCTCACTCACTCAACGGGCTGCCTACCCAGGTAGAGCCGGCCGAAGAGCAGCCTACTGGCGCTCATTCAGTCGTTTCCCGTACCATTCAAATATCAGTCACTCACTTTCATTTATCTCATTTATTCCTCCAGTTTCTCTCATAGGATGCATGCGATGTTTATACGTGTCCTCCATTTCCACCGGTACACGATGGCACATGACAACAGCAAGTGACAATTTTTGTGGCTTGGTAAGAAATACCAGGCGGCTATCTTCAATCGCGTCAAGATCGGCCCAGAAGTTTTTTTCTGGAGCGAGTGGAACACATTTTGACCACGGACAGACACACACACACATAGACAGCCTTTCTTCGTTCCCATTGTAAAGTACTCCCTGTTCTATAAGAACAAGGAGTGCAAAAACAGACACGTGAACTGCCAATATTTACGTCATCCTCTGACGTCATTAAAAAACTGACGTAAAAAAAAGAAAAAGAAAAACTCATAACACATTGCAGTCACCATGAGAATAATTTTCTGTACATTCATGACCAAAACGCATGTCACCAATCCCGCTCACTCACTTGTTACTGAGCGGGTACTTCCGGAGGTCGCCCCGGTTCTTGTAGATCCCCTGGATGATCTCCCTTTCCCCTTTCGTCAGCATGCCTTTGTCCCTTAAGAACATCCGGCCAGCATTCATCCGGGGACTGCTATGACTCACGCCGGGCCACACAGCCCCTCCCACGGCCACTGTTCCGTTAGGGGGCGCTCGGGGCCGTATCTTCTCGGCGAGGTTTCGAGATCCGGATGTAGACACTCCGCCATTGCCGCCACCGGCGATCTCTCGGTAGAGGCGGGAAACGGACAGCAACTCCTCCTTCTCCTGGTCCGACCAATCGTAGAGGCGCGCCACGCTGACGTGGCTGTGACGTGGCATGACGAGAGGGGAGGGGGTGGTGAGGGGGCGGGCGGAGCGGGAGCGGAAGGGCGAGGTCAGGGGGAGGAAGTCACTGACCAGGGAGACGGTACGACGACATGGCAAAGGGCTGGGGACAGAGGGAAACACAGGGATTATCATAGTGTTTATGAACACAGACACACAGATGGATGGATGGATGGATGGACGGATAGATAGATTTTTCAAAGTCAAAATGTCAGGCCAAAGGCTCTCATTGAGCTTGGAATTTTTCAAGTTTCAATACAAACAAGATTTCTCAGGCTGCACAACACGCGCGTGTGACTATAAGTTTTAAAAAAGATAAATAGTAAATCAACATATTAAAGCACGCAAAACAACAACAATACATGTAAATGTGATTAATGTAAACAACAACAATACTGTGAATAAACAGAAAAACCAAATGAGGATATAAAGGGTTCAAAACGGACAAAGGGATGGATGGGGACAGGGGGAGGAAGCAAAATGGAGAGAGAGAGAGAGAGAGAGAGAGAGGAGAGAGAGGG
>CM065727.1:67251069-67256069 GCA_033310375.1 Conus canariensis
GATTTTTTTCATTTAAGAAGGAAATATCCATGTATCCAAAAAAAAAAAAACCCAAATGGGATTAAAACAAAACAAAACAAAAAAAAAAACCAACTGCCAGCAAACGCACTCTCTAAACACAATAAAATTGGACAACGTTCTTTTTTGGACGAATATTCGAGTTTTGTGTCACTTTTGGTCTGATATCAAAACCTAAACTCTGAATTTTCTTCTTCAAAAAATGTGGTAGAACTCGACCGTAATCCTTATTTTATTTTATTTATTTATTTATCTGTTTATTTTTTGAATAGTATGAGTTTGTTATTGACCTTAAGCCGAGGATGAACGTGACAGCCGCTGGTTGAAAACAGATTCTAGTATTACCGTATGTTTGTTCAGTCGGCTCTGAATTGTGTAGTCAACAAAGGGCCTTCTGCTTCTCCCCTGCTGTTTCCATTACGCTCCAGTCTCCTGTGACGCCAGAATTGTCTCCCTTTGCAAACATTTCCCCCCCCCCCCCCCCCCCCCCCGAAAAGCTGTACACTTCGTTGCGCATGCGCAACTCGAGCACGTGACGCCTGACTTCTGTTGCGATTTACACAACGAGCTCTTGCTATGCACATGGAGATGAATGCAATGCAGGTGTTCTGTTTCTAAAGTAAACTTGCTAACACCCACCCACCCACCCACCCACAAATCTTATCCCCACCCTACCCCCACCCCCAAAGCAAACACACACACACACACACACACACACAGACATAGCACGCACGCACGCGCACACACACACACACACACTCACACACACACACGCCCCCCCCCCCCCGCCCCCCCCCCCCCCCCCCCCCCCCCCACACACACACACACGTCAATGTCGTATGCAGGGAGTCTGTCAATAAACATAACCAAATAATTCCGAGAAAAAAAAAAACCGCCAAGACTCTCTCTCTCTCTCTCTCTCTCTCTCTCTCCTACAAGAGAGACAGAAAAAAGCCACATTGAAATCTATCATGTTTGCTGGTTCTCTTGTGCATCTGTTATTAAGCAACCTTTGAGAAAATGCACTGAAATGGAGTTGTTAGCAATTTCAGTATTGACCCGAGATTGTTCTTGGTTTTGTGCACTCGGTAATCCCGCCTTCTGGCATGCGAAGTCGGCATCTAAATCTCTTAAACAGTCCCCAAACACTTTTTAAAATGGACATGTACCAATTTATAATGTGATCATGAGAGTTCATGAGCAAGGATTCGTTGGAGAGACTAAGATAATTAAACTGACCAGATTTGTAGTAGAGACAGGCTCATGGGCGATCTGATTCTTATCAATTAAATAAAAAAAAAAAACTTCCACCATTGATGACGTAAGTTTTATTTAGAAAGAGAGGGGGTTAGTTTCCGTCCGGCGGCCATTTTGCTCAGGTGCCGAAACACATGGGAAGATAAGTAACTTTACTTTCTTCGTTCGTACTGTCCTAAATGTTATTTGTTTTTGCCTGAAGAAGACCCAAGAGGTCGAAATGCATTGTGTCTCGTCCTGTGTTTTGTTTTTCTATGTCTTTGGCGGTAACTAACCCCCTCTCTTTCTAAATTTTGCTTCATTTTCCGCCCTCAGTCACTCCATTTTGAGACCTAAGTTTAAGAGACTTTTCGCCTACGTATTGACAGAACAAACAAGGCTTTCAAACATGAAAGTGTGTACTAACAGAGTCGAACTAACGTGTGAACATTTAATTTTAACAACCGGGTAATTGCACGTTGTTGGAAAGCGGTAAACTGCGACAAAGGTTCCAGAAAGCTAATAATTGACCGCCATGCTGGTAAATGACTTCAAAGGGGAAAATCGCTCAAATTTTGCCGTACAACCCCACCTCCATCTCTACTCTGTCTTCCCACCTCTCCCTACCCCTTCCACAAATTGGTTTAGGACCGAGAAGGCACGCAGAAAGGTCAAGCGGCTATTCACTTTTTTTTTTTGACGATACATAAGAAGGATACAGCTGAAGTCTACTTACGTAAATTCCATTCAACTCCGTATCTGCTGATGAAAGAAGTTGCTCGAGCAAACCTGAAGATATAGAAGCTTCCTGCTTTCGACACTTAATAAGCACCTCTTCTTCTCGTCATGTGTTCGTTTTGTCAGAGGAAATGAAGTTCTTAGAAAACATCCTGAATGCTCCATAAAGACTGAAGCGGATTTAGTAAGAAAACATCCTGAACGTTACGCGATGACTACACTGGATTTGGTTAAAATGTATCCTAAAGTTCCGTAAGACTAAAGTGGTTGCAGGCGGTTTGCAACTAGATCTAAAGTGGGTTGAATAAGAAGACATCCTTATGTTTATGAAGGCTGAAGTTGATTTAGTAAGACACCCTGATGTTCTATGAAGATTAAAGTGGGTTTGATTAAAACAAAGAGGAAAAAAAAAACGTTCTAAATGTTCCGTAGGAGACTAAAGCCGATTTGATAAGAGGACATCCTAATGCTTATGAAGACGAAAGTGGATTTAATAAGAAAACATCCTAATGTTCCATGAAGACTTCAGTGGATTTGATAAAAAATAAAAATAAAAAAAATCCTGATATGCCAGGAAGAATACAATAGATTTTGAAAGAAAACATCATTATAAACCATGAAGATTAAAGCGGATTTGAAAGAAAATATTCTGTAGTCGCATGAAGACTTAAGTGGATTTAATGGGAAAAAAAGTCGAAATGTTCCACAAGACCAAAGTGAATTTGGTAAGAAAACATCCTAAAAGTTTCATCACATAATGCAGTGAATCCGGATAAAACACAACCTAAGTGTTCTATGAAAGACTAAAAAATGAATAAAAGAAAATGAAAAAGTCTTAATGTTCCTTACATGCCAAACAAGTATGTTTGCTTTAACTGTCCCAGCCTGGCATTTGATGAACATAAAACTACATTCCTAAGAGAACTTATCTGCTGGGTTTTGAATAGCGACCATCTAAATTACACTCCAAGAAAGCTGTCCGGAGGTGAGAATGTTGTGAAAAAGGAAGTTTGATTGACAATATTCACATGTCCGCTGGTCGACTGCTCGCCAAACCTAATATCCTGATTCCAACGATCGAATTCTAAGCCAAAACCGCCTTACTGCATCTTTTAGAGCATCACCAATTTCTCTGAGGCTTACCACACTATCTCAGTGCCACCAACTGCGACACCCAAATGCCTGATGATACTGACACTTCTGGCGACGACGCCATGTTCAGTCCTCATGGAGTAGGATGACGTTTTATCATGACTAGATATCTATGACGTCTTGTTATACACTTGTTTTCCTTTTTCTTTTCCTTTTCCATTTAAAGGCCCAGAACCTCCCCTCTCCCTTTTTTTCCTCTTTTTTTTTTTTTTTTTCTTAAATGGTTGAGGTGAATGCGCAAACTCCCCCAGCGTCTTACTGCGCAGGTCTCTGCGTTGTTCCATTGAGGCTTTTCCTAAACCTCAAATAGGCGTGTTCCGGAGAAAAAAAATCCGGGGAAGATGACAAAGTGAATTCATTGCAAACAAAGTTATCTTTTCTCAGAGAATCCAGTATTTGATTCGAAGCGCACGCCAGGATAACGATCGGGATATGGACAGTCTGCATTACAAGAGCACCGCTTCACACTGACGTTTAATATTTTCTTTCTCTGATTGAACTGTTAAGCTGACTGATGGAGTAAAATGGCTTGAGACATGCTCCCACAAAACGGCGTGCACGCGAACTCTAACACAGATTACGTCCCTTGCAGATTTTTGAATATATCTCCTATATGACGGAAAGAAGCTACTTCCGGATAGGTGTAGGATGTGGGGTGCATATGCGCGCGCGCGCGCGCGTGGTGTGTGTGTGTGTGTGTTTTGCAAACGAACGCTGCACACATTTTTCAATTTTTTTTTTCACCTTCGTGACGACTTGATCTAAATGTAAACAACTGTTGTAGAATTCACATCAAAAACATTTAGATCGTCCCCTTCCATCCCCCCTCCCCTCCCCCCCTCTCTCTCTCCCATTAAAAAGGACAAACTCCAAGGACGCCCCGGAAAACGCAGACCTTGCCACAGTGGAGCTTACTCTGGATCTGCATTTCGAGCAAGATAATACTAATAATAAATAATAATGTATGGATTTTATATAGCGCAATTCTTGGGATCAACTCATTGCGCTCAATTCGGACAAAACCTTAACGGGATCGCTCTTTGGCCACTTCCAGATCCCCCCCCCCCCCTCCCCCCATCAGGTTTAGTTGGAATCGGTTCGGTAATTAATTCTAAATCTTGCAAAACTGTTCTGGATCCGCCCATTAATATAGATCCGCACCGAAATAGAACTGTTGTAGACAACAACAACAGCCAAAAAAAAAAAAAAAAAAAAAAAAAAAAGAAGAAAAAATCAGCGGAAGATAACCCTTATCTTTTAATTGCAAACAGAGTTACCTTTTCTAAGCTTATAGACCAAACAAGTAGATTTAGTGACTCAAATATTAGATTCAAAGCGCACGCCAGGATGATGTTTGGGATGTCGATTGTCTGCTTTACATGGCCCAAGGCGCAACCATGTTTTGGCATTTTCTCTCTTTGATTGAACTGTTCAGCTGATTGATGGCGTAAAACTGGAACGTGCCTACCTGTGGCGTCTGCTCCATGAAAACGGCGGAGTCACTCTCGCTAACGGCGGGTTCTAACACAGATAACCTCCCGTAGAGATTTCCAAACATCGTCGATTGAATGGGTGAGTTCTTGGACCACAATCTATTTCTCCATCATTTGCCTTTCAAACCAGTTCGATAGTATCCCCCCCCTCCCCCCCCCCCCCCCCCCCCCCCCCCCATATTAAGTTCCTTAGAGACAGACACAAACAAATAAACATGCAAACCAACGAACACGTATAATAAATTTTAAAATATAATTAATAGCGAACCGCTAAGAACACGTAGACAAACGAATCACATGAAAAAACACGACGCGTTTCGATCTCTCAGGTCTTTTTCAGGCAAGATACACTTGCCTGAAAAC
>CM065727.1:67263569-67271069 GCA_033310375.1 Conus canariensis
ATCGAAATACTTGTTCTCTCTCTCTCTCTCTCTCTCTCTCTCTCTCTCTCTCTCTCTCTCTCTCTCTCTCTCTCTCTCCAATCGGCTGAATGTTTTGTTAAGTGCGAGTCTGTGTGAAACGACATACGAGTAAGCTTCTCTCCTACAGCGACGGTCGATAACGACACGTACATAAGCTGTGTTGAATACCCAAGTTTATGGGCAGGTATCTAAGTTGCTACTAACGCATTATTGTCTTACTGCTAATGTCTGACCGCTGCCCAAATTTCATTCTGTATTGATCTCGCAGTTGCTTCCCTTTCTTCGCTCGAACGGGTTAGCATTCGTGCGGAGTGCACGTGAATAAGCAAGGTGGGAGATCAGCTATGCAAATGTCCAAACAGCGAGTCTTGCGTAAGGATGGCTATGTCTGCGGTGTGTGGTGTGTCAAAATACTATCTCAACATAGTAAATATCTCCTTCGTCTGTGGGCCTTATCAACAGTTCAGTAATAATAATGAATACTTATACAGCGCCTATTCTCGGCTAGAGACCAAGCTTTACAATCCACACTCGTTTCACAACGGGCTGCCTACCTGGGTAGTGCCGACGGAAGAGCTGCCAGCTGGGCGCTTCATTCAGTCGTTTCCCGTGTCATCCAGTCAGTATCGTTCAATACTGTTCACTCAATTTCCTTACTTCCTTCATTCTTTCCATTTCTCACGCAGGGTGCATGCTATGTGTAACGTGTCATCCATACCAACGGCCAAACTGGTCTACTCTTCCGAAAGTTGTTGACGGGATTTTACGTGTGTGCAAGATGTTGTGCGTGCGTTCACACACGGAACGTCGGTTTATAGTCTCATTCGAAGGACTGTATGGGAAATGGAGTCAGAACCAATGTTAACTCCAAGGGAAAAAATCCCCCTGTACCGAAACGGCCCGGCGGAGATTCGAACCCCAGGATCACCAAGATTACGAGTCCGGCGCTCTACCAACTGAGCTATTCCGACTCCCAAAGTGTGCTATGACCTCAGACGGAAAGACTGAAACCACACTGTGGAGTTTTATCGGTTGAATGGATGCATCTTTGAGAGCGTTACTGACATTTGTTGATCAAAACTGCAGGGTCTGTTTTGCTCGGGCCTGGTTGACTCCGGGCATATCATGAAAGGAAGTTTAGAGGATAGCCTTGTCAAGTAGTCACGGGTCAAGACGGGGACTCCGCAGCATCATCTGGATCCCCGCTGATCCTCATAAAAGCATCTCAAATTCTGTGGCCTTGCTGTGCGTCTCGTGAGGACTCGATGTCAGTTGCTCTTCCTGTCTCAATTCGCCTGGATAGACAAGGTCATGGGGACTGTTTTTAGACGGAAGTGATGGCGTCCTCTGGAATGACAGCTTTCTCACGCTACTTCCACAACTGAGCACATTAGAACGGGTGAGGGAGGGGGGGGGGGGGGGGCTTAGTAGATGGTGCTTTGTATATGTCGAGTCAGAACAGGCATCACTGAATATCAGCCAAATGACCAGGAAGAAGAACAGGCATCACTGAACACCGCCCAAATGAAGTGCAGCTTCCTCCGGCGGGTTGCCCCAAGACGATTTGCTATTGATTGCTCCCTACAGACAGCGGTGCTGTGTGCTGAGACATGATCAACCTGGGTATGGCTATGTACAGGGGGAACCAGAATGAGCTACCTGGCAGGAATGTCACTGAAGGAATGGGAGGGGGGCGGAAGGGGGGGGGGGAACAAAAGATGGGACAAAAAAAAAAAAGCAAAAACAACAAAAGAAAGTTTCAACTGTCAGTTTCTTTTAAAAAAGACTAATATGAACAGTTTGCCCTTTCCAGCTCCCATGGCGGACAGAGAGAGGAGGAAAGTTGAAATTCGGTTTCTGTCTCTGTCGGACTCGTGATCCTGGGGTTGCGGGTTCGAATTTCAGTACAGGGGGATTTTTCCCTCGGAGTTAACATTGGTTCTGACTCCATTTCCCATACAGTCCTTCGAATGAGACTATAAACCGACGTTCCGTGTGTGAACGCACGCACAACATCTTGCACACATGTAAAATCCCATCACCAACTTTCGGAAGAGAAGGCCAGTTTGGCCGTTGGTATGGATGACACGTTACACATAGTATGCAGCTTCCCCGAAGATGGAGTATGGCTGCCTTAATGGCGGGATGAAAAGACGGTCATACACACAAAACTCCACTGGCTGTCTATACAGGCAGTGTCCGCAGGAGTATCAGCCTGCGTACGCAGAAACAAAGAAAGAAAAAGGTTTCTGTCTTAACATCACTTTCAGACTGGTGGGATATATGAGATGTATGAGTGCTGACTATGTTAACTGATCAAACTGACTGTGCTCATTAAGGGAAGTCATTGTCGAACCTTAAACTGACTTTGCTTTTAACCTTGTTCTCTCGCGTTGAACTCCATTAAGACAGACTTCGCATCTGCAAGCAGCCGACGCTCATTTAATCTCCGGCACAAGAGGCTGTTTAAGAGTATTTTTTCTCCATGAGTTTGTGTTTACTGGAAGTTGGTCCAAAAGAGCTTTTATCGCATTCTTCCATGTTTTCATTCTTCGGCCTCTGCAGTTACGCTCGAATGTTTCCATGTATTTCCCTGATATGGCCCTTTGCGGTCGGCTGGGGTATAAGCAACATTACCTTACCTTCCATGTATTTGCGAAATACAGTCTTCTTGTAAGAATACTTCTTGTAGTATTATCCAGTATTGCGGGCAAATGTGTCAGTGATTCATTGTTCGTGTTACAGAATCTGGACTGACAGACGCCTTCTTGGTGCCGGTATGAAGTACTGCAATTGTCGGTTCATTCATTGCCACTGGATAGTGAAGGGGTGGAGTATGGCAGTGGAAAGGGAAGGGAGGGGGGCATGCGCCTATGTGTACATACACAGAGAGAGAGAGAGAGAGAGAGAGAGAGAGAGAGAGAGAGAGAGAGAGAGAGGAGAGAGAAGAGCAGCTGTAGCAGCATCAGAAAAACAAACAAAACAAAACAAAGAACATGAATGAACGAACCGAACGAATAAAAAACAAATAAACAAACAAAACAGACAGTCGTGTACACACCTACAAGACCTTCAAACAAACAACCCAGACAAACATCGAAAAAAGCACACCGGGTCAGACAATGTCGCCAGCACCAAGACTTCCCTCTCCATGCAAAGTCTGTCGACAGAGAGACACCTTCACACAATGTGACGCCCAGGCCGTATTGTCACGTACAATTTACGACAAGTGGAGCATGACCCAACGATTTGCCGCCATGGCGTCGTCTGAATAGGCATCGGCTTTCTGAAGTAGGCACCCATTGAGTAACAGTCAAGATCTTCCTGGCAGATGTTACTTGGTCATTTTCAGCGAGGTCTCTACCGCACCCCCACCCTCTCTCTCCCTTCTCCTCTGCCGCTACCCCTTAATCCTGAGTTTATAAATGTAGTACAAATTTATGGTAGATCCAAATAGAGCCGATTCTTGGGAGAGGATTGTGGGAGAAAACAAAATGGGGGGGAGGTATTCCGGACCCATGTTGCATTATATTGTGCTGTATTGTTTTGTATAGACTCGTATTGCGTTCCATTGAATTGTACTTTGTTGTATTGTATTGTGTATTGAGTTGTAATGTATTGCATTGTGTTGTAATGTATTGCATTGTAATGTATTGTATTGTAATGTATTGTATTGTAATGGGTTGTATTGTATGGAATCGTGTTGCATTGGATTGTGTTCCATTGAATTATTGTATTTGATTGAAGTTTGAAGTATTGTATTTGTTGTATTTAATCGTTTTGAATTGTGTTACATCGTACTGATGGCAATGTACTGTTTACATTGAATCGCATTGCTCCGTGTTGTGTTTATAATGTATTGTATGCAAGTCATCATCACAACAGATTTCTCTATGTGAAAATCGGATCGGCACGTCGCCACAGTCCAGCTCCACCACTATTTGTGTTGAATGTATCCGCTAGTGTTCATTGTCATTCACCTGTTTTAAAGTGCATATCTCTTTCAAACAACACGGTTTCCAGGGACAACGCCCCTTGCTGCCGTGGGTTCTTTAACCTGTGCAAAATGCATGCTGCCCGCAGGACCTTATTTTAATCGTCTTCTCCAAAAGACTAGCACTCTTGCCACCACTTCAGGTCTGAAGGGAAAGGACAGAGGTGAGAAACACACAGGTCTCGGGAGACTGGAAGTACAGACCTCGCTGGGCCATTGTTCCATCTTCCAAGTGTAAACTGAACACCCTTTTCTTTCTTTCTTTTTCTTTTTTCTTCGTTTCCTCGTTTCTTTCCTTCTTTTTCTTTCTCTCTTTCTTTCTTTCATTCTTTCTTTCTTCTTATTTTTTCTTCCTCTCTCTCTTTCTTATCATTTTTTCTTTCTTTCATTCTTTCTTTCTTCTTATTTTTTCTTCCTCTCTCTCTTTCTTATCATTTTTTTCTTTCTTTCTTTCATTCTTTCTTTCTTCTTATTTTTTCTTTCTTTCATTCTTTCTTTCTTTTTCTTTCATTCTTTCTTTCTTTTTTCTTTTTTTTTTTCATTCATTCATTCCTTCTTTCTTTCCATCTTTTTCTCTCTTTCTTTCTTTTTTTTTTTTTTTTTTTTTTTTTTTTTTTTTTTTTTAGAGATTTCGACGACATAGTTCTCACTGGTGATTTCATTTGAACTAGTCTTATACGTATTATTCATTCATCCATCCATTTTTTTTTCTACCTTTTGTGAGAAAGGTACTTTCTGTCAAACACAAACAAACAAACAAACAACATGATCAAAATGTGCAGGACAACGCGAGACACATATCATAATGAAGCAGAATGAACGCATAGAAGGTATCCATATAATGAAACAGATTTTCACAGAGAAAACAGTTCAATAGAAACAAGTGGATCGGATTAGGTATAAATCGAGAGAGAGAGAGAGAGAGAAGACAGGAAGAAACAGACAGAAGACAGACAGACAGACAGACAGACAGAGACAGACAGACAGAGACACAGAGACACAGAGACAGACAGAGACAGTCAGACAGACAGATTACAGACAGAACACAGACAGACATACGCACGGACAGACAGATGGGCGGACAGAAAGAGACAGACAGGAGACAGACACACAGACAGACAGACGCACGGACAGACAGACGGGCGGACAGAAAGAGGCAGACAGACACACAGACAGACAGCCGCACGGACAGACAGACGGGCGGACAGAAAGAGACATACATACAGACAGACAGACAGTCAGACGGGGTGGGAGTGGGAATAGGGGCAAAGGGAGGGAAGGATGTATGGGGGAAGGGGAGGGAAGGGTATATGGGGGAAGGGGAGGGACAGGGAGGACAGGGGAGTGGGCTTTTGTCCATTCCAATGGCACTGAGAGACAACAAGTCCTGATATGAACAAAGGTTGAGATATCGGCGTTTGGCTCATCAGTGCTTTCTTAAAGATGCTCCATAGAAAAAAAAAAATGCTATACGGCTAATATCTTATATAGATGCAACATATTACGAGACAGCACAGTATAATCCAGCGCAACATACCATGATGCAGTACGATATGAAACCATTAAAAATATGATGTAAGACAATCTACTTCCTTGGCAAAAAAAAAAAAAAAAAAAAAAAGCTGGGCATTATAATTGTGGCGAAGCACAATGACGACGACGACGAGGAGGAGGAGGAGGAGGAGGAGGAGGAAGAGGAGGAGCAGGAGGAGGAGGAAGAAGAGGAGGAGGAGGAGGAGGAGGAGGAGGAGGAGACGAAAACGAAGATGAAGAAGAAGAAGAAGAAGAACAACAACAACAACAACAACACCAACAACAACTACAAGAAGAAGAACAAAAAGAACAGGAAGAAAAACATGACGAAAAACAAGAGGAAGAACAAGAACAAGACCAAAAAAAAAGAAGGAGGAGGAGGAGGAGGGGGAGAAGGAGAACAAAAAGAAGATGAAGAAGAAAGAGGACAACAACAACAACAATAACTGCAACAACACAACAAACTACAAAACAAACCGACAAAAGTCAAAACACTACAATACAAAAATGTAAGCACAATGTAAAGCAATGTGACACAATATAACATAACACAATTAAAGAATAAACTGACACAAGAGTTCGAACACAATCAAATATCTTTATCATTCCATGCATGCGCTTTCTGAAAGAAATTATACTACACCGCACATTCTGCTAGGTAGTACAATGCAAACAAAACAAAAACCTCAGTATCTCCCAAGGTATGCGCTCGGAACGTGATCTCATAAACATAAAAAATCGATTACTTACAGACTGAGCCATAATCCTGTCGGCCGGAATCAAACGTGCATCAAGAAACCAGACTAGAATCGACTGTACTGCTTGTCTCTTCCGAGCTGGAATTAATTCTGTTAATAACAGGGCTCTTCCTAACAACACAGGCCACGGCAAAAGACTCGGTGACGAAGAGGGTTCCAGGCACTCGGAGTCAATTATGTGAAATCTGATTCCCCGCTGCCTGACATTACAAGCAGAAGGCCCAGTGTCAAGTGCCGGGGTGAATTACACACAAAAAAACATGGAACCGGGCGACTTAAGTAAAGGGAGGGAATGCACAACTGAGAGGGCTGCGGACGGCCAATATCGCTCCTGTCCCCGCGAAAGTCGAAGCGAGAAGGTGGAGGGGGTACATATAGTGGAGGAGAGAGCGGGAGGGACAGGAGTAGAAGTGAGGAGGGGGGGGGGGAGGGCGGAAGGGAGGGGGAAGGGAGGAGACTCAATACGGCTGGCACAGTTTCTTGTCGGGCGAGACTGTCCCGGGGTGATGTTCAAATCTGTAAATTCATTGCTCAATGACGAGAAATGCCTTGGGCGGTGTTCGAATCAGTGAATTCACTCTCCATCACGAGAATTTCGCTAAGCGCTGTTCGAATCTGTAAACGTTTCCTCTGATCTAGCTGCAAAGTGAGACGACTGCAGGCGGAAATCTAAACAAATCTTAAATAAATGTTAGCGAACCGCCAAGAGAATCGTGGACAAACGAGTCACAAGACAAAACACAACGCGTTTCGACCTTTTAGGTCTTCTTCAGGCAAGACAAAAACAAATAATACAACGAAAATGAACGAATTTGATACTCAGCTTCGATCTCTTCACTCTTCAGCGCAAGGATGCCAGGCGTTGAATGAAAACGAAGCTGTTAGAAGGGAGATAATGTGTGAGTAAAGGTAGCAATGATGATAATTATGTTACTGATAATAATACTAATAAAGGTCAAAATATTGAAATAATAAATTAAGACAGGATTACTACTACTTTTGTGATAATAAGACAATAGCAGTTGTAGTATGGGAGAAAGGAGAGTGGGTTAGAGGCTATTGTCTTATTATCACCAAAAGTAGTAGTAATCCTGTCTTAATTTATTATTTCAATATTTTGACCTTTATTATTATTATTATCAGTAACATAATTATCATCATTGCTACCTTGACTCACACATTATCTCCTTCTAA
>CM065727.1:67276069-67278569 GCA_033310375.1 Conus canariensis
GTGTGTGTGTGTGTGTGTTTGTGTGCGCGCGCGCGCGCGGCGTGAATTGCGTGTGTGCGTGTGTGTGTGCGTGTGCGTGTGCATGTGTGTGTGTGTGTGTGTGTGTGTGTGTGTGTGAGAGAGAGAGAGAGAGAGTGTGTGTGTGTACGTGTGTGTGTGCGTGCGTGTGTGTGTGTGTGTGTGTGTGTGTGTGTGCGTGCGTGCGTGCGTGCGTGCGTGCGTGCGTGTGTGTGTGTTAGCTTGCTTGTTTGTTTGCCTGATTCAAGGCCCCTTTACTTGTAAGGGGAGAGAAAGTGAGACACAGACAGACAGATAGATACCACAACCTTCTCCCCCAAGCAGACATGTATGCCTGCACGTATACACACACACACACATACACACACACACACACACACACACACACACACACACACACACACACTCATACGTACGCACACACTCACACACATATACACACACGCACGCCCGCACGCACAACCACACACACACACGCACGCACACACACACACACACACACACACACACACACACACACACACACACACGCACGCACGCACGCACACACACACACACACACACACACACACACACACACACACACACACACACACACACACACACCGTGATTTGTTATCAATTCAGACTGCAGTTTATCGAACCAATACCCGATCACAGTTCTACCCCTTTACTACTGCTGCCCCCTTCTCTACTTTCACTCCAAGTTAACACACCTGGACTCCCCCTCCCCCCTCCCCTCCCGGTTCCCATTCCCTTTTACCTCCTCCCCTCCACTTTCCACCGACCCTTCCCACGTGTGTCTTAATCGCACTCCTCACCCATCCGTTTTCCCACTAAGCCAACTGTTTCTTATTGGCCGTGATGGTCTATGAATACTTCCCACGTCTAATTTGACCCACCGGTTGCTAAACAAGTAAGTGGAGCTATGGTCTTTCAGGAAATGGAGTGAGGCAGTGAAATATAAAATGTAAATGATTGGAAATCATTCGGGAGAATGCAACATCCGCCAGCGTCGATCGAATTTCGATCTGCCCTTTGAGAAAGCAGAATTATTTCTCAGCCAGGGGAAGTAACTGTTGGAACAGACTGAAAGAGTTATTACCTGTGTACTTTTTTTTCTTCAAAATACGAGACAAAACGAAGCGTCAACTTTTATATCGATAGGAAGTTCTGATATTCCACCAAAATGTATTATTCCGCATCAGTTATATATCAATATCGAAAAGTTCATGTTCAGTGGAATTTTACAATGATTCCATCGGTAATGTCAACAGATATCGGCCTACTTTTTCACTAAGGGAGATCATATTTGGTACGGATTGAAGTACTGTGTACTCATATTTCTGAACGATCCTGGATCTGTTGTTTTATCTGGATCCGTGCCACGGATCTGCCCCGAAAAATATATCGGCTCGTCCCCAGCACACATTCCATCATTTGACAACGTTCAGGAAAACAGGTCCAGCACTGTTTGTGTAATACTGCTAAGGAACAAACCAACCAACCAATCACCACCAGCGAAAACATAACCTTGTGGCACAGAGAATAGACAGGGGAGATAAATTTTGCTCAGCTTAAGGAAAAAATAAACCAACCCAATCGCCATCGGCGAAAACATAACGTGCTTGACGCAGATAGTAAACAAGGGAGACAAATTTTGCTCAGCTTAAGGAAAAAAATAAACCAACCCAATTACCATAGGTGAAAACATAACGTTCTTGGTGCAGATGGTAAAAACAAGGGAGATAACTTTCATTCAGCTTTTTGACCCCATTGGATACCAAAACTGCGGGATGCTGCTTCGCGCTTTTTTGGTCAAAGACTCAGCTGATGTGAAGTGATGCGATGAGCACTGCCAGTCTCTTTATCAGGACAGCCACCTCGCCCATTGGGACAAGAGACTACTTCGCCAGCAGCAGCAAAAACCGTGGATTGCCTGACTCCAGCTTTGGCACGAAGGCGTTTGGTGATGAGTACTTTCCACCATAACCGCAGTGTTTTGCCAGTGCCGGTAGAGGCAGAGAGACTCGGGCAAAGTCGTAGTTTTAGGGCCCCGGTTTGTGTCGACCTCGTAGGTTCGGTCTCTTATGAAGAGAAGCTGCACTGTCCGTGAGAGCGCCAATCAATACCGTCGAGGAAAATGGGCGTGGGGGGAGGGGGGGGGTGTTGAAGTAGGACATTGCCAAGATTCGCTGGTAGCAACAGAACTGGTGCGTTCTTTGACTTCAGATTTACAGATGAGGTTGTGGGCTGATAGGCACATTCTCAGGATAACGTGACTGAAATTACTACATATCAGAAAAACAAGCAAAGGCTGATGACTACAACAGCGAGGAACAGCAACCCACTAGTTTGGTACCTCGACCCAAATGGTCACGATACCAACAACAGCAGTCTTATAGTTCAGCTGTTTTGGTATCCACACACGGGAATGCAGAACTGTTCATCAGGTTCCTCTAGCACTGTAAGTCGGGATACA
>CM065727.1:67283569-67286069 GCA_033310375.1 Conus canariensis
CATGCAAATGTACAAACATACATACATAAATGCAAACATGCATGCATACACAGGTACGTACGTAAATAATTATTCATTACAGGGGAGAGGGGTGAGGTGAAGGGCAACGCAAGTAATATACCACACATTCTACAACAAAAGGACCGAAAATGCTCAAGAAAACCAAATCAAACCAAACCAAATATAACAACAACAACAACAACAACAGCAACAGCAACAACAACAACAATCCTCCACCCACCCAACCCCTTTCCCCCCACTCCCCAAACGAACAAACAAACAAACAATTTGATTAAAACACCACCACCACAAAGATGAGAAACTTTCTGATGAAAACAGCGAGAGACAGAGAGAGAGAGAGAGAGAGACAGAGAGAGAGAGAGAGCCAGAAACGGTACTAGCAGCCAGTGACACTTCCGTCACAGTTCCATGCCGCAGAAAGCGAATCAGCATGCTAATCCAATTAGTATTGGATTCCTGATTTTCTGAGGAAACGTCTCGGGGACCTTGATCACCAATACAATTTCCATCCCTCTAATATTTCCGGTCCCACTGACATTGCGGCTCAGTCGCAGGGAAGAGAAGGAGGAGGTGGGGGGAGGGGGAAGGGGGGGGGCCTGGGGCGGAGGGAATGGAGAGGGAGAGGTGGGGGTAGAAGGGGAGGCAATCTAATCTCGCGAGTGACCCAATCGAAAAAAAAAAGTGGCGGATCGAAGTCTTCCATCGATATTCCGGCCTCTCCCCCTACCCCCCCCCCCCCCACCCCGCCCCCTCCGTCTCCCCCTCACCCCCTGCCGCGTGCCAATTCTCTCTCTCTCTCCTCTCTTGTCTGTGTTCAATTGTCTGGAGATTTTCTTATGCCATCGCTTTTTAGGTGGGTAAGCGACAAGGGGAGAAGAGGTTTAGTGCCCTCCCCTCCCCCCCCCCCCCCACCTCAATATTTACCTCGGCGAAATTCAGGCATTTGGTTTCCGAGCGTTTGGGAATAAATGCTTCTTTTCCTATTATTCCGCTTACTTTCCTGCTATTTCCCACCCTTTCCTACTATTTCCCAACCCTTCCTACTATTTCCCACTTTTTGAAAAAAACATTTCCCATTCTTAGTTTCTACTTCCCATCTTTTCTTATTATTTCCCATCCTTTATTCCAACTTCCAACCCGTTCCTATGATTTCCCATGCTTTATTACTAGTTCCATCCTTTTCTACCATTTTCCACCTTTTTCTACTATCTCCCATTGTTTACTGCTATTTCCCCCTTTTTCCCTATTATTCCTCCTTGTTTCTGACTATTCCCCAGCCTGTCCTATTGTTACCCTTCGTTTTTAACTCTTCTCCTATTATTCCCTATGCTTTGTTAGCTTTTCCATCCCTCTCCCATCCTTTTCGCCTTCTTCCGACAATGCCCTACTATTTCCCACCCTTTTCTAACGTTTCACACCTTTTTCGACTATTTCCACCCTTTTTCTACAACTTCCTATCTTTTCCCATGTTATCCCATCTTTTGCCACTATGTGTCATCCTTTCTTTACATTTCATATCCTTTCTTACTGCTTCTGATCCGTTTATCATATTTCTTTTTTTTTTTCCATTTCCAACTGTTTCCCACCGTCTCCCACCATTTCCCACCCTTTCCTATTATTTTCCTCCCTTTTCTACCATTGCCCTCCCTTTGTTTACCGTTGCCCACTCTACCCTACTATTTCCCATCCATTCCTATTGTGTCCCATCTTTTCACACTATTTCCCACCCTTTTCATACTTTTTCCCGCGATAACGATTATGACGTAGCAGCTTTTATCTACATCCTAGATATCCCCATCCTGGCCTCTCTCCCGCCATACCACCACCATCCTTATGCCCTTTCCCGTCCAGGGGCAATCTTTAAGAGGGGGGAGGTTTCCGCTTAGACGCTTCACCGTGACTAATGGACTGTGACTGATTGCCGTGGCGGCGCGGAGAGATCGATATAGGTGTTGTCCTATCAATGATCAGATCTCACTTGGCGGTGCCGTCGGCATTGATCAATCACGTGGCCTGACCCGAAGGAACAGGCGAGCCTCCCCCCCCCCCTCCCACCCCCCCCCCCACTTCCTCTTCTCTCTCTCTCTCTCTCTCTCTCTCTCTCTCTCTCTCTCTCTCTCTCTCTTCGATTTTTGCCGTGTGTGTTAGGTTGTAAACAAGTGTGAATGAGGCTTAATCGTTTCTTTCTTTTTTTTTCATTCTCTGTTTCTTTCTGTCAATTTTTCTTTTCTTTTCTTTTCTTTCCTTTTTTTTTCCTCCTCATGATTTCTAGTGGTGGAAGATTTTTTTCTTCCCTTCCTGTGTGGCTGTGTTTCATTTCCATTTCCTTCGTCTTTCCTGCAGTCTTTGTTTCTTTCTTTCTCTCCTTCTTCCCATCTTTTCTTCTTTTCCTTCTGTTCGTCTTTGTCTGTTTCTCCCCTTCCTTCTATGTCTCAAAACTTCTTTTTTTTTTCTCCTTCGCTCCATGTCTGTTTCTTTC
>CM065727.1:67291069-67296069 GCA_033310375.1 Conus canariensis
CAGAAACCTTTACGTCTAGACACCAAATGCAGAATGTCTCACGTAGCAGCCTGACTGTTGTCATCTGGAAGAAGAAGAAGAAGAAAAAGGCACACTGGAAGGTGCGGGTTGCTAGAGGACCCAGAGAAGGGCTGTCCTCAACCGCCGAACAAGCAGCTGGGAGCAATCCGCACCTTCTGGTGAGTCTTTTTTTTTGTTGTCATCTATATAGATGAGATTCGGCTGTAAGAAGGGCACCTGGCCTTTCACTTCATTCTCCTCCCTTCAAAAAAAAAAAAAAAAACAGGATGCAAAGCATATAAACGTACTCCCAGTTTATCTTGAATACGCGTGAGATATTCCATAAAGAGGAAAAACCGGCTATTCTGGTAAACATCGGGCATCAACCGTGAGCTATAGTGAACATACCTACAAATTTTCAGAAAGATCGGCCACGTACTTTCTGAGATATTCCATAAAGAAGAAAAACTGTTATAAGCCGTTATAGCCGTTAGCAACGGACATAACGGTAAAATAAAACATCGGACATCATCCGTGACCCATAATGAACATACCTATAAATTTCCAGAAAGATCGGCTAAGTACTTTCTAAGATATTCCATAAAGAAGAAAAACCGTTATGGGCCGTTGTAGCCGTTAGTAACGGATATAACGGTAAAATAAAACATCGGGCATCATTCGTGACCCATAATGAACATATCTACAAATTTTCAGAAAGATCGGTCCAGCAGTTTTGTCTGGAGCGAGTGGAACACATTTTGACCACGGACGGACAGAAGACAGACACACAGACAAACACACAGACAGCATTTCTTCGTTCCCATTGTAAAGTACTCCCTGTTCTATAAGAACTGGCAGTACACAAAGGCAGTTGCCTTCATTCACTCCATAGTGTGTTTCTGAACCACGCCTAAAAGCATCACAGGTGAGCGGTTTTGTCCAGAATCCTCCCCCCCCCCTCCACCCCCCCACCCCCTCTCTCCATACCCTCCCCTCAAAATTCAAGTGCAACGAGATTTGATTGACAGGTTTTGTCGTTTGGGGCACACCATTGAGAATTTTTGATGGATGGGAGTGATTTGGGAACAAACTGGGTGGACGTTCTTGATTTACTTCCTTTTGTGTGAGTTTGGGCTCGTGGCCTGCCAGACCCGCCTGGGGGTGATTTCTGGAGTGGGATGATTATGGCATGTTACACCGCCTGTGGTGCAGAAAGATTCTGAAATGAAAGATACCTGAGCAGTTTTGTTTTTCGTTTTGTTTTCGTTTGTCATGGTCCTTTCTTTATTCCTTTGTTTCTGTATTCAAAGAACTCTAGTTTATAAACGATATGAAAACAAAACAAGGGATAATAAGATAGTCATCATGAAAGTAAGGTTGAACAGAAAATCAGAGTGAGAGAGAAAACAGAAAAAAGTGTGTTTGCATTTTCCCCTTTCTATCTCTTTCTTTCTTTGCATGGTGTTAACAAGAATGTGTTGCACACCTTGGTCAGAAACATCGCACACATTTTCATGTAGCCGTGTTTGTTACATACGAGATTTCAAGTGATATAAAGAGGGCTTGTGGCAGGGGGGAATTTTTTATTCCCTATAACCGAGCTTTCTTACATCCGAGTTTCTTATAGAAGGCTACTATATCATGAAATGAATTCTGTGTAATCATTTTACATCCGACTATGTGCTCCTGCCTACAGAAAATGTTAATTTACACACTGGTCATGCAATCTACCAGAGCCAGTGTGTGTGTGTGTGTGTGTGTGTGTGTGTGTGTGTGTGTGTGTGTGGTGCGTGCGTGCGTGCGTGCGTGGCGTGTGGTGTGTGTGTGTGTGTGTGTGTGTGTGTGTGTGTGTGTGTGTGTGTGTGTGTGTGGCGTGTGGAGGGGGGCACGTGTCTTAGATTAGCAAGTAATTATCATCATCAATATTACTACCATTGCTGTTATTATAATGATGATGATGATGATCAGTCAGGAGATTCAGTACGCCTTATCGAATAAATGCACTTGGTGTTTCCTCTTAACAAACACACACATCAAACTAGACACCAAACAAAACAAGAACAAAGAGCAATGCACAAAACGCATGCCGCGAATGAATGCCTGCAGCGCATCCAACCATGCCACTGTCAGCCATCTGACTCCTTCGTTCTACCCCCCCCCCCCTCCCCTTCCCCATCTATCAAATAAACGGGTTCTGAGAGAGCTGAAACCCTATATCCAGGATACACCACGCTCCCAAACAACACCAACACATTAACATGTCGCAAAGTGAGGCTACTGCAGGTGGAAATCTAAACAAATCTTAAAAAGTGGTTGAAATAACTCCGCTGAACAACATAGACAAACGAATCACAAGGCGAAACACGACGCGTTTCGACCTCTTAGGTCTTCTTAAGGCGAGATAAACACCAATCAGGAAAGCGAAAATGAACCAGTAATCACTTAACTTTGTCCAGTTCGGCGCAAGATGGGCGTTGAATGAAAAACGAGGCCGCCGGGAAAGAGACAATGCGAATTAAAATAATAATGACGAAACACCAACACATGTTTTGTTTATCGCTTCTTCAGGAGCGAAAAGAAAATTTTTCAGGTTTGATTTGAAAGACGGCAAAGAGGACAAATGTAATAAATTCTGGGGGGAAGAGAAAGCAGGAAGAATGAAAGAAAGAAAGAAAGAAAAGAAAGAAAAGGAAATGGGGAAATGCAGACACAATGCGTACTTACACCAAGAAAGAGTTTTCTCTCCAGGGCCGAATCCACTTGTCGTAACGGATGTGAACCGCTTGTTGAACTGACTTCATACTCCTTGTGAGGTCATTAACGGTTTCAGTCGTCATGGTTGATATGACGCCACCGCACTACGTTCATTGAACCCGTTTGTAATGTCACAGACGTTTACGTAATGGAGCGGCCATTTTTTCTTTTTTTTTTTAGTTCAGTTTGGTACTTTTGTTCAGTTCATATTCGATTTTTGTTGTTTTCCGTCTTGGTTTAAGAAATCTGCGTAGATCAACTCGATAATGAAGAAATTCCACGAAGCCTACGTAGATTCACGTAGAGAAGACATTTATTATGTTTTGAACTGCAACAGACATAGGCTTCATCTCACCAACCCCAAAAGTGACTTCTCAACTTATTTTTCTATTTCTACTGCCAGAATTCACCACCACGAAGCATCCATGTTGCTTTGAAAAAAAATCCCGACTCTAACGATTTCTAAAGTACACCAGGTGCACATTGAAGAACAGAATGCAACCAACATTTAACATTCAACATTCGCACGCACGCGCGCGTACACACACACACACACACACACACACACACACACACACACACACACACACACACACAGCAACCATAAGTCTTCACAGCCAACGCAACGGACGACAACTAAAAGACAATCCAGTGAACTGTCGAAGAACACACAGTGTATGAAACCTCTTCAAAAGACGGAACACAACTCAACACCCCCCTGACTCGATCCAAGACATTATACCAACTTACCTCCACCCCTACCCTGCCCCATTCCTCGCCCCCTCCCCTCCCCCCTCTTTACCTCCCCTCTCCCGCGCTTTCCTCCCAACGCCTTCTAATCTCCCAACCCTCGCCAGCTCGCGCGAATAGAAAAGGGATAGTATGTTACCCCGAGGTACTAAAAAGCGATCCCCTTTTCCAGGAGATGAGAGGAGCTAAGCACAGCAGTGTGTAGCAGACTATGGCACCTCTACTGGTTCCTTTTCCTTGGCGCACGTTGAACAAACATTGCACTTGAACAAAAGCACAGTAGGAGCGTGAGCAAATGGCAGGTACTAACAGTGTTTGCTCGCAAAACCAAACATGGAAAAGGTTTGGCTTATTGTGGGTCGCTGTAATATAGCTCAGTGGGAATCGCCAGTGAACCGTGCTGCTTCTTATGATGAAGAAAGTTGAAGAGATGGGACAAAACTCACCGGGTGAAGAGAAGAACCAACTGGCTTACGAACTAAAGGGCAAAATGCAGCTTTCTGTGCACGAATACGTAAATATACGAATAAATAAATAAGTAAACAAATACTCTATGGAACAAGATGGAAGGCATGGTAATCAGACCGCCTGTAACACTAGTGAGGAGAGAAAAAGATGTGGAAGTGGGAGGAAGCCACTAACCGTATAGTGCTCTCTGACCTATCGTTTATTTATTACCTCCACCTGGCTGGTTATGTTTTTACACTGGTGTGCCGTTTTGTTTGTTTCTTTGTTTGTTTGCCTTTCACTAAACATTATACATTCTGCAATATCACACCACGTTTCTCCTCGTCTTCACTCCCTCCACTGGTTTCCTGTTTCCAATCGAACCGACCCCCCAGGTGTTAACTCTTTCTCGGTTGTCAGTGGTTCTGGACCCAAAATATCTTTCTGAACTCCTCCAAATCTATACTCCCCGTCAGCTCTGCTCTCCTTCGGTTACTTGACTTCTAAGGGTACCTCACACCAGAACTAGAACTACGGACAAAAATATTTTTCTTGTCAAGTTCCAGCGTCATGGAACCAACTCCTTGACATCTTCCAGCACTCCTGATTCTCTTGTCTCTCTTTTACGTCTGGCCTTCAAACTCATCTCTTCTCTTGGCAATGGAGCTGATTGTGGTTTGTCCATCTGAACAGTATGCACTTCTGCACGCGTGCAGTGCGTTTCATTAGTGTGTATGTATATATGAACGCGCTATTCAGCAGAGAAACGTGTAAATAGTGTGTTTGTTTCTGTGTGCATAGTTTGTTGGGTGAGTTTTTGGTGTGCATTCACGTATCATTGACATAATGTGCTTTGTACAATTGTCTAAGTACTGTACAATGCCTTATCGTTGCTGTTATTTTCATTATTATTTTCGTTATTATTATTAGTATTACTATCATCATTGTTGTTATTATCATTATTATCACCATCGTTGCTGACATTTCCTATTGTCCACAAAAAGCTCCATGCAAAAGTGCTAGCCCTCTTTCATCATTTTAGAGGACAA
>CM065727.1:67301069-67308569 GCA_033310375.1 Conus canariensis
AGGAGGAGGAGGAGGAGGAGGAGGAGGAGGAGAAGGAGGAGGAGGAGAGGAGGAGGAGGAGAAGGAAAGGAGAAGAGGAGGAGGAGGAGGAGGAGAAGGAAGGAGGAGAAGGAGGAGGAGGAGGAGGAGAAGGAAAGGAGAAGAGGAGGAGGAAGGAGAGGAGGAGAGGGAGGAGGAGAGGAGAGAGAGGAGAAAAGAGGAGAGAGAGAGAGAGAGAGTGAGAGGGAGCAGGGAGAGAGAGAGAGGGAGAGAGAGAGAGAGGCAGACGAACCTACAGGACAGTAAGAGATATATGTACACAGAAATGCTCATATCCAACTCAGTTTGTATTAACAAACAAGTGGAAATTCATTTCTTATGGACACAAGCTTGCATGGATGTATGTGTGCGTGCAGTTGTGTGTGTGTGTGTGTGCGCGCGCGCGCGCGCGTGTGTGTGCATGCGCGCGCGCACGCGCGCGCGTGAGAGAGAGAGAGAGAGAGAGAGAGAGAGAGCAAGGTTAAATGTGTGTGTGTGTGTGTGTGTGTGTGTGTGTGTGTGTGTGTGTGTGTGTGTGTGTGTGTGTGTGGAATGATTAGTGCATATAAAGAGAAAATTGGTAACAAATACTCAGGACAAAAAGAAGTAAACTAAAGGATCATGAACATCAGTTCTCTTTGGGTGAAAAAAAAAAATTCAGATATCTGTACACACACCTCTCATATGTTATCACCACATACACTCGAAGAGGTCATCAGAGAAATCACTCCAACGACGCCTGACACGAAATTGAATACACACCATGAGCTATTGTTATCAACCTTGGAACCTACGTCTTTCACAGCTGCATGCTAACATGGTCTATTAACTCGCACACAGCTGCATGCTAACATGTTCTATTAACTCTCACACAGCTGCATGCTAACATGTTCTATCAACTCTCACACAGCTGCATGCTATGTTCTATTAACACTTACACAGCAGCACAAGTCATTGCACTAGTTAAGTCATCAGGCACTCATTGAAATGAGTGTAACTGAACTTGTCTTCAGAGAACTTCAAAAACCTCATGAAGGTGTGTCCTACTAGGAATATAGAGGAGGCAGCAGGACGTTAACTTCAAATTCAAATTCAAACAACTTTAGTATCACAAAACGTGAAATTCAATGTGGCAACGTCTTTTGATTTTTACAACATAACACAATCAACAACAACAACAACAACAACAACAACAACAAAATACAAATTACATTGAGAACTTGAATTGACGTGTGTGTGTGTGTGTGTGGGGGGGGGGGGGGGTGGACAGGGGTATGTGTGTGTGTGTGTGTGTGTGTTGTGTGTGTGTGTGTGTGTGTGTGTGTTGGTGCATAGTGTTGTATTAAAGTGCATAACATAAAATGACATAATAGAATGCCATTTTATTGGATATGTAATTTGTATTTTTTGTTGTTGATTGTGTTATGTTGTAAAAAATCAAAAGACGTTGCCACATTGAATTTCACGTTTTGTGATAATAAAGTTGTTTGAATTTGAATTTGAACTTAGAAGCTAACGTAATCCAGAACAGAAGAAGAATGTTCCAGAGAAAGAGGTGTCCAAGGGGAAAGGGGGAGGGGGTGAACAGACTCTTCATTTGGAGAATCACTATTTGCAAGGTTCACCATAATAAACAATACGTTGAGGGATAAGCCGAGACGTTACTTTAAGTGTAGATAATATATTTTGATGTATACCATTGTGTGGTGATTCTTTTTTGAGTGAGCAACTGCCTCGCATTTTTTTAAAGATAGAACTTTATATAACATGTTAATTTTTTTAACTGAGCTGTCTTTTGTTTCATTTAGAATATGTATTCGATGATGATAAGCATTCGCGGTAACTTAAACCATGTACAACGTAATAAGAAAGATGTGACAAAAAAAACAACAACAACAACAAAAAACCCCCAAATAAACCCAGAACAGATCTTCTCTGTTTGTCTGTCTGCCTGTCTGTCTGTCTGTCTGTCTGTGTGTCTGTCTCTCTCTCTCTCTCTCTCTCTCTCTCTCTCTCTCTCTCTCTCTCATTCTCAAATAATGTGACATTCTCCATCATTGCAGAGAAGACTGTGCAACGAAGACTGCACAACGAACTTGTTTCTGTAACCTCATGCTTCTACATGTTTTGTGTTGCTCTCTCTCTCTCTCTCTCTCTCTCTCTCTCTCTCTCTCTCTCTCTCTCTCTCGCTGTGTTTGTGCGTGTGTGTGTGTGTGTGTGTGTGTGTGTGTGTGTGTGTGTGTGTGTGTGTGTGTGTGAAGGAAGCAGGAGATGGGTAGTTGTAAGAGTGTGTGTGCGTGCATGCATGTGTGCATGTGCGTGCACATCAATGTGTGTGAATGTATTTCTGCCTCTGTGTGTGTGTGTGTGTGTGTGTGTGTGTGTGTGTGTGTGTGTGTGTGTGTGTGTGTGTGTGTGTGTGTGTGTGATGTTGTGAGATGTAATAGATCACTGATGAAGATATCTTAAAGATCACAGACATGGGTGTACTTACACAAAGAACAGTTTTCCTCCATGGTCGAGTCCATCTGTCGTGACGTATATAAACAGCTTGCCGAACTGACTTCATCTTCTTTGTGACGTCAGTCGCACTTGTATTCATCACTGACGTCATGGCGCCACCAAACTATACTCAGTGATCTCTATAGGATGTCACTGCTGATTAAACAAAACACGTCGCCATTTTGACTACCTGCCAGATACAATGCAGTCTGTGTTCGGTGTTTTTTACCGATCATATTTCCACTTTCATTTCTTTTCTAGAATTTGTATACCTTTTGTAATTCTTTGACTGGCTTTAATTTTTGACAATTGACAGTCTTGTCAGTGCGTTTTTTTGTTTTTTTTGTTTTTTTTTTTTATATCAATTCAGCATTTTGACAAAGAGACCAAAATGGCGTCAGTTGATGAACATCAACTTACTGAAATATTTGCGTTTTTTTTTTTTTAAAGAACAGAATGCTTTTAACAGCCAGTCTGAAACCGGACCCAAAGAATCATAGTGTCCAATTCAACCAAGAAAAGAATGAAGAGCTGGAGAAAAAAACAACAACTCACAAACAAATTATCAAATGAACTGATTTGCTTAGTTGATTACACATCAAGTATTCGATTCAATCGTCAAGAAACATTTTAAGACATTCTTGAAACTTTTAACGTCGTAAATTCTGGACTCAAGCTTCTATGTGCCATGTCTGATTTCGCCATCTTTAAAAAAAAAAAAAAAAAGAAAGAAAAAAGAAGCACCGGGAAATCTAATCACAAAGTGACGGCTCGAACAACTTTTACATGGCACGCTCTTCAGACGCAAAGAAAAAAAAATTCTGTCAGAATACAAACTGCATAATGCACACCAGCACCAGTTTGTCATTCCTCACTGCAAACAAGACCCTCACCACCGCTAAAGGACTCGCAAGAGATCTGTCAAACACAGAGCGTATCGAACCACTTGACAAGACAGAACAAAACCCAAACACCTCCCCCCTCTCCCCCTGAACAACAGACACTTCACCCACCACCATCCCCTCACTCTTTCCCCCACCCCTCCTTCTTTGCTTCGTATCCCCCACTCCTTTCCTTTCCTCCCTCATTTGGTTGTTCGAGGAAAAAAAAAAAGGGGGGGGGGGGAACTATTATCCTCAGAGGTACTTAAAACCCTACCCCTCTTTTCGACAGAAATGAGAGTTAAGCGCTGCTAATGTAAGCGGTACCTTACGCTTGAACAATAAGGGAGAAAGGAGAGCACGAGCAATCCCAGATACAACAGTGTCCGCCCGAAATAGCAAAACAGTGAAAAGGTTTGGCTTGTTCTGGTGTCGTCTGGATGAGCGTCGTCAGTCAACCGTGACTTTAGTGCATGGTGGGCTGGGGACCCGGGGGAGGGAGGGGGAGCGTTGGAGTGGGGGGAAGGGGAAGGGGGGTGAGAACTTTGGACAGATTAGCCGGCCGTGACTCTGACACTTCAGGTGAGGAGAATACCCTTTGAGCAAAAGACTTTCATCCTGGGCCAAGGAGATAACAGGGGTGGAAATTTCCACCTGACAGTAGAAGACTAAGGACCTTACTAAACGAACAGATATTTGTTTAGGTGGATAAAGAAATTACTAAGAGAGGGCGTGAAAACTACTGATGAAATAAAGTCAGGGAAGGAAAAGGAGAGAGAGGGGGGGGGGGAGAGAGAGAGAGAGAGAGAGAGAAAGCCGGAGGAGGGAGAGAGAGAGGGAGGGAGAGAGTGAGAAATGAAATGAAATCTGTATTCCATAAGGCCAAGGCCCCCTTTGGAAGAGGGGAACAAAAACAAATACATATAAGCACCATTACCTACAAATACATTAATATTTATTCAAGTTATAGTAATCTGCCGCGCTTTAAACGCTCGATGAATATAAAGAGCTAATTTTCTGACTGTGTTACTGTTTGTTGAGGCCAACAAGAGAGATAAACGAAACCCATTCGGATTATGAGAGAACTTTTGACCATTGAACTTTTCTCTTATGCTATTGTGAAATGGACGACATAATAAGAAATGCATTTCGTTTTCGACAGCAACTTTACATAGTGTACAAATTAAGTCTTGTGGGCTATGGTTCCTATTACCTATAGTAGTAAGTTGACAAGTCAGAATGCCAAAAGTGAGAGAGAGAGAGAGAGAGAGAGAGAGAGAGAGAGAGAGAGAGAGAGAGAGAGAGAGAGAGAGAGAGAGAGAGAGAGAGAGGAGAAGAAAGTAAGAGATACGATAGGAAAATGGAGAGAGAGAAAGCGGGAGAGACGGACAGAAAATGATTAAGAATAAGAGAAAGTCAAGAAGACAGAGAAGTGTGTGTGTGTGTGTGTGTGTGTGTGTGTGTGTGTGTGTGTGTGTGTTGTGTCTTGTGTGTGTGTGTGTGTGTGTGTGTGTGTGCGTGTGTGTGTGTGTGTGTGTGTGTGTGGGTGCTTTTTGAGTGCACTTATGTGCCTGTTGTGTGCACATTTTCGCTGATGAATGCATATGACAGTTTTGTTGAGAGAGAGAGAGAGAGAGAGAGGAGAGAGAGAGAGAGAGAGAGAGAGAGGAGAGAGAGAGAGAGAGAGAGAGAGCAAGCTCTCCGAAGATTTACAATATGGGCAAGACAAGAAAAAGGTTTTCATTCCTAAGTGTGGAGACTATGGTTCACACTACGCTGGTACCAGTGTCTGCATGCCTCGGTCTTTTAATGTTATGGGGATTGTAGCTATATTGACACTACCCCCCTAAGATCACAGGTGGTGTGTGTGTGTGTGTGTGTGTGTGTGTGTGTGTGCGCACGCGCGTGCGTGTGTGTGTGTGTGTACGCGCGTGCGTGCATGCGTGCGTGAGTGCGCTTGAGCGCGCGCGCGGGCGCGTGTGTGTATATGAATATGGGTGCGCGCGCATTCGTGTATGTGTATGGGGGAGGGGGGGATGTGTGTATGTAGGGGGTGGGTATGTGCTTATATGTGTATGCGCGCGTGTGTGTGTGTGTGTCTGTGAGAGAGAGAGAGAGAGAGAGAGAGAGAGAGAGAGAGAGAGAGAGAGCTAAAAACAGGAATATCATGCTTCGTTGAGGGTAAAATAGACGGTCTTAGCGTTTGTTAACTCACCCTAAACCAGTCTTATGACAATGAACTCAAAACAAAAATAAAGTTAGAGACAAAACCATTACAGGCACTCATAAGCATGCAATTTCTTTTTTTTAAATTGCGTACAGTACACGTTTGCAAGAGAGCGAGAGAGGGAAAGAGAGAGAGAGTGTGTGTGTATGTGTGTGTGCGTGTAGGGTGGAGTTGTGCGTCTGAGAGAGAGAGAGAGAGATATTGACAAACGCAAAGACAGCACGACAGCCACAGACTGAAAGCTCTAATCTTACACCACGCTGGTTATCAGTAAGCCTGTACTTAGGTTGGACGAGAGCGAAAGGCGAAAGCCTGTACATAACGCTAACGTTGTAGCGATGAGACTCCAAGTCACTCGTCCTAGGCAACTCTTCACCTTTGATCCTCCACCTCTCACCTTTGCTGCTGGGTGGTTCTGCGGTCTGATGGCACCAACAACCTGTCATTGAGAGCCAGGATTAGGGGCTGGCAGAGCGGCTTATCCCTGTACGTGATTACTGCTTGGATACCAACGATTTTACGCCGTCAGTGTTTTCCACCACTCACCTATGGGAGGCGAGCTGCCTCAAAAGGTCCGATGGTTATTCTGGTTTGAAAATTTTCCTTTCAAAGTGATGGGGAAATTGTACTGTTTTGGCGATAATAATAATGATAATAAATAATGATAATGATATATAATGATGATGATGATAATGATGATGATGAGCACGCTGATGATTCTGCTACTACTACAAATAATAATAATAATAATAATAATAATGACATATTAAGAAGAAGAAAGGAGAAGGGGAAATAGGATTTGTGTGTGCAAATTTAGTAGAAAAAAGTTATCGCGCTTTCATATATCATTCATATTTCATTATTTCACAGATAACAGTAAGTCACTGCAGATCTTAATATGCCTACAAATGCAAAAGCTCAATTGTCTGAAATGCCAGACTGAAAAGAAAGGTTTCTAGATGTCTGTTGAAAGCAGGCAAGCTGGGTAGGTTTGGTAAAGCGGAGACAGTGAGTTTCAAACAGTTGGGAGAGCAAAGCGAAAAGGAACACTCACCAAACGATTATAGATTTCACTCCGGAACTTTCAGCAGTTTCTCACTGAAGGAACGGAGAGTACGTGATGCCAGGTATGGGCGGTGAGTACAGGACAGGACAGGACAGAACAAATAACAGACATTTCAGGCACAGCCGTTCTTACTTCGCTGAAGGTTTTTAATAATTCTCTCCCATTTCTGGCTCCCATATTTTTTTTTTCTTCATAGAAATAGCCATTATGCTCTGTAATTATTGTTCTACATGAAAAATTATTCCTTTTTTTTCTTTCTTTTTTTCCCTTTTTTTTCTGTTTCGGATTTCTTGCATCTCCATAGGTTTGACCGTGATGTAAATGGTAATTACGATCTATGAGCAAAGACACAAGGGTACTGCTGAAAAGTGTCGACCCCTATCATCTTTGTTTCCAGTGTACATAGTTTTCTGTCATCTTAATGTTGGCAATTAGCATTTTCTTTATTTTGATTCTTGAACTGAAAGCTGAGGGAGAGGGGAGGGGGGAGGGAAAGGGGGGGGGGGGACGGAAGAGGGGACGACGAAGAAACAGCAGGGGAGGAGACCGAGACACAACTAAAGAAAAGGGGAATCAGTTGGAAGAAAGCAGGAAGAACTGCTGAGAGTTGTGTTTCTTGAACAGCTGTCATCGGATGGTACATGTTTCCAAGGGGACGAAGAGCCAAGTTATTTCGACTCGCTATCCGATCCTGCAGTGCGTCAACAACATTGAAAACTGGTCCATCTGACAGCGTCCAGCTACCCAAACAGTTTTGATTATAATATAAATGCAAACAATGATTACGGCGTATGTTTATTGTTTCG
>CM065727.1:67326069-67328569 GCA_033310375.1 Conus canariensis
TTTGCTATTCCAAAAGAAGAAAGGCTATGTAATAGATGTGACATATCTGCAATACGTGATGTCTATATTTTTTGTCAAATGATGTCTTCCACTAATCGAAAGCAAATACTTCTCTTGTCGAAGCATATCAGATTATCTCATGTGTTGTAAATTGATGGTCTATGTCAGCATTGACTAGCAATTTATGTTATATTTTGAATTGTTTGTTTTCCTTTTCCTGTTACCGCTTTAAACTCACCCTTTCTCCATACACCCAAAGGGGCGAAAGGAATAAACACTGTTCTATTGTTGCTCTATTGTAATGATGTGATGAAGTGAAAGGAATAAACACTGTTCTATTGTTGCTCTATTGTAATGATGTGATGAAGTGAAAGGAATAAATACTGTTCTATTGTTGCTCTATTGTAATGATGTGCATGAAGTGGGAAGGAATAAATACTGTTCTATTGTTGCTCTGTTGTAATGATGTGCATGAGGTGGACAGCCCAGTCAGTTCAGGAAATGGGAGTGCACTAGGCACCCTTCACAGTAGCTATTAATGTGTAACCACGTTGTTACGCACTAGGCAACAAAGATACACAGAGAGAGAGAGAGAGAGAGGGGAGAGAGAGAGAGAGAGAGAGAGAGAGAGAGAGAGAGAGAGAGAGAGAGCGACAGACCGAACGACAGACAGACAGGGAAAAGAGACAGACAGACAGACAGACAGACAGACAGAGACCGAAACAGAGACAGGCAGAGGGAAACAGAGACACAGAGAGAAAGAGAGAGAAACTGAGACCTACGGGGGGAAAAGAGAGAAAGAGAGAGAGAGAAATAGAGAGACAGACATAAAAAAGATAAAGAGAAACGGAGACAAAGACACAGTATCATAGAGACCGAGGACGACAAAACAGACATTTAAAGAAACCTGGAGAATACAGTTTCATGCATTTTTGTATGTGTCCTTGTTGTAACATCTGCAAAAAGATGTATATGTCGACCAATCACTGTCTTTGTTTCGTACTGTGTATCAAGTCAAACGTTCATTTGCACCTTGTTCTGTGCAGTCATTATTTGTCTTTGGCCTTGTATTCAGTAAACGCTATGGTCTGCGGCAGTGTCCACAAATACAGTGAGCACACACACAGGGCGCAGGGCAGGAGGGACACGCGTGGAAACCCGAGCACCTGTCTCACGTTGCGGGGTAACCTACCCTATCTAATAATGATGGCCAGGACCAACCTGGTAACTTGGGCCACGGTTTGAGAAGGGTTAGCCAGTGTGGGAAGTATTGGGAGGCGGGGACGGGAGTGGAGAGGAATCGATGGGGATGGGGGTGGGGGTGGGGAGTGTGAGGCTCAAGGGCTGAGTGATTGGTTGCTTTACGCCACGTCGTGCTCAGGCTTAGGACGGGGGTATGTTGTTGTTGTTGTTGTTGTTGTTGTTGTTGTTGTAGTTGTTGTCGTACCCTGGCTAAAAGACTCCAGGGATCATCCAAACAACGGAAGTACTTGAACACTATGGTACAAATGCATCCGCTGGGGATGAGAACATTACGTGTGTGACCGTTTTTGATTACCCCTCCACGTGGGCAGCCACACTCCGACTTCGGGGGATTTCGAGACTGATAATGTTATGCTAGGAGCTTGTCACAACTGAAGACAATCCCCACATAACTATAGACGGAAGAAGAATCGTGATATTTCTTATTGCTTTTTTTTTTTTTACTCCCCGAAAACGATTTATGACTTTATCAAATGGGCATTTTAAATATATAGAATATAGCGTTTAAGACTGTGCAGTTTTTTGGAAGGACGAATCTTGGCGTTTTTGGACTGAGTATTAATTGTTTCAGGCGAATTAGGGCGTTTTGGAATGAGTATTAATTGCTTTTGGACGAATGTTAGTGTGTTGAAATAGGCATTCCTCGTCATTATACCTTTTTCGTGACCGCCTGGAAAGATGTCTGGTTGTCAACAAGATTACGTGTAAACCACTCATCCTATTGCCACAATACATCGTGAGGAAAAAATGAAATGTAGTCAAAGAATGAAGTCATTAGAATTTTATGCGAATCCGTAGAGCCGATCTGGATCAAAATGCGGATCCTGGATCCGTGCAGAGGATTCTTATGTTTCCACTGAACATGGACAGAGTGCACATCTCTCTAAGAATTCATAGCTATCGCTCAGTTTGTTTGTTTTTTTCATGGAATGTCAACATTTTTTAGTGGTGTAAACGTCGACGTTTGGTATCCATATCCTATTGTAGATGATATTTGGGAAGTAATTCTTTCAGGCGCATTTACTGTTGCTTCCCCTGGTAAAAACCTTTCTTTACGACCGAGGTGTGCGCTCTCCCGAGCGTCCTTTACTTATCGTCTGTGTTTCTGTCACATGACACAATGACACAAGACTGACACACTGGGCCCTCCGGAGGGAGAGCTCACTCACGCCGGATCCGCGACCAAGCAATTATTGTCGTCACTGGGGGGGGGGGGGGCTCAGTAGATGGAGTCCTG
>CM065727.1:67333569-67338569 GCA_033310375.1 Conus canariensis
CTGTAACACACACCACGCAGATGATTTGTGTCTGTAACACACACCACGCAGACGACTTGATGTCTGTAAACACCACCACGCAGATGATTTGATGTCTGTAACACACACCACGCAGATGATTTTATGTCTGTAACACACACCACGCAGATGATTTTATGTCTGTAACACACATCACGCAGATGATTTTATAGTCTGTAACACACACCACGCAGATGATTATATGTCTGTAACAATGGGAGAGCGCAGACATCCACCAAGTTCGAAGAGATCCTGGCGTGGAACTGCCCATTGATCCAAAATTGCACCAAACTGTATGACAAAAACTGGCTCGTTGACTGTCACGTGGGAGAAAGAAACAGGGTAGGTAGCTTGGCTTATATATAGATATGTTTTTTTCTTATGTAGAAAGTCAGTTCATGAATGGGGAAAAAAAAATCTGACAAGAGAAGTAATAGAAGGTACAAGTCTAAGAGAGTTACTTCCCATGCATTTTTGATGGGTCATTGAAAAGACACGTCAACACTTATACAAAGAGGAGAAGGAAAGAGTAGTCCCGTATTATGGCGTCTTAAACTTCACGGGCAAAGCAATTCTAACTTCATCAGGTGAAATCTGTTTGTTTCTTTTTTAGGATGACACGTTCTCCACAATATTGCCCTACTTTTTTCAGGATGGCAAAAAGGAAAGGACGGAAACACAGAGAGAGAGAGAGAGAGAGAGAGAGAGAGAGAGAGAGAGAGAGAGAGAGAGAGAGAGAGAGAGAGAGAGAAAGAGAGAGAGAGCAGTCACCATACCCCATGATCTCTTTTTCAAACATCACGTACTTTGGGTTTGCTCGCGATCCCGATTCCATAATCGCAGAACCAGACAAAATCGTTATGTCCCCACATTAAAAGGTCTGTGTGATGTCGTGGAATCTATGGTGATTTAGAGAGAGAGAGAGAGAGAGAGAGAGAGAGAGAGAGAGAGAGAGAGAGAGAGAGAGAGAGAGAGAGCAGTTACCATACACCCCCGTTTCTTTTTCAAACGTCACGTACATTTAGTTTACTCACGATCCAGACATACATATACTCTCTCTCTCTCTCTCTCTCTCTCTCTCTCTCTCTCTCTCTCTCTCTCACACACACACACACACACACACACACACACACACACACACACACACACACACACACACACACACTCGCATGTACGCAGAGAGAGAGAGAGAGAGAGAGAGAGAGAGAGAGAGAGAGAGAGAGAGAGAACCCATAATAAACTACTCGTCCAGACAGAAAAAGTACAAGGCCTTTACAGCACTTCATTCCGCCCAACTCCCGAACAAAGCAAACCAACTGACGGACAAGTTCCAAAGAAGAGCCCTCAATCAGAGCGAGCAACTGCAGCAAGTTCTCTGAAAGTCGCTCTTCATCCTGTAATGCTCTCAGCAGTCCTTGATGAAACAGTGCCACAGTAACAACGCTCCAGTATTGCACGTTGACGGGTGGAAAGGAGAGCAGATTTTGTTTTTATTTGTTTCCAGCATTATGCCTAGCATGGGCTGCAAAACAAACCAAAAAAATCATAATGAGAAGTTTGTTGTTGTTGTCTCGTTCGTCATTTCTTCAGATGGATTCCCCCTTCTCCTCGACAAAGGTGGCAGTACGTCGCAGGTCCACCAGTCCTCCGTAGAGCTTCCGGGCCACTGGTATTGGGTCGGGCCAGGTTTTCTTCGGAGCGTTTGGTGGAGCGGGCAGGACTGCAGCAGATGTTCTGTTGTCTGGCTGCCTGTTCTGCAGTGGCACTGCTCTGTGTTGCCGATGCGGAGTTTAATGAACAGGTGGTGTTTCGGGCGGCTGTGGCCTGTCCTGAGCCTGAAAATGACTACCTGCTCTCGTCGAGTCAGCAGGTAGTACGGATCTGCTCTGCTGTGGCGTGGATGCTGCTGCTTCCACTTGTTGTTCACTTGAGAAGTTTCATCCTGCCACAGTCTTATCACTGGCTGACCACGGGGAGCAATCCGTATCAGGTCGTCAAGGGGAAACTCACTAGAGGAGACACCGCACCGTTGCTGTGTCACTTCGATGGTGTTCAGTGGCGCCTGCTCTGATTCTGCATGAAGGACACCGTCGATTAAATCCCACCTCGCCACCCCCTTTCCCCCCCCCCCCCCCCCCCCCCACCCCCGCCGAATGTTGACAAAAAATCACCAAACAGCGACTTGTATGTAATATACTCACATAAACAAAGGAGCTCAACGGATGATTTAGTACGGTCTTAAAAATTTAGAATGGGATGGCCTGTATTGATCCAGACAAGATACTTATTCTGGCTATCCACTATGAAACAAGGAACTTTAGTTGAAAATCTTTTTGAAACCCTCACAAACTAAGACAAAGAAAAAAAATCAAACAGTAAAGAGTGTGGAACAAACTTGGGAGTTCCCTTCTTCTGGATATTTAAAATACAAACAGTTTTTAAAATCTTGTGAACAGATATCCAAAATTAATACTATTTAAAACGATTAATGGCAAAATATTACGAGATTTCTACAGTGAATGTCATGAACTCTTCAGAACACTCAATAAACAACGAAACTATCGATAGAAATAGAACAGCAGATTTAAAGGCAAGTTATTACCAGCCCTACTACTACTGCCGCTGCTGCCGCTATTACTACTACTACTAAATTGTAATATAGCTATGAACATAACTTAGCTCGCACGCTACTTCTACTGCTATTACTACGACTATTACTACCACTATTGTTTGGCGAACTGCAACAAGGCAAACGCTCTCATGAAGGCCAGAGGAAGCGTTTCAAAGACACAACATGGGAGCAGACTGCCCAGGACAGAGATGGGTGGCGGTCAGCTGTCCGCAAAGGTGCAGAGACCTGTGAAAGCAACAGACTTGCTGCAGCTGAGCAGCGCAGGATGATCAGGAAGACCAGTGTCAACAGATCTCCAGCTGCTGCCACCATCCCCTGTCCGTACTGTGATAGGTCTTTCCGGGCGCAGATCGGCCTGACCAGCCATCTACGCACTCACCCCCGATCTCAGGATGACTAGATGGTCTTCGTCGCCTCGACGGACAACACTACTACTACTACAACTACTACAACTACTACTACTACTACTACTACTACTGTTGCTGCTACTCCAGTGGTAGTTGTATTATAACCAGACGTTTAACTCACCATGCACGCAGGTCAAACAGCTCGGATCAGGGTATCATCTTCGGTCATGTCTTTATCACTTTTTCCTTGTAGATCTGTCTGTATGCATCTGTGTGTTTTTTCGCGGAAAAAAATCATCAGTCAGTGAATAGACATCTATCAAATCTGAAAACATCTCTAGGGGATGACATCTACAAATGTGTTCATTTTCTCATATCCGGGCGCAGCACTCAAAATACTTTAAGGACATTCAAACCAGCGACGTTAAAGTTTGTCTTCATCGGTGCAGGGTCGGCGGTAGAGCGCGCAGGATTTGCATCCTGATCTTAGAAAATGGTTTTATTCAATATCATCTGTTTAAAATAAGAGCGAAAAAAAATAGAGAGGAAGTTCAGGCAGAAATATCATTAAATTCATCCAATGTTGCAGTGTAGATTTTATGGTACGGTAATAGTTTTCTCACGAGAACATCTCAAATTAAAGTCATTTGGATGCAGCAATCGCGCACTACAAATCAAATTAGGCAGAGAGGATTGCACTTCTACAGAGAACAGAGCGTGAGCAGATTTTGACATGAACGCCAGGAGATGTGGTTCATTTGATGGTAGAATGTCCAAACTATTATGCATTGCGGATGACATTTCCCTCTGTGTTCACAGGAAAAAAAACTTTATGTTTGTGTATTTCATCGTCAGAAAAAAGGTACTACTCAGTTTTGCTGGCAAGGGAATTATGTCAAGATTATTAAGATCGTTTTCTTTCTGTTTATATATTTACTTCTTAGGTTCAGGGAAACGTGTTATTCGCACTAAATCATCCACGCTGCAAGCAGAAATCAGGGGTAAACAGATTTTGAATTTTCTCAGAAAAGGGACGTAACCGAAGACCGATGTCTATTTTGTTCTGTGTTCTGGCAAGTGGGTTTTTCACTTCTTTTTTTTTAACCAAGCCTGTTGGTGTCCATGGATTCTTTAACGTGTGCTGACAACATGCCACGCACTAGGCGTCAATTCATTAATATTCTTCTGAAAGACTACTGCCCACACCTTCTCTCAAGGTCTAATGGGAGAATCAAAACTTCAACATGGGCGGGACTCGAACCGTTGATACCAGGGCGTTCTTACTACCTAAATGAGTGTTTTAACCGCTAGTCCCCCCACTGCCTGCCACCCGCAAACGACAGGTCCTGCATGTCACGTCTGTTTCGCTCGACGGAGAAAGCATCAGGCTGGTAAACCCCCGCCTGCAATCTCCAAGAAGTAAACCAATAAACAAAAACAGTGGTATGCGAAAGGCTTTGCACGTCATTCTATTAACTCCTATCCCGTCGAGTCTCCGGGCATGTTCACGCGACCTCATAATGGAGTCAGACTAGCCGAGCGCTGAGCTGTTTGAAGTCTCTGGAATCAATGCATAAAGCCACAGTATCAGGAAAAGCGCTTTCTTTGTGCAAGCAGCGAGAACCATCATTCAATAGTTGAATGAATTGGTTATGTCTTTATAATTCAGGAGTAGTTCATGAGTTCAGATGAAAAGTATTCTGTCCCTGAGAGAGAGAGAGAGAGAGAGAGAGAGAGAGAGAGAGAGGTTGTATGCCTGTGTGTGTGTGTGTGTGTGTGTGTGTGTGTGTGTGTGTGTGTGTGTGCGTGCGTGTGTGTGTGTGTGTGTGTGTGCGTATGCGTCGGTGCTTGCGCGCGCGCGCGCGCGCGCGCGTGTGTGTATGTGTGTGTATGTGTGTGCACGAGCGCTCGCGCGTGTGTTTGTGTATGTGTGTGTGTGTGTGTCTGTATTTCTGTGTGTGTGTGTGTGTGTGTGTGTGTGTGTGTGTGTGTGTGTGTGTGTG
>CM065727.1:67343569-67348569 GCA_033310375.1 Conus canariensis
CCCTTACGAAATACAATGATGTTACTTTTGGACAAATTAACCCTTAGTTGGAGAGCAGCAGCTGCGCGTTGTAAACTGTTCAGTTGAGTCTGTAAACCAATAACAGTCTCCGATATCAAAACCACATCATCTGCTAATAAAAGAATAAACAATTCAAAAGCATCCAGTGTCAGCAAAGCCCCATGTCTTCCATTGTTGATCACTTCAATGGCTAATTCATTAATAAAGAGCGAAAATAGAACAGGACTGCAAGCATCACCTTGCCTAACCCCAGCTGAACAGTTAATAAAATCTGTCAGTTTAGCACCGCAACGAACTCTAGCTCTAACTACCTCATACATGCTTCTGATACATCTGTAGAGTTTACCCCTAATACCGTTTTTAATCATGACTGGCCAAAGAAGATTTCTATTTAAGGAATCAAAAGCTTTTTCAAAGTCTATAAAAGCAACGTACAATTTTCGATTATAGGAAAACTGTTTCTGAACGATAGCCATTAAAGTAAACATGTGGTCAACAGTCGAATAACCTTTTTTGAAACCAGCTTGGTGATCACCAGTGATGTTTTTTTCCTCTATCCATTCTTGCAGCCTATTATTTACTATCATTCCGTACAGTTTACTACTTATATTGCTTAGAGAGATGCCCCTATAATTATTTGGATTATTAGCATCAGCCTTTTTAAATATGGGCAAAATTATTGATTCCGTCCAGTTATTTGGAAACATACCATTATCAAACAATTTGTTAAACAATTTCACACAAAATTGCACAACTTAGGCAGAAGAGTATTTGAACAGTTCACCAATAATGCCATCGGGGCCTGCTGCTTTACGGTTTTTCAATTTTTTAATAGCTAATAATACTTCTTCTTCACTAATAGGACGGTTCATATAGCTATCAGACTCATCTTCAAACCCTTCTAACCCCTCTTGGTTTGGCTCATTATCAGTATTTAACTCTAACAAGGCTTGAAAATGTTGAAACCACATCTCAGCTGAAATGTTGTTTCTAGGTTGAGTTCTTTTCGGCGATATTCTGTGAATTACAGCCCAGAAATTCTTCTGAGACTTTATAGATGTTACTAATTCATCTATTAATAACTTCTTATATTCTTTCTCTTTTCTCTTTAGTAAATGTTTATATTCACGTCTGGCTATAACGTATGCAGTTCTGTCAGCGTCCCTCAACGAGCGGCGACTTATTCGCAATAATCTCCTAGTCTTTCTTTTATTAAAAGAACATTCATGGTCAAACCAGTTCTTTGAAATTCTATCATGACCATGTATACACTTTTTCATACATTCAGCACATTCCAATATACATTCGTTAAACATATGAAGAGCTAGATTTACATCAGAGTCTATTAAACTTGTGGCAATATCAAATTTTTCACACACTTTTTCAGCACATAGGGTATCACAAAACGAAGAAGCGCATTCATCACTCCAGACAATTTTTTCTATAACATCGTCATGACCTCTTTTGTTAGCGTCTGCTAGGTTTCCACAAGGGAAACGAACATGAAGTGATACAGGGAAATGATCAGAATCTATTCGTTCTACAACCTGTAATTCACAAGCATCACACAGAAGAACAAAAAGTTCATTTGACAATATGAAATAATCATTCACACTACTTCCAGAGTCAGAAACATATGTATAGCAACCTTTTAGGTCGCCTTCACATACACTATTTAGGATGCACAAGTTCAAAGCAGTGCACATGTTTAATAACAATTTCCCATAATTATTTAGGTTTTTATCTTGGGAGCATCGATTAATACTGAAAGATTGACTATCATGTTGTGTATCAAAAGCATGAAACCCAAAGAAATCTTGAGAGATATCAGCAGTTCTACCATTTAATTCACCGTTCAAAATAACATAAACATCATTCATTATCAACAGGTCAGTCAGACATTCTTCCAGTGTAGCAATACCATTATCTTGATCAAAATAGACATAAAAAGGAGATCCCTCGGGGGGAATGTACGAACAGACATACAAAATGTCTCTGTCTGTTCCAAACAAGAATTTGTCAATCAGAAAAATAATTAGATTTGGATAAGTTACGTCAATCGATGTAACAAAGGGGATGAATTCATTTCTTATTAAACATACGACGCCTCCAGATCGTCTCCCATGATTTGTGAACTTAATCGCAGGCTTGCAAAATGTTTTATAACCAACAAACAAATCATCACTACATTCGTCAATGAATGTTTCCGTTAAGCAGACAAAGTCGAACTGACTAAGAAATGAGGCAAAATCAGAATCAACAAATTTTGACATTAAACCATTGACATTCCACGTCAAGAAAGCAAAAGGTTTATGAACAGCAGAGAACATCGTATACTTCGTGAATTTACACGTGCAACCAGTCGGCAGCTCAGCCGAACAGGCCTGACACAACGAAAAGTGTTCATGTGTGTCAATGTCACCGGCGACCGAGAAGTCTACCGGTGTTGTGGGACTGGCCTTCCCTTTTTCTGTGCTGGTTGCAAGGCATTTTTTATCATGTGGCCGGCCGACTCCCTATCTAGACTCCGCCAAGTTGCCGTGAGCGTCGAGAAAGTACTTTTTACTATCAATGATCAAATGATCGAAAATCATTGACGCTCTTTTCCCCTCGGCTCTGGCTTTTTTCAGATAGGGAGAGAGGCCGCGCCTGATCTCCCTCACACGAAAAGAGAAATCCTCTCCAACAAAAATTTTGCTGCCCCTCAGTTTGGCTTTAGCTTTAAGGATTCTCACCTTATCTTTGTAAGAGGAGCAGCAAGCTATGATGGGAGAGTCGGGTTTAGCATTCAGTCTGTGAACACGGTCGAACTCAACTTCCTGTACCACATCCAAACTGTCCGTAATCAGGTCACGCACTTTTCCTTCGCACTGCTCATTTGACTCATTTTGATGTCTGGGGATACCATAAAAGATAAGATTGTTGCGTTTCGACCGACATTCTAAATCATCAGTTTTTCTCTCTAACTGCTCTACCTTAGCTAAAAGTTCAGAGTTTTTCTTTGCCAGGTCCTGGTTTTCTTTTCTCAAATTTCCCACCTCCTCCCGCAGATCATCAAACCCAGTATGCATGGCAGCAAACTGATCCCGAAGGGCCTTTAAGCTGTTCTCAACTGCAGTAAACTTACTGTCCAACTTGTTTATGACGTCTGCTATGGTGGGTTGCTGAGGAGAAAGCAGAGTCGTCTGTCCTGCGTCCGGAGAAGCCCCGGTCCTGTCCGTGCTGGTCCTCCGTCCTGTCGTGGCACTCTGGCTGCCCAACCTCGACTGCCGAACGCCGGTGAGTCCAGGATTCCGCTCGACGTCTCCGCAGCGAAGTAGCAAACTGCCCCAGAACATCAGCGTGAGGAGCAAGCCTAAGGTGACACCGGCAGCTCTGGTTCGCAGGGTCAGAATGGCGACTCGCTTTGCAGTTTTCTCAGTGGCCCTTTTCAACATAAAGTTGATGTATACTGGCAAAAAGGAGCCACATGACGCCCTGAAGACTAGAGGGGCTGATGGCATGGTAACTTCAGTACTTGCTGACAGAAGTACAGGGTCCAAATCAACGTCAGTCCCTCAGCGTTGGCAAAAACAATGCCACAGTTACTACGGCGACCCGCACGATGCAAGCCGCGGCTCACGCCCCCGAGCGAGAGAGAGAGAGAGAGAGAGAGAGAGACAGACAGACAGACAGACAGACAGACGGACGGACGGACGGATGGACAGACAGACGGAGTGACCGACTGACAGATACAGTTTGTTGCACACAATGCCAGAAGCAAAACGATGTATTGATCTCTGGCCAGGTTAATGACACATTGAGTGATGTCCAGCAATCGACAAAATGGGACACTTTGCTGCGCTGCGTTTCCATCACATTTTATGGATGGGGAAAAAGCCACGTCAATTTCCGTCCATTTTCTTCCCCGAGCCTTACATAAAGACTTTTTATAATTTTTCTTTTTCTTTCTTTCTTTCTTTCCTTGTTTCTTTCTTTCTTTCCTTCTGTCTGTCTGTCTTTCTTTCCTCGTTTCTTTCTTTTATTTTTCTTGAAGCTGTTTCTCTCTATAGAGTGTTGTTCACTTTGGTGTGCACACGCAGAATGCTTTTACTATTGTTGGAAAAACCAGGATGGATTTTACATTACATTTTTCCTGCTATTGTTGTTGATGCTTGCTGCTAGGGTTGTTGTTGTTGTTTTTCGTGTTGGTGATAGTAATGATGATGATGATGAGGAGGAGGAGGAGGAGGAGGAGGAGAAGGAGGAGGAGGAGGAGGATGGTAGTGATTGTGTCGATTATATTCCTTTTAATCGTCTTCGTTGCTTTTGTTGTTAATCAGTTATTGTTGGTCATATTGAGTTTAGTTGAACAGTCACAACGTTGAAGCAAAAAGGTGGTTGTCTTTTGTTTCTCCCTACTCTGATTTGTGTTTTACTCTCGCCAAGCTTGTTGCTTGCTTTTGCCCCAGTCTGTTGGTGTTTATGTCGATCAGTAAGATCACACACACACACACACACACACACACACACACACACACACACACACACACACACACACACACAACTAACTGCTCCCTGTGGATTGCCGGTGATGGGGCTGCAGCAGGACAAGCCACGGTGTGGCTGTGGAATGAGTGGCATGGCAGTAATGCCAGAGAGGTGGCACAAAAGATGAGACAGCAAAATAATGCATGAATAAATGAATGAATAAGAAGAAAGACAGACAGACAGACAGACAGACAGACAGACAGACAAAAAGAAAAAAAAAGAAAAGAAGACATGGGTGGAAAGGGGTTGGAGGGGTGGGTGGGTGGAGTGGAGGGGGGGGGGGAGGTCGGATGACAAAAACTACGGAACTGCTTTAAATGAAACTGGCGAATCTAGGATTTCTTTTCCATTTTTCTTTAACATATCGAGAGAGGGAATTTTTTTTTTTTACATTTTAGCCAATTTCTCAAGAATAAGTCACTGATTTCAACTGTAAAGGTCAAAGTTGA
>CM065727.1:67353569-67356069 GCA_033310375.1 Conus canariensis
TCCAAGTAGCCGAATAAAAACTCATTTATTTCAACGTCCATTCAGGGATCCGCCCGAAACAACTTTAGACAATACATAAAGTAAACATTATTTTTAAGGTGAGCTTCTAGATTGTCTGATTTTGTATGAATCGGCAATAAACATAGCTAGAGGTTTTATGAACCCCTCAACGTCCAGCGATGAAATCTCGGATACGCTTTGATTACTTATCAATGGCGCTTGAAATCGTTTACCTTACTTGCAGACATCGTCACAAACTCTGCAATTGAAAAAAAAAATGGTCTACCTTTTCAACAACATTTATTGTGCACACTTTGCATACCTTTTCAGTCTCTGATCCAGGTGTAAACCAAACTCTGCTCGCATTGAGACCGAGGGCCCTTGTTCTAAATCGCGAGAGAGAGAGAGAGAGAGAGAGAGAGAGAGAGAGAGAGAGAGAGAGAGAGAGAGAGAGAGAGAGAGATTATTGACGAGTTGCGGGACAGACAGACAAACACAGACTTCTTGATTTCGTTGTTTACGAGACCCGTTAATCCCTATCCATTGCACCCAGCGAGCACAACAACCCTCCATGCCAAACAAGGGCATCAAAAGCTCGCCTATCGCCAGAGGCATGCCTCGCATTGCAACGCCAGTTCCTGGTGACCGGTGCTTCGGTCGCTTCTTCTCCCCCTCCCAGGATAAATCCCTCCACGGACAAATCTCAAATACTTTCTGTCGGCTTGAACCTTCTTACAGTTTGAGCGCGGGTGTTCCAGAGGCAATACGAAAAGTTTCTAGAAGTGAAGGACGGGGTTGGTTGGTTTTACGTCTCCATAGTGTCACACATGATAGAATATTTAGCGATCTGTGGAGGGTTTTGGCTGTCTAAGCTTTCGTCACAGTACCCACAACAGAGAACACACACACACACACACACACACACACACACACACACACACACACACACACACACACACACACAAGTTAGGCTCAGCGTAAATATTCAGATACAGCAGGAAATTTTTCTAAGGTTCTACAGTTAGAGTAGGTTAGGTTAGGCCTTGGGTTGGGAAGCTTCGGCAAGCCAGGGATTGAATGATACAACTGTGTTGATAAGCACTAAGAGAAAGTTTTAAAGTGCCTCTACGAGGTTGAAGTCTTGGCACAAAGATGTGATTATTCGTGAATAGACGCATTTGCTATGATCTCTACGTTAAAGTGGCTTAAAAGTCTTACGCATATGTAAACCAGTCAAAATAAGTAATCAATACACAATCTAGATTGTAAAGGAACGCTGGTGTAATATACCACATGAAACAGACGAATGAAAATCTGCGTAATGTCTGTTTCAAACCGAACCAGATGTGTAAGATAAAGAAAACACCTACATCTTTATTGCCTGCGTGTGTCGGCCTCATCTATCGTCCGATCTGTGTGTAAGCCCTACATCTTTATTGCCTTTGTGTGCCTACATCTTATGTCTCCTGTGTAGCCCTACATCTTATTGCTCTTTGTGTAGCCTACATCTTATTGTCTCACTGTGTAGCCCTACATCTTATTGTCTGTTTGTGTAGGCCTACATCTTATTGTCTGTTTGTGTAGGCCTACATCTTATTGTCTCTTTGTGTAGGCCTACATCCTACTGCCTCTCTGTGTAGCCTTACATCACATTGCCTCTCTGTGTAGGCCTACATCGTATTGCCTCTTTGTGTAGGCCTACATCATATTGCCTCTCTGTGTAGCCTTAGATCGTATTGCCTCTCTGTGTGGGCCTACATCGTATTGCCTCTCTGTGTAGTCTTACATCTTATTGCTTCTATGTGTAGGCCTACACCTTATTGTCTCTCTGTGTAGGCCTACATCTTATTGCCTCTTTGTGTAGGCCTACACCTTATTGTCTCTCTGTGTAGGCCTACATCTTATTGCCTCTTTGTGTAGGCCTACATCATATTGCCTCTCTATGTAGGCCTACATTGTATTGCCTCTCTGTGTCGATCTACATCGTATTGCATCTCTGTGTAGGCCTACATTTTATTGCCTCTCTGTGTACACCTACACCTTATTACCTATCTGTGTAGATCTACATCTTATTGCCTCTTTGTGTAGACCTACATCTTGTTACCTCTTTGTGTAAGCTACATTTTATTGCCTCCATATGTAGGCGACATCATATTGCCTGTCTGAACAGGCCTACATCATGTAGTATCTCTGAGTAGGCCTACTTCATAATTACATTGTGTCTCTAAGCATCCAGTTGTATCTTTAAGTAGGCATACATCTTATTGCCTGAGTAGGCCTGCATCTCTCTCTCTCTCTCTCTCTCTCTCTCTCTCTCTCTCTCTCTCTCTCTCTCTCTCTCTCTCTCTCTGAGCGAGCCTATATTATCATGTTGTCTCTCAAGCAACGCGTACATCAAATTGTGTAAGCTTGTAGTATTTCATTACTTATCTCATTTTTTTCCCGCTTTTCTTCTTTACTGTTTTATAATATTCTACGCCGCTTGTATGCAAACTAAATG
>CM065727.1:67361069-67363569 GCA_033310375.1 Conus canariensis
GCTGTATCGTTGAATGCTCAGGTCCGTCAGGTCAGAAGGCTTCTTTCTGTCATGTCTCCGTAGATGATATTCTTCACCTTGTAGGCAATAAATGTGGATGCGGCCAAGACACACAGACAGCATTTCTTCGTTCCCATTGTAAAGTACTCCCTGTTCTATAAGAAGTACAAAAAGAAATCGCAATCCACCACTTCAATGCAAAATTGTGTGTTGCTGTTGTTAAGGGCTAGGGAACGGAAAGGAAATCCTCTTTTTTTTTTTTTTTTTTTTTTTTTTTTTTTTTTTTTAGTCAAAGGACAAATTGTTTTAAAAATATTTCTGCATGGCTTACAGGTTAACCGTTCCTTAAGCTGGCCAAGGTTGTTTCTTCACCCTCAGCCGAACATTCCCCATTTAAGTGATTTTACTTTTTTACGAGAAGATGACGGAACGAATCTACTGGACGGGAGGGGGGGGGGGGGGGAAGGAGGAGGGTGGAGGGGACGAGATGTCAGGTTGCGAGGGAATGGGGAATGTAGCAGGAGGAGGGGTGTCAGAACGGGAAAAGTTCATAACCCAGAATCCCCCACGTTCCAACACAAGCAACCCCACCACCCCCCCCACGCACACACGCACACGCACACGCCCACACACACAACACACACACAGACACAACAACACACGCACGCACACAACACCGGCACACACACATACACTTTCATTTTCAAAGGTTGTATCCACAAGAGAAATAATCACCAAGTACTGTTGCAACACCAGACTCCCCCTCCCCCTCCCCCCACCCCCGTCCTTAAAATTTGCAAACGCTATTTCCATAAGAGAAAATAATGTTGACAGAAAAAGGATTTCCTGAATTCCATACTTATGCTTCTTTACAATAACAGAACATCTTTATTGGGCGGGGGGAAGCGGGGGGGGGGGGGGGGGGGGGGGGAGGGAGGTCCCTTCTTTTTTAAGTGTCCGTGGAGATTTTTTTTTTAATGTCAGGGCAGATGAAGGTGGGAAGGGAAGGGTGGGGGGGGGGGGGGGGGGTTCGGGGAAGATGGAAGAAGCATGCGTTTTTTACGTGCACATGTGTGGGTCTGTGTGCCTGCATCCCTGCGCGCCTGCGTGATTTCTTGATAGCACGCGTCCTTTCATGTATTCACAGAATTTTCGAAGCCACGCTGACCAACAATGCCCAGGACCTGAAAACCGCCCTTCGTCAACTTCAGCGCCACCTGTCCCCTCCCCCCGCCCTGCCCACCCACCCCTGCACCTCCCCCCACCCCTTCCGTCGTCATCCCCGCCGTCTCCACCACGACCACCACGACCACCTGTACGCCCGCCGGTCTGCCGCGGTCCTCAACGGCCGCAAGCAGCGGTGCGCAGGGCAGGGGTCCCATGGCTTCCCTCCTCGTTGTCGCCGGGGTCTGGCTCGGGGGCTGCAGGACTGTTCGTACCACGTGGTCAGTCAGGTCAGTGGGGTTGGTCCTCCGTGGGGATACCGGGTGGTCTTTTGTGCAAATAGTTCCCCCTCCTTCTGAACATTCTGTGCTAGTAACGGTCCCCTTTTCCTTTCGCTCTCAGTAACTCTGTCTTCTTCTTTTGCTGTACTGTCGTCTACTGTCCTTTCCGTCTTTTTATCTGTCTTTTTTCCACGACCTCTTCACACAAATTTCTGCACTCAACGAAGTCGGAGTGAACTGACTATACTCTCGAGTATAGTGTGAGTATCCCATCAGGGTAAAACCAGTTCACACGCTACCAGATACTGGAACGCTGAAGAAGAAGAAGCGGGGTTGGTGCTGCAGCTTCATCGTCGTCATCATCAGCGTCTTCATCGCCATCACCATTCTCTGGAGTGGCTGCGTTTGCGGCTTCTTCATTAAAAACACTGTTTTCTAGACTCAGATTTGTTGTTGTTGTTGTTGTTGTTGTTTTTCAGTTTGCTAGCTTTCATGAGATAAGTTAGTTGAGTTTCCTTTGTTTGCTTGTTTGTTCGCTGCTTTGTTGGCTTCGTTTTGTTTTTGTTTGTCATCTGCTTTAACAATGTTCTCTTCTTGATCGCCACTATTGCTTGTTCATCGTCTTTCTAATACGGATTAGAGTGTATTAATGCTACTTCTTCTTGTTCTTCTTGTTCGTCTTTATCATCATCATCATCATCATCATCATCATCATCATTTTCATCATCATCATCATCATTTTCATCATCGTCATCGTCATCGGTATCATCATCATCATCATCATCTTCTTCTTCTTCTTCGTCGTCGTCGTCGTCGTTCTCCTCCTCCTCCTCATTTTCCTCTTTCTTCTTCATTTCTTCTCCTCTGCTGACTCTGCCACCTGTTGACTGTTGATGGACAGGTGATCAGCACGACCAAGGCCCGTGTCGGCGCACACAGGGCTTTCCAGCTGCTGCGTGCCAGCAACGCCATGGAGACCGCGGTGTACCATAAGAGCCACTCGGTCAGTCCTCGGCGAGTCCTGGGGGGTGGGGGGACGCAACTATGGTGGTTTA
>CM065727.1:67366069-67393569 GCA_033310375.1 Conus canariensis
GAGGTTGGCGTGGGTCTGACTGCCTGAGACAGTTGCCAGTGTACGGGAGGTTGGCCGTGGGTCTGACTGCCTGAGACAGTTGTCAGTGTACGGGAGGTTGGCCGTGGGTCTGACTGCCTGAGACAGTTGTCAGTGTACGGGAGGTTGGCATGGGTCTGACTGCTTGAGACAGTTGCCAGTGTACGGGAGGTTGGCCGTGGGTCTGACTGCCTGAGACAGTTGTCAGTGTACGGGTGGCTGACCGTGGGTCTGACTGCCTGAGACAGTTGCAAGTGTACGGGGGGTTGGCGTGGGTCTGACTGCCTGAGACAGTTGCCGTAATCACTGTGTTCACATCACATTATTTAATGTGATCTGGCTTTCTTTCTCACCGCCAGATGCTTCCACGGCGTCAAAATTGGTCCAAAATTCTTGTTTGACTTAATAATTACTGCCGAGTTCATCATTCATGTCACGTGACAAAAAATGTGATTATTACTGTTGTCACGGAGCTATAAATGTTTTCAAAGCAAGAATATAGGTATCATGGGGGTGGAGGGGGGGGGGGGGGTCACACAGAAAATGGCAATTATCTGCTCAAGTTTCACGAAGAAAACGATAGTCATGATGATTTGAAGCCTTCACGAAGAAAACTGCATGACTTAAGTTTCCATACAGAACGATAACAGTAAGTTTGACCTTTCGAAGCATTTATTTAAAAACAGGTAATCTTTATCTTTGATTCTCCACAAAGAAAACAATTTGACATTTTTTGTCATTTCCTCGAAGAAAACGGTAAATTTGACCTTTTGAAGTTTCTGCATTAAAAAAAAACCGTGGAGCGCATAGAAACTGGAGATAACATTATTTTTATGTTTCCACAAAGAAAAGAGGTAAGTATGAACATTATTTTTAAGTTTCCACAAAGAAAAGAGGTATGACCTTGCGAACCAAAGAGGTAAGTATGACCTTGCGAACCTTACACTAACAGTAAACAGTAACTGTCATCTGTTTAAGTTTTCCAGAAGAAAACGATAAGTCTAACCTTTCGAAGTGTCCACACACAAAAGAAAAAAGAGAGAAAAAGAAAAACAGCAACAGTCATTTAACAACTCGTACTACAGCAGAGCCCCTGACCTATTGCAGGACACACACGCCATACGATTGCCATGAACTGGTCATGGCAAAACACACTCGTGACACGATTCCATGTAGTAATCAGCTATAGAACACACATGTGGTACGATTTCCACGAAGTAATCTATTACAGGACGTAAACATGGTACAAATTCCATGAACTTAATAGCAACAGACCACACACGCTATTATTTCCAGAACTTGAACAATGATCAAACGCACCTGCTTCAATTTCAATGAGCAAAATGATAAGACATGCATTTTCCATGAACTTGGCAAATGTAGAGGTCATGTGTTGCAATTTCCATGCACTAAACAATGACACAACACACGCGCCAGAGTTTCCACGGAGGAATCTAATGATAGTTACAGCACGCAGGCTACACAGCTCCCATGAGCTAAACGATGACAGAACACACACGTGCCGAAATTCCTACGTTCCAAACAAAGATAGAGCGCACAATGTGCCGAACTCCACGAAAACCATGATGGAACACAAACGCGACATGGAAAAAAAAAGGTTTAAAAAAATCAACAACAACAACAACAACAACAAATCCGTGAACTGACAAACAGCAGAACACACAAGTGCTGCAATTTCCATGAATTGACCAACAGCAAAACTTGCACGTGCTACAAATTCCAATTCATTGACCATTTACAGAGCACACACTACCTGCCACAGAACACACAGAACAGTTTCTACGAACAAAACACTAACGACACATAATACTCGAGCCACGCTCTCCATGCACTGACCAATGAACACGCCGCGCGCGCGCGGCTCGTGGCTCGTGGTTCCCAGAAGCCTCAGCCCCTGTCCATGGAGCTGGACAACTTGCCGGACACGGCCGATGACCACGAGACCACGCCCCTGCACCTGGCCGCCGCCCTGGGTGTGCAGTCCGTCCTGAGGCTGCTGCTGCGGCAGGAGAGCGCGCAGGATAGCCTCGGTCTCCGGGACTCCCTGGGGCACACCCCGCTCACCGCGGCTGTCGTCAGCCAGGAGGTGAGTGACTGCATACCCTGCCCTGCGCGTGGGGGGATCATTGTGGGGGGCAGGGGAGTGTTTGGAGGTGGCGGTGGACTCTCTCTCTCTCTCTCCCTCTTTCTCTCTCTCTCTCTCTCTCTCTCTCTCTCTCTCCTCTCTCTGCCTGTCTGTCTGCTTCTCTCTCTCTCTCTCTCTGCCTACTCCTCTCTCTCTCTCTCTCTCTCTCTCTCTCTCTCTCTCTCTCTCTCTCTCTCTCTCGTGCGCGCGCGAGTTATGTTGGTATCAAATGTTAATAAAGCAGACAAAGACGACAGAGACAGACACGGACACAGGAGAGACAGAGACAGAGACAGAGAGAGACACACACAGAGACAGAGACAGACGGACAGACTTGCACACGCACCGCGCGCGCACACACACACACACACACACACACACACACACACCACACACACACGCGCGCGCGCGCGCGCAAGCACGCATGTACGCACGCACGCACGCACGCTCGCTCGCACTCACGCACGCACGCACGCACACTTGCACACACACACACACACACACACACACACACACACACACACACACACACCGAGCCCGAGAGGGAGAGAAAGAGAGTCTCCTTTCACCAACCCATCCCCTTCCCCCAACCCCCTCTCCCTCCCCACCCCACCTAACCCCTACCCACCCACCCACCCACCCACCCTCCTCTCACGGATCTCTCTGTCTCAGGTGAGCGTGGTCCGCCTGGTGCTGAGGAAGACGCTGTCCCTGTCCCGGCACCTGCACCACGTGCTGGACGACCTCCTTGAGGACGCCGTCCGCGTGGCCGTCGTCCAGGGGCGGACGGAGGCGGTGGCGGAGCTCCTCCGGGAGGGGAGGGCGCGGCGACGCGTGTCGAGCGGCATGCCGCATCTGCTGTGCCTGGCCGTGGCGCGCGGCGATCTGCCTTCGCTGCAGCTGTTGCTGCGCTGTGGAGCCGCCACGGTCGGGGATGAGGCGGAGGAGTCTGAGAACCCCCTGTGTCTGGCCGTGTACAGGTTCAGGTGTGTGTGTCTGTGTGTGTGTGTGTGTGTGTGTGTGTGTGTGTGTGTGTGTGTGTGTGCGAGAGTTGGGGGGGGGGAGGTTTGGGTTTGTGTGTGTGTGTTGTGTGTGTGGGGTGGGTGGATGTGGGTGTGGGGTGAGGTTGCGTGTGCGTGCGTGCGTGTGTGTGTGTGTGTGTGTGTGTGTGTGTGTGTGTGTGTGTGTGTGTGTGTGTGTGAGTGAGTGAGTGAGTTGGGGGTGGTTTGGGTGTGTGTGGGGGGTGGGTGGGTGGGTGTGGGTGTGAGGGTGAGGTTTTGTGTGCGGGGGTGGGGTGGGGTGGTGGTGGTGGTGGTGGTGTGTGTGTGTATGTGTGAGGGTGGTGGTGGTGGTGGTGGTGTGGTGTGTGTGTGTGTGCGTGTGCGTGTGTGCGTGTGTGTGTGTGTGTGTGTGTGTGTGACCTAAAATATATCGGCGGTCGATGCAGTGCAACACTTCATTTCACCACATTTCACCAAGCGTCTTTGTCAACTTTATTACATCCCCCACCCCAACCCCACTGGTGTCGGTGGCAGGAACAACACCCCAGAAGAACTGGAGATGGTGAAGTGCCTCCTGCAGTACGGAGCCGACCCCAACGACCAGGGCTACATCGACAGCGCCCCGCTCCTGTACGGATCCGCACTGCACTTCGCCGTCACGACCTACGCCGACCCCGTGGACGGTCACCTCGTGGGGCCCTCCCCGGACATCGTACAGGCTCTGCTGGACCACAAAGCAGACCCCAACGCCAGGAACGCCTGCGGAGAGTCCCCTCTGTTCCTCGTGAGGCCGGGACCCTGCGACCGGACTCTGCGTCTCTTGCTTCAGTACGGGGCGGATCCTCGGCTGGGCAGCTACCGCCGGGACGTCTACCACACGTCCAATACGTTCCTCTCCAGCGCCTGTAAGGAAGAGCACGTCGTCCATTTCGCCCAGGTTCTGCTGGAGCATGATCCCGGGCTGCTGAGTGTGCGGGACGGACTGGGGTGGACCATCATGCACCGTGCCGTGGAAAGGCCCCGCCTCTTCGAGTTCCTGCTGCGTCGGGGCGCCGACCCGCATGCGCTCGACAACGTCGGGAACAGCGTGATCGACCATCTCCTGATGTCGCAATCCACGGCGCAGGGACTGCGCCAGAAGTGCTTCAGTCTCCTGGCGTGCGTCAAGGCGGGCGTGTCCGTCCGGCGTCCTGAAAACGGGCAGAAAACTCTCCTGCGTTTCTTCCATCCGCTAGGGTCTCATTCCTCGGAATCCGTCTGTCTCGGGAAGAGCGTGCAGCTGGTGATGATGCTGATCCTGTTAGAGGTGGGCTACCTGCTGCCGAACGACCACGTCCAGTGCTGCACGTGCTCGCTGACCTCGGAGTGGCCGGAGCTCGTCAAGGATGTGGTGAAGATCCTGACCCGCCGGCCCTCCTCGCTCCTCAGTGGCTGTCGGCGTGCCGTGCACAGTGCTATGGATCACCCCACAGGTCACAGGGAGGAGGCGATCGCTCGTCTGTCCTTGCTGCCCGACATGCTGAAGAGATACCTGCAGTTTTCTGACCTGGACACGCTCGTGAGGGACACGCTTGGCTGCGTTGAAGAGAGGGAGATGAGCCAGCCAGACAGTGCTGGACGTTTGAACAGGATGTGAAAGGATAAGCTGATGTTTGAACAGGAAGTGGTCGGAGACTTCAAGAAGGAATGGATGCTGCAAGGAGAACTACGGGTTGCTTGAAAGACGTGCTGGATGCTTCAAGAACCGGATGCTTCAAGAACTATATGCTGAGAGGAGAAACGCTGGATGCTTTCAAAGGTAGTGCCGAATGCAGAGAGAACTGCCAGGCACTTAATTGTGTCTTGAGGACATCTTCAAGACAGAAATGTGTGAGGCTTTTAAGGGAATAATGAATACTTAAGGGAGAAGTGTTGGATGCTTTAATGAGACATGTTGAATGCTTAGAGAAACAGAACCGGAAACTGAAAGAAGTGATGGATGCTTACAGGAGAAGTGCTGGATGCTTAAAGGATTGTTCGATGCTTTCAGGAGAAGTGCTGGATGCTTACAGAAGTGTGGTATGCTTACAGAAGAGGTGTTGGATGCTTACAGAGGTGCCAGATGCGTACGAGAGAAGGTGTCGAATGCTTAGAGGAGAAGTGATGGATGCCTACAGGAGAAGTGTTGGGATGCTTGCAGGAGAAGTGCCAGATGCTTACGGGAGGAAATGTTAAATGCTTACGGGAAAAATGCAAGAGGCTCAAAGAAGACGATGTCGGATGCTGAAGGTAACTGGATGATGCCTTAGGAAGAAGGGCTGGACACTTCTACCGTTCTGGATGCTTACAAAGCTCTGGGCGCTAAAAGAGACAGTGCTGGGCAGTTAAAGAAAAAACAAAGCATCGGAAACTTCAAGGAGAAGCACTGGGCTCTTGAACAGGAGCATACTTGGCTTTTCAAGGACTTGACGGGTTCGTAACAGAAACCAAAAGTTGGTTTGACCAGCTCTTTTGAACTTGTTACCGGAATCAAAGCAAATGAGCACGGCAACATCCCAGGAAACAATTGTATTGAAAGCGAAAGGACTACATAAGGAACGACTATGTGCAAATCAAACGTTTATTAAAAGAAAACAGAAAAAGAAAAAGAAAAAGAAAAAAAATCAAAAAGAAAAAAAAGCGGGAAACGACTGTAATTTGGTAACTGGAAACGCGTTAATATGAATGGCATGGTTGGTACCATATTCGTCAATTTATTCGTTGCTGAACGTCGGCAGAAATCGTGATGCCATTGAGTGACTCGAGAGGACGTGCCCCAATCGCCAGCAAAGAAAAAGATGAAGTAAGACGAGTGGCTAGACTTTTATCTGATTCCTCTTAAGAATCGCACTGACAGGACATCTTCAAGACATACTGTGGAACATTTAGGCATTGGAATTGTAAAGTATACAAAAACTGAATAATGGGTCATTTTAATCACTCACTCAACTGGTTTTAAAATGTTTTCACTGAAAACACAAGTAATACATACACCGTCTAAAGGCTACATCGTCTTAAGAAGAAGAAAAACGAACACATACACCCGAGTGTTTTTAAACAAAAATATTTTCAGCATCTTAACAGAACAACAAAAAAACAATAACATCGTGTTTGAATTTGTTTGGTTGAAGTGGGTGAAAGGCTTTATCTATTGGGAAAGAAGTCATTGTGCGCATGCGTATGTCTGTGCGTGAGTGTGTGTGTGTGTGTGTGTGTGTGTGTGTGTGTGTGTGTGTGTGTGTGTGTGTGTGTGTGTGTGAGGCGGGCCGACTAATGTATGACTATCAACAAATTGTAGACTTGTTCTCCTTTTTCCTCTTCTTCTTGTTCTTATTGTTCTTCATATCCTTGTTGTTCTTGTTCGTCTGTCTGTCTGTCTGTGTCTCTTCCCCTGTCTGTCTGTCTGCCTGTCGGTCGGTCGGGTCGGTCGGTCGGTCTCTCTCTCTCCTCTCTCTCTCTCTCTCTCTCTCTCTCTCTCTCTCTCTCTCTCCCTCTCTCTCTCTCTCTCTCTCTCTCTCTCTCTCTCTCTCTCTCCAAATATGGAGGTGCTTCTCTGCAGTGGGTGGCCAGACTCCACTGACAAACCTGACGAACTCTTCACACAGAGCGAAAAGGCCATCGTCTGCTCTCTTCTCTGATGTCCCATTCGGAGGATCAAGCCACGTGCCCGGAGAACTGTCACAGATTCCTCCTCTCACCCCCTTGACAAGGCTATCCTTTCACGTGCAGAACTGAGATCCAGGCAGATTCATGTCAACATTTCAGCTTGCACCACTATCACAGAAGGCGTGAGGTCCCGGATGAATCGGGGGTCCCGGATGAATCCGTTTCTGGATGAATTTCGTTTCTGAATTCCTGCGAGTCCTGTCGGCAAGCTGTTGAGGACCACGCGGAGAACAGTGTGCGACTGGTCGGGAGCCCTTGTGGACATCATTATGGTCAATTATATAGGCTAGGACCTTCCTTCTGAATAAAGAGTGATCTTGAGGCGTTCTTAGAGCCTGGGGACCGACACAGGGTTGTTGCCTGGAACCTTCATGCCAGGGATTGGAGGGGATAGTTGATAAATTCCTGGAGCGCGATTAGTGTCGTATGTCGTGGAATGATTGATCTGGAGGTTGTTCAGTATGAGCTGTATTCAGTTTAATTTTAGGTGCAATTCCAGACCGTGATAAGTCTCAGAACGCTGGCATGGGATTGGATCTTACTAGCGTTTCGGTGCATATTCCTGCCCCGAGTAGTCAGCAGTTCACGAGGGGAGATAATCAAAGGAGTAGAATGCTTCTCTCGCGGTGAATACTTCTGTCCCTTGACATGATGGTATTATTATTATTATATTATTATTATTATTATATTATTATTATTATTATTGTCATCATCATTATTATTATCATTTATTATTATTGTTGATGCTGTCATCAACTCATCATCATTATTATTACTATTATTATCATTAGTATTAATTCTGCCATTATCATTTGTAGTGGCAGTAATACGATTAAGATTATTATTATCATCCTCATCATTATCATCATTATACCAAATTGCCTAGGACAAATGCCAACGGAGCACACAGAACGAACAAGGAGGAGACTGATTCCAGACTTGTACCTATACCCTGCACCTGACGTGCACACAGCAACAGCAACTGGAAAAATAAGCCAACACTAATCAACATTTTATTAAAGACTGGCACAGCCTTTTTCAGCTTTAATTACTCAGACAGAACACAAAGACAAGCGGAAACGAATACAAGAAATTTCGATGGATTAACTTGAAAGAAAGGGTTAAATGAGGTAGGGAACAATAAACGGTTGATAACAAACAAGTAGGGTAACTCTTACTCCCGTGATGAGAAATGACACGCCCACAACTCCAAACGAGTGCTGCTTAGGATTCCAAGTCGCTCACCAGGAAAGCCAACCCAGAGTACACAACAAAGAAGACCCCCCCCCCAAAAAAAAAAAAAAATAAAATAAATAAATAAATAAATAAAAATAAATAAATAAAAATAAAATAATTATAAAATAAAATAAAATTTTAAAAAAGATATTACAAACTTACCCACCCTGCACCTGATCTTTTGTATATTGTTTCACTCGTTATGCACCACCATTGTGGTGATTATAATGCAAGGGTGATTAGGCCTGTCTTTTTCTCTCTGTTCTTTTCTCTTTTTTTGTTGTGGGTATATTTTAGAGGAGGAGGATATATTTAACGAATTAATGCGCCAACAGACGATGCTTCCTGGAGACGCACAACTGTTAGTGCTATGATTTTCTCCTGACAGTTTTTTTTTTCCCCCAATAATCTTAACTTTACCACTTCAGATAGGACCGACGTTCTTTTGGCAGTGTTGTGTTGCATAATCCCGCTGTTTAAAGCGTAATGGCTCAAGTGTCTGAGTGGATACTGCTTGTCATAGCATCCTGAAAAATACGTGTTTACGTCAAGCCTGAAATCACCCACTCCGGTTCATCCCTGGTATAAGGCGGCGGCCCATAGTGGACCGTGGTTTTGACGGCCGTGTCCCGCCCGGCAGAACGGATCCGTGAAAGCGGCCATAGACAATCCGTGCTAGAGTCTATCGCTATTCTTGATATGAAAATCCCATTCCTGCCACCTACATGAAATTAATCTTTCCCTAAAATCATGCAGAAAAAAACAATTAATTCTTCTACACCTTGATTTGTCCAAACAAAATCGTATCCTAACGTAAACAGTTTACAGCGGATATTTGAAGCCCAGATTCTTTTGTCGCGTGTATATCTAGATATAGCAGCTTTCAGAGAGAGAGAGAGAGGAGAGAGAGAGATGAGAGAGAAATTCATCAATGAAAATGCAAGAGCGCAGTTCTTTCCCTTTACCTGGAGAGCCGCGAAACGGACGGTTTGCACGACCGGCGGAACGACAGATTGAAAATTCCGGGTCGGCCCGGCTCCACTATGGCCACCTGCAGCCGTCATTGATGACGCCACAGAGGAGTTGAAGCCGGGCAGGATTTTTTAACCGGGTCTTGCAAAGCACGGCCGTCTTGCGCACGGGTTTACTATGGCCGCCGCCTGACATTGACTGAGCTGGACAGACTCATTTGTTCCATCTTCAGTTCCTTATACTTAAGATAAGATAAGATAATGTTGCTTATAGCCCAGCCGACCGCAAAGGGCCACATCAGGGCTGTCACCACGTTAAAATCAACTCAAGTCATTCATTCACACAATTCTTTAAAATACATCGAAAAACCATCCGAAAGTTTGTTAAAAATCTTTCCACTGTAAAAACTCAGATCCGATGAAAAATGTTAATCTCTTTCAAGAACTCAAAGATGGCATCAGGTGGGACATCTCTGAACAAGGTTTTCATGGAATCTGCCGTAAAATGTTTGTGTCTCACATCGTGCAAGTCCCAACACTCTAAAAGAATATGCTTCATTGTGAGTGGCACATGACATGGAATGCACCACGGAGCTTCTTCGCTCTTTAAAAGGTACGAATGGGTAAAATACGAATGGCCGGTATGCAGCCGGCAAAGAACTGTTTCTTCTTTACGACCACCAGACGCAGATGGGAGGAACTCCTTAAGGTTTGGACGGATCTGAAAGAGTTTGTTATCCGTCTGTGGGCGTGATCTCAACCAAGAATGTTCAGAGGTTGAAATATCATCATGAACAAATCACCTTCTAGAGGGCTACTGTAAACTGAAGTAAATAATAAATAAAAGATTGAACCATAACTGACGTCATCATGACCGTACTGTGTCTTGAAACATTCGTCAACAGTTTGTTTGTAAGTGATCAACAGCTAATTCCATTTACAAACAGTCAACAATTGCAATTGGGTCCAACACCATATCACAGAGCTTGTATATTATGTTCGAAAGACTTGCAGATTTCACCTAATTTGTGTATAGGTGCCATGTAAACTGCTGATTTTGGTTAGAGATTCGCCAGAGGTGTTTTTTTTTTTTTTTTTTTTTTTTTTTTTTTTACGAGGGCATCATTTCTTCAAAAGGATGAGATGAGAATTGTTAACGGGATACACACGTGAATTTACGTGCAGAGACTTTGATTACCAGTCGAGTGTTTGTGGACACACACAGCTGGATTGTCCTCAGAATTTGCGTGGAGAGAACTATAAAATAGGCACTCTGGCTCACCCACCTCCGCCAGCTCCAACCGGCTGAAGCCGGTTTCGCTGTTGCTCCGCCGGCTTACCCAGAGTGCCTATTTTATAGTTCTCTAATAGTAAACACTTTACAAACATACATAATGTGTAGGATTATCTGTTTTTAACACTAATTTAGAAAACTTTTGAGACTTAAGTTTTTGCTTAATCCTTCGTTTTTCTTGATCGTTTTCAATAACATCATTTTCACGCATACATTCATCAAATGCGTCTCTATCTTTCATGTGAAATAAAACCACTGTCTTTAATTGTTCTCTAAAGTCTTTTAAAACTGAGTTATATTTTTGACATAAAATCCACACACTTATCCCAGCATGTCTTCCACTGAAAGCCAGTTTCGGCCGAAGTCATCTATAATAAATAGTGTCTGCGTTCCCCCAAACAGTCTGTACTACCAGTTGGTTGACTGTTATCTTTTTTGCAAGACAACACAATTATAACGACGCAGTAAGTCAGCAGGCCGAGCGTCCTGTTTACAAACTGTGTGTCTCCCTATGTTCTGACCTAAAAAATCAATAAAACACGTCTCGCGCGCCTACTGCGTTTCTTCTCTCACCGGGCTCGCGGCGCGGGCGTGCGCTAACACGTTCTTTGCTATAGCGTGAGCTGCCTCTTTCTCTGTTCTTCATCGCGCTTAACTAGTAGTTGCAGGCCAGCCCGACAACGCAGCGCCCAGGCACATCCTGTTCAGACACAAAGCAAGTGGCTGACATATCAAATGACAAGTGGTCCTACCAGTTCCACTTTTCACCCCAAGTCCTTAATTAAGTCACCCCAAGTCCTTAATTAAGTTACCCCAAGTCCTTAATTAAGTTCTTAATTAAGTCACCCCAAGTCCTTAATTAAGTTTCCCCAAGTCCTTAATTAAGTTTCCCCAAGTCCTTAATTAAGTCACCCCAAGTTCTTATTCAAGTTTTTATTCAAGTTCTATTCAAGTTTTTATTCAAGTTGTCATTAAGTTCTTATCAAGTCGTCATCAAGTTCTTATTAAGTTCTTATTTAAGTTTTTATCAAGTTGTCATCAAGTCGTTATCAAGTTCTTATTCAAGTCACTTATAATTATTTATTAAGTTCTTGAAATATTATTCCATCTGAAATGGATCAAAATGATCTTTTGTTGTTGGCAGTTCTAGCATGCTTTTTTGTTCGGCTTCTGTATTTAGTGGCTGAGATTTTTTGGACTGCTTTGGTTTTTGCTGGCGTTGTTTATATATTTTATAACCGTAATAACCACCCCCAGCAGCAATGACGCCAAAAATGGCAACTGTTTTAAATTCAATATTCCATGACGACTTTGGTGTTGTAGGTCTTGAATCAACTTGTGTATTTACAGCTGGCATTGAAACAACTGTTGGCGTTGGCGGTGTTATGTTTTCATTATGAGTTATATTCTGTGATTGCAACATTAATTTTTTTTGTTTGTTCCACTCTGCTAATTTTTTTCCTGCTGCAACACGCCCAGGATGAGGAGGCTTTTTACTGGTCACTTTCTCCACCTGATTCAATGTTTTCTGATTCTGCTGATTTTCTGGCTCGGTCATTTTGAAGGGAAACAAAATCTATATGATTAAAAGTAATTAATCCCATGATTAATGGCGATAACAATGTTCCAAATCTGTAATATAGATCACATCCTAGAGACTCTAATGACTTTGTTAAAACGGGATCCTGTGTTAAATCATGCATAAAATCTTGTTCAGAATCAATGGGAGCAAATCTACTAACTAGTTTAGTGTACAAACTAAGAACCGTTTGCCCAACACTTTTTACCATTCTTGACCCCAGTTGCGCTTCATACCTGTTGTGATACTTTACAATGTCTTGCGTCGACATCTGTTGAATCTGTTCTATGCTGAATTCATTTCCAAGATACTGTTTTGTTTTTCCACATGCTGCTAAAGAATACAGCCTTTCCTTTTGGCGCATAATAGCTTGGTCATCAACTTGATCATTTGTAATCATAAGTTCAGGAAGTAGATCATCGCTGTTCATGTTTTTTATTAATTATAATTATTTTATTTTTTAAAAATGAGCACCGAAAAAACTATTACTAACCTTGTATACCATTCTGCTGTTATTGGAGGCCTAAGTGTAGGATACACAATGCTTGGTAAAAGCCTGTTAAAAATAAAACCAGCAGATCTTGGCAAACTAGACTTTGAAGACTCAGCAAAGCTAATTGCTGTTATTACAGCTTCATTTGCTACGAAAGATTTTCTAGTTAAGCAAGGAATAATTCCAGACAGTATCAATATGTAAAATTAAAAAAATACATTTATAAAAATGGCTTCACTCGTAATGATGATTGGTGGCGCTGTGGTTAATGCGCTTGCTTTTAGCGGAAGTAATTACGCATTTAGTAAACTACAAAATAACAATGAGAGAAAAAGACATAACAGAGCTATGGAGCAACTAGCTGCTGCACAAGACACCTATGAAAAGCAAAGAATGGAGCAGTTAGATTTTATTAACGACAGACTTAAACAACAGGGACATGCAGCTTACACATTTAAAGATGTTGACCAGGCAATAAAAGAATATTTTCTAGTAACAGGCAAACAAGTTGAAACATTGCCCCCACCAAAATTTAGCGACTTTTATCAACCATCAGAAAAACAAAAGATGCAAGAAATATTGTTTATTGTCTTTGGCATGACCGCTGTGTATTTTGTTGCACAAAGTATTGGCTGAATAAAAATGTACAAAATCTATTATTCTCCAAAAGGATATTGGAAGGGAATAACAGCAATTAAAAAGCTTAGCCAAGCAGCGGGAGTCAGTGAACAAACAGCAAAAGAATGGTTATCTAAACAAGCGATTTGGCAAATTTATCTACCAGCGCCCAAACGAATACAAAGACCACACTTTGTGAATATAACTCCGAACGACACCCATCAAATGGATCTTCTATATTTACCCCATGATACGATTAGACGAAAAAGATTTAAGTACGCACTTACAGTCATTGACATAGCTTCAAGATACAAAGATGCTGAACCATTAACACAAAAGAGTGCTTCTGCTGTTGCTGTCGCTTTACAACTGATATATCAACGAGGACCCTTAACTTATCCTCGCATGATTCAAGTCGATGACGGAAAAGAATTTAAAGGTCAAGTAAATCAATTATTGTTAAAACATAGAGTTACCATTAAAAGAGGCATTCCGGGTGTTCACAGATCACAGGGTTTGGTTGAAAACTTTAACAAACAGTTATCTGAAAGGCTTTTCTCCTTACCAGTATCACAGAGAGCTGATTGACAATTCTCGCAACACAGAATGGGTTAGAAGACTGCCCTCAGTTCTACGTGCAATGAATAATGAAGAATTTAAAGGTCTAAAACCAGTACAAGCAATCAAAAAACAAACAATAAATGTTGTTGAAGGAGAGTCTTCATCAAGCAAACTATTACCATTTGGTTTGAAAGTGAGATACCTTTATTCACCGGGAGAAGCGGAAGGGGACACTCGCATCAGGGCAACAGATCCAGTTTGGAGTGTTGATCCATATGAGATAAAAAAAATTGTGAAAATGAATCCACCCGTGTATTATTTACGAGAAACTGACACAACAAAACGACCAGCCCCCGAAGATCTTTTGTGAAGGAAGAACTGCAGATAATCCCTCCAGACACAGTTCCGCTTTAACTGATTTACGTAAATATATTTGAGTTAAAATGGAAGCTCAAAAAAAATTATTTGCGTATAGATTTATTATTAAAACAATGATAAAGAATAAACTACCCATTGATCCTAATATTTATGAAAAAATCAAAAATCTTGAAACAACAACCACAAATAATCCAGCTATACTGGATAAAGAAATTACTGAGTATCTAATTGCGCTTGACCAAATGTCCTCCAGTGCCCAGTTGCATATGAATACTCTGGATTAACAAATACTCTTTTTGTGTTAGTGCGGTCAAGAGACCGTTTTGTTACAACAGTTGTGTTGATCTCATGCAGATTAGATCGCAGCTTGTAATTGTCATGATGAAAAGTCTTATTGTCAAACAATGCTTCTTTATAGTTGTCATGGGATATGCTTGACTGCACAACACTACGAGATATTCCCTTTGCTTTTTTAACAACTTTTTTTTGGCTTGAAAGACTGTACATTTTCGACCTCAAACCAACAAACTCCTTGATCACCCCTCCAGATAATTCATCCTTCATCTTACCTAAAACCTTCTTGTTAATATCTGAATGCAAAGGCGAATCTTTAGGGTAATCAGATGTGTCGTACCATCCCGCATGCCCTTTAGCTACTTCTAATTCCATGTCTTTATAGATATCTTCAGTAGGGATGTCGATTACAAATGAATCTGTATCTGTGTACAGAACTCTGGACTCAGGATACAAGGGCTTAAAGTAGTCATAAAGAAATTCTAACATCAAAAGCTTCGACAGCTCTAAAACAGTAAACCCAATAAAAACGGGCTTATCCAATTTGACTTTCTTTTTTTCATCATTATGCCAAAAAGCTGATCATGAAATCTTCTGAAGTCCTGATAATTAGGTTTAGAAGTTAGCTTAATTGCATCGTTCTCTCTGGTGACCAATCTAACATCTTTACGCTTGTGCGGATTCTCCATAGTCTTTCCAAAACAGCTGTTGTTCATCAACTTGAAAAAGTCTTTTTCTGAAGCATCTGTGGATTTAGTTCTGAGATCAGTGTTCTTCATTATGTATGGTTTCATGAACTGTTCTTGATCAAAAGCAATTATACGATGAACAGCTGTCAACTTCAAACCATGTCTTAAATAAAATTGTAGAAGCCTGTAATGGCAGACATAATTTTTTTTGCCTCGAAGATTAGGCACAAGTTTAGGTGGTTCTGTTTTTGCCATCTTTAGACTTTCTGCTGCTAATGGATAGTCATTATGGTAATCATGGAGTTCCTGAGGATATTCTAAGTCAACTTCTAGAATGAGACCTCTTTTACGATCAGCTTCTAGACTCTGAAGCCATTTTAAAAACTTTTGAGTGTCTTTGAGTCCTGTGTACATTTTAAAGTTGCGTAATGGAAGTGATTGCGCCATTGCCCATCCATACAGATTGTTTGCATCTAAATACATGAGATAGTTAGACCTTTTACTTGGATCATAGTCGTCCAAGTATTTGTTGTTTGCTTTACAGTAATGGTGCGACGCCATACTGATTCCCCCACGCAATCCGTTTTCAATCATCTGAAGCATTGGCAGGTTAGACAATAAATCAATTTGTACTCCAGTAAATTTTAAGAAAGCGTCCCAGCTCATCCCGGGCGCAGAAATATAATGCGCAGGATCCAGGCTGTAATGTTTCATGCAGGTCTTCCTATAATTTTCAAAGACGTCCGCCAACAAACAGGTATCCGCCATTAAATAGGAATCATGATAGTCTCCCATTGTTTTACACTCTAACTTCTGCCACGCATCTTGAGCATGCTGGTAATCAGAATCACTGATGTCCTTTCCTCTGAGACTAGAAAAGAACGCGCCTTTAGGCGGAAGTGTATCTTCGTCAAACCTTTGCCAACTGTTCATGTACTCATAAGGGTAAACGCCCTTTCTAACAAGAGTTGGGTCAAAATATTCTTCTGTTATTGGACAGGACTTTAAGGACATAGCCAGTGACTCTAATGAACCCATCATGTGTTGCATAGAGTCGTAGAAAGACATGTTATTTAAAGTGAAACACATGTACTTTTCTGATGACTGCGCAATGCATGACACCCTGAAGTCGCTGGTTACTGCTTGCATTATAAGGTGAGAGTCGTAACCTCGCAAGTTGTGAAAGAATATAGGCAGCTTCCATGTCTTTGGTTCAAACTTTAGTTGAAGATTGCATTTACTGTGTGCTGCTCCTCTAAACTTTCCACTAATGTGATCATGGTCTCTTACTGTTGGATTCTCTGCGTCTGGGGAGAGGTCTAAACCGGCGGCAACCAAGGCCGCCCCACAAATCCAACAGTGAGTGGCTGAGTCATACTGTTGTTGGTCTTCAGGCGTCATTATGATTTCAGATAAATTCAGATTATTAGAACAGGCATTACGCACTTGCTGCATGCGTTTTAAGAAGTATTTTGCAGCATTTGGTCCTCTGTATAATTCTGGCTTTGAATGGACGCCATCCGACCTAACAATGATGAAGGCAAATGAGCAAATCTGATGATTACTCATTAAGACTGTTTTAGGAAGTTTCTGTGGGGTTGGTCCTTCATAAGGAACAATGAGTGATTCGAAGTCTGCGTAAACAACATATGGACTAGTTTGCAACCGTTTCCAGTTCTTAAAACTAACTTTACTGCCTTCTCCGGGCGTAATTAGTTCTGTATCACAGTCAACTGGGCTAATACAATGTTTTACATGTTCGCTTGCTGCTTTAACAGATGGAATTCTTGTTAAACATTTTCTACAGAATTCTTGTTTGCTATGTTGTTTTGTAGTATGCACTAGTAATCTACTCATTGTGCGTATCAATGTGTAATGTGGTAGCCCTGTTGGTGAAAACATCAGTAGTAAGTCAACATGATTTTTGTCTGGTTCGCCAATCGTTGGACTGTTCTTGGACACTTTAATCGGCTGTAGATTTGTTTCCTCATCCCATATGTAGATATTAACAGTTATTGGTTTGTTTTGTTCTTCAAACTGGTCAATCTGATTTACACTAACAGGAAAGGATATTCCTCTAAAGTTAAGATCATTGATGTAAGGTTCATAGTTAGACACTCTCTCTGCGTTTTTGCGGAATACATGCAGCCTAGCAAGAACGCACCACATAAAACATTTGTTGTCTGAATTCTTTATGTTTAGAACTGCTCGTTTTGCAACTAATGATGGAGGTAGTGGAATGTAAGCCTTGCCAACAATCGGCTCATACTTAGCCTGTTTTAATCTGATCTCTAAGACTTTACCCTCTGACCAGCCAGAGCCTCTCATTTTGGCTTCTTCAGCGGCCACATCAAACTGTGTAAGCAGCTGGTCTGCCCAACCAGGTGTTAAGTCATTAGAGGAAAGAATAGTCTGCTGTTTAGTTGAGACCCAGACTTCTAGATTTTCTTAATTTATTGTTATATAATCGATTAAAACAACTAACCTTACTTTAACTGGAGGGTTTATTGTTAGTTTACTTGGAACTTGAGAAATAGCGTGTACAACGCTTTCCCGCACGTTTTTTGGATTAATAACTTCTAAATCAATCTCATTTAGTGCTCTTGACAAACGCTCTTCCTCGAGCATTGCTTCAAACAATTCATCTGAACCTTCATATATCTTATCCATGTTGAGTTTCTTTTCTAACTCAAAATATTTATTTAAATTAAAAAAAATAAAAGTTAATCAGAATCAATATCAACGGTCTTTTTGTGCTTGGACTCATAAACTAAAGTATAAACGCCCTTTGGGGTTGTTAATGTGAGCTGTTTAGAACAGAGTTTAATGTTTCGTTTACTTTTTTTAAACATTCCTTTTTTATCTGGTCGGTGTCTGGTTGTTGAGAAAAAGTTGCCCTTGCCTTTCTTTGAAGATCAAACTTTTGTCTTTTGTAGTCCTCAAAATCAGCCTGTAGGCGACTAAATTCTTCATCCGTGATGTTCGAGTCGGCAAGTGCTTTATCAATTATCAGTTTGAAGGAACTAAGTTTAGCTGTTATTAGTTGAACCATAGCTGTGTGCTTTTGGAGTTTAGCTTTTATTTTTTTGCTGACAGCACTTACAGCCAATGAACACAGGCCAAGAGTTAAAGACAAACCACCTAGAGGTAAAGCTGCTGGTGCACCTACGCCTGTTGCTAAGAGACCTACACTTGTTCCTGCTGATAGAGCACTAGTGATCGATGCTCCAGTATTAACATATGTAACAGCATTAAAGACAGCAGAATACCTTCGTTTGGTTTTGCTGTATTTTGAAAGGTCCTGCTCTAGTTGGGTTTGCATTTGTGTAATGTTGGTTAATCTGAAAGTTTTTATGTCTACAGCAACAGAGTTCTCTTCTTTGGGCACTTTTGGATAAACCTGAACAGACATGCTTTTTAAAAATAAAAATAATTTAGTATTGGATATCTTTTAATCTGTTATCTTGAATATTCAGCTGCGCATCATATATTAAAAACAAATGTACATTAAGTGGTTTATCACTCTCTTTTTCTTTATCAATTTGAATGTTTATTACGTCTTTAACTGTTCTCCCACTCCCATGCAACTGATTATCTTCTGTTGACCTTAGGTCAATCCATAAACCGTATTTCGTTGTTAAATATTCATCAAGTCTAACACTGTGAAGGTGTAGATCTTTAGACGCAAGGTCTACTGTTGGACTTCTAGACCTCCCGCCTCCAAACAATTTTCTTATTTCATCAAAATGATGATAAGGTTTAAGCCCGCTACCGTAGACTTGGTTAGGACTACCCTCAATTGAACATTGTACTTTCGTTATTTTAGGATTGATAAACTTTTCACTTTGTCTTTTGAATGGTTCTTCATCTTCACACAGCAATAAAATACCTTTAAGGGATCTTGCTGTAGCACTAAAACTAAAGTTCCATATTGTGTCTGCCCTGCTTTTAGGATATTTAGTATGATGAATCACTCTTTCGTAATATATTGCTAATTTTGACTGATATTGTTGCTCAATCAGCCTTGCTAAGTTAGGGTTGCTAACAATGTCAAACTCTAACGAGATGTCGAAAATGCTGTACTTTGCGTTAGAGTCTGTAGATTTAATGACACGTTTGTATTCATTAAAAGTTAGTTCATATGACAATCTGTCTTTTAATGCTCCTTGAAAGTATGGCGCATGCGCTTTTAACAACTCAAAATCTAAGGGTATAGAAAAGCGATTTCCATAAGCAAAACTTACAGCTTCATACTTGTTGCCGGCTTTAGCATCTTCGGCGTCTATTCTGTGTTTTAGTGCTTCGTTATTTTCGATTCCTTGAAACGCAAGATCGGCCCTTTCATTATCGGTTAGCCATAGATCAGAATAGATTAGAAATATGTCTGCATTGTGTAAAGAAAATATTTCTTGCCCCTCAAGTTTTATAGAAATTTTCTTAACGATTGCCCGTCCCAGATTCTGAACTACTGTCCTGTTTGCGTCTGTTGCTGAATCAAGTTCTATTTTGAAAGTAAGCCGTGCAGATCCCGGCACAATCACTTCATCTGCTCCTAGGTCTGGAAATTTAACAGTAAGAATTTGATCTGAATCAATAGTAGATGGATTATTTGGAACAATAATATTCTGTTTATTTCCCTTCACGCCAAAGGGCTCTTTCAGTCTTCTATGCGGGTCAAGAATCGAGCCATATGCTTGTGACATTTTTTTATAAAACAAAAATAAATTATTTTTAAAACATGGCAGGCATTGAAGATTATGATGTTTTTGATCCTGGAGACGACATGAGTGAAATGACACCTTTGACACATCCATTACAATCATTGCGACATGAATTAACAGAAAGTAAGGTCAGATCATTGTACCAAAGTTTAGGCCAAGAACCTCCCGAATTTATAGACCCTAATGATTTTGAAACAAAAAATGATCACTTGTTTTTTAAAAATGATAAAGGTGAACTTGTTCAGCTTACATCAAAACCAGACCCATCAAAGTTTTTAGCAAAGACTACAATTAGACAAAGGCTCAGTGTGAGCGATCAAAATCGCCTTGGCATTGCTAAACCGCGAAGATTAGACAGTGAGGCAGTTGCTAAACTTCAAAACACACTACAAGAACTCCCAACAGAAAACCAAATACAAAACATGGAACTTAAGATTTAAGCCCAACAGCAGACGAAATAATACAAGCAGAAACCAGTTTTTCAGAAGAAACAGTATTAAAAACTATGCACGATCCGCCGCTACCTATGAGAGAAATAACGGCCCTTGATCATGCTTTGAGAAGCATCAGAGGCGAATTAACAAACAATTTAGCAAAACTGGGTGAACTAGATGAGCATATAAAAAGAGAAAAAGAAAAACTAGTTGAGGCTGATGACCACAACTTAGGACCTGGTGTTAAAGAAAGAATAACACAAAGACTAAAAGATCTTGAACAAGAGAGATCAGCAAGACTAGAAGTGTTGTCTACTAACCGAGAACAATTACGAACTCAAGTGAGCAGAGTAAGAGAAACTATCCAAAGAATTTTATATGAAGACACAACGTTAGCAGAACGAATAAGAACACTGTTTAGAGAGCAAGGTGTCACATTAGCGAGCGTTATAACAGCCTTAGGATTTGCAATAAGTACACTGGTGTTGGCTATTACAGGCGGCGGTGGTGGGGGAGCAGTGCCACCAGGACCACCATCTCCTCCACCTGATAAATCATGGGTAAAAAAACAACTTGATCATCTTGCAAGTTTATTAAAAAAATTAGCCAGTAAAGCAATAGACTCTTTACCTGGCATATTAGGGGGGATCGTTAGCTGGCTTTTGTCTACTGCAAGCAAAGTAGTTGGCTTTATGGCCGAGCACTTATGGTCATTAGTTGTCTTAATAGTTGGGTTACTTTATAGTAAGATAAAGACCAAGTAATCCTAGGGCAGTTAATCCAATAACAAGTGCTGTCTTTTCATATTCATGGGGGTCGCTTTTATTCACCATGGGGATTGGTTGGGGGTGGGGTTTTGAGGGGGGTATTGGATGGGGTTTTGGGGCCTTGGGGATTGGTGGGGATTCTTTTTTTATTGCTATTGCTGGCTTAGAATTTATGTCGTTTTTTCCGACCTTCTCTTCTTTACCAGCCACAAGGATTTCATTATTATAGTTTATTATTGTTCCTATCTGGAGTCTGAGGTCAGAAGGCAGCATGTATAAACCAGTGCCAACAGCAAAGTCTACTTTCGATCTTGCGTATTGCAAAACATTTTGGTACCTTTTAATACTTGAAGGCAAATCAATTGCAGAATTAATAGAATCCTCTAAATTTGCTAAATACTGTTTTTGGGCGTCAAAGCCAGTAGAAGGATCAATTATGTTTGATCTCGTTTGTGCTTGCGAACCTAGCAAACACCAAACATAAGTACGAATAGAGTCGTTTATTCGTTCTATTCCCGCTTTTGTTAGACCCTTAGAAGTATCCAAAATAAATGTTGTCCATGCTGTTTTATGCTCTTGCTCTATGGACCCGAGGTGAACAGTTGTGCCTGAAGAGAAAGATGTGTAAGGAGGATTCCAATCATAGTTATACTTTCTGTGCACGCCCCAATAATAAAGGGTGCCTAAACCATGATTGCGATCCAACTTTTGTCTAAAGTCTGTCTTTGGGTCAATATCAAATTCGTTACAGATCCTTTCAAAAGCCTTGTAATCTATTCTGTTGCTGAATGGATTAAACGTTTTGTCATTTGGTAATGGCGCTTGCAGTTCAGATAAAATACGTCTGAAGGTGTAATAAAAATGAAATCTATACACTGACCTCACCAAAGGATCAGGATGATTTAAATGATCAGCATACGACACTCCACACCCAGTTGATGCGCAAAACACAGCAAAGTTTAACTGGTTCTGATAAAACTGCATCGGATGACTGAACCACACTTTCGGGATGTAGTCGTTTTTGATAGGAGGGTTAAGATAACGATCCAATGGAGTACTAACCTTTACTTGAAAGGCGTCAGTCTGAGTCACAGAAATGTTGAGGGTATCAGTTGTTATATCTTTAGGACTGTAGTGCGGTCCAACAGAATATTTTGCATTAGTATATTTGAATGCACTCATTTTTAAATTTGTTTTAAAAATGTTTGTAACAATAACAACTCAAGACAGTCCTTCGTTTTTAGAATATGCTATTGATAATAACTGCGGAACCCAAAGGGTCGCACTCCATGAAATTTTTTACAAAGTCGTATGGTTTAATATAACTGAATCCAAGGAGAATAATAAGATTAAAAAATTTGATAATAGAGGAAACTTAGTTAGCCAGTTAACCATACCTGATGGTTATTACGGGTTTTGCTCGCTAAAAGAAGCAATGAGTAACTTCGACATTACTCTCAAACTTAACAATGCAAATTTGAAAATAATGTTGACATTCAAACCTGAAGAAGAAGTAGACCATTACCTTTTTGATGTAGAGCTAGCTAAAATGTTAGGCTTTGCAACTGACAATCATGGTTTTAGAGTTACATCAGACAAAACTACTTATGAGGGAGAAAACCCGCTCGATCTTGCATTACATTCATTACTCTATGTTCATTTGGACGAGCTGAGCACTGATGAAAACTTATATGATGGAAGGCCCTCAACTGTTTTAAGAGCTCTTCCATCAGGGAAAGCTGCATACTGCGATTATGAAATTATACAATTCCCTAATTTACAGTTTAAAAAATTAGCTTGTGGGAGGGTCAGATCATTTAATATAAAGATCACAGATAAAACAGGGAAAGTCGTGAAATGTGATAACCTGCACATTGTTTTAGAAATAAAATAATACGTTGTTTTAAAAAATGTCACGTGGACCAGAAGAATCAGGAGTTACATTAGCGCCTGAGAGGTGTGTAACTTTAGAATTAAAAGACCTTGCAGACGTTGAGGACTTTGAACAGAACGGTGAGATAGGCACTTTGTATGGTTTTGAGTACACTAAAGATGGTTATTATAAACGCAAAGAGGTTAGCGACAGCAAAAGGTTTCCTAAACTAGAACAACTACGCAATGTAGAAGCAAATAATGCGGGTCAGTATGAATATAAAATAGTTCGAAAAACTGACAACAAATGGCACTTAGAACCATATTTAGAATGGGACATAAAATTTGAATTCTTAAGCCCATTTACATTTTTTGACCGTCAAAAAAGTTTCAGAAAAGCATTGAACTCTGGCCCTTTACATGTAAGTCTTATGCCAGAGGACAACAGTCGGAAAGAGATTGAAATAAAGCCGTTTGGGGACAAACAGTACATCCTCCACAGAAGAGAATCGGTTTTAAAGAAAGCTTCTACAAAATTACAGTTCATTCCACGCACAAAATTAGGAGACACGTTCACAATGATATTTAAAATTTCTGTCTTAAAAGATGAGGCGAGAAATGGAGCTCTGGGCGTCAGTGACAATCTTATGAAAGGAATTCTTATTAGCTGGCAAAACTTAGACGTTGACAAACTTAAAGTTACTGTCGTCGTTCTTTACAATGGCGAGGATATTAAGGTCATGACAACAAGCAACAAAATTGATATTAGTCTAAATAGAAACGATCTTACAGAACTGAACTGGATTAATCTTACACATTTGGACCTTATAGGTTTTTATTATACTGAACAAGTTTTGACAGAGAGTATGATAAAAACAATAACTGGATTAGATTAAATTCTGTTTTAAAACTATGGAGCAGACAACTTTGGTGTCAATGCCAATGTTAAACTTTATGACAAAAACCCCTCATTGTTCATTGATTTGTGGACAGACTGGTTGTGGAAAAACAATATTTGTCCTCGACCTATTACAAACAGTTTATAGTTATAATTTTGATCATATTGTAATTTTCTGTCCAACACTCAAATGGAACAAAGCATATCACGACAGAAGGTTTATATGGACGGATGATGAAATCTATTTAGTTGACCCTAGCAATAAACTGAGTGAGTGTTTAGAACATTTTTTTAAACTGTTTGAGGGAACGCAGACATTATTTATTATAGATGATTGTTCGGCAGAAAAGGATATAGTCAAAAAAAGAAACACTTTATCAAAACTAGCTTTCAGTGGAAGACATGCTGGGATAAGTGTGTGGATTTTATGTCAAAAATATAACTCAGTTTTAAAAGACTTTAGAGAACAATTAAAGACAGTGGTTTTATTTCACATGAAAGACAGAGACGCATTTGATGAATGTATGCGTGAAAATGATGTTATTGAAAACGATCAAGAAAAACGAAGGATTAAGCAAAAACTTAAGTCTCAAAAGTTTTCTAAATTAGTGTTAAAAACAGATAATCCTACACATTATGTATGTTTGTAAAGTGTTTACTGTTAGAGAACTATAAAATAGGCACTCTGGGTAAGCCGGCGGAGCAACAGCGAAACCGGCTTCAGCCGGTTGGAGCTGGCGGAGGTGGGTGAGCCAGAGTGCCTATTTTATAGTTCTCTCGTGGTGTCTGAAAGTTCGTTCCCCTTCTATTCTTTCATAGACCCATCAAGATACATGCTAGCTGTTTCCAAGCAGGCAAATCAAAATGAAAAGAATGGGACTGTTTAGAGAAGATCAGCCTGTCGCAAAGATAGGGTCTCGGGTGAGTTCATGCTTCCCTAGATTGTGAATTGTCATCTGTGGAAATATCTAAAAACAAATGAAACGATTGATCAAGGTTGTTCACTTGATTTATATTCAATTTAATTTTGACATTCAGCTCAATTACCTGCTGCCTCGAAAGCTTACATCGATTATAAAGCGTTTTGGTTCACGGTCGTATTTGTGGCCCTTAGCCAAAGAAAAGCCTAAACAGTCTTGTGTATTCGTCACATCCTGTCTGGAAAATTCGTGCGATTTCTGCTCAGCTGACAGTGCAGACTCACCTGTGAACTTCGGGCAGGATCAGAGGTGCAAGGCATCTTTTAAGCTCTTCACGTTTACATTCGAAACTTCTGTATTTAAGCTGAAAATGGCATTGAGACCTTTCTATCGCGGATTCTGGGACGATCCTTGGGAGGGAATGACCCAGCCTTCAAGACTTTTCGACCAGCACTTCGGCAACCTCATGAATGACGAATTTTTCCGACCTCCTTTAGCACTGTACCCCCGGCCCTTCGGACCGCCGATGCAACAAGTACCAATGCAGCCACCTCAGCAGACAGGCGTTTCTGAAGTATGCAACTTAACCATGTTTGAAAATTTAAACATTGTTTGTGATTGTAAATTAGAACCTTCAGTATTTAGACTACTAAATTAGATCTCGAATTCAGAAAAGTTTTCTGATTCGGAGTGGACTTCTGGTAACCTGACACAGTAACTGCATGGGAGCACCGGTGTAACATTAACTAAGTAACTTGTCTAAGCAGGAACAGAGTAGGCGCTTGGGTAAATTGATGGAAATCCGACCGATTGTTGCATGACACTCAAGTGTGCATGTTAAGAATGATGTCGTAGATGACTAGCAAGGGTAAGATAGATGTTGATAACTGATTTAATTAGCTATAATATACATTTAGTCCAATATTGTATGCCGGAAAATAAAGTAGGAGTTCATGTTAATTAAAACCAGACCAGGTATTGGCAGGTGTAAAACCACACCATGGGGAGGTGGGTGATCTAAATCAAGACGAGCACTGAATGCTGTGAATGCAGTGCACATTATTGACTAAAGGATGAGGAGTAACAAATTATTCTAAATGAGCTAAAAATGCCAGTTTCAGCTTGAAAAATGCATGCATAGTTGGTTCTTATTGACTTCTTCATCAGGTGTGTCTGTAAATGATGTCCCTTACCTTCATCACAGTTTAGAGGGGGCTTGGCCAGTAATTGTTTGTGGCAGTGCAGTGCTGATTTAGCTGCTGTCTGACACATGAGAGAAGAGAGAGAACTCTCTCTCTCTAGAAAGAGAACCAAGAGAAAGAGAGAAAGAAGTGCATCAAAAGAGAAAGCGAGCATTGGTAATTAATTAGATGAATTAGCCGACATAGTTGTTTCTCAGGTTACAACATGGAAAAAGTACAAACATTTAAGATTGTCAATAACAATAATGAAATACTACAGTGAGAAGCAATGGGGAGAAAAAGCAATGACTGACTTAGTTATGAGCGAACAGACGGTGCCTTTCTGCTAATAACTAATTAACCCGCCAGCCAGTTAACAAGCTATTAACTGACTTGCTAAATAAAATGAATTTGTTGATAAATAGACAACAAACAAGCAAGCAAATAGAAACGGCCAAGAAATAGATAAGCCAGTTATGTGTGTAAGGAACACTGGACAGTGGAATCTTGATCTGGTGAGCGGATGGAGGGCAGGGGAGGGTGGGGAGTCGAAGGGTGAAAGGGCAAGTCGCATGCACACATAAACAGACATGAGAGCACATACTCATTCCACGCACGTCGCATGCATACATCAATGCACACAGTATATATACATGCAGTTAGAAGGGCAACTTGAAAATCAAAATTTCTTGTCTTCTCATAATTTGTAAGTTGAAAAAAAATGTCAAAAATTTTATACATCTCAAATAAATCACCTCTGATATCATCTGGCTTCAAGCGTACATTATCTTTCATGGTGATTCATTCCAATACATTCTTAAAGCAGTTTTGAAATTTTTTCGGAACAAGCGAATGATCTGAACAGCCTGATCAACTCTACAGTTGTCAGCAGCTGTTTTGCTGGATTTTCGCTTGGGTTTTCTTGGTTTCAGTTGGACAAAGTGCAATCAAGAAAAGTTTTTCCCATTTCATCTGACGTGGTCACTTCTACATGTTTTGTATGTTTGCGTGAGTTGCAAAGAAATCATGTCGTTGACTTCTGTAACTGATCTGGTACCAGAGCTAGCTTAAACAAAGGTTAAGACCTAGAGAAAAAAGAATGGAGATGATGTTGAGTCGTCTGTTGAAAGTGAAAAGCAGACAGAAAGTTAACTATTTGATAAAGCAAAAACAGATGATCATATACCTTGCAAAGATAAAAAGAAGATTGCAGTATCCAGTGAAAGTTAGATTTTGTAATTATTAAGATTTTCAGTCATTACAAACAAATTAGAAGTTCTTGTAATTATGTTTGCCAGTTTAACTCATCTGACGACTTAACAGGTTCACTGAAAACAGCCAAACGCATGCATGTCCACAGATAGTTTACTGAGTAGACTGATAGAATAGGTAGGTTCAACATAAAGCAAAAACTCATTCACTGACTCAGCAATTACAGGGTTTAGGAGTGGGAAGGAAGAGGGGCGAGGATGAGACGGGCTTTCTGGGGAAAAAAAGAAAAGGCCATCTTCCATCAGTGGCTAGTAAAAGCATTTTTGACATGTTGCTCCTTTACCCTCCACTGGAGGAAGATACCAAGCACTATTTGGGAACCCTCCCTTCTCCCTCCCCTACCTCACCCCCAAACCCACATCTCCCACTCATCAAACGTAGCCACCTCCCACAAGATCATGAGTTATGTCGTACCAGGCAAAGTCTCTCTACAGACAACAATGAATGTTGGGTATCAGTTTGTGTAAAAGGAG
>CM065727.1:67396069-67461069 GCA_033310375.1 Conus canariensis
GGGTGGCATGAACATATATAACAGGAAATCTCATCACTTGTTCAACATATCTTGGGCCTCTGGATAGTTGTGTAATGTGGTACCATGTACACATGTCCAAACTGTAGTTTGCTGACACCTTGGCCTCATAAGGATTAATTGTAGCAGTAATGATGTAACGACCAAAATGCGTGCACATTTGCAGCAGAATTGCTATTTCCAAGCAAAGAAGTAAGACCAAATGGTTGTGGTCATAAATGTGATAAATGTCAGCATAAATAAGGTGATGAAAACTAGTCGGTATTAATTAGGTCATGAAAACTGTGTTGGATACATGTTGCAGAACAGCTACATATGTTGATAGCTTCATACAGAGTATAAATCAGTTCAGTTTCCTGGTTTACCTGGAATATATATATCAACTTGGTTTCCTCATTTAGCTGGACAATCATCTTGCAATTAGCTAAATTGCAGAATCACCTTTGGTGCTTTTTGTTTTTCTTAATCACCAAAAGGCATGACCTAATGAAGGATTTTCTTCAAACTTGGGTCCAAGAAACATTTTACGTATGGTACTACATCCCAGTTAAACATTTTTACCTGGCTGGGCGTTGATTGTGATTTTGGTCTGGATAAAGAGTGTGGGTGCTATTGATTTACACTACCAATTAATCTTTCTGTATACATGTTTTACTCATGTATGATGGATAAAAGGCACACAAACACAAATGCATTACACACACTCTTGCTCACACTACAGAGGCTTACAGACTGTGTTTTACGTTGTTGAAGAAATAATATAGTAATCACTGTTGTTTGTTTATCATCAGATATGCAGTAGAGTACAGTACAGGGAAATTGATTTATTAGAAATCATATGTATAATGGCATGAAACTGTTGTTAAGAACATAAGAGGTCTTTACCTTTTAGTACTTGTTGTACTGGTAACATGTAATAAGCACCATGAGTAGTATATGTTGCATTTGCACATGTTCAGAATTTGTTGTTGAATCCAGTTGTGTTCCTAAATTTTGTTCTTTCAGTCAGCCAGAATTTCTTGTTGAATCCAGTTGTGTTGCTAAATTTTGTTCTTTCAGTCAGTATTTAAAGTTAATATTAAATGCATTGTCTTACCTATGAGGCAAGTTCTGTTTGATTCACCGTTAGAACACATAACACACAGGCATACATGCACACATGTGCGCGCGCGCACACACACACACACACACACACACACACACACACACACACACACACACACACACACACACTTGCACACATGCACACACTTTTTGCCTGTTTGCAAAATGGAATCAAATGTTTCATTTCAGTGGTCCACCGTTACAAAAATGGCACTGTTTATTTTGATGCTGTTGTATCCCCAGTATCATTCAGATAACACTAAGTCGTGTTCATTAAAAAAAAAAAAAATTATTATGAATAACCGGTGGATGTATATTTTTGTGATGATGATTATATTAACATAAATGAATGCTCAGAAAATGTGCATTTTACACATACTATGTGACGCAGTATTTCCAACAAGTGAATAGGTGTGAAAACCAGCTTTATAAATCCCTTGCAAATGTTTTATTGTTCAAATGTGATTACATGTTTTCTTTCAGTCATAAATGTATATCTTCCACCTGATGCCTTTTGTTGCTGGCAAGGTGATACTTCAATAATACCTTTGAAACGGCATTTCCAATGATTGTTTTGCAGAACTGAATTCGGCTTTTGTTTCATTTCGGGCTTAACAATAAAGGAATGTATGACAGTTTTTGTCATGTTTGCTGGGTTATGGTGATCCAAGCTTGAACCTACCTGTCTCTCTCTCTCACTGCCTCTCTGTCTGTCTGTCTGTTTGTCTGTTTCTCTCTCTCAGTCTCTAGTTCTGATTGACATGAAATGATCACTCAGTAAAGTACAAATACAAAGACACCACAATTCTTGTATGGTCACATGGCTGCTTTGGGACTTTTTTCCTTTCTCAGGACAATATCAAATGTCTTTATGCATGTTCGGAGTGCGTGCATGGCAACCTTAAGGTTGGAGGGTTTTGCATCCATGGCCCAGTGATCCCTTAGGCTATGCTGACAAGCATTAATATTTTGATGGAACATTAGTTTTCCACCACACTTCTATACCTGACTTCTTGTCTTTAGGCAAGTTTTGATCGGCCAAAGTACAATATGGTATGATTCGTTGGTCCTGGTGGAGTCTTCCTGTCAGGCTAAGGGTGAGGGTCCCAATAAAATGTAACCCACCTTTTTTTTTCTGCTTCACTGCTGTTTAATAATCACTGTATCTTCTCATCTTCTATTCCTTCAAGCCTTCTTTTCCACATTTGTTTTTTGTCTGTGGTCTTCTAGATCTGCTGTGCAGTGCAATCTGCCATGGAGTGGAAATAGACCCAGATGATAGAGTAGTGCTCTTGACACATCTCTGGCATGGACCTCTCCTAGGCAGGAGGCACACATTGGTCTTTGTTTATGTCAATTTCCTGCCTATGCGTTGGCTTTAGATAGGCAGCAGGTCAAGATAACCTAGTAGTGCTTATCTCTCTCTCCCAGGGAATTGGGTATGATGAAGGGCAGCAGGCATAGGTTGACATTTTGTGAACATACCTGGTGGTCGACCTTTTTTTTTTTGCTCGTTCATTTTTCTAAATTACGTATTTGTTATTAGCTGTTTCACAGGTGTGTTCGTGTGTTTTGTTTGGTTGGTTGGTTGTTTTTTGGGGGGAGGTGTCTTTTGCATAATAACAGTTGAATGTCATCATTTGTATGACGTTCCGATGACATAGACTATCTACACCATGCCTCTGTCATCGGTAATTTGTGGTCGCAATATGCATGATACCTTCAATGGGGCATTTGAAACGTTTGACAAAGCACATAGAAACTACTGTTCGCAGAAGAAAGAGCAGCCAGAAATGGCAACAGTGACAATGTACTGACGTGTAGAAATGAGCGATGACCATGTGAGGTCAGTCCCTCACCCCTTCCCCTCCGCCTTCCCATCACACACACACACACACACACACACACGCACACACACACACACACACACACCTCCATCTGGTTGGGATGGGGGTGGGTGGGGGGAATGGGTTGAGTATCCTTCCCGCATTTTTAAGATAAATGAGAGTTCCCACATTAAGCTGCATATCAAACTTTGTCAGTCGGCCTCTGAATACCGGAGATCTGACTGTACCCTACAATGAGAGTTTAGGTGTATTTGTTTTTAGATCTGCCAACTTTTCGTTTGGACCATCCAGTAGTGGAAAAGGAGCTTTTCGGTCCACAGAAAAAACTAGAGATCGAAAGTGGACACATACAGACATTAAAAAGCAGCAAGCAAGCAAACCGAATGAATGCTACCCCCCCCCCCCCCCCCCACCCTTCCACGTTATAGGAAAGGGGTGAATGATGGCGAATTCTCTCCCTTGTTGCGGTGAAGTAATAACACGAGGAGCAGAAGAGGGAAGTAGAGAATAGATTGGAGAGGAAGGGGTGGGGTGGTAGAAAGAAAAAGAAAATCAATGCAGATTGAACGTAGGCTAACGGAGAATACTTGGCGTTTGAGGTTGGATTGCATCTGTGGACAGGACTCTGAAAGCCAGTGGGTCTAAAGCAGCATGTTCGGTAGATCAGTCACTGACGTACGACTGTAGTTTTTCAGAGGTGCATGGAAACAAACCAAAGTAAGTAAAAAGATCAAGATAACGAATGGTCGAATATTTCTCAGTCTGATCTGAACAAACTTCGTCGAATGTTTTACCTTTGCACTCTTACGTTTAAGACATTTTGAGTGTTTGCTTCGAAATGGAAAGAAGCTGAAACTACTTCGGCTTTCTTTCTTATTGTTGTTATTACTGCTGTTGTTGTAAGGGAAAACAATACTTGAGAGGGAGGTGCTAAGCCCAGCTATATATTTCAAAACCATAATAGAAACCCTGTGCAAATCTAAAACTTAGCGAACTTCAAACCTTACCTAATTCACACACACACACACACACACACACACACACACACACCTTGCTGTGTGGGGACCACAGAAATGGTGGGGACAATCGAGTTGTCTTTTCCTGTCTCCTTCGATAAAGGAAAGGAAGAACGACCACAAAAGAACTCGACTATTATGGTCCATAACGTCACTTCCTTTCTGGAAAATTCGCACGGTTTCTGACTTGGGATATTAAAACAAGTCTGGGTGAGACGTCGAAACAGTTTGAATCCTTCACGTTCGTAGATCTGTAGACCTCTGCGCAGTATTGACAGTTTGCTACAGGAATGGCATTGAGTGCTTTCATTCGTGGATTCTGGGACGATCCTTGGGAGGGAATGACCGAGCCATCAAAGATTTTCGACCAGCACTTTGGCAACATGATGCAAGGTGATTTTGTGCGTCCTGCTGGTTCTTACGTGGTTTACCCGCGATGCTTCGGACCCCGAATGCCACAAGTACAGCCACCTCAGCAGACGGGCACTTCAGAGGTAAGCAGCAACTCTTTGATAAGTTTTATCGATGCATGCCCTCTACAGCAGTCCTGGTCTCTTTTCGACAAGCGCTCCAGATCCTGATTCTAGACCCCATGTTTTAGATCTGAGTCACTTGCTGACATAGCTCTTACTAGCCTTCACTGGAAGTCGCCCTTGACTACACATTGAGATATTTCCTACGTTGCGGATCCTTCAATACCCACTTTACACATTACTGTGTGTTTTTACAGTGGTGACCGTGTTAGGATGATGTGAGTGATAAGAGACCCGTGCTCGTCAGACTCCTCAAGAGTTTATTTACTTTATATTTAGACGATGACGCGGTGACACGGTCGGAAGGGTGTTGTTCAAATGACGCAACTGATTATTTCACTTTTTTTTCCACACATGCACCAAAATTTGCACAGGAGTAAATTATGTTTTTGAGAAATTCTGAAAATTTCATTAGAAAAATCAAAATGGTTCTAGAAATACTGTTGTTGTGTTTTTGTTGTTTGTTTTTTCAAAGTCTTAGTTGAAAAGAAAAAATTCAAATGGTTTCATATATTTGTTGTTGTTGTTGCAAAGTCTTAGTTTAAAGCAATAAAAGCCCGCAGCTCCACCCCCCTTCCCCTTACCCCATTCTTACCTCCCCCACCACAACCACCCGTCCCTGCTCCCCATGAAAGGCATATAAGTGCTTCTTGGTTAACAAGGTCGACAGGAACTGGGACCCAGAAACAAGTTAGCTGACTTTTTTTCTTTTCTTTTGCGTGTCTTTGGGTACATGTGTACCAAGGAAGCACTGAAGGTTAACCTGAAGGATAAGGGTTGACTTAAAACTAGGGCCAACAAAAAAATTCTATGTTTAGAAAGCCGCTGGTTGGTTTTCATCAGTGTTTGGTAAGATATCAATGGTTGCCTTACTGTCCAGGGCAGCTCATTATTTGTGTCAGGTACAACAAGTACGCATGTGACAAAAAACAAACAAACAAACCTTTACACAGATGAAAATAAAAATGAAAAAGAACACTGTCATCAGAAACAGAAAAAAAATATTTGTCCATTTACGGTTAGCCCATTCCTGCCTCACACATTACCATACTGTAAGCCTTCTCCGAGTTTTGTTGTTCACCAAAAGAACTGTCACTAACTGTGTGTCTGCATCATGTGTCGTGTCACTCAGCTCTCTGTCATGACATGTTAGTGGGAGACAGGCCCACAGGAGTGGCAAAACTATTACCGTTATATGAAAACATGTCAGTACAAACGACTTCATTATGATTGACATTGTCAGTTGACATGAAACCAGCTGGGTGAAGCGGACAAAAATAAATCTAAAGGGGACCGTTAACGTGAATGATCACTTGCCTTGTTTCATCCCTGTCCAGTCTCTGTACTTCTGTTCTTCTTTTGTCCCGGTTCACTCGAGACAGACAGTTCCGACCGTACTCAGTGCACTGATTTTGAACTTGAGTTTCAGGAAGCTGGCCCACAGTTGTCAGTCTGAGGATGATGACAGTGCGATAGCCTTGGCCTTCATCATGGTTGTCAGTCTGAGGACGATGACAGTGCAGTAGCCTTGGCCTTCATCATAGTTGTCAGTCTGAGGACGATGACAGTGTGAGAGCCTTGGCCTCCATCATAGTTGTCAGTCTGAGGATGATGACAGGTGCAATAGCCTTGGCCTTCATCATAGTTGTCAGTCTGAGGACAATGACAGTGTGATGGCCTTGTCCTTCATCATAGTTGTCAGGCTGAGCAGGATGACAGTGTGATAGCCTTGGCCTTCATCCTAGTTGTCAGGCTGAGCAGGATGACAGTGTGATAGCCTTGGCCTTCATCATAGTTGTCAGTCTGAGGAGGATGACAGTGCGATAGCCTTGGCCTTCATTATAGTTGTCAGTCTGAGGATGACAGTGTGAGAGCCTTGGCCTTCATCATAGTTGTCAGTCTGAGGATGATGACAGTGCTATAGCCTTGGCCTTCATCATAGTTTGTCAGGCTGAGCAGGATGACAGTGTGATAGCTTTGGCCTTCATCATAGTTGTCAGTCTGAGGATGATGACAGTGTGATAGCCTTACCTTCATCATAGTTGTCAGTCTGAGGAGGATAACAATGTGATAGCCTTGGCCTTCATCATAGTTGTCAGTCTGAGGACGATGTGCAATAGCCTTGGCCTTCATCATAGTTGTCAGTCTGAGGATGATGACAGTGCAGTAGCCTTGGCCTTCATCATAGTTGTCAGTCTGAGGATGATGACAGGTGCAATAGCCTTGGCCTTCATCATAGTTGTCAGTCTGAGGAGGATGACAGTGTGAGAGCCTTGGCCTTCATCATAGTTGTCAGTCTGAGGACGATGACAGTGTGAGAGCCTTGGCCTTCTTCATAGTTGTCAGTCTGAGGAGGATGACAATGCGATAGCCTTGGCCTTCATCATAGTTGTCAGTCTGAGGATGATGACAGTGTGATAGCCTTGGCCATCATCATAGTTGTCAGTCTGAGGAGGATGACAGTGTGATAGCCTTGTCCTTCATCATAGTTGTCAGTCTGAGGATGATGACAGTATGATAGCCTTGGCCTTCATCATAGTTGTCAGTCTGAGGACGATGTGCAATAGCCTTGGCCTTCATCATAGTTGTCAGTCTGAGGACGATGTGCAATAGCCTTGGCCTTCATCATAGTTGTCAGTCTGAGGAGGATGACAGTGTGAGAGCCTTGGCCTTCATCATAGTTGTCAGGCTGAGCAGGATGACAGTGTGATAGCCTTGGCCTTCATTTTGGAAAGAGCAGAGCGCCATTTCATGAAGTGCTGCCATCAACACCAGTTCTGAGGTAGATCGGAGCCGCTCCACAGGCATTTTGATTCAAACCTTAATCGAGGCATGTTTGGACTTGCTTGGAATGCCGACGTCACTTTGGATGTAACTATATCATGGTCACATTAAAATACGACAGAGTAATTCACTGTTAATGTGCCCTGTGTGCTAATCAGAAATTCTGAAAGGGAATGCACTGGATTTTATGGATGAAAGATAATTAGAAGGAAAATCGCCAAGGCTGTCTGTTTTGATGATAGATCATTATTTTTTTCTGTCCCATCTTTCATGCCACTCCATTGGCAATTCACCCACACTTCATCCCTGTCCCCCATCTACAGCCACAGCCCTAGCACTGCCCTAGCACTGGCAATCCACGGGGAGCACTCAGTGTCAAGTCATCATGAGGCAACCCAGCAGAAGAGACACTGCACTGCTGCCGAGTCACTGGTGATGTTCAGTAGTGCCTTTTCTGATATAACATACACTAGAACAGCCCTGCCCATCTAACCGCCAGTGTAAGAACTCAAACTGGGCCTACTGTTTTCAAAATCAACCCCTTGTTTCCATCACCAACATATCACTTGAAACATTAAAAAAAAAAAAACCTTCAGATCTGCCAGTGTGTATGGATACATACGAGTAACTGTATTCCAGAGTTTCTGTATACCCACAAACCTGAATAGGGATACTGGCGTTGTTTACAGGTGATTAGCACTGACAAGGAATTCAGAGTCTGTATGGACGTGCAGCATTTCAAGCCTGATGAAATCAACATCAAGACCAGAGACAACCGGGTGATCATCAACGCTCGGCATGAGGAGCGACCAGATGAGCATGGCTTCATCATGCGAGAATTCACTCGACAGTATGTTCTGCCCAAGGTAAGGGCTAGTCTTGTGGTATGCCATCGATTCTAAAGATTAGTCAAGTATAGACCTTTTAATGCGTGCAATTTTTATGTATTTTGTACATAATCAATATTGAAATTGCAAAACAACATTCTAAATCGTGCATTGTATATCTTTTTTAATTTGCATGACCTACATGCGTTACACATACTCTGTACATTCAACCCAGATATTCCTGAGGTTTTCATGGAATCTGCTGTAAAATGTATGTGTCTCACATGTTAAGGATGAACAAGGTACAAACATGACAATTTGTGTTAAGGATGAACAAGGTACAAATATGACAGTTTGTGTTAAGGATGAACTAGGTACAAACATTACAATTTGTGTTAAGGATGAACTAGGTACAAACATTACAATTTGTGTTAAGGATGTGGACCCCGCCATGGTGACATCTTCGCTGAGCAGAGATGGGGTCCTGACCCTGAAGGCCCCCAAGATGGCGCTGGAGGCTCCCAATGAACGCGTCATCCCCATCACGCATGAGACGGAAGAGCAGTAAATAGGATTGGGCAAGGAAGTCGACTGATGCCAGATCATCCTGCACTGAACTGCCACCATCTTTTTCAGTTGTTTTCCGAGGGAGCATTCTTTGAAGTTAACGGTCAAGTTGCATAGGATGTGATTGATATGCATTCTTTTCTTTTTTTAAGTTTTGTTTCAGTGACATATGACAGATTTAATTCTGAAAGGTTGAGGTGAGGAGGGTGCCTTACAAGGGTTGCTTTCCTTTGCTTTTTTTTATTCATTGCTTTAAAATTTGCTCTACAAAAGACATGCTGCTGTTGTCATTCAATTTGTTAGTGAACAGTGACCTGTGTGTACCCTTGTATTTTCAGACTTTATGTCTAAGAATGGCAATACTGAATAGTGTGACCAACATAAAGTGTACCATGATTAGTAGCTAGAACATTGTCTTTTGTTTTCAGCGGCGGCAACCTTTTTTTTATTTTTTTTTTATTCGTTTGTTTGTCTCTTTTTAAAGTCTTTTTTTTTTAACACAGAATTTAGCATGGCACATGGAGTACATGGAAATGGTGCTGATGAAACAACCTGTAGTGGGCTGTCATCGATTCTGGTTTTTATGACTTGATACATTGTGGTTCACACAAGACTGTGCCAGCTATAGATGGTTTTGATTTTAAAGAAAAAAAAATGTGTATGATAGAACTCCCTCGTTGGAAAGACCGGGAAATGAAGATAGAACAGATATGCAGGATGAGAAAGCTCACCTCCAGTCCTGCACATCTCGTGCCTCTAAAGAACTGTAGGATGTTATAGATGATGAACTAAATGCAGTGCCTTTGCTGACTGATGAACAGATGAGAAAAGGGAAAGCACTCTTCAGAGAACTATATGCGTTCTCTTTTATAGGTTTCAATGTCCTGGCTGAACTCATCATCTGTAACAAGTCCTCTCTAATAAAATCAGTACATGTCCACACCCTTCAATAACATTTTTTACTTTTGTACCCTCTTCCCTTTTCATGTGCGTGATTTTCGATTTCAGTAAGCGATTTTTGTACGTTATATGAAACGCTGCGAAGTGACCTAAGCCAGGCTGGTGTATTTGAACGTGAAAATAAAGCACTCGATGGCCCTTGAAATTGAAAGTCAGTGGACCATGTTTAGTCTTGATGCATCACATAGTACAGGGTACATTTGGATCCTTTCTAACCTTCATGCATCGGTCGTTGTGGAGGACGTTTAAGACATGAGCCCTGGTCGTAAGTGTTGGGGAAAGGAAGTCGCATTTTTCTCTTTTGCATGTTCAAAAGTTTAAAAGCCTTTTTTTTTTTTTTAGTTCTGGTTGCTGATTTTGCAGTTTTAGAAATCCTTGTTCAGTTAAGTTGTGTTCTTAAATTGTTCTGTTGGTCAGTATCTGGAACTGAGCATCACAATGCATTTTATTACTTGAAAAGAAATATCAGTGATGCACTCATTGCACCCCCCCCCCCCCCCCCCCCCCGCCCCCTATTTCACCAGTTTGTAAACTGTAAGAAACTGTGTCATATCCGTGGTCAACTGTCACGAAAATGGAATAAATGATTATTTTGATGCTGTTGTGTCCCCCAATATTCAAGAAGAATTGGGTCATGTTTAATGAAAAGAATGTTGAATGTATTTCATGATGGTCTCTTCCAACAGGTCAGTTGATCTCATAATGTCCAGTTTTATGAGAACCTAGTACACTTTTACTTGAAATGTGACTACATACATGATCTCTCAGGGAAAAATGTACATTTTGCCCGTAAGACGTCTTTTGTTGGTGGTAAGATAATACTTTCACGATACCTGTGAAGGACAAAGTCCAGTTGTTTTGCAGAACTGAATTCGATTTTTGTTTCGTTTCAAGCTTGACAATAAAGGAATGAAAGAAACTGCATAGTGATGTTTCTCTCTCTCTCTCTCTCTCTCTCTCTCTCTCTCTCTCTCTCTCTCTCTCTCTCTCTCCCTCCCTCCCTCAGCGAATTGAATGATGTTACTCTTGATAAAGTGTATTTTGCTCAGGCACTAGAACACATTTGCTCGCTCTCTCTCTCTCTCTCTCTCTCTCTCTCTCTCTCTCTCTCTCTCTCTCTCTCTCTTCTGCATGTACACAGAAAGATGCTCAACCATTTTTGCTCAGATATCATTGTACACTAATATACGAACATGCATACCTCCACATGTACGCAATAATTCACACAAATTTTTGCCTCCTGCCTTTCTTCCTCTTCATCAGCTGGAAGTCCTTAGCATTTATCGTCAGTACCAAGTGCGCTTGTACAAACAGTCCTGTACTGAAATACCCAGTAAGATCCTCTGTTTCATCACCTCTGTCAAGTTGCTCATGACCGAGGAAGAAAGTTTTGTAAAGATCTGTGACATCCCAATCTTGCGTCAGTAGTTTCCGCATGCTTGGATTGACTCCCCTCATCTCTCACTCTCTGCTCTCCATCATCAGTTTTATTTCGCAGTAAAGCTGGAAATGACTGCCATCTGTATAACTGCCGCTTCAGAGTGATTTTGACCAAAGATTGACCACGGTGCAATGAATTGTCAGCAAAACATACATGCTGTATACACTGAACTAAAGTTTAGTTCATGTCGGTTATACAGTTTGAAAGATATAAATATAAATATGACAAATCTTGTATGTCTATAAATCCAGACTCTAGTGTATTGAATTACAAGGATCCGGGCTGAAGAAGATGAGGCAAGGTGAAATAGCTTAGATTACCAGCAGCCGTGGCATAATTGTTAGTGTTGCAGATTCCCAGCTGGAGGTCTTGGGTTTAGATTCCCATCAAAGCCATTCATTTGGGGATTTTCCTGCTCCAACCGGCTCCTACCCAGGGCTGAGTTTGCTACGGGCTGAATTGGAAAGACTGGAACCACACGGTCGAGTTTCATCTAAAGGATGTCACTAAGAGTGGTGTTTAAATTTCCTGACCAACGCTGCGGGTGTTTGTATCTCTCAGACCTGGTTGATGCCGAAACACATAAAAAACAAGTCTCAGACCGTATTCCTTATTAAGATAAGCATTACTTGTACCGTATGTTTTTGTGTGTATGTATTTTGGCTTCCTTTACATAGATATGTACGTGTTGTGTGTGTGTGTGTGTGTGTGTGCGCGCGCGCGCGCATGCGTGTGTGTGTGTGTGTGTGTGCGTGTGTGTGTGTGCTACATCTAAAGTGGCCCAGGCTTTATCCTTGTATTTCGGCCAGGTAGGGCTAAACGTGGCATCTCTGAACTTACACATCTCTATTTTCAAACTTTGACAGAGAAAGAACCTAAAACTTTATTTGCGCTGAATATTTATATCTATTTATCTCTCCTGGGCCATCTCCACTGTCCGGAACCAGAAAATACATAACTATCTTGGCATTATGCATGTCTCTAGTTCTACTGTGAATTGATCCAGTCACGAAAGCTTCAATCACCAACCCTATCACAATTTTTTTCTTTTCTTAGTTTTAAACTCTGAAGAAAAACAAAATGAGCTGACCGATTTCTTTTTCATTTTTGTCAATTGACAGACGTAAAACTAGTTATATATTGTTATTGGTTGATAGAATTATGCATCAGGGAGTCATTATTTGAGCGCACAAACATGTGCTAAGTTACCTTATATACGTAGGCCTAGTCATACGTGTTTGTTTTTGTTTACTTAAGCCCAAACTTTTGATGGTCACCAGCTACAAACTGCTTCTTATTCATTGCCGTCATGCAGTCCCATCTATCACTCTGCCGCTAGTAATGTAAAAAGCTGATGGCAACAAAATATATATTGGTAAGGCCTACCAGTGTATCTATCTGTTCGTTTCTCCCCCATCCGGCTTCCACCTACTTTCTCTTTCTTTTAAAAGACCCCTCCCACCCCCCTCTGCTGGTGTGTGTGTGTGTGTGTGAGAGCGTGTGTGTGCGCGTGCGTGCGTATGTGTGTGTGTGCGTGCGTGTGTGTGTGTGTGTGTGTGTGTGCGTGCGTGCATGCGTGTGTCTGTGCCTGTGTGTATGAGTCACAGTGTGTGTGTGTGTGTGTGTGTGTATGTACAGGCGCGCGCCTGTGGATAATGGAATTGGGCGGGAGCGAAAGAGGGTACAGATTTGAATTGATTACAGCTGATGGCTTCAATGTAGCCTTTGTTGCTGTGAAACTATTCCAAGCATTTCAGGAAAGCAGTAACAACAGACGCTGGGCTCGTATACTTATCTTGTGTGTGTGTGTGTGTGTGTGTGTGTGTGTGTGTGTGTGTGCTGCGCGCGTGTAAGTGTTCGAGTGTGTCAATCGCGGATAAGACTTTTCCCCCCTCTTCTTTCATTGAAATGTTGTAAACATTATAACTTCATTATTCGATCTGAGCGATTCCCAAGTTTTCCAACGCATTGATATCCATTTTCTGGCTTTTGCTCCTAAACGACTATAACATCTTATACACAAACCACCTTGACCTTGACCTTGACGTTGTAGATGCTTGAGGCCCTAATGGGCCAGTTCATTGTTCCAATTTTCAAACATACATTTATAGTGGCATGCGTGGCACTGGCACATGTGGCAAAAGTTAAAATAATATTGTCAGAGTTTAGGACTGGCAAGTTGGAATGTAAACACTCGCCAGATCTTTCCAATGAGCGTCGAGTCTGCCTTTGAAGCTATTCATGGATGGTGCTCCGACCACAGACTCTGGGAGTTCACTCCACATGTTGATCACCCTCTGAGAGAACGTTCTGCTGCGAACATCCAGCCTACAGTATTTTTTGTTGATCCTGAGACTGTTTCCCCGTGTTGCACGGTCACTGATGATTTCGAACTTCGGCCGATCAGAATCGTAGATCCTGTGTATGTATTTGTAGAGATCAATCATATCGCCTCTGTTTCTGCGATGCTCAAGAGTAGGTAGTCCCAGGGTTGCCAGCCTCTCAGGGTACGGCTTGTCTCTCAGTGATACCAACAGCTTGGTTGCTCGTCGTTGTACGTCCTCCACTTCACTACAGAGGGTTTTGTGGTGCGGCTGCCACACAGAGTGGCCGTCTTCCAGGATAGGACGCACAAGGCTCTTATACAGTTGTACAAAGAGGTCATTGCTAAGGAAGTCAAAAGTGCGCCGAATGATGCCGACAATTCTGTTGGCTTTTGCAGTACTTTTTGCTACATGTTCCTTGAAGCATAACTTGTTGTCGACGTAGACGCCAAGGTCTTTCTCATGTTCATGCTCCTCCAACACTGTTGTGCCTTGTGTTCCATCTTGCATGGTGTATTCCACCTCTGACCTTTTGCTACCAAGTTTCAGGACGCTGCATTTTTGCGGGTGAAAATGAAGTAGCCAATCCTGCGACCACTGCTGGAGCTTGTCGAGGTCAGCTTGCAAGGCAGTCGTGGCTCCTGGGATGTCACTGCGGGTGTACAACTTTGTGTCATCTGCAAACAGTTTTACTTCGCTGGCGCAGATATTCGGCAGGTCGTTGATGTAGACGACAAATAACATCGGGCCAACGACACTCCCCTGTGGAATCCCGCTCGTCACTGGCGCTAGTTGTGATTTTGCTCCATTCACGACTACACTCTGCTGCCTGTCTGTCAAAAATGCCTGGATCCAGTCGAGGACCTTGCCTTGGATGCCGTATGCTGCAAGCTTCATCAGGAGGCGTCGGTGGGGCACGGAGTCGAATGCTTTCATGAAGTCCATGTATATAATGTCGACACTGCCTCCTGCATCGAGAATCTCTGTCCAGGCATCCATAACATCCAATAGCTGCGTAATGCAGGATCTCCCATGCACGAATCCGTGCTGCTGCTTGCTGATGAGTTGATTTTCAACCAAGTGCATGATGACCTTTTCTCTGATGAGTTTTTCCATCACCTTACAGAGTATGCATGTGAGGCTAACCGGCCTGTAGTTACATGGCTGTAGGCGGCTTCCCTTTTTGAAGATAGGCGAAACAGTTGCTTTTCTCCAATCCTGTGGTACTTGTCCATCTTCAAGAGACTTGCGGAAGAGTAGCATAACTGGGTGGGCCAATATGTCAGCAGCCTTAGAGAGAACGAGGGGTTGATGCCGTCTGGTCCTGTAGCCTTGTATGTCTTTAGGGTCTGAAGCAGTCTCAGTACTTTCTTTTCTGAAATCTCAAAGTCCTCCAAGGTCGCGCTGTACTCAGCAGTTGGTGGGTCGGGGAGGGGGCCATCATCTTCATGAGTGAACACGCTGTGGAAGAAATTATTCAGCAGCTCTGCTTTTTCTTGATCTGATGTTGTTTTACTGCCATCTTCCTTTTTCAGGTCTCCTATCCCCGATCGCGCCGTCGTTTTACTCTTAACATATGACCAGAATACTTTGGGATTCTTCTTAGTTTCAGCGGCCACTGTGGCTTCAAATCTTCTCTTTGCCCTCCTGCATTCTCTGCTGGCTTTGTTTTATCACTGACTCCAACGTTTTGTGATCCATCCATTTCTTTGTGCGAGCTCGACCAACTGATTTGAGCGGTACTGACTGCTGGACAGCATCGTTAATCTTGCTCTTAATGAGTGTCCACATGTCGCCTACGCTTAGATCATCCAGCTCACTATCCCAGTCTGTCTCCTGTAGATCAGCTCTGAGTCTACCAAAGTCTGCCTTTGGAAAGTTGAACCGTTTTTGCTCTGGTGGCTTGGCTTTGAAGTGATCCAGTTTGATGAAGAGAGTAAAGTGATCACTTTTCCCCATTCCAGGTGCCACTGTAATCTCCTCGACCAATTCATCACGGTTTGAAAAGACCAAGTCCAACACATTTGATTTTCCCCCTTCTCTGTATCGTGTAGGTTCTTTTTGATGTTGCACAAGGAATGCATCCTGGGTGGCTTTAAAAAAGAGTGTTGATGGTTGATCTGGGCCTGCGTCACTGAATTCTTGCTTCCAATCAATGCTGGGAAAGTTAGTCACCAATGAGAAGTAGGTCTTGAGTAGCTGCCTCTGTAGCTTTACCTAGGAGTGCATTTAGCTCCTTTGTGTTCTCATGGCTGCTGCTTGGGCTTCTATAGATAAGTCCCACAAGTAGAGATGAGTTGCCTGCTGTGGTACAGTCAACAAACAATGCCTCCTTAAATGTGCCAGTGTCTACACGATCACAAACCACTGGTTTCAAGTCTTTCAAAACCAACAGACATATCCCCCGTCCATCTTGCTCGAGAGTATGAAACAATTCATAGCCTTCGATGTTGAGTTCACACTCTTGAAGATCATATCTTGACCTTTTGGGCCTCAGTTCTGTAATGCCTGTAATTGCTGGCTGGTGCATCTCAACCACTGCACGAATCTTACCTTTCTTTGTAGTCACTGCATCCACGTTACAGTACATACATGTGAAATCTCTTAATTCAGATTGACAAGCTGAAAGTTTTGAAGATGAAGAATCCTTCTGTTTAAAACTATGTACAGTTTTCCTCTGTCTACTGTTTATCGGTTTTTCACTGGGTTTCGCCTTGGGCCAGATCGGGGTATTTCCCGATATTCACAACCTGGCCGTCTCGTCGAATCCAGTGAGCATTGTCGTCCCCCGAGTTTTTTGACTCCTCTCTCCTTTGTTTAAGATCTTGGTAAAGGGCCTCTTCCTTCTCTCTCTCCTTTGGGGTCAAGTCTTTTCTCAACGTGATTTTGCTGATAATCCTGGGATCCTTTTCTTCTGACGGTTCCTGTACCTGCTTCTTCGCCTTGTGAAATGCTTTCAGTGTTTCATCACGAGTGTTTTCAGAGACAAAAGCCAGTTGAAGAGGCCTTATCTTCTTGGTACCACCAGCATCCTTCTCCTTTTGTGTTGCCTCATCCTTCTCTTTACTACTGAAGAGTTTTCCCAAGCGACGAATCTCTGTTGGTTGGTGTATTCCCTTGATCTCTCCAAGTAACTTATGCACTAATTCCTCATCTTTCGTTTGACCATGTTCTTTCCCCTTGGATGTGTCTTCTTCAAGTCTGAATACTACCAGGTTGGTAGCCCTTCTGGTACGGTCGCGAAACTCAGCCATCTCTTTTTTGGATGCTTCATTTGCTATCTTGTACATGAGCGCCTCGTTCTCCACCTTGTCCTCATTTTGTGGTCCTGCTATTTTCTTGACAGCATCTCTCATTCCTTGTGGGAGGTCGCCCACTTCCATCTTGTTCATCTTTTCATTTATTTTATCTACTTCCTCCTTTAGGTTGTCCACCTTATTTTCAAGCTTCGCCATGTTCAGTAGAAATTTACTTGCAAGGCTGTTGCATGGTTTGGGGCAATAGAAATGGATTGTTGCCAAAGGTTTGTTGCCGTCTTTTGTGATTGCCTCATACAGTGCCTCATCTATTCCAATGCATGTATCATGGTACCATTGACCACATAGCTCGCATCGAACTGCTCTGTCTTTTTTGGAGGTTTTCTTGTTGCATTTATCGCGAGAGTCATTTCCAGTCACTGATCCTCTCCTACCACCACCTCCACCACCACCAGCTGCCGGTTCGCTCATATCGTACAGAATACAAGAAGCAAAAAGTCACTCACCGCTGCTTGGTAGAACTGTGAGGGGTATTAAATGGAAGACAAACCACCATAGACTGATAGAGTATCTCCAAGGTCCAAATTGGTGGATGTTGGTCGAAGTACAATCTTTTAAAAATCTTGCCGGAAGTGGTCGCCAGAATCAAACAAAAATGGCTGCAACTGGGGTCAACACTTATTTTACTGTCAATCTTCTTCAAACTTCCTAAATTTACACTACAGGGCGTAAATCGTGTGCTGGGAGTTTCAAACTGCTTGCCTATTCACCACTGTTCGCCACTGCCAGTCACGAATTTCCTTAATTTATGTTTTGCCACAGACGAATTCCAAACGGCATGTTACTTGCCACGCATGCGCACTCCACCATCATGCGCACTCCACCATCATCTATGTTCGGAACAGAAGGCCAGTTTGGCCGTTGGTAATGAAATTTGAATGATAAACTTTATGATTGATATTCGACTGAATCATCATGATAATGATAATAAGAAGAATAAGAATAACAAAAATGATGATGATGATGATGATGATGATGGTAATAACAATATGGTTGCTTTGGGGGTGCTATTGGAGTCTTTTTTGCACCCTTGGTGGTGAGAACACCACGTTATTATGGACTGTGGTGTGTCTCTATTTGACGCCAGGAGCGCAAACACAACCAGCCGTGTCTCCCTGATGAGTTCCGATCCAGCGGACGAAAGGCCTTGGAGCAGGCAATACAAATATATCTGCCTTTAAAAGGGATTACGATGGTTCCCTTACGCAGCTAGTGAAGAGTTTTCATATCTGTAATATATTTTCTTAATTTCATGTTCCCAGTTTCTCCATCTTCAAACCCCCCCCCCCCCCCCCCTCCGCTCCTTAAGTCCAAATCTTTGCCAAGTCATTACTATGAAGACAGCTGAGTTGTTGGCCTGCGCTTGTTTTTCCCCCACTATTAGATTGTTTGTCTATGTATGTATTTGTCTGACTTTATTCAAGTTTAAAAGGCTGTGCCAGTCTTGAATAAAAGTTACTCTGTGTTAGGTTTTCTTATGGGAGCAAAAGTTACCCCACTTGTTTATTGTTTACTGTTCCCTGCCTCATTTCATTTCCAGTTTCATTTTGATTAAATTGAGGTTATTTGTATTTGTTTCTGTCCATCTGTGTGTTTGTCTGTTGATCTCCCTTGCATCCTTGGGTGGATCCTCAAGCGTAGGCTCAAAGATTGTCCCCTACATTTTATACTATTTGCAATAATGTCTTTAGCTTTTTCAGCAACTTTTTTCCTCCCCACGCTTTCATTTGGTTTCATTTACTACCCTTCACTGGCTGCTTTGGGGGTGCTATTGGAGTCTTTTTTGCACCCTTGGTGGTGAGAACACCACGTTATTATGGACTGTGGTGTGTCTCTATTTGACGCCAGGAGCGCAAACACAACCAGCCGTGTCTCCCTGATGAGTTCCGATCCAGCGGACGAAAGGCCTTGGAGCAGGCAATACAAATATATCTGCCTTTAAAAGGGATTACGATGGTTCCCTTACGCAGCTAGTGAAGAGTTTTCATATCTGTAATATATTTTCTTAATTTCATGTTCCCAGTTTCTCCATCTTAACCCCCCCCCCCCCCCCCCCCCCTCCTTAAGTCCAAATCTTTTCCAAGTCATTACTATGAAGACAGTTGAGTTGTTGGCCTGCGCTTGTTTTTCCCCCCACTATTAGATTGTTTGTCTATGTATGTATTTGTCTGACTTTATTCAAGTTTAAAAGGCTGTGCCAGTCTTGAATAAAAGTTACTCTGTGTTAGGTTTTCTTATGGGAGCAAAAGTTACCCCACTTGTTTATTGTTTACTGTTCCCTGCCTCATTTCATTTCCAGTTTCATTTTGATTAAATTGAGGTATTTGTATTTGTTTCTGTGTGTTTGTCTGTTGATCTCCCTTGCATCCTTGGGTGGATCCTCAAGTGTAGGCTCAAAGATTGTCCCCTACATTTTATACTATTTGCAATAATGTCTTTAGCTTTTTCAGCAACTTTTTTCCTCCCCACACTTTCATTTGGTTTCATTTACTACCCTTCACTGGCTGCTTTGGGGGTGCTATTGGAGTCTTTTTTGCACCCTTGGTGGTGAGAACACCACGTTATTATGGACTGTGGAGTGTCTCTATTTGACGCCAGGAGCGCAAACACAACCAGCCGTGTCTCCCTGATGAGTTCGATCCAGTGGACGAAAGGCCTCGGAGCAGGCAATACAAATATATCTGCCTTTAAAAGGGATTACGATGGTTCCCTTACGCAGCTAGTGAAGAGTTTTCATATCTGTAATATATTTTCTTAATTTCATGTTCCCAGTTTCTCCATCTTCAACCCCCCCCCCCCCCCCCCCTCCTTAAGTCCAAATCTTTGCCAAGTCATTACTATGAAGACAGTTGAGTTGTTGGCCTGTGCTTGTTTTTTTCCCCCACTATTAGATTGTTTGTCTATGTATGTATTTGTCTGACTTTATTCAAGTTTAAAAGGCTGTGCCAGTCTTGAATAAAAGTTACTCTGTGTTAGGTTTTCTTATGGGAGCAAAAGTTACCCCACTTGTTTATGATATGGTTGCTCGTTAAGATCGGCAAGGTAAAGATAGAAAATTAATATTTGCTTAAAGATAGTGGTTGAAGTAACTAAAACCGCAAAGAAAAACCACTTGTGTAGAAGGACACACTCTTGTCAACAAGATTATTTGACTTTTTAAAACTAATATGTACCATACAAGTCCTCATCCACAAACTCCGTTGCTATGGAATCAAAGGACGAACAAATGCTTGGATAGAAAACTTCCTCACAGACAGACAATAAGCAGTGCTGGTAGAAGGACAACGATCGTCGTATGTCCCTGTAGACTCATGAGTTCCCCAAGGCTCAGTCCTAGGACCAAGCCTATTTCTTTATTACATTAACGATCTCCCGGCAGGGATCAGCTCCAAAGTCCGCCTGTTCGCAGATGACACGATGTGCAGCCACACAATAAAGAAAGCATCCGATCAACAGACGCTACAAAACGACCTTGACACTCTGACAAAGTGGGAAGAGCAGTGGTCCATGAGCTTCCATCCAGAAAAGTGCTCAACACTGAGTGCTACACGGCGACAGAACAAACTCCAACCCGTGTACAAACTTCATGGACACACTCTAGAAGTTGTGACCTCAAGCAAATACCTAGGGGTCACGATCCAAGACGACCAAAAATGGGGATCCCACATTGAGACGATCACCACAAAAGCCAGCAAAACCCTCGGCATCCTTAGACGAAACCTCAAAATCGGAAACAAGAAGATGAAAGAAACTGCATACAAAACCCTAGTTCGACCGATTGTTGAGTACGCGTCATGCGTTTGGGACCCCCACACCAGAAACGAGATCCAGGAGATCGAAAAGATCCACCGTAGAGCAGCCAGATGGGTCACACACAGCCACAGACCCACAACCAGTGTAGATGAAATCCTACGCTCTCTGAAGTGGCCTACATTAGAGAAACAATGACAAAATGCCAGACTGGAAATGATGTACAAATTCCACCACAATCTTGTTGACATCAACTCCAAGTACCTGCCCAGGAAATCCCAGACCAGAAGAAGTTTAAGAAAAAAACAACAACTGCAGCTACGACATCCCACAATGCAGGACAGACTACCGACAAAATGTCCTTCTTCCCAAGGACCATCCCAGAGTGGAACACATTACCAGAGGTTGTGGTGACGGCGGAGACCCTGGACCGCTTCAGGTTCAGACTCGCCTCTCACCAATAACACCAACGACAACATCCCAAACCCCCCCCCCCCCCCCCGCCTTCCCCCCCCCCCCCCCCCCCCCCCCGCTTCCTCCTCATCTCCACTCCCTCCTCCCCACCCACCCCTTAAGCTGAAATCAAAATTATGTCTGACAAACACAGCGCAAATCTTCGCAACCCCCCTAAGTATACGACAGAGTCATCAGCATAATGATGTTGGTCGTAAACAGGAGAAGAAGAAGAAGCAGAATCGCTAACAACAAATGCAGACGTCATTTTCTCCTGAACTCGTGTACGTTTTTACACGTCATTTAGTACAAAGATACTTCCCACAACGAATAAGTCTGCATAGGCCTACTTGATATCGCACAAAATGTTTAATCTACTTCAAGCAAACGTCGTGATTCTTTAGGCCTAAGGGGTTTTTTTTCTTGTCTTTTTCTTTCTTTTCTTTTCTTTTTTTTCTCTTTTATTTCTTCTTCCTCGATCATCGGCAAGTCAACATAGAAATCCAAAATGGCTGTGCGACCTTGTGGTCACAGATGCTGCCTGAATCTCACCGACGATTCTTGGAATGAAATGTTTCAGCCTTTCCGTATGCTCGACCAGTATTTCAACAATGTCGACATCTTACCAGACGAATGCTTCCATTGTGTTCATTGCCCTTGCAGGATGGTACATCAGTCGCAGAGAACGAATAGGCCTAAGCAAACTCAGACCGGTGTTTCAGAGGTTTGGATTTTAGATCTAGACCATCATTATAACGATCATATTCTTTTTAATCAGACTAGATATTAGGTCAACACGATGTTTATTATTATAGAAGGAATTTATCTTTTCTTTCTTTCTTTGTGACAATTCTTTTTATTTGAACCGTCAACGATATGAAAGGGTCTTGGGGAAAAGGTTGTGAACAGTGAACGGGAGACAAAGTCCTAGTTTAGCAATCGTGGAAAGTTTAAAGGGGAAAAAACTGGACAGGTACAAACATATTGCATAATACAAGGTAAGCCTAGTTACTTCCGGGATGGGGTGGAGGTGAGTGGGGGGTAGTATAACATTTTCGCTAGAAGCAGGGGAATATAAAACAGAAATGGTATACAAACATCAATAAAGCTTGGCTTTCTTACCCATATCCTGGATATTTTTTCCTATCCAACTTCAGTTTAAAGACCACAAGGATAATCCATTTTAGAACAATTGTTTAAATGTTGAGGGGAGGTTTCTTGCTTAACAGCACCTCCATTTTTTTTTAAATTCCAATTACATGCCCGCACAATTCAAAGCACACATATTCACACATACCCCTACCTCCCTTTCCTCACTGACACACAAGTGACAAAATAAATGATGTCTAACACAATAATGTTCATTTACATTTGTTTTGCAAAGACTCCTATTGTACCTAAATAAAGTTATGACAGTGAACATTTGCATTATGATGAGGTTTTAGACATAAATGCTACAGTAGCTGTGTATGACTACTGTGAAAAAAATGACAAAAAGCATGGGAATGGTATGACTATTAGCCTGGTAACATTAAGTTAGGGTATGGAAGATAAAGAGTTTCTTACTAATACTAATGATGATGATGAAGATAATGATAATAATGATGATGATAATGGTGTGATGATGATGGTGTTAATGATGATGATGATAGTAATAATAATAAGAATGAGAACTTATTGATTTCTTTTCCTCAACTCAGCGCTTCACGTCGATACAAATCCTGACAGTAACTAAACAATTGAAAGAAGCAAGTGATTCATTGAAGGAATAATCACACAAGCACACACACACACGCTTTGAAAATCACACACAGAAAGATGTAGTACAGTCCAGGAGTGAGGGCATGGGAGCAGAGGGAACAACACAGGATGAGGGGAGGGGCAGTGTGTGTAAGAGGAGGGAGTGGAGAGAGGGTCAGTACTGCTCACCACTCCCAGTAATTGGCAGCCTGATTATGGCAATTAAAAAAAAAAAAGTCACTTGAAAAGTTCGGAGAATTCATTCTGAATAGGAGGTGCAGAAGGGGAGAGAGAGAGGAAGGGGGTTGTTCAGGGATTGGAGTAGGATAAGAGAGGCTGATCCAGCTCCATTTTTGTCTGTTTCTTATTTTGCATATTTTTTTTTTGTAACTTGGTTTACTTTGTACTGCTTTAATTTGAAATAACCACCAGAATGATCAAATGCTGAGAAGACAAAAAAAAAAATAATAGAATAAAAAATATAGAAAAAAAAAACAAAAAAACTTGACAAGCGTGTGTGTAGGGGATGGGGTGGGGTGGGGGCAGTGGTAGAGACCATCATGGAAAGATGAAATTTTCTGAGGAAAAACGTACATGTTATTCTGTGTAGGTGGTGAACAGTGACACAGAATTTCGTATCAGCATCGACGTTCAGCACTTCAAGCCTGATGAGCTGACTGTCAAGACAAGGGACAATCGCTTGATCATTGAAGCTCGACATGAGGAACGAGAAGATGAGCACGGGCTGATCACGCGAGAATTCAAGCGTCAGTATGTTCTACCAAAGGTGAGATTATGTAGTGACTGTTTAGGTAGTACTCATGTCCATCTGTTTGTTGTATGTTGCCTCATGTAAAGAATATCTCAGTCTTTTTTTTCCGCTGCGTAAGGGGAAATTAGCTTTTCCTTGGAGATATGAACAGATATGTAGGTGGGTCAGTGTTTTACAAAATGGGTTTGGGTTAAAATTACATCATTTTAGATTTAGAGTCTGGTCGGGGTCAAGGTCTGCATTAGGGTCATATACTATGGATTTGTTCTTACTCTCTAAGGCTTGTTCACAGGATGTGGACCCTGCCTCCGTGACATCTTCACTAAGCAGGGAGGGAGTGCTGACCCTGAAGGCCCCCAAGATGGCACCAGAGGCTCCCAAGGAAACCATTATCTCCATCTCCATCACGCATGAGACAGTGGGGTAACCAGATGAGAAACAAGAAACCTGACTGGGAAGCACAAAACTCTTTTATTAAGAAACCATGCATGTCATCACAACTCCTGTCGTGTTTTGTTTTCATGTTTCTGATTTGCCTGCCACTGACAGCCTGAAGACAAATGGCACCTTATTGTTCTGATGTTTACCTTGCATATTTGAATTCTGTGGATTTTAAATTTGGTAGGCCTAGATCCAGACTTTATTTGAAAATCCTCCCCAACTCATGTTTATGACTGCTTGAAAGTCAGCCTGCTTTCTGCGAATTTCATGAAAATTCAGGATGGAGAAAATAATAAAGGGAGAAAAAATATTTGATGTAGAACTTGAAAAATGGAACAAAATATGGGAACATTTCCAGTGGGTGTTAACCCTTCTTTCAAAGTCTTCAAAGGAGGACTTAATTGAGCCATTTCAGTTGTTTGTGGTACTGATTTTTCAACAGCCAAATTTTGCACATAAATGGTATTTGGTTGCAGAAAAGATGCATATTCAATGATTGTGCTCTGTGTGTGTGTATATGTGCATGTCTGTGTGTGTGTGCGTGTGTGTGTGTGCACTTGTTTCAATGTGTGTGTGTGTGTGTGTGTGTGTGTGCATGCAATTGTTTCAGTTTGTCAATAAATAGTACAGCTCAAGTACTGTATTCATAGTCTTGAATCTTGTGAAAATGGAGACAGACTGCGATCTTTGCAATTCAGCTTGCATTTAGGCTACTTTCTTTCCTTCCTCACCTGCCCCCCCCCCCCCCCCCCCTCTAACCCCCCATCCTCCCACTGTCTATATACTTGAGAGGACCAGATTCTCATACACAGATTAGAATACTTTTCAAACTCAGAGGACAAAGCAATTTTCATTCAATACACACACTACTAAAATAGAACAGTTCTCTGTTTAATTTGCCGTTTTGTTGTTCATTGCTACTGCTATTTTCACTCTTTAGGATCTAGAATAAAACCAAAATTGGCACAGAACAGAGACTAGTAAGATAATTCTAGATACTGTCCAATAGTTGTGAACCTAGAGTGGACTTGTGAATCACTCCTTAATCTTTAGTATCTTTTTTAAGTGAAAACATTCACTGTTGAACGTGACCCTCCTTTCGCCACATGGACAAGCATCCTCCCCACCCTGCCACTGGCTATCGTTTGCTCTAGCATCTTGTGTGCCACTCCAATGACCCAAGCTATTAAACATGTCTCTTATTGAATAAATACACCATTCAGAAAATGGATGTGAATAGTGAATGTGCTGCTGATTTTCAAAACCAATCAGCAAATTTGGCGTGAGACAATGTGTCAAACAAAGCCAAAGGCACTGGTGTATTTTCTCACCACAAACATCCAGTCAAATGAAATTCAATTAATAGGCAGTATCAGGGTCCAGTATTTTTGTTGTTTTTCATCGCATGAACCAGTAAATTGCCTGTAGGTACCTGTCAACACAAGACCTGTGTAAGTTATCCTCTTTTCTTCTTCTTCTGCAGTATGCATTGATCTAAGAATAGATTATACAGACATGCAAACAGCCTCAAGAACAGTACGGTGAGCGCATTTGGATTAGATGATTTGGAAGACATAAACAGTGGAAATTCAACTACTCATGATGAGAAAGGTACACTGTGAGTTGATATAATTTTTTTTTCTTTCTTTGCTGCCCCATCTTCTGTGCCACCACAGTGACAGTGCACCCATGCTGCTCATTTTGACACTCCGTCCACAGCCACAGCTCGGTCTGGCCTGCCACGGCACCAGCACCAGCAGTCCTCAAGGAGCAGTCGATGTCAAGTTGTCAAGAGGCAGTCAACCTGAGGAGACACTGCGCTGCTGCTGAGTCACTTCAGTGGTGTTCAGTGGCGCCTGTTCTGATCCAACATACGCAGGACACCACCTACTAAGCCCCTACTGTTGACAATAGTCGCGGAGCCAGCGTAAGTGAGGTCCCCCTCCGGAGGGTGCCACCACGTCCGTCCAACGACAGCCCCCATGGATTTGCTGATACCGGTGACCCTGACGGAAACAAACCAAGCCCACAGACGTGGAGAGGACATTGAAACTGAGGTCACCATGAGAGCAGGGCATGAAGGGCCACAGAATTTGAGACTTTTTTTTATGCTGATCGATGAGAAGGAGGATGAAGATGGTGCTACGGATTTCCTTTCCGGTCTGAGACGGCATGGCAGGGCTGTATTCTATGCTTCTCTTCATAATATATCCCGGCATCTACCAGGCTGAGAGATGCAGACACCTGCAGTGTTGGTCAGGAAATTTGAGCATCACTCTCAGAGACGCATCCATTGAGTGGATGAAACTCCACTGTGTGGTCCCAGTCTTCCCAACTAAACCCATAGCAAACTCAACTCTGGGTAGGAGCCGGTCGGTGCAGAAAAATCCCACATGACTGTGATGGTATTTGAATCCATGACCTCCCAGCCGGGAGTCTGCGACACTAACCTCTTTGCCATGGCGGCTGGTGAGTTAATACAAGTTGGTTAAGTGTACGAATGATAAATGAATAATTGACCAGCAAGTACAATAGAAATAACCCAAGAATGCTTTTTGCTTGATTCAAATTGTCAACATCTATCACCGTGTAACAGCCATCAATATACTTTTTAATTCTTTTCTGATCTTTATACATATTATGTTCTACATAAAAAGAAGACACAAGCATCTTATTGCAACCCAAGAGAATGACAATATCTTCCTTCACGATCACCAATCTTATTTTGCACGAAAACCCCCCTTTTCACATACTGATCACGTCCTTCACATATCAGTTTTGGCCAAAATTAACACCTGTTTTCTAAACAAAATTAACACCCCAAACCCTCTAAAATTGACGTAATCAGTACATTAAAATGGGGGGTTTTCGTGCAAGATAAGATTTGATGATCGTGAAGAAAAGATATTGTCATTCTCTCTCAGCTATTAACGTTCGAGGGACTTAGCCCTTACTACTTTTTTAATACGTTCTTCTACTTCCAGCACCATTAATAAGTCGGAACAAACAACTGCCCCCCCATCTTGATTAGTTATTTTTACATCTAATGAATTTATGTCTAAATTAACTAATTCTTTAAATTGGCTGTCTCCATCAAACGTATATAGCTGATAATCGCAAAATCCCGCCTTAATTGACGGCAGCACTCTTAGAACCGTAGACGGCTGACCATTAAACAAATTAGTATTTGTTTTTAACTGCTGTAAATGGACACACAGCATCGGGTTAATTAGAAAATCAGAAGGTTTATTGCCTTCAAACTGACAGATGCCTTCTCTTGTGCTAAATTTATAAGATTTGTCACTATTGTAGAAGCCCAAGATTTTAGCTAGGTCTTTAGGGAAAGTGTACTCTCTTTTTTCTTCTAGTGGAAAATTCATAGTAATTCTAAGGTTCGCCTCGTTAATTGTTAACAATATGCCAAAATCGTTAAGTACTTCTTTTAAAGAACAAAAGTTGTAATAACCATCGGGTATTTGTATATGGCTTATTTGATTGCCTTGCTCGTCATCAACATTAATCCAGTTATTTTGAGCTTCTTCAGATATGTTAACCCACATAACTTTAAAGCCAATTTCTCTAAGGGCAATCCTACAACCCCCACTCCAATTGGTAATTGGGTACGCTAAGAACACGCGCTCGTTTTGCTTGGTTATATAGATGTACATCTTTTTTATAACTATTTTAAAACTATTTAAAAATGGAACCCTTTAAATATAATGAAAGTGCCGCCTACAATGTAGGGGCGTTTTATAACCCCAAATCTTTGGACTTCAGCAATTTAACAATTGCAGTAGATGGATCATACGGCTTCCAAGTTAGACTTGTAAACCCACTAACTAGATATTTAAATCCTCCAATAAAGAGTGACAGAGTGCCGTCAGCATGGTCATCTCGCCCTATGGCTTTTTTCCAGAATCAGTTAAATTTTGCCATTTACTGCGCAACCACTGGCTGCGGTGTTTCATATGCAAACCATTTAAACCACCCCAATCTTTTAGTAAGGTCAGTATATAACTTTCATGTTTATTATCAGTACAGACGCATACTAACTGAACTACAAGTGCGCCTCCCCAATGACAATGCGTTTAATCCATTTCTCAGTCCAATGGACAATAATGCATATGAAAGAATCTGCAACGAATTTAATATTAATCCTTCAACTGACTTTAAGACAAAAGTTAGACCGCAATCATGGGCTAGGCACATTGTATTTGTGGGGCACAAAAAGAGAATATACTTATGACTACTGGCCAGGCCACACCTCTTTTCAACCAAACAAACAAGTTCGATTAGGATCCATAGAACAAAAACATCCTAATGCTTGGGCAACATTTATCTTAGATGAAAGTAAAGGCCTAACAATGCCAGGAGTTCAAAGGCTTAATGACTCCATACGAACGTACGTTTGGTGTCTATTAGGAGCGCAAGCACAGACCAAGTCTAGCATAGTGGATCAATCTACAGGCTTTGACGCCAGAAAACAATTTTTAGCCAATTTAGAAGATGCTATTAACTCTGCTGTTGATTTGCCTGCCAGCATACAAAGGTATCAAAACGTTCTTTCACATGCTAGGTCAAAGGTTGACTTTGTTGTTGGCCATGGATTATACATGCTGCCTTCTGACCTTAGACTACAGATTGGCATGATACAGAATTATAACAATGAAATCCTTATAGCTGGAGACGATCAAAACTTAGGACACAATCAAGGCTTAAACACAAGGCCAGCGCCAGCCATTTTGAAAAAAGTATCCAGCTCAGAACCTGCAGAAAGCGACCCCCCACCAGTTATAAGCAGCCCAGAAAGCGACCTCCCGCCTGTTGATGTACCTCACACTGACAGTCATACTAGCGAAAAGACAGCCCTCGTTGTGTTTTTAACTTTTACTGGATTAGCCATACTTTATTTCACTAAAAATTAAACCGACAGCCAGCACTCCTAACGCCCACAGATGGTCAGCCATATAACCAGCCACTTTGCCTATGGTAGACAAAACCCAACTAACAACACTGCCAATTATGCCAGGCAGAGCATCAAGCGCTTTAGCTGCTAACTTCTTTAATAAGTTTGCTAGGTGGTGTAATTGTTTTCTAATCCAACTTTTACCGGGCTGAGGCGTTGGAGGCGTTACTGGCCCTGTTGGCGCACTGCCAGTTAATGCATAAACCAGTGTAGAGATAGCAAACCCAACAGCTGTTAATATGCTAACTACTGTAATCCCCTCTTCTCTGAACAGAATCCTTATTCTTTCTGCTAACGTAGTGTTTTCATGAAGTATTTTGTTTATAACTTCTCTGATTCTGGTTATTTGCAATTCTAGATGACCTCTGTTAATAGAAATTGCGCCTAACAGTTCTGTCTTTTTGTTCATTAACTCCTGTAATTTTTGTTGTATTCTAGCCTTTTCTTCTAGTCCTAGATTGTTATCGTCTGCATCAGCCAGTTTAATTTTTTCTTCTTCTATATCTCTTTCTAGCTCACCAAGTTTTGCTGTGTTGTGCATTAGTTCACCCCTTATTGTCTGTAGAGCTTTATCAAGGGCCTTACGCTCTCGATCAGAATATTGAGAATTGACAAGTTCTTTTACGCCTGTCTCCTCACTTAAACTCGTCTCAATTTCTGTTATTGCTTCATCTGCTCTTTGACCTAAATCTTGAAAAGAGGTCATTTCTATTTCAGATCGGGTTGGCAACCTCCGCTCCAAGTTCTGTAAAGCACTAACAGCCTCAGGCCTTAGATTGCCAATAAAGTTTAACCGCCTTCGGTCGGCAACAGGGAGTTCTCTAAGAATTGTGCTCATGCTTAAAAACTTGGCCGGGTCTGGCTTTGTAGTAAGTCGTACAAGGCCTTTACTAGTCCTTACATACAGATGATTATTTTTATCCATCTTAAAATCAAAAGCACTGTGGCCTTCTGGCGGCTCTAGTCCTATGCTTCTATAGAATGAGTTAATTTTATTTGTTAATAGTTCTGCACGAGCTGTAATAACTCCAGGAGGTGTTTCTTCTACTGAGGGGGTTAAAGAACGTGATTCTTCAAGTTCATCTTCTAATGAAGGGCCCGATTCTGTTTCATCATCTTCTTCAATAGGATCAATCGGGTCAAAATCTTCATCCATATTTTTTATTTATATTCTTTTTTGTTTTATAAAAAAATGAACTCATACGGTTGTGACCTCGATCCATACAGAAAAGAGAAGGAACCCCACGGCGTAAAAGGTATAAGGCAGACTGTAATTAGTGTAAATACTCCATCAACAGTTCAGCCCGGACAAACTTTAATAGTTAAGTTCCCTGATCTTGGCGCCGGCGATGTTATAATGCCAGGCACTGCTAAACTATCATTCAAAATAGATATTACATCAGAAGATCCTAATGCTACTGTTGTTGCTAATTTGGGCAGGGTAATCGTTAATCATATAGCAATCAAACTGGAGGGCAGAGAAGTATTTGTACTAAGCGAGGCAGACATTTTTGCCCTCTATTCTGACCTATGGCTGCCTAAAAAAGAAAGAAAAGAGAAAGTTTATCAGGGAATACAAAATCCAAACGGCCTCAAGCACAGAGTTGGAGCGGAGGATGCAAAGGATGATGTTAAAGATGAAGCAGTAGCAGAAGCATTTGGCAACAGATTCTGCATTCCTCTAGATTTTGAGCTGTTAAAGACGCATATGCCATATTACCAAGGTGCACTAAAAGAAAAACTTACCTATGAACTGACATTTAATCCTAGCGGTTCTGTTGTTTTGTCTGAAGACCCTGAAGCTAAATACACAGTTAGCGACATTTCTCTTGAGTTTGATGTTGTTACTAACCCTGAACTGGCCAGAACAATCTTAACTCAGTATAAAAATAAAACAGTTATTTATTATGAAAGAGTTATACACTCCACTACAGAAAATAGAAACAAGCGAGACACTCTCTGGAACATACATCTAAATCAGTCTCTGAAGTCTTTAAAAGGAATTTTGTTTTTGTTTACTGAAGGAACAACTCCTTTCCATAGAGAATCAGAAGCGTTTTATAATCCAAAAATTGAGAAGGTTGACTGTGCAATAAATGGTAAGTCTGATCAGTTGTATTCAGGGCGCGGACTTTTACCTCACCAACACTTTGATGAAATAAGAAAGTTATTTGCTGGAGGTAGGCAAAGAGATCCTGCAGTTGATCGTGTATGTAAAAAACTTCGCCTTTATGATGTAAGACTCGAAGACTACTTAATAACCAAATATGGGCTGTGGCTGGATTTTAGATCCACATTTGACAACAGATTGTTTGGAAGTGGAGAAAGGGTGGGGCAAGATGGCATAAAAATAAATATTTACAAGAAAGCAGACGGAAACGCCCCAATACAAATTCATATTTTTATGGTTTGTGATGCTCAGCTAAACATTGAAGAAAACAGGTTAAAAGATGTGGCTTATTAAAATGCAGAAGAAATATTCTAATAAAAACAGATGGATAGTTTGAAGTTTCTGCCCAAAGATCCGCACTGTTCTCTTATCTGCGGGATTACTGGGTGTGGGAAAACTGTCTTCGTACTTGATTTGTTACAAACAGTCTACAGGTTTCATTACGAGCACATTGTTATATTCTGCACAACCATTAAGCACAACAAGTCTTACAAAGAAAGGAAGTTTATTTGGACAGACGATAATATATTTTTAGTTGATCCTAGCGACAAACTGAGCGACTGTTTAGAACATTACTATAGACTATTTGAGGGAACTGAAACACTGTTTATTATTGATGACTGCTCAGCCGAACAAGACATTGTTAAAAAAAGAAAAGCTTTGTCTAAGCTAGCCTTTAGTGGACGCCACGCCTTAGTTTCTGTGTGGCTCTTAACTCAAAAATACAATGCTGTCTTAAAAGACTTTAGATCGCAGTTAAAATCAGTCATCTTATTTTACACTAAGGACAAAGATAGTTTTGAAGAATGTTTAAGTGAAAATTATATAATCAGGGACAAAGATGAGCTAAAAAAAATAAAAGAGCAGTTAGAAAAATCTAAGCACGCTAAGCTATGCTTACGGACTGACCCCCCAGTTCAATACGTTTGTTTATTGTAGATTGTTTATTATAGATTGTTTATTGTAGGCTGTTTATAACAAATTGTTTATTATAATTTTAATATTAAAAAGAATGTCTCGAGGGCCAGAATCAAAAGCGCAGCTAGCTCCTAAATGCACTGCAGTAGAGCTAAAAGACCTAGCAGACACAACTGAGTTTGATTTAATAGGAGTTCCAGGAAATGTTTATGGATTTGAGTACACTGACGATGGGGTTTACAAACGAACAGAAATTGAAGACAAAAAACGGCAGCAGTATCCTACCCTGGAAGAGATAAGAAATTTAAGAGCAAACGATTTTGGCAAACGCGAATACAAACTTCATAAACGAGAGAATGCTTGGGCGTTGCTTCCTGAAATTGCTTGGAATTTAAAGTTTGAACTACGAAGCCCTAATGTATACTTTGATAAGAAAAACAATTTTAGAAAAGCTTTGAATGCAGGCCCCTTTCTTGTTAGCCTGGTCCCAGGAACACAACAGAAAAAACAGATTGAAATAACTAGGCAGGGTTCTGAATATATGCTAAAGAGAAAGAGACCCTTAGCTGAAGTGGGGGATGACACCGTTGGCTTAGAGTTTACTCCAACGCTACAGTCACTGCCTAGGCAAATGACGATGCTTTTTCACTTATTTATTACTCCAAGGGAGGCTGATTCTAGTTTGCCAGAACATACGTTAATTAGAGGCATACAAATAAAGGCTGAAAACTTGGATGCTCCTCTGAAGCTCGCCATTGTTATTACTAAAAACGGAGATGAAATAAACACCCATGTATCATCTGACAAGGTTACTGTGATGGTTGACAAAGACAAACTAACAGTACTTGACTTTATTTTCATTAAGTATGTTGATTTTATTGCGTTTTACTCTGTTAATGAAGTGCTGCCAGAAGAATTAATAAGAAGATATGTATAAGATTAATCTTAATTAAAAAATTAATCTTAATTAAAAAATGGAGGTTCAACAGTTTAGATTAGAACAAATAACCGAACTTCAAGAAGAAATAGAAAGTGACTTGGATAAGTATAGGGCTACTAGAAAGAAATATGCTAAAGCTTTACATACTCTTTCTTATGTAATTACTGGCTCATCAGCTGTAGCTAGCGTAAGTGCCGGGTCTAGTGTTGCTCTTTTAGCTACTGGGGCCGGGGCGCCAGCCTCTTTAGCATTAGGGAGCCTTGGACTAGGTTTAGGCGCCATGTCTATGATTGTGAGCGCTGTTTTAAAAAAGATTACACCTAAATTACAAAAGCACACTGCCATTGTAGCCCTAGCATCGGCAAAACTTTCTTCATTAAAATTAAGAATAAGCAAATCAATACAGGATAAAAACATTACGGACGAAGAATTTCAGAAGCTTATGACCGACGGTGAGGATTACAGGCGACAAAAAATTGAACTTCAAAAGGAGTGGAGAAAGACTTTTACTTCACAACAGGTAGACACTGAGACAATCAAACAGAACATTGAAAAGCAAACGCATGATTGGTTAAACCCAAAATAAGCCAAAAAAATAAGATGTGGACTAAAATAAATCATAAATTATAAGTTTAGCAAATACTATTTTTTTTTTTAAACTAATCGGCACTGTGTTTGGCGGGACAACTTGCAACTCTTCACGAACAAAGGATCTTTTAGGGGCGGGCCTTTTAGGCGCAGTAGCACCGCTAGAAGAGAGAGTTTCTCTTAAATAATACACAGGCGGGGTTGTTTTCATGATTCTTTCAACTTCATATACATCTACGCTCCATATGGGGTCTGTGGCTCTAATTCTAACATCGCCTTCTGCTTCTCCTGGCGCATACAAGTATCTTACTTTTAGTCCAAACGGCAAGAGTTTTTGAGTCCCCTGCACATTTTCAGTAATGCTAATTTTTTTTAATTTGATCGCGTTTACTGGTTTAAGGCCTGTTGCTTTAAATTCTTCATTGTTCATGGCGCGTAAGACTGCTGGCAACCTCCTAACCCATTCTGTGTTGCGTTCCCCGTCCATAAGGTCTCTATGATATTGATAGGTAAACAGGCGCTCAGCCAGATTCTTATTAAAGTTTTCTACTAGGGCTTGTGATCGATGGTTGCCTGGGATCCCTCTCTTAACTGTAACCCGGTGTCTTAAAAACAACTGGTTTACAGCTCCTTTAAACTCTTTCCCATCATCAACTTTAATCAGCCTAGGATACTTTAATGGGCCTCGCGTGTATATTTGCTGTAAAGCCACAGCCACGGCAGTTGAGCTTTTATCCGTTAAAGGCTCAGCATCCTTATACCTTGAAGCCATGTCAACAACCGTAAGAGCATACTTAAACTTTTTTCGTCTAACTTTGTCATGTGGAAGATACAGCAAGTCCATCTGGTGGGTGTCATTAGGAACTGAATTAACAAATCGAGGTCTTATTATTCTTTTTGGGGCAGGCAGATATATTTGCCAGATCGCTTGTTTTGAAAGCCAGTCTTTCGCTTCTGATTCAGACACCCTAGCAGCTTTACTCAGTTTATCAATAGCGGCCCTTCCTTTCCAATACCCTCCAGGAGAATAATATATTTTGTACTTCGTATTGTACTTTGTATCGCCCATAAGGGACTGTTTTTTTTATTACATTTTAACTATGTTTTTAGATTGAATATGCAAGAAGAAAGATTGCCCCCATAGCACCTATAATAAAGCCTATTTCTACCATTTTCTGATCCTCAGATGGTTCATAAAAGTCAGACAGTTCTGGCGGCGGCGATGTTAGAAACTTCTTTCCTGTCACTAAGTAATACTCATTCATTGCTTGGTCAACGTCTGTAAATGTGTGCTCTGCATGTCCCTGCTCTCTTAACTTTTTATTAATAAAGTCTAAGTGAGCAATTCGGCTTTTCTCGTAAGCGTCTCTTGCCTTAGCTAAATCTTCCATTGCCTTGTTATGGCGTTCTCTCTCTTCATCAGACCGCAATTTACTAAACATATAATTGCTGCCAGAGAAAGCCAACGCATTAACAATAGCTCCTCCCACCATCAGAACCAATCCAGACATCTTTTTATAAATCAATATTTTCTAGATTAATCTGCCTATGCATTAATCTTTCTATGCATTAATCTGCCTATGCATTAATCTTTCTATGCATTAATCTTTCTATGCATTAATATTTTCTGGGATAATCCCCTGCGTAACAAGAAAGTCTTTTGAGGCAATCCCTGCAGTAATTACAACTATAACCTTAACAACATCCTCAATGTCTAACCTTCCTAGATCCGCCGGCTTCATTTTAAACATGTTTTTTGCTAGCACGCTATAACCAATACTAAGGCCGCTAATTACAGCAGAATGGTAAATCGTATTGATAATCTTTTTTTCACTCATCTTTTTATTAACTAAAAAAATAATTAAAATAGTCATAATACGAAAGACTGTCTATGTGCTTTTTAATCAAATAATCTTTTGTTGTTAAAGCTAAAAATAAGGCCGCAACTAGCCTTGGCGAATCTTCAACCTTCCCCATGTTGGGCGGTTTTATTCCTAGCAAACATTTTGCGAGGGTTGAATAGACTATAACACCAACGATAGGCACTGCATAATTAACCAGCGTTAAACTCATGGTTTAAAAGTATTATATTATTTTTTTTATTGCTTTTAAAAATGGATTGTGACGAACTATTAAAGTGTGAGGAGCAGGCAGACCTCTGCCGTAAAGAAAGATTATACTCTCTGACCGCGTGTGGAAAAACTAAACAGTATTTAGGCGTTGAACTAAGTATCGAACAGATTCAGCAATTGTCTACATCAGACGTTGAGAAGTACTACGCCAGGTACGAGGCACAGCTAGGATCAAAAATGGTTAAATCGGTGGGGCAGACAATGATTAGTTTATATGCTAAGTTAGTAAGTAAGATGGCGCCGGTTGATTCAGAAGAAGATTTAAAATATGACTTATCACAAGATCCAGTTTTAACAAAGTCATTAGAGTCTCTAGGATGTGACATGTATTATAGATTTGGGACGTTGTTATGTCCATTCATCATGGGATTAATTACTTTTAATCATATTAATTTTAATCATATTAATTTTAATCGCAATAAAAAAAATGAGCGATCAGGAGAAGAAGACTCCGCAGGAGCAGAATGCCACACAAGCGAGTGCCTCACAAGAGAGTGCCCCACAAGTGAATCTACAGGCGAGTGTCCCACAAGTGAGCAGTGTTACTAAGTCTAAAAGTCCTGGGCGTGTTGAGGCTGGTCGTAAACTAGCTGAATGGAACAGACTGAGAAAAGCAAACCAAGCAGCAAAACAAAAATTATTAGATAGTAATACAACATCGCCGCCATCAACAACAACACAATTAACAACAACACAATTACAATTAAACGATAAGATGTATTATTATGTATTTGCTGCGGTTGTTGTTGGTGGGGGTTTTTTAGCATGCAAATGTCTAACGCCATACTTAGCAGCAAAGTCGCACACCCCCACAGTAAAAGAAGAAGAACCAACTTCTGTAAAAAAAGTACAACCTCCTGCTGTAGACCCATTTTCTATGGAATAGTTTTTAAAGAACTAAATAAAGTACAAGTTAAGAACTAGATAAGTACAAGTTAAGTTAGTTATAGAAAGTACTTTTTAAGTTAAGAGCAAGTAAATTACAAGTTAAGTGCAAAAAAAAAATAAAGTTCTTAAGTAAGTACTAGTTAGGTTCTTAAGTAAGTACTAGTTAGGTTCTTAAGTAAGTACTAGTTGGGTTCTTAAGGTAAGTACAAGTCAAGTTAATCTTTTAAAGTTCTCCAATGCCATACAGCATATGAAAACTCAGGATTGACGTAAGTTCTCTTGTTATTGTTAGAGACTAGTGATTTCTTATTAACAGCAGTTGTGTTTACTTGATGAAGAGTAGAGCGCAGATTAACATTTGTGTGATAAAATACTTTGTCTTCAAAGAGAGCTTGCTTGTAGTTGTCGTGACTTATATTTTTTTTGACAACTTCTTTACTTATGCCCTTAGCTTTCTTTGTTACAGAAGTTTGGCTGGCAACGCTATACATCTTTGCCCGCAGGCCAACATATTCTTGTATAACCGTCCCATTAAATTCATCCTTCATCTTTCCAATCACTTTCTTGTTAACGGTTGAATGTAGAGGTGAATCTTTAGGATAGTCGCATGTGTCGTACCACCCATCAGCTCCTTTAGCCACTTCTGTTTCTAAATCCTTATAGAAGTCTTCAGTTGGGATGTCCAGAATAAAACTATCGGTGTCTGTGTAAAGAACTCTTGCTTCTGGGTACAGCGGCTTAAGATAGTCGTATAGAAATTCTAGCATTAATAACTTTGACAGCTCTAATACAGTGAAGCCGATAAACACCGGCTTATCCAACTTGACATTCTTTTTCTTCATCGTGATGCCAACCAGGCCATCACTAAATATTCTAAAGTCTTGGTAGTTAGGTTTAGAGACCAGCTTAATTGCTTGGTTTTTGTTTGTAACTAATCTTACATCTTTACGATTGTGTACGTTCTCCATGGTTTTGCCAAAACAACTGTTGTTCATTAGTTTAAAAAAGTCTTTTTCTGAAGCGTCAGTGGCCTTAGTTCTAAGGTCGGTGTTCTTCATGATGTATGGCCTCATGAAAGGCGCTTGGTCACAGGTAATTATTCTGTGAACAGCTGTCAGCTTTAACCCGTGCCTTAAGTAAAACTGCAGGAGTCTGTAATGGCAAACGTACTTTCTCTTGTGCCTAAGATTGGGAACAAGTTTAGGAGGTTCGATGGGACTCATCTTTAATCTTTCTGCGGCCAGGGGATAGTCGTTGTGAAGATCGTGTAATTCTTTAGGATATTCTAAGTCTACCTCCAAGATTAGCCCTATTGGATTATCGGGTGTAAGCTGTGATAGCATACTCAACACTTTATTAACCTCATGAGGTCCGTATATCATTTTAAAGTTTCTTAATGGAAGTGCCTGACTCATGGCCCACCCATACAGATTGTTGGCGTCTAAGTACATTAGATAGTTGGACGGTTTAGTTGGATCATAGTCGTCTAAATATTTGTTGTTGGCTTTGCAGTAAGGATGTGAGGCCATGCTAATGCCTCCCCTCAGCCCGCCCTCAATCATCTGAAGAGTGGGCAGATCAGAAATTAAGTCAATCTGGATGTTTGTAGACTTCAAGAATGCATCCCAAGAAAGGCCAGGCGCAGAGATGTAATGTGATGAGTGTAAGCTGTAATGTTTCATGCATGTAGATCTGTAATTCTGAAAGACGTCAGCCAATAAACACACGTCGGCCAATAAATATTGATCGTGATAATCGCCCATCGTCTTGCAGTGTAATTCTGTCCAGGCTTTCTGGGCGTGTTCATAGTCAGCATCAGATATGCCTCCGCCTCTAAGTCGGCTGTAAAAGTCTTCCTTTGCTGGCAGCGCCGGCTCATCAAACTTGTCCCACGAGTCCATGTATTCATAGGGATAGACGCCTTTGCGAACTAAAGATGGATTAAAGTATTTTTTAGTGATTGGATAGTCTTGCAAAGATCCTGCTAACTTATCTAAACTCCCCATCAGATGTTGGGCAGAGTCATAAAAGGATAAACAGTCAAGAGTAAAGGCCATGTACTTTTCTGAAGACTGTGCAATGCAGCTAACCCTCTTATATTCAGAAGTCACTGCTTGCATGATAAAGTGAGAATCGTAGCCTCGTAAGTTATGAAAGAAGATTGGCAGTTTCCATGTCTTAGGATCAACCTTAAGTTGAAGATTACAGCCGTTGTGTGCCGCCCCTCTGAATTTTCCAGTAATATGGTCATGGTCCCTTACAGCGTCGCCCAATAATTCTCTGTTGCATATCCAACAGTGGGTAGCTGATGCATAACGGTCTTCATCTTCAGGAGTCATCTTAATGCCTGAAAGGTTTAGCTGATTAGAGAATTGATTGCGAAGACGCTTCATCTGCTCTAAAAATCTACTAGCCGCGTTGGGACCTCTGTAAATCTCAGGCGTTGTGTGTGCCCCGTCTGACCTAACAGCAACAAATGCATAAGAACATATCTGATGCTGAGATAATAAGGTTGTTTTTTGTTCTTGTTGGGGGCCGTAGTACTGTGGCAAGACTGACTCGAAGTCAGCATAGACTACGTATGGGCTCATCTGCATCTTGCGCACATTCTTAAAACTAACTTTAGACCCGGGCGGAGGCATAAGAAGTTCGGTTTTACAGTCTACAATGCTTTTACAATGTTTCTTATGTCTGGCAGCCGCTTCTATAGTAGGGATTCTAACCAGGCACCTTCTACAAAGTCCTTGTTTAGCATGATCCTTTGATGTATAGGCCATAAGTCTGCTCATTGTTCTAATTAATACATAATGACTCTTTAGACCGTCTGTAAACAGAATCAAGTCTACATGATTCTCAAGTGAATCGCCTAAAGTAGGGGCTTCGGGAGAGACCCTTAGAGGGACTATATTGTCTGCTACAGACCATGTGTATACGCTCACGGTTATTGGTTTGTTTTGCTCTTCAAACTGGGCTATGCTTTTTATGCTCACTGGAAAGTCTATGTTATCAAAGTTCAGGCTATCTTTATACTGCCAATAATTAGATACTCTGTTCGCATTATTTTTAACAGGATGTAAATGCGCTAAAACGCACCACATAAAACACATGTCGTCTAAATTATGTATATTTAATACTGCTCGTTTTAACTCTAGCTCTTTTGGGAGAGGGATGTAAGAATTGCCAAAATCGTCTTCAATCATAGGATAGAACTTTGTTTGTTTCAATATAATTTGAAGGACTCTTCCTTCAGACCAGCCAGAACCCCTTAACTTAGCCTCCTCACTTGCATGGTTAAACTGTGTAAGCATGTAATCAGCCCAGCCAGGTGTAAAGTCGTGATGGCTGATTACTTCTTTCTGTCTTGTTGAAACCCAGACTTCCATGCTAGTATCATCGGGGGTTATATATTTAATCAGAATAACTAACAACACTTTTACTGGCGGGTCAATTTGGAGAGAGTCTGGGATTTTAGAAACAGCATGTGTTACGCTTTTTTGAACATTTATAGGGTTAATGATGTCCATGTTTAATTCAGTGAACGTATCGCTTAATTGTTCATTGATTTCAAGTATCTCCTCCCACGTATATAGTTTTCCATCCTCAAATTTACTTGTGATCGTCATTTTTTAAAGTCACAATATTTACGTAAATTAAAAAAATAAATGTAAATAAAAGTAAGTAAACGGGCTTTTATTCTTCTCCCAAGCGTTGCAACACTTCAAGACACGTTAACCTTACAATAACGCCTGCCAATACTTTAGCTTTTTCCGAATCACTACAGTCAATGTTCATTACTTTAATTGCTTCGTCAAATAGTTCACTATGATCTTTTATTATATTGTTTACATCATTCTCAAACCCAAATTCACTAAAATCGATGTTTAATACTTTCATTGTTTCGTCAAATAGTTCATTACAATTCTTTAAATCAGATTCACTGAGTTCGGCAGCCATTTTTAAATGTAAATAAATAAAAAAATAATTGTAAATGTAAATTCAGCTATTGTTTATTATTCATAGTCTTTTCTAATCGTAAAGCCTGATCTTCATTAAAGTGAATAGCTACTCCTTCAGGGTTGGTAGAAACAGTCAGATTAGCATTTTCAGGAGCCATATTATCAACTAAAATGGCAAGCAACTTTATAACTGGTTGGGGCCAAGAATCTGGCATTTTACTAACGGCTTCCACTACGCCTTCTCGTATAGTTAGACGTTCAAAAAGATCATTAATTAATTCTTCAAACATGCCCTCTAACTCTTCTCTATCAGCCCCCCACCCCCTCTCCTCCTCCCAAATTCTGTATATATTAATAAGCTCTGTAGCTACTTTGGGCTTCATTTTTTTAAATCAGAATATAAACGACAATTAAAAAATAATTAACTAGCCGTTCCTCTTGTTTTGCGCAAGAATCAGAAGAGAAATCAATAACAGGTAGCTGATTGAGTGCTGCCGCTGCACGCTTGTGCTTGGACCGCCCGCGGCTGTTTTAACGTGACTCATATGTGACGTGATCGTCCCACAATCACGCCAGAAAAATCTATTGTCGCAATGCGCAATTCAGTCGTGCATGCGCCGCCGCAGAGGTAGATTTCGTCATTCTCTCACTGACTGTCGTGCGAGAAGGCCGTGTTTGGCCGTGCTTCTACTGCGTTTGACTGTGCTGTTATTTTAACAAGGCCTTAGTACATCTACCAGTATGGAGAGGAGTAGTGTGTAGCCAGCACTATCTCCATATAAATGCTCCAAATATACAATGACGGATGTACTACTACTGGCGATTAGAGCCGCCATAAAAGCTCGGCTACAGCAGTAACTGCTGTAACTCTGCCAAAGCCAGCTGCAAGCCCGGTTGAAAAAGGAGGAGCACAGCAGCGGTCTAGACAGAGCGGTCTTACAAGAGCGATCGGCCTAGTTTACAGGGCTGGCAATTAGGTCGAGCGCTCTTACAAGAGCGTTCGACCAAGAGATTGGGGTGGTTTAAATGGTTTGCATATGAAACACCGCAGCCAGTGGTTGCGCAGTAAATGGCAAAATTTAACTGATTCTGGAAAAAAGCCATAGGGCGAGATGACCATGCTGACGGCACTCTGTCACTCTTTATTGGAGGATTTAAATATCTAGTTAGTGGGTTTACAAGTCTAACTTGGAAGCCGTATGATCCATCTACTGCAATTGTTAAATTGCTGAAGTCCAAAGATTTGGGGTTATAAAACGCCCCTACATTGTAGGCGGCACTTTCATTATATTTAAAGGGTTCCATTTTTAAATAGTTTTAAAATAGTTATAAAAAAGATGTACATCTATATAACCAAGCAAAACGAGCGCGTGTTCTTAGCGTACCCAATTACCAATTGGAGTGGGGGTTGTAGGATTGCCCTTAGAGAAATTGGCTTTAAAGTTATGTGGGTTAACATATCTGAAGAAGCTCAAAATAACTGGATTAATGTTGATGACGAGCAAGGCAATCAAATAAGCCATATACAAATACCCGATGGTTATTACAACTTTTGTTCTTTAAAAGAAGTACTTAACGATTTTGGCATATTGTTAACAATTAACGAGGCAAACCTTAGAATTACTATGAATTTTCCACTAGAAGAAAAAAGAGAGTACACTTTCCCTAAAGACCTAGCTAAAATCTTGGGCTTCCACAATAGTGACAAATCTTATAAATTTAGCACAAGAGAAGGCATCTGTCAGTTTGAAGGCAATAAACCTTCTGATTTTCTAATTAACCCGATGCTGTGTGTCCATTTACAGCAGTTAAAAACAAATACTAATTTGTTTAATGGTCAGCCGTCTACGGTTCTAAGAGTGCTGCCGTCAATTAAGGCGGGATTTTGCGATTATCAGCTATATACGTTTGATGGAGACAGCCAATTTAAAGAATTAGTTAATTTAGACATAAATTCATTAGATGTAAAAATAACTAATCAAGATGGGGGGGGGCAGTTGTTTGTTCTGACTTATTAATGGTGCTGGAAGTAGAAGAACGTATTAAAAAAGTAGTAAGGGCTAAGTCCCTCGAACGTTAATAGCTGAGAGAGAATGACAATATCTTTTCTTCACGATCACCAAATCTTATCTTGCACGAAAACCCCCCATTTTAATGTACTGATTACGTCAATTTTAGAGGGTTTGGGGTGTTAATTTTGTTTAGAAAACAGGTGTTAATTTTGGCCAAAACTGATATGTGAAGGACGTGATCAGTATGTGAAAAGGGGGGTTTTCGTGCAAAATAAGATTGGTGATCGTGAAGGAAGATATTGTCATTCTCTACCCAGAATCTCAAATTGGGAAATGCATGAACAGCATTCACAATGCTGGGATTCCCTCACCAAAAGTTAGAATATTAAACTTGGAAAAAACCTGAACTTCATGAAAAACAACACAGACTGGAAAAAAAAAACAACTGTAGAGCTTAATATGTAAAGCTTGCATTCAATCTGGAGATGAAATTAAAAACATTGCTGCAAACAAGCACAATGAAAACCAACGCAACACATACGCTGGTATATCCATCTCAGCGTTTTCTTTTCTGATCCTTTTCCTTTTTGTAATCTGAATGCAGTCTTGGTTCAACTGATAAAAAGTAAAAATCACATATTCATTCAGTTTATCAAAGCCAAGCTCACAAACAGAATAACCTTTCAATCACACCGACACTTTTTCCGTACCTTCACCAAAGAAGTTAAACTTTCACTATCATCTGTTTGTCTGCCTCGTAGCAAGATCATGCCAAGTCTACTGAACTGATTTCAGTGAAACGTGGTGAAAGATAGGGAAAGGTCCAAGGTTAAACCCATAAATCTTCATGGGGATACAGATCACAGGGTGGATCTCTATTCCATTCAGCAATTTTTTGCAACAACTGCTGAACCCATTTGAATGACACTTGGTGGAGAGGAGGAATGTGGTCCACGGACTAAATGATGACATTTTGATGTGGATCATGATCAAAAGGTGGGTCTTAAAATCTGATGGATCTTGGAGGAGGTCTGTGGTCTCACCAACTTTTCTAATTCTGTTTAAACCCGTTAGCGACTAAATCTTTACATCTAAAATTCATTTAACAATTCGAGCATAAAGAGAACTTGACCTGAACTTTTAAAACCAGGTTACTTTCAAAACAGGAAACAAAATGAGATGGAGATCACACCAAATTAGGATAAAAATGTAGTGGTGGATGCACCCTACTCTGCCAGTGTCTGTGCATTGTTGACATTTAAAACTGACCATTATGGTCTTTCACCTTCATTAATAATGAGATTAATGAAAGTTTATATGTGTCTTATCACTGCTGACCTCAGTGCACTTAAATAAAATCAGCATTCAAGCACCTGTCTACTCCAACCAAATGCAGATGAATTCATACAGCAACAGATCAACATTGCCCAGATTATCAAACTAAAGGCAAGAGAAACCACACATATCTAGACTTTCGATGAATGTTTTGGATTACTTTCATGAGAGATGTGCATATAGTCTGAACACAGAAAAAAATGAAGGGATATAGAAATGCACAAGTTTAGATGAGTACAGTGGCACTGGGCTAATCATCACGCTGTAGCAATGCATACAGATCTTATATTTGATTTGACCAGAAATGGGAAGCAAATGCATACCTGAGCATGTGAGAAACATGTTCTCATTTTGATGCTTTGAAAATGCGGCAAGCAGCACTATTATTTACTGTCTGCAACTGATTCATGGTAGCTGTAATTTTGAAGCCAACTCAAAACATCTTAGTCAACCAATACAATGCCATTGAAATTTGAAGCTAATGTGGATGCACCAGAACAGTTTGTGTGGATTAAGCCATTACTATCCATTTAGGTGCCCATGGGGCACAAAACTGTCTGAAATTATGTTGAATGGACCATCCTTTATCATCATCATTAATAGTTGCTCTCAGCACAAGCTGAAATATTCTTAGAATTTGAAGTTGAATTGAACTATTTTACTAACAGTGGCCATTAACTTCAAGTGGGACTTCCTAACACTCGGAGCTTCCCAAATACATCATATGGGAGTGAAAACGAGGGTTCCCTCAACAGGTGGTTTAGGGCTAATGGTAGCTATTGGGTAATGACGGAGAGACAAAGGATGGAATGGTAATTAACAGGTTAAAGCTGAAGAAGGCAGGCAAACGATAAGGGTAAGGAAGGGAGTTCTGGAAAGTGGCAGGGTGGGGATGGTGGGGGAGGGGAAGTGTAATACACAAGCACACACACATGCCGACTTCCACATACTCAAAAAAGACAGTAGCTTTTCCTTCCCAACATCCATTATTATGCAGCTAATCACAGCCAAAATGCAGTGTATTGAATGATTGTCAACTACAGAAACTGTCCCAGCGTAAACAAGTGTCACCCATGCTGTAGCAAGCTGTTGGCCCTATTACAGCATAAGCATGTGCCACCTAAGCTATAGCAAGCTATCGGCTGCAAAGCTTCCAACAGAAACCTGGAAGAAAACATATCTAGTGGCACTTACCACTTGCCTCTGCCAGGCCAAGCCTTTCACTTTAGCCAGCATACCAAGCAACTCTCACTTACACAGTTCCACTTAAAGTCTCTCTTGCAAGCGAAGTTTCTGTTATCAGTGTTCTCTCTGTTCCCTAAAAATGCAACTGATGCAGAGTGATCAGTCCACAGTGTGTACATGTCTTTTTTCTCTCTTCTGTGCATGGCAGTTCACTAAAAACCTGGACAAAAAAATAGCAGTCATCTCCAGCAATCTATCACATGCAAACAGGAGAAAAAAAAACAGACGGACGGTGATCCAGACATTATGTCCGTAATTCCTCCGGCCACCAGCCTGGCCTGTAGGTCGTCAAGATCACTTTCTGCCCATCCTTGGTGGTCACCGCCAACTGCTTACTGTGGTGTTCCAGACGAACCAGTCCCAGACCATTACCTCCAACAACGCCTCTCACTTTGCCCGCACTTCTGCCTTTCTCCGTGCTGATCTGGCTGTCGCTGTCTATGCTGGATGGTGGGCTGCGGATCAGAACACACATGATATTTACTGAGCATATGAGATATAGATCAAAATGACATGTATGTGTCTGCGCTGTTTATATGAATTTTCATGTGTCTGTGTGTGTGTGTGTGTACGTGCTTTGCATTTATGTGTTTGCATGTACTGTGCAGGTATGTGTAGGTGTGATGAATGTGAGTGTCATTTCCCAAGGTAAATGATGTGCAAAATAAGGGCACATCTATGTTAGAATGCCTAATACCATTTTTTTCACTCTACCCATGCATCATGGATCACATAAGACTCAAAACTCCCGTTCAGGTTTGTCTGCAGCTGTAGAAGCTACCTACTTTACGTGAAATTCCATACCAGCCTTAATTATTGTATGGGCAATTTACACAAGCTGAATGTGTTTAACGTCTGAGGTAAAGTCAGCCAAAATGCTATCCCTTACTATGCTCTGTTGGTCAGAGAAGACCCAGATTTCTGTCAGAGCAACCCGTTTACTGGGTCGAAAAAAATCCAAACTTTCCATTTTCTCACATATGATTTTTCCTTTCAGGTCATACATGTTTGCAAATCAGGGTATCCCAATATCTGTTTTATTGATAACATTGTGGAATTATTATCGTTTTTCAAAGTATTGGTGAAATATGTGTACGTCTGTATGTCTCTGTATGTCCCCCCCCACTCTTCCCCCAGTCCACACCACCAGATACCCCTCTTTCTCTCTCTCTGTCCCTTCCTTTCTGTCTTTCTCAAACATTATCTTACTGAGAGAAAAACAACCACACCTCAAAACATGAACACCCATGGATCAGAAACGTGGCATCAAGCAGTTCTGACCTGTCAAACACAAGAGGGAGCAACCGTTTCCTGATGACCCCGGTGTGGTGAGTGCGGGCCGTCAGCTCTTGTCCTACGTAGCAGCCCTTCAGGAAGCTTACTGCAAGTGTGAGAACACACAGCTTTGATCCATTTTCATCTCAAAAAGGATGGACATGAGGGAGGAAAGGCGGCAACAAAGCTTTGCTCCATGTTTGGGAATGAACTCATTCTGTCCAGTATCAAAAGTCAACATTAGCAAAGAACATAGCTGTGATGACAAACAGATGTCTTGTAATTCTGCGTCTGGGTTTTTGTTAAAGCATCACTGGCACTAGACTTATAAAGGACAAACAAGACCCTTCAAAAGTGAACAGGAAAAAGGACATACTAAATCCATACACATGTTTCTTTCAATATCACAATTTTCAAAATACCACACTTTCCCTCATATTCCTTATCCTTAAAACTTCTCACAAGACAACTGTCGCCCCTATTGTGAAAAAAAAAAAAAAAAAAAGACAAAAAAGCACACTGCATACAGTTTTATGCGGGCAATCCAATTGGATTACTTCCATTCCTGCAGTCTTTTTCTTTATAGCTTTGACTGTAATCTTCTGCATCAGAATCATAGCAGGCGGATGGCAGCTGCCTAAGGCAAAGAAAAGAAGAAAAACTCTCTGTGGTACCACTCTAACTGCTGCCTCCTCCATACACAGCCACATCCAGTCTGTATGCTGACAGCCCCAAATGGAGCAGTCAATGACTGGTCCTCACAGGGCATCCCACCTGAGACACTGCACTGTTGCCAGGTGACTCTGGTGCTGTTCAGGGGTGTCCATTCTGGTCTCAACACAGGCAGTGAATGACCTTCTAAGCCCCAACATGATTGTAACTGCCTAGTCATGGAGTCAGCATGAGGGAGCATCCCTCTCCTACCGATGTCACCTGGTCAATCCATAAGTTTCAGTTTCAGTGTCAGTTTCATCAAGGTGTCACTGCGTGCGGACTAGTCCATATACGCTACACCACATCCGCTAAGTTTTGAGACCACACTACGCATGATTTGAAGCTGATGGATAAATGAAGTAACAACAAAGATGAGACAATTGAAGAAGAGGGTCTCGTGGCTACGACTCAGCGGATGTCTGACCTACGCACTTGCTGACACCATACACTTTCTTACAAACACACCATGGACATGGATAGGAAGTAGAAATTGTAGTGAATAGGGCATGAGGGATAACAGAACAACAGCCATCTTCAAAGGCAAATAACTCTCTCCTATTTGTGAGCATGGCACTCGCCATGCTGATCATTACAAGGGACACAGCTCACCTCCGTTCATGATGGTCAGGTTACTCTCCAGCGGCAGACAGTTGGCGGGCGGTAAGTCTGTGGGGCCTTCTGGGATTCCCCACTGGTAGCGCAGCAAATCGTACTGTTCATTGCCCTCCTCAATACTTGTCAGTGTCTCTGTACAGCAAGAACTACAGTTTAACAGAACACACAAACTGGTATATGTCACAGAAAGAAATTAAGTATAGAAGAAAAAAAACAAGGAAGGGTAACAACACTTACAGAATGATAACCAATTGTCTTCATTTGTTAATTGAACACAGCATGTCTTGGCAGAACTAGAACTGGCCAATGACAAGTTGAGGCAATTTGCAACAACTGTGATCTATCTACTTGCTTTATTGTTTTCTTCTTTCTCTGTGCATGGCTGGTACGAGCCATCTAGCTTTGCAAATTTAATACATTATCTTTTCCTGTTTTTACAGATTCATAATTTAATATAAGTTCCTAAAATGTTCTTTCTACACATTTTGAATTAAAGATACACTTTTCTCCTGTAATGATTTTGTTTTTCTCTTAAACACTGCATGGGCTTGTGTAAACAGCATGGTGAGTGCAAGCTTTGAAATTCAATCAAGTCCCAGATGTGGCTAGATGTTCCCAATTGCCTCCCTTGGATCACTGTTTCTCAAGCAGGCAGCAAATTCAACTCTGCTGATTTCTAAACAGATCACAAGGAAGATTTCACTTCATGCCAAACTTTGGCTGAGGGCCCTGTCTGGGCAGTCTGCAGCAAGTCTGGAATAAAGAAGGCTGCGAGGAGCGCAGTAGACAACTTCCAATAATACCTCACATACCTTGTCCTGGTAAGGTAATCTTTCTTTACCTGCTGGTCATTACCACCTCAGGGAGAAGCAGAATGGGAACGAGAACTTTACAGTAATATTCATTCATGGTCACACAGGGTTATGGTAACATGTTGTAACCCATCCCATCAGCTGAGTCATTTCTCAGTACCAGATTAACATTTAGCAGTAAGCCATAATTTTCAGTAGCATACACTGTTATCAGGCTTTTTTTCAATTTCTAATCAGTTAATTAATTTTTAAGTGTAATTGGATTTTGCTACACTGTTATGTTAACAAACAGATTTTTAATCAGTTTCCTTGTCACAAGAGATTAAGACTTGACAAATAAACTACATACATGGAATTAAGGCCATTAAAAAAAAAAAAATTAACTAATTAAAAAACAACAACATATAAATGCTAGTTATTGTATTCGTTTGTTTGCTTTTTTTTAATATTTATATAAAATTCCGCTCAAGGATACTGGCCACTTATTTATCACTTATTTGGACAGGTAATTTTCCATACATCTTTCTTTTCATGTCTGTTTAGTTTTTAATTTCTTGCATTTGATTACTTACATAATTTGCAGAGAAGAAATAATCATACCTTAATTTATATTCGGTCAACAAATGAACATTGTGTAGCCTAAAGACAAACAAAATACAGCATTGTTTGTTTTCTTTTGCAAAAGTAAAGAAAAAAAAAATGATAAAAGATGGCAGGAACCAACCTTCTCCAGCTTTAAACAAAACCCTCTGACCAAAGACAGGTACCCTGGGATCTGGCACCGTGATGACCGCATTGGGTACATCTATCGTTGCCACATCTATGGCATTCTTGTCCCCATCACCTTCTCTTTGACCGATCAGAGGCTGAGTGGGGTCAAGGTCACTTGGCACAGACCACACTGTGTACTCATCACTGACATCTGAGATGTCGACCTGCCAGAGGAAAGACAGTATATGGTGAAAGAGAAATGTGAAACTATCTCTCTCTCTCTCACTATCTCTCTCTATATATAACATGTACTTATAAAGAGCAGTGGAAACCCATGGCATGCAGCAAGACTTTATTCGCAAAGAAAAAGCATAGGTTCTTGGAGACCCAAAACCTATTATGGTGTGCAAAATTTCAGGGGCCATACAGCAAATGTTCTTCTTCTTCTCTTATGTGGCCACAATCAACACTCTGATTATTTTACCACAGAATAGAGGGTTTCCATGAACTGGCTGCCCGACTTTAAAAACAAAAACAAAAAAAAAACCTTTTCTTTTCTTTTTTCTACACCATAGCCAGTCATAGATTGTTAAGTTGTGAACCTGGTTCTCTATGGGGTTCCAATTACAAAAACATCTTCAACATTATTTGCATTCCATGATGATTTACGATGCAGATCATTTATGAACAAAAAGACCACAGTCACATACACATTTTCCCAGCAACAATTCTGTCTGCCGACTAAAAAAAGTTTTATGCCAATTTGATTATTTCAACATCACCACTGTATATGAAATTTCCAAGCATATATGATACATTTTCAGCCACTTTCTTGGGTACCTCAGCCTGTCTCATCTCACTCCTCTTTGCTTGAACCAGACATACTGTTTCTCTCTCATCTGAATCTGTATGACGATGTTGCTTTGAACCTGCAAGGCTATGTCTCAAGATGGTTTGGAAAGTCAGACTGGGTGATGAAAGATGGTGTGTAGTGCTTAGTCACCTTGCTAAAATTGCTTGTAAATTATTCACTGTGTGCAGAAATTAATAAAATATTGTCTTCTTTTGTAAACTTCTCTGCGCAGTTAGTTCCCTCTTAAGAGTTGGAAGCCGTGGACATGGGCTTCATTCACTGTTGTCACAGGTCTGGACCAGGCACAGGGAAAGGTTCAAATCCCTATCTTGTTGGGTCACATGACAATGTGATATATAAAGTATATTCAGGCCAAATATACTCAAAGGTTTTGCAGGTACACAAAATACAAACACATACTTAAAGTATGCACTGAATATGCAAAATATGATAAGAGTATTCTTATACTTACAGATGAAATACACTTGTGTCACACATATCAAACTCTCTTTGTACAAATTTGTCAATGCAAAAAATTGAATTTCCTTTTGGAAGTGCACACACACAGACACACACGCACACATACATATACACCACACACACCACACATGCATAGAAAACTTCAGCGTCTAAATCATGTTTGCTAAAGAGCACCTGAACGTTTGCTTTTCTAGTAAATGAACAACAAAGGTTCAGGTGTAAAGCCAATCATCAGGAAATTTCCACTCTGATCTTTGATCTCCAGCTGCTGTGTGTGTGAAGAAGACTTTCACTTGTCAGTAAAGTCAATTTTCATTTGAAACAAAGCTGGTACGTAAACACTACTGGAAAAAAAAAACCTATTTGACACTGCTTTTAATGCTCTTTGGTCTACGCTTCTCTGTGTGTCATGCAGAAGAAAAAAAATCTTGTGTTTGGTGGGACAGCACTCCTTGTCACTCTCCTATCTAGCTAGAATGCTGAAAGTCAATCTTTCTCTGCTTACTCTCAACTTCTCTCTCTCCCTCTCTCTTTCTCTCTCTCTCAAACAATTCTGTCACCTTTTTCCTGATCCGGTAACGTTTCACTGCTTTGATGAAATCATCCTTCAGCGAAGCATCGCACTCAATCAAGAAACAGACGCTCTCCAATTTCTGTGTTTGGTCGTAAATGATCAGGTCATATAGAACGCGTCCCTGCAAACAATAATAATAATTGAAGAAAACCAACATCATTACCAATGAAATAAACAAGGATAATTCTTAGACAGTTTTTTTTTTCTGGTTATATGTGGACATGGTCAACAGTACTACAGCTTGACTGTGGCTGTTCTAAGATGGCTTTGCAACTTCTTAGCATAAGATCATTTGACCACAACACATGATTTGAATGGTTTCTAATGAAAAGAAAGTCAGTGAAGCGAAATAATATCTAAACAGAACTTACAGGTGAAAAAAAGTGACTAAACCAGGGACAATAGCATAAACAAGGGGCCACCTAATATACAATATTGCCAAAGTACTGTTACTCTTTTTTTCTTCGTTTCTTTCTAACTGTTGTTGTTTTCTTTGTGTGTGTGTGTGTGTGTGTGTGTGTGTGTGTGTGTGTGTGTGTGCATGTGTGTGTGTGCACACATGCATGTGCTTAGGGGCGTGTGTGTGTGCGCGCATGTGTGCATGGTGGTGTATGTATGCATGCATGCATGTGTGCATGTATGTGTGCGTGCACATGCGTGTACACATGCATGGCTGCATGAGCATGCGACCCCTCAAGGTTGCATGATCATTTTTACCCTCTGTTATGAAAAAGCTGCTACTTTAGAATTAACTTAACATCTGTAGTTTGCTTACATGTTTACTGCTTAGAATTAATGATTCAGTTTTAAAATGGACCTTTGTACTTGGATCCTTCACATACATGGGAACAGTTCCACCACATATCACATACATAGTGAACAGATTTCTATTCATCAAATGCATCCATTATAGAATCAATCAAACAAGATGTTCCAAACATTTTCATTGCTATAGCATATCTTTAAAAAAAAAAAAAACACACACACACACACATACACACAATCAAATGGAATCATTATTACTAAATGATAACTAATCACAACAAATGTTCAACAAAGATCCAACCAATCACCTGCACATTCAGCATCATGCAGTACTGGGCAGTGACATTCTGCATGCCATCCGTGAACTCTGTCACGTCGCTGGTCACCAAACCCTGCAGGAGGTCAATTGTGTCACGACCACTCACGCGCACCACACCCCGCCTGTCCAGGCGATATGCTCCTGAGGATTTGGTGTGCGAGCTTTGACAGCGAAAGAGACTCAGCGATGGATGACCAGATCTCGCAGCTGTGGACAGGAACAGTCTGCTGGCTGACAGGAGGCAGCGTCTGACACAGTAACTGACCATGACTGCCAGAATTTGAGGAATTAAAACTGAAAAATATTAATGAAAGTTTAATGTCAGTGAGGTTTTCCTACAGCCAGTCAGTCCTCTGAACTCTGATCTGTACCTGAAACAAATGAAAGGGGAATGATTTACATATTATTATATATCTAGATATTAAATATGTTCCTTTCAACAGTGGTAGAAATTGCTCAGATAAATGATTTACATTATTACATACATTAATATCAAAGATGTTCCTTTCAATAGTGGTAGCAATTGCTCATGTTGTATCACAACTTTTGTTAACTAACCCCCCTTCCCTCCCACTCTATCCCCTCCCTAACTGCCAATCCCACCTATCCATTCCTCTCTTACTCCAAATTACATTTAATGTAACAGACTTTCCAACTACATTTACTATGATGAACTGGTAACCTGCTCAGGCTGTGACAGTTGCATGAAGGTAAGTACATCAGAATTTTTCTTTTTATATGGAGGCCTAACTTGCATCAGGTAGGGATAAAAAAAAATGAATGTGATGGCTCATGAAGTAAATAAAACATAACACTGCCATCCCCTGCACACTCAGTAATAGTGTCAATACTGTACACAATGCATGCATGCAATCAAACCAGTCTGTCCACTTGTATGTCAGGTCATACCTGTTACTTTTAAATTTTGTTCTCTCTGCTCATTATTTGTTTTAGAACAATATAACGTAAGTCAGAAAAGTTATCCATCCATACGGTTCATTACATGACAGTGAAACTTTAAAAAATTCCATGAATAAATAAAGACATTAATTCTATCTGGATAAAGAGAGAATGTAAATTAGCAAATACATCATTGGTTTTATCCGCATTACAAAAAGATAAACTTTAACATTTCATACACATCACACCCGGACAGTGAGACACTCATACCTGCAGTCAAATTTGACAAAACATATTTTCACAAGCATGGAGTTTGAGGGTCTCTGCTTAGGTAATAAACTGACAAGCTTGCATCAAAGTTTCTCTGTTGGAGCACCATCTCATCACCACCTTACATGACCTGTTCTTCATCTAAAACTCAGGTGCCGACCAATCAACACAGCTATACCACACTTCGTTAAACTTGGACACTGTGTCTCATCAGTTGAATCCACTTCATAAGCTGTCAAATAATGACTTCAGAAACATTACTCAGAAATGAATAAGAAACGTTTTGACAAGTCAAACCATGCAGGACATCCTGACTGATGAAGAACTGAAGACATTACATTTGGATTCTGGAGTCCCCAAAGCGCAGTGATAAGACCATGACTGCTGTTCTTCCTGTGCTACAAAAAATATCTGTCTACTAGATGCTGTCAGTTCACAAGTGTGTTCATTTGCTGATGACCTATTCCACCAGCAGATCTGAATTTTTTTTTAAATCATCTTACCCTCCAGGTTGTCCTAAGAAATTTTTGAGTCAGGGGCCTATGACCAAGGTATACAATGCAAACAAATTTCCACACTCTTAATGTTTAAAACGAACTTTGACAGCTCTGTCACAAGATCATACATAACATCAACAACAGCCCAAACCTTGATAGTAAGCAACAACTCCAGTCAAAAGTGGCATGCCCATGTGGCAGCAATGGATTACACAGAAAGCCAATAACACTTTACCATAACCTCTCTCCCTAACAGCAAAGGGACAGCACATGTTAGTCTAGACAGACCCATTGTTGAATATACTGAAATTGCACGGGACTCTTACATGCAAAGGGACATAGGTTAACTACTGTTTGGTTCATCAATAGAAACTAAAAATCAAGAAAGTCAGGAATCACTCTGAGAGACATCCAGCTTCAGATCCTCCAAAAATTGTAGTGAGTTCTGTTAACTCTCTCATTTCAAATAGTTCAAAGACTAGTACTGACCTTTCACTTGATTGTTTCACTAAACTACAGAAGAGTCACAAACATGATGCTACAACTGCTTATCATTTGTCCACAAACACAGTTGAGAAATCAGCATAAAAGAAAGTCAACAGCAGATCATTTTTATCACCAGAACAGAAGCCGAAGAACCCATAAGGGATAAATGAATTCATGAATACAAGCTATCTCTGAATGGAACTTAATACTGCAATTTCAGACTACATGAAAACAGTGCATTCGTTGGTTTGTAATGCAAAGTACTATACTATAATGTATGGCTGCACTATGGCCCCAGTCCAACTGTGCCTGTCTGCTGTTCCACTACTCCAGTGGCAAGAAGTACATCATATCTGGGTGACACTTACATTTCTGGGTCTTCTATTCAAACCCCCATAACCTCCCTTACAAGAGAGATTACACAACTTCCCTTATAAATCTTTTATCTTTCAAATATCAAGGCCCTAAAACTAATTATTGAAATATGCCAGCTTGTGCGTTTATTTGGTATTTGTAGAATATTAAAGGAACTTCTAGATCAAATCAGCTGTATCAAAATTTTCCTATGTAAGAGAATGTTATCTATTGACCAAAAGACGCTTTGTCAAATGACTATTGAGCTTCTTACACTCAATAGATTACCTGCTCTAACAGGAGTGAAGGTGGATATATAATTGACTTTCATTCTTGATTGTGAACCCCCCCTCTCTCTCTCTCTCTCTCTCACACACACACACACACACACACACACAGACTGAAAACAAACTTGAATGCGTGCAAGTGTCGACAGTACTAAGTACTTTTAAAGGTTAAAGTAAAGGGCCTTTACACTCTACTTTTAAAGGTTAAAGTAAAGGGCCTTTACACTCAAGTTTTGGCGATCTGGATCAGTATTGAGTTAATACGTTGCTGGCATCAATTTGGCAGCGGAGTCTTAAACATTTCTTGATACCGAAACGCCCGATTTCAAAGGAAACACAGCACAATTAATCGCAATCTTTATTGCTCCAGAGTGCACGTCACCTTCACTCGCCTAACCCAGTTCAAGTTAGTCAAGTCCTTCGGATCAGTTTAATACAACGATCAAAACCCATATGATCCTCTCAGTGTTATCATATACATGTAGAGAAAACCACGTTTCAACTAGTGTCTAGTTTATATTAATATACACAAAGTACCAGCAACAGAAGTTCTATGGCTAATCCTTGTGCAGAAAGAATTTGCTTCTTCTGAACAGTGTTGCAAAACATACGGCTTGCAGACGAAAACTAAGGGAAAGCACTGCAAACTTAAATTATTGTAGTGATTTCCCTTAAGCATTTTGTGCAACGTCAAAGAGGCCTACAAAATTTCAAATTCATTCGCTAAGGGCTAACATCCGTTTGTTTGGATAAATGGATTCGTTAATGTTCATGTAAGGAAAAATGAAGCTCAGTTAGTTCCACACGATTATCAACAATTTCCAGCTTTGGTGTTGAAACTGCACGGGGTGCAACTTGGTTCGTCTGCATCCAGTCCTTGGTCCATCACAGGCTGAGAGAATGGGTGCGGAGAGAGAGAGAGAGAGAGAGAGAGAGAGAGAGAGAGGGGAGGAGGCTTATTCAGTAGACTTCTTCGTACACCTGTCTCGTTGTGTGAATTGATGAGTGGAAGGATGTTGCGGGCCAGAGTTGCCTACTGCAACCTGGGGTCAGCTTGTCCATAGTAATGGATGAAAAGCGACCGTGGTAGCCTGCTGGCAGCTCCGCACTTAGCTTAAATTACCTCTGTGTAGTGTGTGTGTGTGTGTGTGTGTGTTGTGTGTGTGTGTGTGTGTGTGTAGGCTAGTGAGTAGGTAAGATAAGGGTGGGGGGTGTCACTTTGTGGTATGAATGTGAGTAATCTCGCGGCTATAGAAATAGGAAGCAGAATATATATATATATATATATATTTTTTTTTTTTTTTTTTTTTTTTTTTTTTTTTAAAGCAGATCCACCGTTTTATAGTCTCATAATAATCAGCCTGTTGACTGTGGAGACTTTACGGAAGAAGAAGATGATGATGATCTATTTTTCCATGGGTAAACAGATAAGCAAATAAATATATGCTTTTTACATCCTGCCCTTGCCCCGCCGAGGGACTAAGAGTGACCAGCAACTAACTAAGCATGACTAGCTTCTAAACCACACAAACAAACTTGATTGTCTTTGAAATACATGAAAACATGGATGAGCGTGTTCCTCCTTCAATATTGACGAACACATGAGCTTAGAGATAAGGGGACATTAAAACAACAATCAAGAATATATGAATTTATTGCTTTAAAAAAGAAAAAAGAAAAAGAACACACACACACACCACACACACACACACACACACACACACACACACACACCACACACACTCATGAATAGAATAAACAATTCAATAAACAGTTGTCAATAGCGACAATGCATTCATAAATCAATAATCACAACACTTATTTATCATCATGTGTGTGTGTGTGTGTGCGCTCGCGCGCGCGCGCGCGTGTGTGTGTGTGTGTGTGTGCATGAGTGTGTGTGTGTGTGTGTGTGTGTGTGTGTGTGTGTGCGTGCGCGCGCGCGAGTGTGTGTGCGTGTGTGTATGAGTGTTTGGGTCAATATCTGTGTGTGCATGCGTGTGTGTGTGCGCGCGCGCGCGCGTTCCCTTGTGTCTGCTGCCTAAGACGAGAGAAAAGGGTTTGCACATTAGCCCTCCCCTTCCCACCCCCCACCCCCCACCCCTGACGTGATGGGTGAGATTTACGTCCTAGTGGCCGGAGGCCCTTAAAGACATGATGTAGACCCTATTCGCAGACTGAGGTCTGCATACTCCATGGCAGCTGTTGTCTTTGGCAATAGTGGGTGAGTCCGGTGGGACCGTCGTCTGTTGTTTTCTGAGCTTTGGTTCGTTGTGAACTGGTCACTTTTGGGTGTTGGTCGACCGACGATGGACGTCGATGTACTTCGCCTCTTTCCCCCCACCAAAGGCCTGTCTTCAGGACCACCAGAGGGCCTTCTTCATGCTCGGGTGGCGATGGTCCTGTGCCGCGTGAGTGCGCCTCAAAGAGGAACCAGGATGAATGTCGCTGGAGCGCTGCAAGAGTCCCTTATGGTCCACGCTGACTTCGGCCGAGAGGGCAATTTTTCAGTCCAACCCTGTGAGGAGTGCCCGCATGCCCCCACCAAAAGCATGGTATTCCAGGCCACAGTAATCGTAGTCAGGCAGCGCTCCATCGCCGATTTCCCCACACAAGCTAGATCCGCCGTCACCCATACAGGAAGGTTCGCTGCGCCGCCTGACTCTGACATCTGACACCAGTGTCCTTCAAAGGAGAGCTGCCACCTCTCCCTTGGCGTATGCTGCTGTGCCACCTCGTAGTTAACTACAGACGCAACTGCCACCCCCCCCCCCCCCCCCCCCCCCCCCCCCCCCCCCCCATCTCAGTGGACTCCGCCATTCAAATCATCGTCGTTTGTGAGTAGGCCTATCATCTGATGATGGTGCTGTCACTTGACGTCCTTAACCATTCAGAGGCGCCATGCAGCAGGGTATCTCCGATTTTAGTCGCCCTCGGATTTGTTCTCCCAGAGTGACCTTCCCTTTAGATCCTGGCCCGTGTGTATGTCACTCTATGGTACTACAACTCGGATTGTTTTTTGAGGATCCCGGCCACCCTGCAGCCCGCAGAGCTTTTAAGGCGGTCCTTGATCGCACACATGGCTTCTTCACTGGACATACGGGGTACTTTGTGGATCTAACAGTGTCACCTAATGTCCCACCCCCTCCGAGCCGTTGAAGACCACCACTATATAATCCACAACAGCTTTGGCAGTTAACCTCTGTATCAGGAGGCCTTTCCTCTGTCCGCAATCCAGGAAGACGTTTGAAGGGGAAGGTCGTTCCAACAAGACAACATGCTGGGCATGAAGTACATCACCCTTTTTGAGCGTAGTTTAAAAAAAAAAAAAACAGCCAGCTTGGGGTAGAACAGCATTGTGAAGACAGAACTAAGGCCAATTCCCAGCCACAGTCCAACCAATAACGTCTACCCCATCACGACTGACCATGGGATGAATGCCAGTTGACCTGCACGATTGCTACGGGGAAGACCAGGACAAATATAAGGAAAAACAGCTCTGACAGTGACCACAGTTGATGATATTACCCAGAAGACACTGCCACACAGATGGATCTGCCTCTGATGCAGTAGCCAACGGAGGGTCCGGAATATGAGTCAGGTTTCCTGATCAGACAGTAGAATCGGAGCACTAGTTCAAGGCAGAGGTTAAGGCTCTGTCAGCAGCAGTGCACGTAATAGTTGCCTCGAGGAATGACTAGATCTACCGACATGTGATTTTCTTCACCTATGCCCTCTTGGTCCTGGAATCCCTGTCTGGGGACACGCTGGAAGAGGCTGAGGGGAAAGCTGCATCAGGCCTGTGCAAACAGACGAATTGTGGTTTTTGCAGTGGGTGCCTTCCCCCTCTGGTGTCACAGGGAATCGGGCGGCTCGCTTTCATAGCCGTTAGCGTTGACTGGTTTCTGTCCAAACTGGAACTATTGATTTTCACCCTCTGTTTGTTCCGGCTGTAGGCACTGCTGACAGCAGACGCGAGACGACCCGTTGCTTGCAGGCAGCGTTATCAGCTGGCATGATGAAGTCAGGCATGCGAGGCATGTGGTCCGCCTCTTGGAACACAGCACTGTGCAGACACAGTTCGGACACAAAATGGTATTTGCAGACCAGCTTGCTAAACAACGAGCAGCAGGTGATAAGCCAGAAAGACCTGTCGCTCCCTTCACAAGCAGAAGACTGATAAGAAACGTCAGGAGATAAAAGGCAGCGAAGGGTGCTTTTTAACCTGACCGGGCCTAGCAGCCCAGACCGTCATCCTAAGGCTTCGCACAGAACATGCAGGGTTTTAATATCCGCACGTCCCGCAAGCTGAAGGTTAATTGTCCGTGTTCATAACTGCCGGCATGGGCAGGTGGAGCAAACGGCACAGCACTGCAGAACTTTCCATTCCATGATGATTTACGAATCAGAACCTGACTGCATTGGGCTGTGGTGCGCTGGAAGTTAGTTGTGGGGATGCATGGGAGAACTCCAGAGATTAACAAGTTCATCGCAGAGAAGGGACGACGAGTATAACAAAGCGAACGAGAAGAAAGAACGAAGCTCCCCCACAGGGATCGCACGGCCCTCGTGACCTATCTAACCCCCCCCCCCCTCTCTCTCTCTCTTCTCTCTCTCTCTCTCTGTTCCCAGAGCCGGCCCTGCGTGTATGTGTGTACGTCCTTTTTTTAATTTAATGCCTTTTCGATTTAAAGAACTATTAGATCGATGTGTGTGTGTGTGTGGGTGTGTGTGTGTGTGTGTGTGTGTGTGTGTGTGTGTGTGTGTGTTGTTAAGTGAGAGAGAGAGACAAACAGACAGATAGACAGATAGAGAGACAGAGACAGAGAAAAACGGAGACAGAGACACACAGGTGTGTGTGTGTGTGTGTGTGTGTGTGTGTGTGTGTGTGTGTGTGTGTGTGTGTGTGTGTGTGTGTGTGTGTGAGAGAGAGAGAGAGAGAGAGAGCAGCGTGTGTATGAGTTTGTGCGTACGTGCGTGCATGCGCTTTGTGTGTGTGTGTGTGTGTGTGTGTGTGTGTGTGTGTGTGTGGTGTGTGTGTGTGTGTGTGTGTGTGTGTGTGCGTGCGTGCGCGCGAGCGAGTGTGTGTGTGTGTGTGTGTGTGTGTGTGTGTGTGTGTGTGTGTGTGTGTGTAAGAGAGAGAGAGAGAGAGAGAGAGAGAGAGAGAGAGAGAGAGAGAGAGACTCAGCTCAACTCAAACTCAACTCAAACTGGTTTAATGTTTAGGCATATGGAGCCCATAAACATGTGGAGTTCACATAATAGTAATTACGTATGCACCAACATTTCTTCAGCTCACACAGGAGGAGAAAAAAAGGAGAAGAGAAAAGGACCAGAAAAAGAACCACCAAACGAGACAAAGAAAAAATTATGCAATGAAAGTAAAGTGCATCAATCGGAAAATGACTAGGAGGGTACGGAAAAGGTATGGTATGAGACAGAGGTCTTCGGCCTATTTAAGTGTTATGGGGTGGAAATTGTGGTTGTATGTCCTTGTTTTATACTAACCAATCAGGCACTGATCAGTGATCTTCTCAGTTTGAATGCATAAAAAATATACTTTGCAAGTTGGATTATAACATCGTCGCATTCAGACTTTAGGATAGAAAGCTTTTTGAATTTGAAAAGATCTAGATTGACTCTGGTAAGCAATTTATGTCTGAGATCATCATATGCAGGGTAGAAGGAAAGAAAATGCATTTCGTCTTCAGGGGAATAGTAAACGGGCATCTGAAGTATATCTATATCGGTTGCTTTTCAATTCTGTTACGCCAGGCCTAAATCGTATAAACATATTGCGGATATATCTTGAAATTATTAGATCAAAATACTTTTCTGGTCCTAGAGCACTTTTGAAAGAGCTGTATAGATTGTATCGTGGTCTTGTTTCATTTTTTTCTGACCATTGTTGCAAAAAGAAATCGATTTGTCTTTGTTTGAATTCACTTAGGAAAGCTTTAGGATTACCAACTCCTTGAGAGAACCATACATAGGCAAAAACCAGATGTACAAAGAATGTTTTTTTACATGGGTAACCCATGTGGTTTTCCCTCTTTCATCGAGTGATCTCAACATATGATATGCCATGCTTGCAAATCTGTCATTCGGTAAAGTGCATAACCTTAACCAGAAGGCTATGCATCTCACTTTAGCTAGGACAAGTAAGGGATAGCGGTTCAATTCTCCATAGACACAGAAATTTGGTGTATGTGGACTTACATTAAAAAAAACGCTTACATGGAAAAAGATGAACCTTTTCTATTTGATTGAATTCAAGAATACCCCAAATCTCAGTGGCGTATAACAACATAGGAACGACTCTAGTATAGAATAGTTTGAAGAACACCTTTGGAGATGAACACCCAAGTCTCCACATTGTCCTAGATATTTCAACAACACACCTTTTTAGCTTTTGTAATTAAGTTTTCAGTGGCAATACTTAAACTCAAACGAGTAGTAAATTCCAGACCAAGATATTTATAGGAGTTAACAACTTCCATTTTTTGTCACCATAATACCACTGCTCATTTTTTGAAAGGTGGCCACCGTTTCGGAAAACTATGATTTTTGACGTATCTAAGTTTACTGACAAACCAAACCTACCGGCGATGTGATGCAGATGGTTAAGCTGGTGCTGTAAACCTAAAGGCGAAAATGATAGAAGAGCGATATCATCTGCGAACATTAACAGAAATAATTCGATAGCGCCAGGATTAAGCTGAATTCCATGAGTACCTTTGTCAATGACATAGACCGCTAACTCGTTTATTAGGAAGGAAAATAATGTAGGTGACGCTAAACAACTTTGCTTCAATCCTTGAAAACACTCAAAATACTCAGTAAAACCTGCTGAGGAGCGTATACAACACTGTACAGATTGATACATTGCTTTTAAAGCCTGTAACATTTTTCCTTTGACGCCTATCTTTACCAATAACATTCCATAATACACCTCTTTTGACCGTGTCAAAGGCCGTTTGAAAATCGACAAAGGATACATACAGTTTTTTCTTTTGTACAAGATATTGTTGGACAATAGCAAACAATGTAAATATGTGATCAGTAGTTCTATAGTCTTTACGGAAACCTGCTTGACACTCAAGTATTACATGATTGTTTTCACCCCAGTTAGTTAAACGCGAGTTTAGAATATGCGTATGCAACTTACTGATGCAACTTAAAAGAGTTATTCCACGACAGTTCCCTGGGTTTTCAGGATCGCCTTTTTTAAATAGTGGTATTGTGACGCCCTTGCACCATTCCTGTGGATATTTACCCTCAGCAAATAGTGTGCTGAAATATTTTGATAAAAAAGGAATAACGTGTTCAGACAGTTTAAGGATTTCATTTAAAACTTGGTCTCGGCCTGGGGCCTTTCCTGACTTAGTATGTTTAATAGTTTCTCGGATTTCTGTTTCGCTGATATCGCAGTTAAGCTCATCTAGGTCTAAATTTTTTTCTTGGTTGACAAAGTTTATGTCATGATCATTTAAATCTTTAGAGTCAATATCATTTAGCAGGGCGCTGAAGTGATCAAACCATGTTTCCTCGGGAATGCTATGTTTAACATATTTTATGGGTTTGCAACGTTTCATCGCTTTCCAGAAATCTTTCGAACTGGATATTTTCAAGAATTTTCTGTACTTTGTCCCTCTTGTAGTCTCTTTCTTTTGTTTTCAGCAGATCTTTATATGATTTTCTTTCCATGTTGTTCGCAGTTTTTTTCGTTATTGATGTTTTATTCCTATTGTAGCTGCGAAGGGCATGCAAAGCTTTCTTCTTTGCTTGTTTACATTCCTTATCGTACCATTGATTTTCACCACTGTAATTTGATTTGGAATTAATCACATCTTTCCGCATACAGGATGCTGAATCTAATAAAGCATTTGTAAATGTATTAAGCGCTTCATCGCAAGAAACTTCTATCTGTGCAGTAGCGAGGGTTAGTTTATCTTTGAAGAATGGGCTGTTCAAACGTTCTATGAACAGATCTTTCTTATCATTGGCCCAAACATATTTTGTAACATGACAACAATTTTCGTAATCTTCTTTCGAACTTGGTTTTGTTTTCAGCGTCAAAGATAGAGGCATGTGGTTAGACTCTACTCTCTTGAATTTCAAGAGAGATACAGGAATGTAGAAAGTCTGGTGACACAAGGACATAGTCATTTGTGCTACTACCTGTTGCTGACAAGAATGTAAATTTATCAGATTTCTCAGGGGAACATAAGCCATTTAAAATAACCAGTTCCAAACATACACACATAGATAACAATGTTTTCCCATAGTCATTTACACAAATATATTCAGCATATCGGCATGGAATTATAGCATCGGATTCATGACTGTTAATATTTTCCGGATCAGTTTCAAGCATTTCTGGAATAGGTTGAAGATTTCCTGTCCTGGCATTAAAGTCGCCACAAACAAGGAGGTTTGGTGTGTCCAGTTCAAGAACTAAATTAGCTAGGCACTCTTCAATGGTATCAATATGACATTCTGTTTGCACAGTTCTATGGTACGGCGACGAATGAGGAGGACAGTAACAATTGACTAAAACGACATCAGAGTTCGTACCAAACACCCTCTTATCAAATCTAACACACACAATATGATCACAATCCATGTCAATTTCTGTAATATAATCAGCATAGCATTTTCTAACCAAAATCAGAACCCCACCACTACATCTGCCGTTTGTTAACAGTTTGATGGCAGGATATGAAAAACAAACATAATCAGATACACTGTTTACAACGGAAATCTTTTCGCGTTGAAATGTCTCGACAAAGCATAAAACATCGTATTTATTTATATGTTCAGTAAAGTCTCTTTCTGCAAATTTTCCCATGAGACCCCCTATTGTTCCAATAAAGAAAAGATAACTCGTTTAACTCACAGTAATCTGTAGAGTCACTGAATTCAGTAACCGAGTCGTCATGATCTGAAGGGTTTCTTGAGGCCGGACCGTCACGTCACATCCACACATTCTCAGTTTGTTCTGTACCAACAGTCTGCATTTCAGGGGAGCTGGGTGGGCAGGGTCTCTTGGCAGGGGTGGATGGCCTCGATGAACCCCGTTGTCAAGTGCGTGAAACCTCTCACAAAAGGCATTAAACGCTTAGAGGCAAAAGGGACGTTGTACGTAGTATACAAATAGGTAATAGAACCATTAACAAGTATGCCTTACCCATCGCACACGGTCGAACCGTGTCAAGGAGGACGAAGCGGTCAGGTGACAGATGGCACCTAAGGTAGTGAGGAGTTCGGACTTGCCCGACAGCGAAAGGGGAGAGGAATGTAACCACTAGGACCTCGGTGCACCAAGTGAGCGCTAAATACTCAGTCAGCTGAGGTTCTTTTGTAAACAGTCAGTGAAGAGCAGGAGTCTTGGACTCGTTCGGATGGTATTGCCGTGGGTCACTGGGATGGTTCTATTGTCAGGCTGGTTGAATGCGCGTGGATGTTGTTATCGTAGCCCTCTTTAAGATAATTACTGTGTTAAAGTGGCCTCCGAGGTCGGCGGGAATTTTCGATGTCCATCTGGTGCCAAGTGTTTGTTTGCTAATCAATTAGGTAGGGATGTGTGTAAATGCAGATGTGTGGAGAATGTAGCGAATGGAGAATTGAGTACTTGTGAACTAGGGGTTTGAGAAGCAGCATGGACAAAGGCATGGCCCGAAGGGGAATCCTTTGTTTCCATTCCTATATAAAGTGAGGGAGAACAACGAGAAGGGGAGGAACACCAAGAGAGAGAGAGAGAGAGAGAGAGAGAGAGAGAGAGAGAGAGAGAGAAGGCAGAGGAGAGAGAGAGAGAGAAGAGAGAAGGGTGGGCAGGACAGAGAAAAGGGTCGGGAGAAACGTGGTCTGGGAGATAGAAGAGACAGCAAAGTCTGCTGGAAGAGAAGAAAACTAAGTTTGAAGCCCAGAGGTGGGTGAAGACAGACAAACTGAATTTGAACCCAGAGGTGGGTGAAGGAGACGAAGAAGAAGAGTTCTACGTCGAGACCCCAGAGACGACCACGAAGACCCAGTCCTGAAACC
>CM065727.1:67491069-67496069 GCA_033310375.1 Conus canariensis
AAAACTTAGTTCAAATAGCCCTTAAGGTCTATATGGCCACTATCATATTGACGTTTGATAAAAGCCGACCTATCGAGGTAATCTCGTTCAGGCACAGGTGATCAACTGACCTGTTCCCAGGAGAAGGTCAGACCGTGGTCTCATGACAACACAGAGATTATCAAATGCGATGGACAGATCCACTGACCACAGTGCACAAGTCACTGCTATCAAGCCAACTGTGCGGGCTTGCTTCACGCTTGTGATAACACTTGGCAGGTAATGTGTGTGCTTGCTTGTAATTATATTTTTTGAGGCTGTCGTTGCTTGTTTACTCTGTCTGTCTGTCTGTCTGTCTGTCTGTCTCTCTCTCTCTCTCTCTCTCTCTCTCTCTCTCTCTCTCCTGTGACTTTTGATGTTAATGTTGATTTCATACGGATTTTGATTTCGATCGATGCAGATAGTATAACAAAGCGTTCCCGTTTCCTCTATTTCTTGTCCAGTTAGAATCTTATCTTACAATTTTAAACGGGTGTTCATAAGAAAGACTTATATATATATATATATATATATATATATATATATATATATATATATATATATAAACATAGGGAAAGAATTCTTCAAAATCTTAACAACTTCATTTCCAAAAGAACACAAACTGTCCAAAATATTTAACAAAAACACTGTCAAACTATCGTACTCATGTACGCCCAACCTCAAAAACCTAATTGATGCATCCAACAAAATGAAAACCAACACGCAAAGAAGGGTGAAGAAAGGAAATCTTGCAATTGCACCAAAAAAGAGCAGTGTCCACTAAGCAATAAATGTCTTCACAACAATATTGTATCCAGGCTACCGTAACATCAGAAAATGAAAAAGAAACATACATAGGGATCACTGAAAACCACTTCAAAACCAGATATGCAAACCACAAACAGTCATTCAACAAAGAAAAATACAAAAACCAAACTGAATTGAGCAAATACATTTGGAAACTTAAAGACGCAAAAATAAACTATAACATATCCTGAAAAATCATAAAAAGGGCATCACCATACAGCAACATTTCAAAAAGATGCAACCTATGCCTAACTGAAAAATGGCTAATACTATGTAAACCACACTTAGCAACTCTTAATACTAAAACAGAAATAGTAAACAACTGCAGGCACAAATGGAAATCGTTGCTAGTGAACACGCCCCGTACAACAACCTGAACACCCCAAAAAAACACGTGCAACCAACACGCACGTAAAAACAGCTGCAACCGGGCCCCACACGCTATATAACACCGGCGGTGGGCAACTCAAAACTCCATCCTGACGATAGCCAAGCGCTAGAAACAAATTTGTAGATAATTTTAAACATTCCTCTTACCACTTGTTTTAATGTTGCTGCCCAAGGGGTTGAGCACTTGTAGAACTATTTTAGTCTTTTTAACCACACTGATATATATTTGTTAACCTGCACTTGTTTTCCCCCACTACTTAATTGTTCAGCATTATATTGTTTAGTCAATCAGTGGGTGATTGCATTTCTTAGGAGATCCAAGTAAAGGTTGTTCTGCACAATTCTCAGCCGTTGACAATGCTTGGGTTATTGAACAGCAGAGCTGACCTCTCAGATTGTTCCATATCTTTTGATCTCCCTTGCATCCTTAAATGGATCCTCAGGCATAGGCTCAAAGATTGACCCTTCATTTGATACTGTTTGCATAATCTTTTTAGTTTTTCAGCAACTTTTTTCCTCTCCACACTTACGTTTTCGTTTTATTTGCTACCTTTCACTGGCTGCTTTGGGGGTGCTGTTGGTTTTTTTTTTTAACCCTTGGTGGTGAGAACACCACAGAGTTACGGACTGTGGTATATCTTTATTTGACGCCAAGAGCACAAACCCAATCAGCCGTGTCTCCCTGATGAGTCCGATCCAGCGGACGAAAGGCCTAAGAGCAGGCAATACATGTAGATCTGCCTTTGAGAGGGATTGCGATGGTTCCCTCATGCAGCTAGTGAAGAGTTTTCATGTTTATAATATATATTTTCCCATTTTTTTCATCTTCAACCCCCCCCCCCCCCCCCCCCCCCCATTTTTTTATTTTCTAAATTTCAAATCTTTGCCAAGGCATGACCATAATGATGGAAGAATTGTTAACCTGCACTTGTTTTCCACCACTACTTAATTGTTCAGCATTTTAAATAGATATATATATGACTTCCTCTTTGCGGACGACTGTGCCCCCAAACGCTGTCTCAGAAGCCACAATGCAACGCAGTGTGGACAAATTCTCTGCTACTTGCAACAACTTCGGCTTGACAATCAATACGAAAAAGACTGAAGTGATGCATCAGCCAGCCCCGGGAAAGCCATACGTTGAGCCAGTCATCACTATCACTGGACAGGAACTGAACGCGGTGGATAAGTTTAGCTACCTAGGCAGCACTCTGTCCAGAAACGTTGTCATCGACGATGAGGTGAATGCCAGGCTCGCCAAAGCTAGTAGCGCTTTTGGCAGACTCCACAAGAACATATGGAACAGGAGAGGCATCACCCTAGAGATCAAGATGTTGTTCTCACCACACTGCTGTATGGCTGTGAAATATGACGGTTTACCAGCGTCACGCCAGGAAACTGAACCACTTCCACATCACCTGCCTCAGAAGACTCATGGGCATTAAGTGGCAAAATAAGATTCCGGACACTGAAGTCCTCACTTGTGCTGGCCTGCCTAGCATCTTCACCATTCAGATGCAGTCACAGCTTCGCTGGGCAGGTCATGTAGTTCGCATGACAGACCATCGGCTGCCAAAGAAACTATTGTTTGGCGAAGTACAACAAGGAAAACGCTCTTATGGAGGCCAGAAGAAACGTTTCAAAGACAACCTTAAATCTTCCCCGAAGGCCTTCAACATCAGCCACACAACATGGGAGCAGACTGCTCAGGACAGAGACGGGTGGCGATCAGTTGTCCGCAAAGGTGCAGAAACCTGTGAAAGTAACAGAATTGCTGCAGCTGAGCTGCGCAGGATGATCAGGAAGACCAGCGCCAACAGATCTCCAACTGCCGCCACCATCCCCTGTCCGTACTGTGATAGATCTTTCCGGGCGCAGATCGGCCTGACCAGCCATCTACGCACTCACCCCCGATCCCAGGATGACTAGATGGTCTTCGTCGTCTCGACGGACAAGCAACAATATATATATATATATATATATATATATATATATTGTGTGTGTGTGTGTGTGGTGTGGTGTGTGTGTGTGGTGTACGTTTGTATGTATGTATATATGTATACTCTTCTCAAGATGATCATTTATCTAAATGAAAATCGCGGAATGCCAGACAAATTGTGATGGAAGGGACTGTTACATGGTTCTCGGAAAATAGGAAAAGCGGGAACGGAGACCACAAACCAGTACTGGAACGACTCAATTTTTAGTGGAGTTCTTTGAATTTGACACAGTCCGGATTCACACTGAACATACTGCAAAAAAGAGTGTGAAAATATGGATGACTGAAAGAGTACGTGAGCTGCGAGGATGCTTAAATGTTCTGACTGTGCTGTGCTCACTGAACCATTTCACTATGTTCATGAGGCCGCCCATTTCGCGACCGATTACATCTACATATCTTCAAATATGATGATTCCTCAAAAAATGAAGTATCAAAACATTTCCCAACCACAAATCATTGATCACAAAATCTCTAAAAAAGAAAAAAAGGCTTTAAACGAGGAGAAAGCATCGTTTAAGTCAGGTAACAGAAAAGGCAAAAGAAGCAAATTCAAAGAAAGGTCAGGGAAGAATTACATGAGGGACAAAGATGTTGAAGATAAAGTGGAGCAGCATTTTCAGACAGAAAAACAGGAAGATGCATGAAGTGAGCTAGGGACTCTTTCTGGGGGAAAATATCAAAGGAAAACGAGCGCTCGTCAAATGAACATTCATGAACAGACTGATGAACTTCACGATTTTCCCTACCGGTTTGGGAGGGAGGACTTGGATGGTGACCTGAATGGGGTGTGACCAGAACGTTGATGTAATTCATTTAAAAATCAAGAATCTACTGTCTGAAGACCGTGGGAAATGTTGGTGTCCATTCACTGATTTGACAAACTTCTTGTGGCGGTTGTATTGAATCCTTGCTCACAGTTTTATTTATATGCGTTATGGAAGCTTGGATGTACGAATCAAACGAGTTTGAATGATTTGGTGAACGTGTGCAGCAAAGTTGTGGGGAGTAAGGCAAATTGGTATTCGAGAGCTGAATGAAACACGAGTTGTGCCAAAGGCAAGACAAATTGCAAGTGGTGACAGCCATGTTTTAGCCAAATATCATGCACGTCTACAATCAGGACGTCGTTTTAGGATAATGAAGATTAAAGCTAGGGCACAGAAAACTTTCATCCTGAAATGAATTCATTTCTTAAACTCTAAACACTTTCAAGCCACTTTTTTTTTTCCCTGAGACGCCAGTGCGTGTGTGAATGAGTAACTAGAATGAGTGCTTCACTTTGTGTGAATCTCTCTCTCTCTCTCTCTCTCTCTCTCTCTCTCTCTCTCTCTCTCTCTCTCTCTCTCTCTCTCTCCAGGAGGAGAAAGGAGGTGGGGGAAGGAGGGAGAGAATATGAGTGGGGGAGTGGGATGGATTTGAAATGAGGAAGTGGCGGGAGTGTGAGTGGGGGGGGGGGGGGGGGGGGGGGGGGGGCCGTGCATTTGTTATTATTTTATTTCATTCTTTTTCTTCATCTGTTATCCTGGTTTTAAGGTAATGAGCTGCTTAATTTAGAAGTACCACGGTAATATGACAGGAGTATAGCTGTTAAACTCTTTGCAGTCTTTTTTTTTAATTTTAGGTGTGGCTGCAAATCTCTGTGTATACGTCTGATGTCATCAATCTGCACCTAATAATAATCTCTCTCTCTCTCTCTCTCTCTCTCTCTCTCTCTCTCTCCTCTCTCTCGCTCTCTCTCTCTCCGTGTGTGTGTGTGTGTGTGTGTGTGTGTGTGTGTGTGTCC
>CM065727.1:67503569-67516069 GCA_033310375.1 Conus canariensis
CGTTCGTTCATTCATTTATTCGTTCGTTCATTCAGTCAGTCAGTCATTTAAAATCTCTGCGCCTTCCCGCCCGCACCCCCCTTCACACCTCTCCCGCTTGTAAGTTGATTCAGTTAAAAAAAAAAAAAAAAAAAAAAAAAAAAACCGCCCATCAGTTTTGAAAATTGATCTATCAGTTTCCATAGCAACGGGTCATTTGACTCCTGGTTCCTCAAAACAGTCTGAAGCTCTGTGTACCCAACCGCCTCAGATTCCTCCCGCCCCCTTCTCCTTCCTCTCCCGCCCCCTTCTCCTTCCTCTCCCACCCCCTTCATCTCGTTCTCCCACCTCCCCACTCTCCCTCATCCCATCACTGATTCTGTGTCTGTGTCTGTCTGTGTGCTCGCTAATCTTTCATTCTTCATGCTTCGGTAGACTTTGGTAGCTCTGTGTCCCAGTTCAGTGAAGTGGGCTTTCTTATGAGTCTTTGAATGTCCTCCGCTGTCGGCTGCGCTGTGAACAACGTAACTTGATTCCGAATTACTGTCAATTTGCATTTCTTCCCTTTCGGGCTAGCACCATGTAGTGTATTATTTTTTCCTCCCATTCTTTTTTTTTTTTTTTTTTTTTTTGCGTATCCTACATGTCACTTTAGTTTTTAAAAAGTTCCTTAGTAAGTTTTTACTTTTACGTTATAACTGTACCTTTCAGTGCATTTGTTTACTCTTCCTGTTTCTCCCTGTCTCTCTTTTTGTTTGGATTTTCATCTGTGTTTATGTACTAGTTTATTTCACATTATAAACCCTTTTCTGGTCGTGTATTGGATGTAGAAAAAAAAGTATGTCTTCTACTCCCCCCCCCCTCCCTGCCCCGATCCCCCTCCCCCTCCGCCCCCCCTCCCTCTCTCTCTCTCTCTCTCTCTCTCTCTCTCTCGTTCTTGAACAGAATTTTTCCAGGGTCAGCCATCGTTTTGCCGATAGTGCCATGATTACAAGCCAGAATACAGCACTTGAGGATTAGTGGATAAAAGTCCATATGATGAAAAACGAAGTTCTGTCACCACGAGATTGGGACATTGTTATTAGGTATGGAATGGAACGTCTGATGACAATCGAAGCCAATGTTACACAGAGACTGGGGCATGTAGGATATAATTGAACGTCTGATGACAATCGAAGCCAATGTTACACAGAGACTGGGGCATGTAGGATATAATTGAACGTCTGATGACAATCGAAGCCAATGTTACACAGAGACTGGGGCATGTAGGATATAATTGAACGTCTGATGACAATCGAAGCCAATGTTACACAGAGACTGGGGCATGTAGGATATAATTGAACGTCTGATGACAATCGAAGCCAGTGTTACACAGAGACTGGGTCATGTAGGATATAATTGAACGTCTGATGACGGGCATAGCCAATGCTACATAAAGATTGCGACATATGGGTTCCTAATTGAACGTCTGATGGAAAACGGAGCCAGTGTAACAAGGACTGGGGTACACTGGATAGGGTACATAATTGAACGTCTGTCTGATGAAAGTGTAGCCAACGCTACACAAAGATTGGGACATATCAGATAGGGTAGGTAATCAAACGTCTGACTGATGAAAAACGAAACCGACGTTACGCCGAGATCGGAGCATATCGGGCACGTAATTGAACGTTTCCCTAATGAAAGACGAAGCTGATGTTACACAAAGGGACATATTGGGCACGTGGGTACTCGTCTGACTGATGGGGGAGAAACATGAAGCATTATCACCCAGAAACCTGCTGGGAAATGTCGGGTTCGTGATTCAACGTTTGATGAAAAACAAAGCATGTCACTCAGAGATTGGGGCATACCGGGTACGTCATTCGAAAATCTGATGAAAAACGTAGGATGTCACGCAGAGATTGGGCTGTATAGGGTACGTGATTCAACGTCGCTCTGAGAAGAAACGATGTTACCTAGAGACTGTAACGTGTCGGGTAGAAGATAAAACGGAGACATGTCGGATTTAACCCTTTCATCGCCAGATGTTTTATAATCCCATCATTTCCCGGCGATCCGTGGTTTCACCGTCACTTTATTATTATTATTTTTTTTTTTTTTGAATGCTTGGAACGTCGTCATTTCTGAAATAATGGAGGAGTCCGTGAAATCTTGAGGTTGGGCAAACAAACTGCTATTTCTTATCTTTGATGTAAGCGAACATCTGTCATGTATGCATGCATGCGCGCGCACGCGCGCGCCTGTGTGTGTGTGTGTGTGTGTGTGTGTGTGTGTGTGTGTGTGTGTGTGTGTGTGCGTGTGTGTGTGTGCGTGCGTGCGTGCGTGCGTGCGTGCGTGTGTACGTGCGTGCCTGCGTGCGTGCGCGCGCGTGCGTGCGTGCGTGCGTGTGCTGGCTGAGAAGAAAGTCCAGCAAAACACGACCATTGTTCACTCCACTTAATCATGGAGTACCTAAAGGCTGTTTGTTTGTCCGAGTGTTACAAATATTCTCAAACAGCGTCTGTTCTCTCGCTTATATTTGCTGTGCTTAAATCCCGTTGTTCGAACTAGTCAATAAAAGAAAAGAACAAAAACGGGTGGGATGGGGGTGTCGTCAGATGACTTTTATTTTATCAAAGAAAAAAACACGTTTTTCCTGTTTATTTCCATTTGAAATGATCTTCGCTGTTCTGTCTGCAAAGCCTTCTCAGTACATTATGCGTACTTTGCTCATTCCCCCAACCCCAGCCCGAGCAACCCACAGACAGTTATCCTACGAAGTTGTCGGGGGTCCACCCAAAAGAGGTCGAATATGCGCTGCTGTGTAGTCACTTGATTGTTTTAGACACTTAAACTGTGATCAGTAATGAGTGTTGGAATTTGACACATACAGTGCATCGCTTACTACTACCGTCCACCCGATATGACGACAGGAGTAGATGATGATGACAGTGGTGGTGGTGGTGGTGGTGGTGGTGGTGGTGGTGGTGATGATGATGATGATGACGGTGGTGGTGGTGGTGGTGATGATGATGATGATGATGACGACGACGATGAGGACGACTGCGACCACAACAACGACGACGATGACAATGACGATAGTTGGAATTCCGGTCGGGTCATCCCCCAAGAATTCTCCATGCTAATTACTGCAGTGTTCATGGTGGGCATGATGATGATGGTGATGATGACGACGACGACGATATAAATGACGACGAGGATGATGATGATGATACTGACGTGGACGTCGACGACGACGACAATGATGTTGATGACGACGAAGACGATGACGATGATGATGATAATGATGACGATGATAACAGGAGTTGGAGACTGCGCTGGATCACCCCAAGGACTGTCCCAGCCAACAACGGCAGTGTGCATTGTAGAAAGATCGTAATGATGACGATGATGATGATGATGAAGACGACGACAATGATGATCATAATGATGATCATGACGATGTTGACGGCAGGAGTCAGAGTCTCTCGTGGTTTACCCCCAATGGACTGTCCCTGCTAATGACGGCTGTGTTCATTATAGAAAGATTGTGACGACGACGACGACGACGAAGACGATGATGATGACGACGACGACAGTGATGCTGGTGACAACGACGATGAGAAGATTGATGGTGATGGCAGGAGTCGTAGTCCCCCCTGGGTCACCTCTAGGGACTGTCTCTGCTGGTGACAGCAGTGTTCCTCATAGAACGATGATGATGAGGATGACACCAGCAGTTGGAGTCCCTGCTAGCTCACCCTCAGTGACTGAACATGCCGTTGACGGCGGTGTTTATGAGATTATGATTGTGACGACAACGACGATGACGACGACGACGACGACGATGACGATGAAGACGACAATAATGATAATATTGATGATGATGCTGACGACATGAGTCGGAATCCATACTGGGTCACGCTCTGGAATTGTCCCTGGTGATGACGTCAGATTTCATGGTAGACAAGTTATGATGATGATTATGATAAAACGATTGCGACAAAGATGATGATGACAACGATGATAATGATGACAGGAGTCGGGGTCCCAGGCGGATCAGCCCAAAAGACCGTTCCAGCTGATGACGGCAAAGATCATGGTGGGGGAGATGGTGACGACGACGACGACGACGACGAAGACGACGAGGATGATGATGGTGATGATATTGATGCTGATGACGATGACGATGGTATTGATGATGATGATGATGATGACGATGATGATGACGATAATGGTGACGACGACGACGACGACGATGATGATGATGATGACGACGACGATGACGTTGACGATGACGTTGACGATGATTTATGACGATGACGATGATGATGATGACGATGATTATGACGATGACGATGATATTGATGATGACGATGACGAGGATGATGATGACGATGGTTTATGACGATGACGATGAGATTATTGATGATGACGATGACAGGAGTCGGGGTCCCTGCTGGGTCACCCGGAAGGCCTGTCCATGATGATGACAGCGGTGTTCATGGTGGGGGAGATGGCGGGGTCCGGCGTGCTGGCTCTTCCCTCGGCTGTGGAGGCGACAGGTGAGACACGGCCTGTCTGTCTGTGTGTATGTTAGCAGTCTGTATGTCTGTCTGTTGACTGTGCAATTTCGTTTGTGTGTGTATGTATTTATCTCTATGTAGTGCTGCCTGGCTGACTGTGTCTGTCTGCATGTTTGTCTGTCTGTCTGTCTGTTTCTCGTTCTCCCTCATCTCTGTCTGTCTGTCTGTCTCTCCCTCCCTGAGTCTGTCCGTCTCTGCTTCCCCCACTCTCTCTGTCTGTGTCTGTCCCTGTGTCTGTCTGTCTGTCTCTCTCTCTCTCTCTCTCTCTCTCTCTCTCTCTCTCTCTCTCTCTCTCTTCCTCCAACCTCCTTCCCTTCCTCCCTGCTTCTCTCCCTTCCTTCATCGTTCTCCATATTTTCTTATCTACACATATACACGAAATATTACTGATCCAGACATACATTCATCCGTCCCCCACACATCTTTCATATTTCACAATACAGCACATTTATCTTGCATATCTCTCTCCTTTGTGTCAGTCATCTTCGTTTCGTCGACAGGGTCTTAACCTTGCTCACTGTTATCACGTTAAGTATCGATTCTAGTGCCAATCCTCTCTCTCTCTCTCTCTCTCTCTCTCTCTCTCTCTCTCTCTCTCTCTCTCTGTCGTTCTGTGTCTGTCTGTCTCTGTCTTGCTCCCTACCACTCTATCTCCTTTCGCCCCATTGACCCGGCCCCCCTCCCCCCTCCCCCCTCCCCCCCCCCCCCCCCCCCCCCCCCCCCCCCCCCGCCCACACCTTATCACATGTGCGTGCATGCGTGCGTGCGTGTGTGCTTGCGTATTGTATGTGCGTGTATGCGCATGTCCGTATCCCTCTCCCTCCTCCCTCTCTTCCTCCCCCCCCCCACCCCTCTCTCTCCCTTTCTCTGTTTGTGTGTGTGTGCGTGCATGCGTGCGAGTACGTGTGATCTTTGTGCGTGTGACTAGCCGCAAACCTCACACACACACACACACACACACACACACACACACACACACACACACACACACACACACACACACAACCACTTCAGAACATAGCAGTCGGACACTACCAATCAACATTACTGTCATCAATGTTCACACATCGCACGGCTTATTACACCACATGTTCCAGCTGTGCTGTTGTGTCTTGTTCGTTGCACGTGCAGACCGGTAGCGCAAAGAGCTATACAGACCAATAAACTGGAACACAAAAGAAGTGCGAAAACTGCACAACATTTGTGAGTCAATGGAAACTGCCGTTTCTGTTCCCACGACGCATCAAAACGCTGCATATGGGTCCACGGTCGTGAAATGATCTGTCTTTGACGTTTCTGTTTTGATCTCTTTGTGTCTATTATCTCTATTTCCCGTGTCCTTTCAATGGCATTGTTTCCACACTTCCCCATGCGGCTTCTCAACACGCAGCCACAGCCAGACTGGTCCTGTTACAGCCTGAGCTCTGGCAACTCACAGGACGCAATCAGTGTCAGGTCCTTGCTAGGAAACCCACCAGAGGAGTCACTGCGTTGCTGTTGAGTCACTTTTAGTGGTGCTCAGTGGTGCCTGTTCTGATTCAACGTTCGCAGAAGACCATCTTTCCTAGCTGTGTACTTGGGACAATAACTGTGTTAGTACTGAGTCAACATAGGTGAGCTGTCCGCCTCCAGAGAGGGATTTGGGGGGATGGGGTGGGGGGGGGGGGGAGTGCTACCACGTTCATCCAACGACAGAGCCCATCAACAAGACAACGCCGAAGATTTTGACATGAATGTAACCGGCCAGTCACTGACAGCTTCACATGTGGTTTGTCGGTCGGAAGTGAAAATTCTGACATTTGATTTCCGATTTTACTGCCGCATTGAATCAGGACGTCACTTGATGAAACGTGGGATAATTCTTTTAAGTGTAAAACCGCCTGGTAGTTTAGAATAGAAGGTATGTGGTTGATTATGATCAGGTTTAACGCCAAGCTCACTGCAGGTGATGTGGCAAAGGGGGACAGGCAGTTTTGCGTGGGACTGGGGTGGAGGTGGGGGTGGAGGACTTATCAGACACTACACAAATAGGGTAGAGGCTTAGATATTGTACCTGCTAAGGGAAAATGGCTATTGCCTGAGAACAAAACGAAGGAACACACTATTCAAAGCTTTGTTTTAAAGGTACTTTTTATTGGTTTAATCACAAAAAACATTCAACAAGATTTTTTTGTGCATTTTGGAGAAAAAGCAAAAAAAACCTCAAAAGTAGCAAGTGGTTCAATATCTAAACCCCATCATCAATATTGCACCATACTGGTGCTCATGTTGTACCAGCTGGTACAATATAAGCGACCATGGATCATATATTGGACTGCGTGACAGCTGTTCAAAACCGTCAGAAGAATGAAGAAAATACAATAGATTTCAGTCTGTGAATGCAGAGTACTTCTTGTGGATAGGGACTGAAAATGAGAAGACTATGGGCAGGGGTTATAGACTTTAGACATTGGTTACATTAACATGAAGTTGGCCACAAGTGTCGTGTAATAATACGTAAAGAAAGTTTATCCACGTGTAGCTTAACCTCAACACACAAATGAAAATGCAATATCTGACTCATCTATGGCATAGAAAAAGACTAGAATCACTTGAATGATTCAAACAAATTAAAATGATTTGACTCGCATCAGAACAAAACATACTGCCAAGGGTGAAATTTGTAGACTGTAGCTTTGTAAAACATAAGATGTGAAAAAAAATCCAAGAGTTGTGCCTATATTCAGCAGGCACGCGTTCATTTTTTTCCATACAGACAAAAAGAAAAGAATTCGTTAAAAATAGGAAATAACGTACTGGAAAAAGGCGATTCTGCTGAAAATTGACCACGTATCAAGTGAATCTCATTACATTCCAAACTTAATCACTGCAAAGGTCACAGAGGTACTGCTCCCCAGGATCACCAGCACAGAAAACATGGACCCATACTTCACATGTCTGACACTGTATCATGTCTTCCTCTCGCGACTCTTGGCACAAAAAGCACTGCCAATTATTTTCAAAGTTTCCACTCTGCTCGAGTCTTTTGGCACTCTTTTTTTGATTTTGTGTTCTGTTCCACTTGATTTTTCTTTTTTCGATTGCACGAGTCACTTGCCTTTTTACTCTCTCGTTTTGCCCTTTTCTCTGTTGCCGTCATGAGAGACGCTTTATAAGGGCTAGAGGTAAGGATTACAGACTTGCCCCTTTTACAGCTCCTTTTCAGGAGACTGGGTTCCCTTGTTGGCACAGGGGATATGTCTGCAATAGAGAGTCTTTTTGCTGACTGACAGCCATTGTTCCCGTTGGGAGAACGATCCTGACCTGTCTGGTCTGGGGTGGCAAGTTGTCCAGTTTGGTGTGAGGATGAAAGGCCTGAGACTCCTACCTGCTGACCTTCGTGCTCTGCTGTTTGAGGCTGTTGGCCTGGGTGGTCCTCACAGGTAGTCTGTTGGCCTGGGTGGTCCTCACAGGTAGGCTGTTGGCCTGGGTGGTCATCACAGGTAGTCTGTTGGCCTGGGTGGTCCTCACAGGTAGGCTGTTGGCCTGAGTGGTCCTCACAGGTAGTTTGTTGGCCTGGGTGGTCCTCACAGGTAGTTTGTTAGCCTGGGTGGTCCTCACAGGTAGGCTGTTGGCCTGGGTGGTCCTCACAGGTAGGCTGTTGGCCTGGGTGGTCCTCACAGGTAGTTTGCTGGCCTGGGTGGTCATCACAGGTAGTTTGTTGGCCTGGGTGGTCATCACAGGTAGTTTGCTGGCCTGGGTGGTCATCACAGGTAGTTTGCTGGCCTGGGTGGTCATCACAGGTAGTCTGTTGGCCCGGGTGGTCCTTACAGGTAGGCTGTTGGCCTGGGTGGTTCTCACAGGTAGGCTGTTGGCCTGGGTGGTCCTCACAGGTAGGCTGTTGGCCCGGGTGGTCCTCACAGGTAGGCTGTTGGCCTGGGTGGTCCTCACAGGTAGGCTGTTGGCCTGGCTGTTCTCCACAAGGGATCGGTTCACTATGTCCTGCAATAGAGTAATCACAATATGAGGAGCCCTGCTGTGTGTTATCACTTTTCGTTTTTATATTGATGTGACAGAAAACATTTTCCGTTTTTAGAAAACAGCACAGTAGGAACTTGGGCCGTTTCTTTATCTTTCTCTCGGCTTGATCAAAGTTAGAATATTGATCGTCGTTATAGGCCTATATGAGAATGAGTTTTAGACATTTTTTCTCAAAATGAATGATTAAAGAAAAAACAAATCCAAAAGGTACAGATGTAATCGCTCTACCTTCTGAATGAAAGTGTGGATGATTAACGTGTTGATTTACTAATTCAAGTTCACTGACCTTCATTTTCAGAGACGATAACGCAGTCATAGTGGCCCACGTCCGCGACCCTCGCTGTGTACATGACGTGCAGTGGACACTGTTCTTCAAAATCCCCCACCCCATATTTCATGATGCCGTGGAGATTTTTGTCCACAACAATGATGGGTTTCTTGAGGACCTTAGACATGGCAACGACCTCAAGTTCTCCCGGCATGGATTTTGGGTCTGACATTGCAGACAGTCTTTCTTCCATTGACTTGTATCGTCTTGCACCCTGTGGTAGATCAGCGTTTATAACGTCCGGAGGAAGGACAGAGTATGACTGAAAGTCGTCACAGATGTAATCTGTTACCTCAGCCCTTAGTTTGTCAGCCAACGTTTTTTTTTTTCTTTCATTCGTAGCACAGTGTCCACAGGAAGGCAGTTTCTATTCCTCACCGCATTCTGCAATCGCTGGTCTTGGGATATCGCCACACTTCTGAAGAAGCAGCTTCCATCTGGATTAGTCTGAATAATCTTCACAGTGATGCTTCTGACAGAATCGACGTGTGTCCGGTTGTTGTTTTCTTTTTCAGGTCTGGTGGGAATGGGACTGTGCATTTCTGGTCGTGGCAACTGGGGTGTCTCTGGACCTTGAAGCCTTGAAGACCGTGGTGGTAAAGGAGGTGGGGATGGTCTTGGTGGCACAGGTGGTGGCAAGTTGCCCCTGTCAGGCCTTACTGGACATGGCGGAACTGGTGGCTCTGGTGAAGACAGTGAACCCACATCAACTGAAGGTGAAGGAGGCAACACTGGCGGGGAGACAGTGGATGGCAAGAAATCATGCTCCTCAAAGACGTGTCTGGAACAGGGCCAGATTCCTCAGCGTTCAAAGCCATTCACTGCTGTCACCATTGTTGCAGCTTTGGTGTACGCTTCAGCGAACAGTCTGCTCACATTATATGGGTCACTTTTCTCCCAGGGTTGGTTCTCAGCCATTATTCAACTGCTTGGTTATAGTAGAGCTTGAGAGGCCTGAAGAACGCCACATCTAGTGGCTGCATCCGGTGTGTGGAGTGTGGTGGTAGTGAAATCATGATGACGCCATGTTGTCTTGCTAAGTCGATTGCTTCAACATTTTTTGTGTGAGTGTTATGGCCATCTAAAATGAGTATGACAGGTCTTTGACGTGTTGGCTTTGTGCAGTTGATGAAATGCTGCAGCCACTGTACGAAAATGTGTCTTTCCATCCACCCTGATTCATTGCAGATGACCTGTGAAGAAATGCTGCAGCCACCGTACGAAAATGTGTCTTTCCATCCACCCTGATTCATTGCAGATGACCTGTGAGGAAATGCTGCAGCCACCGTACGAAAATGTGTCTTTCCATCCACCCTGATTCATTGCAGATGACCTGTGAAGAAATGCTGCAGCCACCGTACGAAAATGTGTCTTTCCATCCACCCTGATTCATTGCAGATGACCTGTGAGGAAATGCTGCAGCCACCGTACGAAAATGTATCTTTCCATCCACCCTGATTCATTGCAGATGACCTGTGAGGAAATGCTGCAGCCACCGCACGAACGTGTGCCTTTCCCTCCACCCTGATTCATTGCAGATGACCTGTGAGGAAATGCTGCAGCCACCGCACGAACGTGTGCCTTTCCCTCCACCCTGATTCATTGCAGATGACCTGTGAGGAAATGCTGCAGCCACCGCACGAACGTGTGCCTTTCTCTCCACCCTGATTCATTGCAGATGACCTGGCTTCCTGGCGGTGCTCCCTCTGCCAAAGCATCGGTCATTCTTTTCCCTCTGAAAAGTATTAAAGAGGGGACGTAGTTTCCAGACGCACTAACACAGCATACAATGGTTGTATTGACGCCTCGCTCTCCACTTGTCGCGCTCACCCTTTTGACACCTTTCTTAGCGATCACTTTAGGTGGCCTGTGAACTGTATTTATTCCTGCTTCATCCATGTTGTAGACTTTGGTAGCATCGATCTCATTATCCTCAACTGTTCTCTCCAAGAGATCAAAGAAATGATTCACTTCATCCCTGTTGAAGCCTTCCTTTCGAGCCTGAGATGTTCCTTCAGGTTGCCGAAGCCCCAACTCAGGATGTCTTTTCAGAAATCGTGAGAACCACGTTTTTCCCGCTGTTCGCTTCGTTTTATTGAAGGCATGGCAAAGCTGATTTTTCTCAGCTACCTGGAACGCCAGCGACATTAAATCTCTACGCGTTACCCCAAACAAATGATCTTGTAAAAGCAGCTCATGTTCCACAAGTTCTCTTTCTAATTTTTCAGTCAGAGTGCACTGCCTTCCAAAACGTTTTTGTCCACCGTTGGCGAACTTGTTCTTTGACAGGAGGTGTCTCTTCAGTGTTGGTTTGGGGACCCCGTACAGTCGGCAAGTCTCATTTAACCCTTGATCCCCATTTCTGTATGATGCCATTGCCCGTTCCATGTCTTCTGTACTCCAAGCACCATACCGCCTGAAAAAAAATCGCATTTACACTATTATTCAAGTATTTTTTCAACAAAATAAATTCATTGCTGCTGTCAACAATGTTGTCAGTCAATATCTAATCTTAAACATTATGAATGAAAGAAAACACATCTCTTATTGCTTAGCTTACATTTTGTACCAAGTGGCTTTCAAATCGTACCACTGGTACAATATGTACGCTACTGAATGGTACAATACGTAGCTATGCTGGTAACACTACACATGGACCCCCCCTTGGCGCAATGGTGAAATATAAAAAAAAAAACCCAGACCACCATCTATTTGTCTGTGTGTGACAAAAGTAATCCACAAATACCTAACATTTTTCAAACGTATGTCTTAAGGTTCTCTGCCACACATTTTTTGTGTTGATATTTTAACAGCAACAACGAGGAAAACATGTCATCACTTACCGCTTTTCACGTGAAGTGGATGCCGCCATTGTAGTTTGCGCCATAAACCAACAGGAAGTAAGCTTTCAAAATAGAGACCAACTGGAAAATTTCAGCCAATGGTTTTACTGAAATCAGTGCGGTACAAATTGGAAACTGGTACACATTCTAAGCCTCTGCCCTACCACCAGAATGACAAAACACAGGGAGGAGAGGACGAGGAGGAGGGGGATGAGGATGGGACTGTCGAAGGAGGGAGGTGGGGGGGGGGGGCAATTATGTGACACGACATTGATGCCGCCCAGAACTACAAAATACCAAGATGGGCAATATAGCAGACTTTTTATTATTATTATCATTATCATTACTATGGCTGCTGTTGTTGTTATTATTATTATTATTATATTCCTGTTTATTCATTTAAGTATGCGCTAAGTGGGTTCAAACTCGCAATGATTAACTGCGATCTCAGAACTCTGCCATTGGGATATGGGAATTCTTTTTGTGTCCGAGGCAGCAATTGGATACGTTTTATGAGGGAAAATGTGACCCCTGAACTTACTTTCTTTCTCTCTGTCTTTCCCTCACTTGTTTTCTGTGCTCTGTCTTTCTATCGGTCTTTCATTTTACTTGTTTCTTTTTTTCTATTTTGTTTCTATTTTCGTCTATATTCTTTCTTCATTTGTTGTTCTCTCTCTCTCTCTCTCTCTCTCTCTCTCTCTCTCTCTCTCTCTCTCTCTCTCTCTCTCTCTCTCTTCATATCCGACTGTCCTTCATTTTTCT
>CM065727.1:67521069-67601069 GCA_033310375.1 Conus canariensis
CCCTTTTCTTTCTTTCTTTTTTCTTTTTCCTTTCTCTTTTTTTTTCTTTTCTTTTTTTTCTTTGTGCCTTTCTTTACTGTCATCTACCATTAATCCGTATTTGTTGATCGTTCTTTTGCCTTTGTTCTAGAAACTTTTGCGCTTTTTAAAATCGTATGTTATGACATGCCAGCTTTTTCTATTGCATTCTGTCCACAAGTTGGTGAAAATAGTTTACGCACCATGTCATATCATTTTTTTTGTTGTTGCTTTTTCAAACGTAGGAGGTTAACAGATCTGAAAAGCCCCGTTTGCTCGGCTGGGCTATAAAGCAATAATCATTGATAACAACAATAATTATAATAATGAAAATGATGATAATGATAGCAATAATTACTGATGATGATGATGATGATAATTGTACTACTACTACTACTACTACTACTACTACTACTACTGCTACTACTACTACTACTGATGATGATGATGATGATAATAATAATAATGATAAGTAGTAGTAAAAATAATGATGATGATGATGATGATTGATGATGATGATGATGATGAAAACCTACAGGAATCCCGTCAGGGTGCCAGGCGTTGATTAGTAGTTTTGGCGGTTTAATAGCACACATCAGAAACGATCCTTTTTGGCCATATGTCACACCGCACCACACGAAGGAGTTCATTGGGCATATCAAGCCACAAAACGCAGCAGACGTATCACCCGGTCTTCACAGATCGTACGTGACTCCTTTACACGACGTGTCTTCACAGATCGTACGTGACTCCTTTACACGACGTGTCTTCACAGATCGTACGTGACTCCTTTACACGACGTGTCTTCACAGACCGTACGTGACTCCTTTACACGACGTGTCTTCACAGATCGTACGTGACTCCCTTACACGACGTCGCATCAGAGAACGCCACACTCCTATTGACTGCGGCCAAGGATTTCCACTGAGTTCTGCAACTTGCTGTTTTTTACAAGGCACGCGCCGTGCTTCTGAGAATAGACTATTTCCGTACAGTTGAAGTATATGCACACGCGGAGTCACACCGCACTGGAATTGATCAAGTTTTGGTTTTTTGGGTTTTTTTTCGCAAAATACCTCACGATTAGTCATGAATTTTACATCGTTCGGTTCAGAATGATACCTGCAATTCCAGTTCAAGAGAACAACTAATTTTCAGCAATAATTAGAGAAAAAAAACTTATGGTCTGCAATGCCAAATGCTAATTATGACGAGGACTGATAGAGTGCCCTTTCTGATTGTGAGATATATAACTCGGTGTGTGTGTGTGTGTGTGTGTGTGTGTGTGTGTGTGTGTGTGTGTGTGTGTGTGTGTGTGTGCGTGCGTGTGATTAGATCTGCTTCCATATTATCAATGTGTTTGCGTGCGTGCGTGCGTGCGTGTGTGTGTGAATGTGTGTGTGATGGCTCCCTCTCTCTATCTGTCTGTCCGTCTGTCTGTCTGTCTATCTGTCTGTCTGTCTCTCTCTCTCTCTCTCTCTCTCTCTCTCTCTCTCTCTCTCTCTCTCTCTCTCTCGGATTTCTGTTTTCATCCTCCTCTTAGCTGACGACGTTATATTAATGTTAGAAACGATAGTTGGTCTCCAAAATCAATTAAATAGTTTAGAAAGAGCCTCTGCGTCACTCCAATTGAAAGTAAACATGGCAAAAAGTAACATCATAGTGTTTAGGAAAGGTGGACATCTCGCTGCACGGGAAAAATGGATGTACAATGGAATGCCTATGCCAGTCGTGAATGTCTATAAGTACTTGGGTATATATTTTTCAACACGTTTAAGCTTCGGTTTTGCTTCCAAAGACCTTATAAGTAGAGCTAAACGTTGCTTACTATGTATTTTAAAGAAATTGCGTATGCTTAATAATGAGTCTCTTACACTGTTTTTAAAGTTGTTCGATTCTCAAATTCAACCCATGGTGCAATACGGAGCTGAGTTATGGGGTCTTGATACTGCTTCTATACATATTGAAAGGATTCATTTAAATGCATTGAAAAAGTTTCTCGGTGTTTCAATGCAAACGCCAAACGATTTAGTTTATGGGGAGACCAATAGGTACCCAATCCATTTACTCTCTGTAGTAAGGTGCATTCGTTACTGGCTGAAAATAACCCGGATGGAACCTAGTAGACTACCACATAAAGCATATAAAATGTTAGTACAGCTAGATGCTAGGGGTAAGAGTAATTGGGCCTCTAAAGTGAGGTTAAAACTGTACGAATTTGGGTTTGGCTTTGTGTGGGAGAATCAAGGTGTAGATGACATAAATAGTTTTATTTGTATGTTCCGGCAAAGGTTAATTGACTGTAACTGGCAGAGATGGAATTCTCATATCGAGGACAGTTGCCGATTTGATGTTTACAGAGTGTTAAATCCTGCACATTGTATTCCAAAGTACTTATCAATGCAAATTAACAGACATATTAAACATATTGTCACTAAATTTAGATTTGGTGTATCGGATATCTGTGTACATTCTAACCGTTATCGGCCTTTTATTGATCGTAATTTTACATGTCCGCTCTGTCATGAAGATGATGAAAATGAAGTTCATTTTGTTCTGTCTTGTTCTGTACTACAAGTTATCAGACAGCAATTAATCCCACTTAAGTATCTAAGAAAACCTTGTTTCTTCAAACTCATTATGTTAATGGCATCATCGAATGAAAACACTACCAAACAGTTCGCTTTGTACTTGTATAAAGCTTTCAGAATGCGAAATGATGTGTTAAGATAACACATGTTAAGTTTGTCAAATTGAGTTTGCATTGATGAATTGCGCGATTTGTCATTTATTTACCCCCTTCTAAGGGGCTATGGCCTTTACGAATAAACATCTGCATCTGCATCTGCATCTGCATCTCTCTCTCTCTCTCTCTCTCTCTCTCTCTCTCTCTCTCTCTCTCTCTCTCTCCAATGAACCAATCGCAAATGACAGGGGTTGTCTTTCTTGACTTCAAAAAAGGCGTTTGATTTTGTTGATCATTCCATTCTTCTAAAGAAACTACCTGTCTACTTGAACCATTCCCCGACAATCTCATTATTCCAATCATACTTGAACGATAGGACTCAGTATGTGGTGCTTAATGGCAAAACCTCCGCTTCAGACTTTGTCAGACATGGAGTCCCACAGGGCTCTGTACTAGGCCCCCTACTATTCTGCATCTTCATCAATGATTTACCATTGTCCGTATCGGATGAAAAGGTCACGACAGATTTATTTGCTGATGACTCGTCACTCCAAACGAATGGTAGTGATCTACAGACAATAGAAACTTCTCTCCAGGAAAGTCTAAACGACGTGTCAGACTGGTATTCAAACTCAATGGTCATACACCCAGCCAAAACCAAATCTATGATTATAGCTACCCTCCAAAAACACCAGTTGACTCCTCTTTGCCTAAAATTTCAGTTGAATGGCACTTCTATCGAGCAAGTAGATGAGCATCGTGTTTTAGGGTTAACGATAAAGAATTGAAATGGCAATCTCATCTCAATAACGTATGCAAGGTAGTCTCAAAACACCTTTTCCTGTTATCTCAATTAAAGCGCTACAACAGTAATGTGCTTAAACTTTTCTTCAATGCACACATAATGTCACGTATCAATTACGCCTCAACTGTGTGGGACGGCAGTAGTGACGTCCACCAAAAGAGGCTGAATTCTCTCCATAGACGTGCAGCAAAGCTACTCCATCCAGCTGTATCTCTAACAACAGACGAAAAACTAAAAGCGCTGAAATACTTCCTCTGAATAGGCAATTGGAATTCAACAAGGCATCATTTATGTTTACAATCTTGACAGATACTATGCTATGCTATATTAATGCCCTTTTCACAAGATCGAACAGCTTTTCTGGCTCGACGAAATTCCTTCTTCCCTACCCACGCATTGATCTATACAAAACAAGCCTAGCTTACTCTGGACCATATGTCTGGAACTCACTTCCACCGAATCTACAAAACATGAATACTTTAAAACTTTTCAAGGAACATTTGCATAAACATTTTATGTCTCAGTAATTAAATTATTCGATTACACTGATTAGCGCCCATTCGCAAAGTCTTCTGTGAACCATACTTTGAATAAATCGTCTAAACATAAAACCTACTCCGTTAAAATCGCTCATCCCCACTCCCACTCTGTCTACCATCCCTTTTTTCCTCCCCCTACCTACCATTCTCTCTTCCCCGCCCTCCTCTGACCTCTCTCTCTGTAGTCTTGTTTGTTTGTTTGTAAGTTTCCTTCTGTTTTACCATCCCCCATCTCATTAGTGCTTTTATGAATAGTTTGTTTATCATTGTAGAATTAGATCATCATGTTGCTATGTTGAATTGTCAGTATGAATGATATGTGCTGAAATAATGTATGCATGACAAGGACAGATTGTAAGACTAGGCTTTGGCCTAAAATCTCCATCCTTGTGTATTAAAGATCAATCTCTCTCTCTCTCTCTCTCTCTCTCTCTCTCTCTCTCTCTCTCTCTCTGCTTAACAATATAACATGATCGCGTGTACCAGAAGCAATTATAGCGTAGCAATTTGAAAAGTATCCATGTACTGTCATATTGATTCGTACCCGTAGGCGAAAACGCGCACGTGTGTATTGTCAGATCTGGATATACATTAGTAAGCAAGTGTGAGAGAGTGAGTGAGTGAGTGTGTGTGTGTGTGCTCGAGCGCGCGCGCGCGCGCGCGCGCGCGCGCGCGCGCGCGCGCGTGTGTGTGTGTGTGTGTGTGTGTGTGTGTGCTTACGTGTGTGCGTACGCGCGTGCGTGCGTGCGTGCGTGTGTGTGTGTGTGTGTGTGTGTGTGTGTGTGTTCGCCACATCAGTTTATATGGATTTATATCAATGTGTTTTTGTGTTGTGTCGACGTTTGTGTGCGCGTGTGTGTGTATGGCAAAATGGGTCCGGGATCTCTCTCTCTCTCTCTCTCTCTCTCTCTCTCTCTGTGTGTGTGTGTGTGTGTGCGCGCGCGCACACATGTTAGTGCATTATAGCTGGTGCTTCTACAGTTTGGCTGTATTTTTCAGAAACTGAATGAAGTGTTCATGGAGGAAGAGGGGGGGGGGAGCCATACATTGGACTTTAATCATCATCATCATCGTCTGGTGCAGGGTGATCATCTCGAGCAGTATCAACTTCACGCTGTTCGGCGTCTCCTGCGTCTTTTTGCTGCTGGCCGCCCAGAACATGCACAGCGTGTTCGCCGACCACCACGTGACCCATTTGCCGTTCTGCTATTGGCTGATCATCATCACGGCCGTCCTCTACCCCGTCTGCCTCTTGGGAACGCCTAAAGACTTCAAGTCAGTTCGCATGGTTTCTGTCTGCTCCTTGAGGATGCAGTTAATTCACTGATTGGGTGGCTGGCTGGCTGGTCACCGGGTTGCTCACGTTGGATGGGTGGATGGAAGGGTGACGGGCGGGTTGAGTTGGGATGTGTGTCTGGTTGGGTTGACTGATTGGTTGATCGATTTCATTTGTTATCTAATCCTCCCTGCGCACTAACAACAGCACAGGCTTGAAATGGGAACACGGAATACAAGTTTTACCCCCTCCTTAGATAGGACCATTTAGGATATGAACGATAAAGATGATGCTATGGGGTGCCATTCCGTTTCAGGGACTGACTACATAACAAGGCTGTACTCCAGGCTGTTTTTTTTTTCTTCGTGAATACCCAGACTTCCAGTGGCAGGCCCGAGAGATACAGACGCTCGCAGTGTTTGTCAGGCAATTTGAGCAGCACTCTAAGAGAGAGAGAGAGAGAGATATTCAATTATAAACAAAGCTTGCTCTTATGTCTTAGATCTTAGAAATAGGGGGAAATAAGCATTCATATCTGCAGTGGTAGATAATTCTGCCTAACTAACAGTATGTGCTTGAGTGGGTGGAATGGGGAAAAAAAGAAATAAATGCTTCTCAAAATGAGCCTTCAGCAAGCTTATAGTCTCCAAGGGGGAGACATTCTCCAATAGGGAGGAAACTCACTAGTATATAACTCCTGGTCAGATACCGATATTTCGAAACCTGATTGTTTCTCCTCAGTGACCGCGGAAAGTGGTAATTTGACTCCTCTGCCTTTTCGGTTTTAACAAGAATGCTATCCTAGTAAAGTCTGGTGTGCAATACCGTAGTATGTTTGTTGAGTTTTCAAAAAACCAACCAAAGGTGCCACCTAAGAAGCAAAAGAAAATCACGAAAGAGCAAAACAAGCTACATTTTCTTATGAAAAGTAGAAAATATAAAAAGATAACCTCTTAAGACACAAGTGCTGAGGGCCAGTTCTTGGAATGAATCCGCAAGGGACTAAATTACAATAAACTAATAAATTCCAAGGATAAATACTGAGCGCCATTCCAGCAACTTACAGAGCAGCTTGGTGTTGCAGTGACTGCAAGAAATATTCAATTATAAACAAAGCTTGCTCTTATGTCTTAGATCTTAGAAATAGGGGGAAATAAGCATTCATTTTATATTTTCTACTTTTCATAAGAAAATGTAGCTTGTTTTGCTCTTTCGTGATTTTCTTTTGCTTCTTAGGTGGCACCTTTGGTTGGTTTTTTGAAAACTCAACAAACATACTACGGTATTGCACACCAGACTTTACTAGGATAGCATTCTTGTTAAAACCGAAAAGGCAGAGGAGTCAAATTACCACTTTCCGCGGTCACTGAGGAGAAACAATCAGGTTTCGAAATATCGGTATCTGACCAGGAGTTATATACTAGTGAGTTTCCTCCCTATTGGAGAATGTCTCCCCCTTGGAGACTATAAGCTTGCTGAAGGCTCATTTTGAGAAGCATTTATTTCTTTTTTTCCCCATTCCACCCACTCAAGCACATACTGTTAGTTAGGCAGAATTATCTACCACTGCAGATATGAATGCTTATTTCCCCCTATTTCTAAGATCTAAGACATAAGAGCAAGCTTTGTTTATAATTGAATATTTCTTGCAGTCACTGCAACACCAAGCTGCTCTGTAAGTTGCTGGAATGGCGCTCAGTATTTATCCTTGGAATTATATTTATTGTTATATATATATATATATATATATATATATATATATATATATAATTTTATATATCAAAAGGATGAATGTTGACTGTGTGGTTCCAGTCTTCCCATTAATTTTGATCTCATAGCTGTTTCAAGCCAACTAATTCAAAAAACCCAAACCGAAACAAATCCCTCTGATGGGAATCGAACCCCTAACCTCCCAGCCGACAAGTCTGCAACACTAACAACAGCGCCTTTGTGGCTGATTGGATCGGTTTGTTGGGTTCTTTGGCTGGCTGCTTTGACTGTTTGGGTGGTTGGCTGCTTTATTTGGGTGGTTGGTCGGCTGCTTTAATTGTTTGGGTGGCTGGCTGGCTGCTTTGATTGTTTGGGTGGCTGGCTGGCTGCTTTGGTTGTTTGGGTGGCTGGCTGCTTTGGTTGTTTGGGTGGCTGGCTGGCTGGCTGCTTTGATTGTTTGGGTGGTTGACTGGCTGCTTTGATTGTTGGGGTGGTTGGCTGGTGCTTTGAATGTTTAGGTGGCTGACTGGCTGCTTTGATTGTTTGGGTGGTTGGCTGGCTGTTTTGAATGTTTAGGTGGCTGACTGGCTGCTTTGATTGTTTGGGTGGTTGGTTGGTTGCTTTGATTGTTTGGGTGGTTGGCTGGCTGCTTTGATTGTTTGGGTGGTTGGCTGGCTGCTTTGATTGTTTGGGTGGTTGGCTGGCTGCTTTGACAGTTTGGGTGGCTGACTGGCTGCTTTGATTGTTTGGGTGGCTGACTGGCTGCTTTGATTGTTTGGGTGGCTGACTGGCTGCTTTGATTGTTTGGGTGGCTGACTGGCTGCTTTGATTGTTTGGGTGGCTGACTGGCTGCTTTGATTGTTTGGGTGCTTGGCTGGCTGCTTTGACTGTTTGGGTGGCTGACTGGGTGCTTTGATTGTTTGGGTGCTTGGCTGGCTGCTTTGACTGTTTGGGTGGTTGGCTGGCTGCTTTGATTGTTTGGGTGGCTGACTGGCTACTTTGATTGTTTGGGTGGCTGACTGGCTGCTTTGATTGTTTGGGTGGTTGGCTGGCTGCTTTGATTGTTTGGGTGGTTGGCTGGCTGCTTTGGGTGGTTGGCTGGCTGCTTTGATTGTTTGGGTGGCTGACTGGCTGCTTTGATTGTTTGGGTGGTTGGCTTGCTGCTTTGATTGTTCGGGTGGTTGACTGCTTTGACTGTTTGGGTGGCTGACTGGCTGCTTTGATTGTTTGGGTGGGTGGCTGGCTGCTTTGATTGTTTGGGTGGTTGGACTGGCTGCTTTGATTGTTTGGGTGGTTGGCTGGCTGCTTTGTTTTGGTTGCTGACTGGCTGCTTTGATTGTTTGGGTAGCTGACTGGCTGCTTTGATTGTTTGGGTGGCTGACTGGCTGCTTTGATTGTTTGGGTGGCTGACTGGCTGCTTTGATTGTTTGGTGGTTGGCTGGCTGCTTTGATTGATTGGGTGGTTGGCTGGCTGCTTTGAATGTTTGGGTGGCTGACTGGCTCCTTCGATTGTTTGGGTGGTTGGCTGCTTTGATTGTTTGGGTGGTTGGCTGCTTTGATTGTTTGGGTGGTTGGCTGGCTGCTTTGAATGTTTGGGTGGTTTGCTGGCTGGCTGGAAACAGGGTAGATGGGTTGTTTAGATGGGTGAAGGGTTAGATGGGTTTGTTAGAGGGTGAGGGTAGATGAGTTGTTTAGATGGGTGAAGGGTAGGTGGGCTGTTTAGATGGGTAGCGGGTAGATGGGTTTGTTAGATGGGTGAAGGGTAGATGAGTTGTTTAGATGGGTAAAGGGTAGATGGGTTTGTTAGATTGGTAAAGGGTAGATGGGCTGTTTAGATGGGTAGAGGGTAGGTGGTTTAATATAGATGGGAAAATGGTAGATAAGTTGTTTAGATGGTAAAGGGTAGATGGGCTGTTTAGATGGGTAGAGGGTAGGTGGGTTGTTTTAGATGGGTAAAGGATAGATAGGTTGTTTAGATGGATAAAGGGTAGATGGGTTTGTTTAGATGGGTAAAGGGTAGATAGGTTGTTTAGATGGGTAAATAGTAAATGGGTTTGTCTAGATGGGTAAAGGGTAGATGGGTTTGTTTAGATGGGTAAAGGGTAGATGAGTTGTTTAGATGGGTCAAGGGTGGATGGGTTTGTTTAGATGGGTAAATGATAGTTGGGTTTGTTAGGTGGGTAAAGGTGTCATGTGATGTAGCCTCACATGGCGACATGTGACGTTCCATCGCGTACGCCCTTATTTGTTATAAAGCATTTCCCTTGGTAGGGAAGAGGAAAGGTAAAAGAAAAGAAAGTTTGAATGGCCTGACCAGTGTGATCGGTGTCGCTGGTGGCTATAGACGTAGGGCAATTATTGGTTGAATGGACGGACGTTGTCCATTGGTCAGCAACCATGGGCTGGTAATGCGTAGAGTTAGACGAGTACTCACTGAACGTGTACTCAAAAAGAGCGCAGGAGGGAAAAATAAGGAATAGGAAGGAGATGGCTTGGGGACACTGACCGGACAGGTTGTTTGAAGAACGAGTTCCACCTGCGATTCACCATTACCAGGTGAGGTATAGACAGATGGGGAGAGAAAAAAGAGAGAGTTAAGAAAAGGGAAAAAGGGAAAAGAATTTATCATTATTCAGATTTTGAAATAGATTACTTACACGGACTTCATTCGTGTTTCAGCCCTTCCCAGTGCTGTGGCAGCACCAGTTAGGCAGTCGCACAAATATTTGGGCTACAGTGCTGCGGCAGCACCTAATCGTCTCCAGGGTTGGAGAATCGAGCTGTAGAAGACAGCGACTGCACCAGTTGTGAGAAAAGAAAGCATTTGTCATGTTGACCCATAATGATTTTTTTTATTGTCCCCCTGATGAACTCAGTTGATACTACTATATTTTAAGCCATCTTTTGATTTGTCTTTGAAAATATATACATTGTTTCTCCAGTGAGGAGGAGAAACCGGTAAAAGATATATTTGTGAAGTATTATGTATAATGAGATGAAATTTGGTCCCAACTAGTGGATCTGTGGAATGATTGTACCTCCACTGGAGAGGAGGAATGAAAAATAATTCCTTGAAAACAAACCAGTTGAATATGATGGAAAATTGATTATTGTTTAGTAAATTATTCCCCGGAGAGGAGGGGGAGAAGAAGAGTTATTGTAGTGCGCCTTCTGGTTGTTTGGAGAGAGTGCGTGTGCACGGAGTGAATGCTGAGCTGAGTGTGTGCATGCACTTATGCACAGTATGACAAAAGGGTAGATGGGTTTGTTAGACAGGTAAAGGGTAGATGGGTTTGTTCGATGGGTAAAGGGTAGATGGGTTTGTTAGACAGGTAAAGGGTAGATGGGTTTGTTAGATGGGTAAAGGGTAGATGGGTTTGTTAGACAGGTAAAGGGTAGATGAGTTTGTTAGATGGGTAAAGGGTAGATGGGTTTGTTAGATGGGTAAAGGGTAGATGGGTTTGTTAGATGGGTAAAGGGTAGGTGGGTTGTTTAGATAGGTAAAGGGTAGATGGGTGGTTTAGATGGGTAAAATTGAATCCAGGGTCAACAAGGACATGGAGAAAAATACTGAAGCATATCACACGAGGCGTGACGTCAGTTCGGAACTCTCCACAATAAACCTTTTTTTTACGTTTGCATTCACCGGCTGAAAACATAAGTCGTGACAGAAAAAAGATCAGTTGAACATTAAGAAAACAAACCCTCATTTTCTTTTTGTTTTCGAGCCTGACCAACTGTGGGTGGCATTTCAAAGCTATGATAAGCATCCCCTTTGTTGTTTTCATTTTAATTTCTGTTGTTGTTATCAGCCCCCATCAAACAAGTGATGTGTTCACCCGCCTGGTGGGTTGGTTTGCTCGTTTGACAAAAGTAGTTTTCATGAGTCGTCATTAAGTATTTTCATGGGTGATGTCTGTTTTCGTGAGTGATAATTCTCTGCCTCCATAAGTGATAATCATTATTTTACATCCTTGAGTTATGGTTATCTGTTTTTACGAGTCACACTTACTGCTTTAACGAGTCTGTTTACTTTTCATGAGTCATGGTTACTATTTTTAATCAATCATGATCACTGGTTGTTGTCAGTCATAATTATTATTTTCGTGAATCACACCTACTGTTTTCATATCAATATGCCTATTCATTAGTCGTGATTATCAAGTTTAATCAGTCATAAATGCTGTGTTCACTCGTCATGATGAGCTGTTTTCATAAGTTGTATTGCTTTCATCAGTCACTGTTACTGCTTTTTTTCAGCCATAATTACTATTTTCATCAGACATAAATGTTGTCTTCTTCAGCCATAATTACTATTTTCATCAGACATAAATGTTGTCTTCATCAGTCGTGACTGTTTTCATCACATCTGTATTTTCTTCCTTCATCAAACATAATTACCATTTTCATCAGACATGATTATTGTCTCCATTAGTCGTGATTACTGTTTTCATTACAACATCTGTATTTTCTTCTTTCGTCAGTCATAATTACTCTTTCTATCAGTCATAATAACTGACCTTATGGGTCATAGATGACTGTTGTCATGACTGATAATCTGATCGCCATGTGAGACCGAAAAGCAAGAAGACGACCAGTTATGGAGCAACAGCGTTAGCGATCATTCGGCCATTATTCCCAGTCAGCACTATGAGGAAGGATGATGTACTGAGGGGAAAGAAGCTCAAGAAATAACTTCTCAAAGACTCTTTCCGTCGCAGATTATCATGTGTTTCGGGGCTACACGTGGATACTGCCGACTGTTATTGTCTTGGCGTGACAGCGGCAACTATTTCCGTTTTCTGGAAGATAATTCTGTTTTCGGGTAGAAAATGGTTATTGTGGGGTTTCGGAAGCACAACACTGAACATCAATCACATTGATCATATTACCAACGAACAAGTGCATCAAATCATTGATCAGCTCATCGGACCACACATAAAGGCCTGTTGACATCAGTTGAGAAATGAAAACTTGGCTGGCATGGCCACATAATCGGGTCCAGTAGCCTTGCTAAAACAGCCCACCAGAGAAATGTTGAGAGAGGGAGACAGAGGGAATGACGAGAAACGAACACGACGGGCTGACAACATTGCACAATGGACAGGGAAACCATTTACAGACCCGGACACACAGCCCACAGGGGTGGAGCAGCTCGGTGAACTGTTCTTCAGTGCGGCACACCGATGTCTTTTTACCGAGTTGAGCGAGAAGAGAACCTCCTGTGGCTGCGTTTTCAATGAGGGAGAACTGCACTAATCCGTTGTCTCTGTCGTCAGATTCCGCGTCTGAATGAGGGAGAACTGTACCCCGTTGTCTCTGTCGGCAGATTCTGCATTTGAATGAGGGAGGACTGCACTAATCCGTTGTCTCTGTCGTCAGATTCCGCGTCTGAATGAGGGAGGACTGCACTAATCCGTTGTCTCTGTCGTCAGATTCCGCGTTTGAATGAGGGAGGACTGCACTAATCCGTTGTCTCTGTCGTCAGATTCCGCGTTTGAATGAGGGAGGACTGCACTAATCCGTTGTCTCTGTCGTCAGATTCCGCGTTTGAATGAGGGAGGACTGCACTAATCCGTTGTCTCTGTCGTCAGATTCCGCGTTTGAATGAGGGAGGACTGCACTAATCCGTTGTCTCTGTCGTCAGATTTCGCGTTTGAATGAGGGAGGACTGCACTAATCCGTTGTCTCTGTCGTCAGATTCCGCGTTTGAATGAGGGAGGACTGCACTAATCCGTTGTCTCTGTCGTCAGATTTCGCGTTTGAATGAGGGAGGACTGCACTAATCCGTTGTCTCTGTCGTCAGATTTCGCGTTTGAATGAGGGAGGACTGCACTAATCCGTTGTCTCTGTCGTCAGATTTCGCGTTTGAATGAGGGAGGACTGCACTAATCCGTTGTCTCTGTCGGCAGATTCATAGCCATGGGCGCCAGCGCCGCCACCTCCGTGGCCTGTGTCGTTCTGGTCGTGCTGATGTTCCTTGACCTGAAGGACGACCACAGCCCCGTCATCCACTCCAAGATCGACTGGCTGGCCTTCGCCGGCGCCTTCGGCACCATCTGCTTCGCCTTCGGGGGGCACCCCACCTTCCCCACCTTCCAGAACGACATGCGCGAGCCCCACAAATTCGGGAGATCCTGCATGCTGGCTTATTTTGGTGAGTTGTTGTCGTTGTAGTCACTGTGATCAAAATGATGCAACGACGAGGATGACAAAAGCAGTGACAAAAAAATTTCTGATGACGACGCGCGCGCGCGCATACACACACACACACGCACACACACACACACACACACACACACACACACACACACCACACACACACACACACACACATACCGACGGGTCACAGCCCTAGTACGGCGCTTTGCGGTCGGCCGGGCCATGAGCAACGTTATAAATCTCTCAGATGTACACATAGGTGCGCCATGAAAAAGCAGTCAGAGTCTTATTACATAGACTTAAAGCAAACAATAAAATAAAAGAGGCACGAAAACGAAATATGCCACGAAAAATCAGTTATTACATAGACAAGCCAAAAAAAAAAAAAAGAAAAAAAAAGAAAGGAGGAAGAAAAAAAAAAAGAAAAAAAGAAAAGAAAAAGAAAGCGGCACTTCATCAGCCGCTGTGACCCATTGGTTCGTGTCGCTAATATCTGGCTGGGAGGTCGTGGGTTCGATTCTCATTAGAGCCGTTTATATTTGTGGTATTTTTCAGCCCTTGACCGATTCCTTCCCAGCGCTGAGTTTGCTATGGGCTTGACTGAGAGGACTGAAACAACACAATAGAGTTTCATCTACTTAATGGGTGCGTCTCTGAGAGTGTGTCTCAAGTTTCTAGACAAACACTGCAGGTGTTCGTATCTTTCGGGCCTGGCCCTGTAGGCACCGGGATATTTTGAGAGAGTAAGACTGGAACACAGCCCTCTCTGGCAGTCTTAGACCAAAATGGAACTCTACAGTATCCTCTCCATCATCCTTATCGATAAGAACTTTTTTAAAATCAAATTTGGTGGCCCTTCATATCCTCTTGTCACGGTAACCTCAGTTTCGATTTCCTCTAAACGCCGATAGTGTTGATGCGTTCGTGTCGAGGTCGCCGCTATCGGTGGGTTCATCTACCAATCCGTGTTTCAAAATGTGTGCCAGAGTGCATGTGCCGTAGGCGAGGCAGTATAAATCATGGGGAGCATTAACCACCATTTAAAAGAAAAAGTTACGTTATTATCATTCTTATGTCAGTAGACCCTTAAGGGCTTTAGTGAGAAGTTAAAGTCTGAGAATCAGAGTCGCTCCCCCCCCCCCCTCTCTCTCTCTCTCTCTCTCTCTCTCTCTCTCACACACACACAAACACACACACACACACACACACACACACACACACGCACACACACACGTGCTCGCGCGCGCATGCACGCACGCATGTATGCATGCACACATGCACGTACGCAGGGATACGCACGCACCCACGCGCACTTGTCTGCTGACTTCTTGTTGTTGACGGTGGTTATAACGATGATTGATGATTGTAATCACATCGGAGAAGTGACAGCAAGGCCAGACAACGTTGACATTTCCCTTCTCTCTCGGCAGTGATGGTGTTGCTGTACTTACCGGTGGCGGGCGTGGGCTACTTCGTGTACGGCAACAGGGTGGGAGAGAACATCCTGCAGGTGGTGTCGGTGGGCGTGGGTCTGATGATCATCCAGATCCTCATCACCATCCACCTCTTCTGCAGCTTCATCATCGTCATCAACCCCTTGTGTCAGGAGTTCGAGGAGCTCTTCAAAATACCTCTGCGTCAGTACCCGGTGTCGTAATGTTCAGTAACGTTTTCTTTTTTCATTTTTTTTTCTCTCGCTTATTTCAGATCTTACTGTGAAATTATGATTTGATATACTAAGTCTGAAAAAGAAGCAAAAAAAAAAAAAAAAAAAAAAAAAAAAAAAAAAAATTAAAAGGGAGGCATTCCCTTGTAGCCTTCCATTCCATCTGCCCTCCTCCACCTCCCCTCCCCCTCCTGTCATCCTTCCATGACCCCTGGTCAAAAGGCAGATGTCATTGATCCGGGTCAAAGGGCAGATGATGTTGATCCGGGTCAAAGGGCAGATGATGTTGATCCGGGTCAAAGGGCAGATGATGTTGATCCGGGTCAAAGGGCAGATGATATTGATCCGGGTCAAAGGGCAGATGGTGTTGATCCGGGTCAAAGGGCAGATGATATTGATCCGGGTCAAAGGGCAGATGGTGTTGATCCGGGTCAAAGGGCGGATGATGTTGATCGGGGTCAAAGGGCAGATGGTGTTGATCCGGGTCAAAGAGCAGATGATGTTGATCGGGGTCAAAGGGCAGATTGTGTTCATCTGGGTCGAAGGACAGATTCTGTTGATCGAGGTCAAAGGGCTAATGTTGTAGATTCGGATCGTAAAGCAGATATTTTAGATCCGGATCAAAGGGCAGATCCGCGATTCGTTCAGCAAGATGACGTAGAATCACGGAACAGATTTTAACATTTGATGGAAAGATGGAGTGTGGGCCTGGAACGAACCCGTTTCATTTGGGTGGGGATCCGGATCAAAAGGGGAATCCAGGATCGGTTCCACCTTGGTGGAGGTCTGGGGTTCTCAAGCGTCCTTTTCTTTAGTGTGAGTTCCAGCTGTCACAGAGGCATGGCACGTGCGGACCAGTCCATATACGGTGACGCCACATCTGTGAATCCGTAAAGCGACATCGCACAGGAGCTAACAGCTAATTATAGCAACAATTGAATGACATAGGTGTCAACCCAATTTCCCTCACTTTACAACTTCCCATATTGAAAAGTACTTTTTCTCTTATACGGAGCCCAAAAACCTTATACATTACGGAAAACGCAAAAACATAAACAAAAATTGCCGTTAATACAACGTAATAGGTCTACTCAGTATAAGGCAGAACTTCTTGAAACAAATGGCAGTTTAAGACAGTTTATGAATAACAATAACACTTACCCATCCAGCAGAACCTCCTCTTCCATTCCAGCAGAATGCATCACTTGAGACAGTTTGTAGATCAAATCACCACCCTATAGTAAAACACTGACAATGATGCAGAATTAAAACTGTTTATAAACCCATTGTTTACACACTCTTCCACTTAACCAATATCATGAGTCCATCAACGTCACAAACCAATTTGTTCTATGCACTTTCCACTCCTACCAACATCATTAGTCCATTGAAGTCAGGAGTACATCATTACTTACTTTGATCACCAAAGTTTCTAAATCAGTTTTACCCGTATTGAAACTTGTGTACGGCCGTACAGACCCGAAATCGCAGGTTTCGTGTACAGCAATACGGGAAAACCGTATAGGTTGACACCTATGGAATGAACACAGAGGGAAGACAGAGTATGGGCGAAATGAGAACTGAAATAGCAGGCAACAGACGAACTTTGTAAACCGTAAAATGGTATGAGGGTATGACAATTATGAAAGGATTGTGAAGATGGCTTACCTGAACCGCAAAAATACGCACGAAGCAACGACATTGCGGTTCCATCTTGCCTGGCTCTGGAATATCGTTTGGTAATATGGAGAGTTCAAAGAGACGACAGGAAGGCCTCTTTTGCTTCAAATCAAAGGAAAACGAACTGTCTTTAGACGTTGAAGAGGCCAGTTCAACATACAGGAATGATACATGGACAAGTTTTAGAGTTTCATGAACATGGACAATTTTCAATGTTTCATGTACGTGGACAATTTCTGGTGTTTCATGTACTATCTTTCCGGGCCTTTTCATAGGGTTGTTTTCGAACTGTGCTGACAGATTTTGGCTACAAGCGGGTGATTCTACGGACGGTGGTGATCGCCATCATCCTGTTGGTGACGGAGACGGTTCCCCATTTCGGGGCCATCCTGTCCCTGATCGGGGGCTCCTCCACCGCCCTGCTGGCCTACATAGCCCCGCCTGTCCTCTACTTCAAGCTGTGCCGTATGGAGGGACAGTGGCCGGCAGTGTGAGTAGTGGGGAAAAAACAGTGGTTAGTGTTGTAGGGTGGGGTGCGGTAGGGTAGGATGAGATGGGGTAGGGTGAGGTGGGGTGGGGTAGGGTTGGATGGGGTGGGGTGGGGTGGGGTGGGGTAGGTTGGGATGGGATAGGGTATGGTGGGGTGGAGTGAGTTGGGGTAGGTTGGGGTGGGGTGGGATGGGATGGGGTAGGATGGGATGGGATGGGGTAGGGTGGGGTGGAGTGAGTTGGGGTAGGGTGGGATGGGGTAGGGTAGGGTGGAGTGGGATAGAGTAGGGTGGGTGGGGTAGGGGAAGGTACAGAATGGTAGAGTAGGGTAGGGTAGGGTGGGGTGGGGTAGGGTAGATATGGGAGGATAGAGTAGGGTAGGGTAGGGTGGGGTGGGATAGAGTAGGGTGGGTGGGGTAGGAAAAGGTAGAGAATGATAGAGTAGGGTAGGGTAGGGTGGGGTGGGGTAGGGTAGATATGGGAGGATAGAGTAGGGTAGGGTAGGGTGGGGTGGGATAGAGTAGGGTGGGTGGGTAGGGAAAAGTAGAGAATGATAGAGTAGGGAAGGGTGGGGTGGGGTGGGGTAGGGTAGATAGGGAAGGGAAGAGTAGAGTGGGGAGGGGGAGGGTAGAGTGGGGTGGGGTGGGGTAGGGTAGAGAAGGGTAGAGTGGGGAGGGGTAGGGTAGAGTAGGGTGGGGTGGGTAGGGTAGAGAAGGGTAGAGTGGTGTGGGGTGGGGTAGGGTAGGTTAGGATAGGATAGGGTGGGGTAGGGGAGGGTGAGATAGGGTAGGTTTGGGTGGAGTAGGGTAGGGTGGGATGGGGTAGGGGAGGGTAGAGTAGGGTAGGGTAGGGTGTGATACGCTGTAATGGTAGATGCTACAATAAAGTAGAATAGGGTATGGTAGGGTAGGGTAGGGTTGTGTAAGATACGGTACAATGGCAGGAGATGTTACTATAAAGCAGGACAGGGTGTGGTATGGTATAGTATGGTATAGTATGGAGAGAACTATAAAATAGGCATTCTGGCTCACCCACCTCCGCCAGCTCCAACCGGCTGAAGCCGGTTTCGCTGTTGCTCCGCCGGCTTACCCAGAATGCCTATTTTATAGTTCTCTAATAGTAAACACTTTACAAACATACATAATGTGTAGGATTATCTGTTTTTAACACTAATTTAGAAAACTTTTGAGACTTTAGTTTTTGCTTAATCCTTCGTTTTTCTTGATCGTCTTCAATAACATCATTTTCACGCATACATTCATCAAATGCGTCTCTGTCTTTCATGTGAAATAAAACTACAGTCTTTAATTGTTCTCTAAAGTCTTTTAAAACTGAGTTATATTTTTGACATAAAATCCACACACTTATCCCAGCATGTCTTCCACTGAAAGCCAGTTTTGATAAAGTGTTTCTTTTTCTAACTATGTCTCTTTCTGCCGAACAGTCATCTATAATAAATAGTGTCTGAGTTCCTTCAAACTGTCTATAAAAGTGTTCTAAGCACTCGCTAAGTTTATTGCTGGGATCAATCAAATAGATTTCATCATCCGTCCATATAAACCTTCTGTCGTGATATGCTTTGTTCCATTTGAGTGTTGGACAGAAAATTACAATATGATCAAAATTATAACGATAAACTGTTTGTAATAGGTCGAGGACAAATATTGTTTTTCCACAACCAGTCTGTCCACAAATCAATGAACAATGAGGGGTTTTTATCATAAAGTTTAACATCGGCATTGACACCAAAGTCGTCTGCTCCATAGTTTTATAACAGAATTTAATTTACACCAGTTAGTGTTGTTATCATACTATCCGTCAAAATTTGATCAGTACAATAAAATCTTATAAGGTCTAAATGTGTCAGATTAATCCAACTCAGTTTTGTCAGATTGTTTCTATTAAGACTAACATTGATTTTGTTGCTTGTTGTTACGACCTTAAAATTTTCACCATCGTGACGAACCACAACAGTAACTTTAAGATTGTCAACGTCTAAGTTTTGCCAGCTAATAAGAATTCCTTCCATAAGGTTGTCACTGACACCCACAGCTCCATTCCTCCCCACATCTTTTAAGACAGAAATTTCAAGTATTATTGTGAACGTGTCTCCTAATAACGTGCGTGGAAAGAACTGTACTTTTGTAGTAGCTTCCTTCAAAACTGATTCTCTTCTGTGGAGGATGTACTGTTTGCTCCCAAACTTCTTTATTTCGATCTCTTTCCGACTATTGTTCTCTGGCATAAGACTTACATGTAAAGGGCCAGAGTTCAATGCTTTTCTGAAACTTTTTTGACGGTCGAAAAATGTAAATGGGCTTACGAATTCAAATTTTATGTCCCATTCTAAATATGGTTCTAAGTGCCATTTGCTGTCAGTTTTTCGAACTATTTTATATTCATACTGACCCGCATTATTTGCTTCTACATTGCGTAGTTGTTCTAGTTTAGGAAACCTTTTGCTGTCGCTAACCTCTTTGCGTTTATAATAACCATCTTTAGTGTACTCAAAACCATACAAAGTGCCTATCTCACCGTTCTGTTCAAAGTCCTCAACGTCTGCAAGGTCTTTTAATTCTAAAGTTACACACCTCTCAGGCGCTAATGTAACTCCTGATTCTTCTGGTCCACGTGACATTTTTTAAAACAACGTATTATTTTATTTCTAAAACAATGTGCAGGTTATCACATTTCACGACTTTCCCTGTTTTATCTGTGATCTTTATATTAAATGATCTGACCCTCCCACAAGCTAATCTTTTAAACTGTAAATTAGGGAATTGTATAATTTCATAATCGCAATATGCAGCTTTCCCTGATGGAAGAGCTCTTAAAACAGTTGAGGGCCTTCCATCATATAAGTTTTCATCAGTGCTCAGCTCGTCCAAATGAACATAGAGTAATGAATGTAATGCAAGATCGAGCGGATATTCTCCCTCATAAGTAGTTTTGTCTGATGTAACTCTAAAACCATGATTGTCAGTTGCAAAGCCTAACATTTTAGCTAGCTCTACATCAAAAAGGTAATGGTCTACTTCTTCTTCAGGTTTGAATGTCAACATTATTTTCAAATTTGCATTGTTAAGTTTGAGAGTAATGTCGAAGTTACTCATTGCTTCTTTTAGTGAGCAAAACCCGTAATAACCATCAGGTATGGTTAACTGGCTAACTAAGTTTCCTCTATTATCAAATTTTTTAATCTTATTATTTTCCTTGGATTCAGTTATATTAAACAGACCTTGGCGATGGATACAAGATGCCTCCTCTCAAGGCCTTCATGGATGACACTACAGTGATTTCATCCAGAGAAGACGAGACACGTCATGTGCTGGAGAGGCTGGACGACATAGTTGCCTCATCCAGAATGAAGTTCAAGCCAAAGAAATCACGGAGTCTCTCACTGAGGAAAGGAAAAGTGGCCGGATCTGTGGTCTTCAGTGTTGCCAACCAGGCCATTCCAACAGTCACAGAAGAACCAGTCAAGAGCCTTGGAAGATGGTATGATGATACGCTGAAAGACACACAAAGAGCAAAAGAAACCAAGCAGATGGCGGAGGAAGGCTTGGAGACCATTGACCAGTGTGGGCTCCCTGGCAAATACAAGGTCTGGTGTCTGCAGTTCATGCTGATACCAAAGCTGCTATGGCCTCTGATGATATACGACATCTGCACCAGCATAGTGGAGGCAATGGAAGCCAAAATCAACAAGTTCACAAGGAAATGGCTTGGTGTCCCACCCTGTCTGACTGACATAGCGCTGTACTGTCGCCAAGCAAAGCTGAAACTACCCCTGAAATCCATCCTGGAGGAATACAAAGCAGGGAAGATCAGACTTCAAAGCATGCTGGAGGACTCAGGAGACAAGGTGGTAGAAGCAATTAAGCCCCAGCTGAAGACAGGCAGAAAATGGAAAGTTCAAGAGGCGATGGATTCTGCAAAAGAAAGTCTCAAGATCAGAGAAATAACAGGACACACACAGACCAACAGACAGGGACTGGGGGTGACCAAAACTGAATGGTGGTCAAAGGCCAAAGGAAAAGCCAAAAGAGACATGATGATTCAGGAGATGAGAAAAGAAGAAGACCAAAAAAGACTCCAAAAAGCAGTCCAGCAGAGCCAGCAAGGGCAATGGACAACGTGGGAGAATGCACTCCAAAGAAGTCTCACTTGGAATGACATTTGGCACATGGCCCCTCTCAGGATCAGCTTCATTCTCAGATCTGCATATGACCTTCTGCCCTCAAATGCAAACCTGGTGAAGTGGGGGAAAACAGACGATCCTGCATGCCCCCTCTGCCATGAAAAACAAACAGTGGAGCATGTCCTAAGCTCATGTAAAGTAGCCCTGGCTCAAGGAAGGTACACATGGAGGCACAACCAAGTGCTCAAAGAAATTGTACAAGTAGTCTGGGCTAGTACCAACACCACAAAAGGGAAAATCAGGACTCCAAAAGCACCCGCAACATTCTTCACGGCAGGAGGCAGCAAATCATGGCCAAGAACAACAGTGCCACTCTAAACATGCAGGCAGAGTCTGCTGGACGGGGCAGATGACTGGGAGTGCACTGCAGACCTCCCAGAATGGAAGAGTCACCCAGAGATCATCAGCAAGAGTGGCATGAGACCAGACATAGTAGTCCACTCTTAAGTCAACCAAGCAGCTGATCATGATCGAGCTCACGGTGCCATATGAGAACAGAATGGAGGCAGCTCAAATCTACAAGACTGAAAAGTATGCTGATCTGGCAAACAGCCTGAGGAGAGAAGGCTATCAGGTCAAAGTCCTCACTGCAGAAATTGGAGCTAGGGGGTTTGTAGGAACGTCTGCATACAGCCTCATGAAACAGCTCTCAGTTGCAGGGAAGGAAAAAACCAGAGCCCTGAAAGCAATGGCAGAAGCGGCAGAGAGGTGTTCAAGCTGGATCTGGTCAAGGAGGAACAAAAGTGAACTTCATAAGGCTTAATTTCCCTACAAATATCAGGTGTCCCTGTGGCTCAGTGGTTAAAGCGCGAGTCATTAAGTGGAAAATGAGCATGTCCAGAGGGTCATGGGTTCGAATCCCAGCCATGGCTCGTCCCAAGATGGGAAAAAAAAAGGGGCAGCAGAGGGACATCCGGAGTCATGAACCGGGTGTGGCCCAACCCCCCTAGAGTGTCAGGAGATAAGGGCCGAAACACTTGCTTGAAGGGGGCTTCTCTTCTGAGGACTCTCTGCTGCCACGCTCTCCACGAGTTTCTTTCTACCAACCATACGACTTTGTAAAAAATTTCATGGAGTGCGACCCTTTGGGTTCCGCAGTTATTATCAATAGCATATTCTAAAAACGAAGGACTGTCTTGAGTTGTTATTGTTACAAACATTTTTAAAACAATTTAAAAATGAGTGCATTCAAATATACTAATGCAAAATATTCTGTTGGGCCGCACTACAATCTTAAAAATATAACAACTGACACCCTTGACATTTCTGTGACTCAGTCTGCCGCAAGTAAAGTAAAGGTTAGTACTCCATTAAACAGATATCTTAACCCCCCTATTAAAAAAGACTACATCCCGAAAGTGTGGTTCAGTCATCCGATGCAGTTTTATCAGAACCAGTTAAACTTTGCTGTGTTTTGCGCATCAACTGGGTGTGGAGTGTCGTATGCTGATCATTTAAATCATCCTGATCCTTTGGTGAGGTCAGTGTATAGATTTCATTTTTATTACACCTTCAGACGTATTTTATCTGAACTGCAAGCACCATTACCAAATGACAAAACGTTTAATCCATTCAGCAACAGAATAGATTACAAGGCTTTTGAAAGGATCTGTAACGAATTTGATATTGACCCAAAGACAGACTTTAGACAAAAGTTGGATCTTAATCATGGTTTAGGCACCCTTTATTTTTGGGGCGTGCACAGAAAGTATAACTATGATTGGAATCCTCCTTACACATCTTTCTCTTCAGGCACAACTGTTCACCTCGGGTCCATAGAGCAAGAGCATAAAACAGCATGGACAACATTTATTTTGGATACTTCTAAGGGTCTAACTAGAGCGGGAATAGAACGAATAAACGACTCTATTCGTACTTACGTTTGGTGTTTGCTAGGTTCACAAGCACAGGCAAGATCTAACATAACTGATCCTTCTACTGGCTTTGATGCACAAAAACAGTATTTAGCAAATTTAGAGGACGCCATTAATTCTGCAATTGATTTGCCTTCAAGTATTAAAAGGTACCAAAATGTTTTACAATTTGCAAGATCGAAAGTAGACTTTGCTGTCGGCACTGGTTTATACATGCTACCTTCTGACCTCAGGCTCCAGGTAGGAACAATAATAAACTACAACAATGAAATCCTTGTTGCAGGAAATGAACAGAAGGTTGGACAAAACGACATAAATTCTGAGCCAGTAATATTACAAACAATAAAAAAACAAGATGGCCCCCCAAGATTAAGTCATCCAATCCCCAAGGCCCAAAGCCCAAAGGCCATTGAAGACGCGGACTTTGTTCGTGATGACCATGAATATGAAAAGACAGCACTTGTTATTGGATTAACTGCCCTAGGATTACTTGGTCTTTATCTTACTAAAGAGTAACCCAACTATTAAGACAACTAATGCCCATAAGTGCTCAGCCATAAAGCCAACTACTTTACTTGCGGCAGACAAAAGCCAGCTAACGATCCCTCCTATTATACTAGGCAAAGAATCTATTGCTTTACTGGCTAATTTTTTTAGTAAGTTTGCAAGGTGATCGAGTTGTTTTTTTACCCATGATTTATCTGACGACGGAGTTGGCGGGCCTGGTGGCACTGCTCCCCCACCACCACCGCCTGTAATAGCCAACACCAGTGTACTTATTGCAAATCCTAAGGCTGTTATAACACTTGCTAATGTGACACCTTGCTCTCTAAACAGTGTTCTTATTCGTTCTGCTAACGTTGTGTCTTCATATAAAATTCTTTGGATAGTTTCTCTTATTCTGCTCACTTGAGTTCGTAATTGTTCTCGGTTAGTAGACAGCACTTCTAGTCTTGCTGATCTCTCTTGTTCAAGATCTTTTAGTCTTTGTGTTATTCTTTCTTTAACACCAGGTCCTAAGTTGTGGTCATCAGCCTCAACTAGTTTTTCTTTTTCTCTTTTTATATGCTCATCTAGTTCACCCAGTTTTGCTAAATTGTTTGTTAATTCGCCTCTGATGCTTCTCAAAGCATGATCAAGGGCCGTTATTTCTCTCATAGGTAGCGGCGGATCGTGCATAGTTTTTAATACTGTTTCTTCTGAAAAACTGGTTTCTGCTTCTATTATTTTGTCTGCTGTTGGGCTTAAATCTTTAAGTTCCATGTTTTGTATTTGGTTATCTGTTGGGAGTTCTTTTAGTGTGTTTTGAAGTTTAGCAACTGCTTCCCTATCTAATTTTGGTTTAGTAATGCCAAGGCGATTTTGTTCGCTCACACTGAGCCTTTGTCTAATTGTACTCTTTTTTAAAAACTTTGATGAGTCTGGTTTAGTTGTAAGCTGAACAAGTTGTCCTTGCTCGTTTTTAAAAAACAAATGGTCATCTTTTGTTTCAAAATCATTAGGGTCTACAAATTCGGGAGGTTCTTGGCCTAAACTTTGATAAAATGATTTGACCTTACTTTCTGTTAATTCACGCCGCAATGATTGTAATGGATGTGTCAAAGGAGTCATTTCACTCATGTCGTCTCCAGGATCAAAAACATCATAATCTTCTTCACCTTCAATGCCTGCCATGTTTTTAAATAATTAACTTTTTATTTTGTTTTATAAAAAAATGTCACAAGCATATGGCTCGATTCTTGACCCGCATAGAAGACTGAAAGAGCCCTTTGGCGTGAAGGGAAATAAACAGAATATTATTGTTCCAAATAATCCATCTACTATTGATTCAGATCAAATTCTTACTGTTAAATTTCCAGACCTAGGAGCAGATGAAGTGATTGTGCCGGGATCTGCACGGCTTACTTTCAAAATAGAACTTGATTCAGCAACAGACCCAAACAGGACAGTAGTCCAGAATCTGGGACGGGCAATCGTTAAGAAAATTTCTATAAAACTTGAGGGGCAAGAAATATTTTCTTTACACAATGCAGACATATTTCTAATCTATTGTGATCTATGGCTAACCGCGAATGAAAGGGCTGACCTCGCGTTTCAAGGAATCGAAAGTGATGAAGCACTAAAACACAGAATAGACGCCGAAGATGCTAAAGACGGTAACAAGCCCGAAGCTGTAAATTTTGCGTATGGAAATCGCTTTTCCATCCCCTTGGATTTTGAGTTATTAAGCGCGCATGCGCCATACTTTCAAGGAGCATTAAAAGACAGATTGTCATATGAACTAACTTTTAATGAATACAAACGTGTCATTAAATCTACAGACACTGATTCCAAGTACAGCATTTTCGACATCTCGTTAGAGTTTGACATTGTTAGCAACCCTAACTTAGCAAGGCTGATTGAGCAACAATATCAGTCAGGATTAGCAATATATTACGAAAGAGTGATTCATCATACTAAATATCCTAAAAGCAGGGCAGACACTATATGGAATTTTAGTTTTAGTGCCGCAGCAAGATCCCTTAAAGGTATTTTATTGCTGTGTAAAGATGAAGAACCATACGAAAGACAAACTGAAAAGTTTATTAATCCTAAAATAACTAAAGTACAATGTTCAATTGAGGGTAGTCCTAACCAAGTCTACGGTAGCGGGCTTAAACCTTATCATCATTTTGATGAAATAAGAAAATTGTTTGGAGGCGGGAGGTCTAGAAGTCCAACAGTAGACCTTGTGTCTAAAGATCTACACCTTCACAGTGTTAGACTTGATGATTATTTAACAATGAAATACGGTTTATGGATTGACCTAAGGACGACAGAGGATAATCAGTTGCATGGGAGTGGGAGAACAGTTAAAGACGTAATAAACATTCAAATTGATAAAGAAAAAGAGAGTGATAAACCACTTAATGTATATTTGTTTTTAATATATGATGCGCAGCTGAATATTAAAGATAACAGATTAAAAGATATCCAATACTAAATTATTTTTATTTTTTAAAAAAGCATGTCTGTTCAGGTTTATCCAAAAGTGCCCAAAGAAGAGAACTCTGTTGCTGTAGACATAAAAACTTTCAGATTAACAAACATAACACAAATGCAAACCCAACTAGAGCAGGACCTTTCAAAATACAGTAAAACCAAACGAAGGTATTCTGCTGTCTTTAATGCTGTTACATATGTTAATACTGGAGCATCGACCGCTAGTGCTCTATCAGCAGGAACAAGTGTAGGTCTCTTAGCAACAGGCGTAGGTGCGCCGGCAGCTTTACCTCTAGGTGGTTTGTCTTTAACTCTTGGCCTGTGTTCATTAGCTGCAGGTGCTGTCAGCAAAAAAATAAAAGCTAAACTCCAAAAGCACACAGCTATGGTTCAACTAATAACAGCTAAACTTAGTTCCTTCAAACTGACAATAAATAAAGCACTTGCCGACTCGAACATCACGGATGAAGAATTTAGTCGCCTACAGGCTGATTTTGAGGACTACAAAAGACAAAAGTTTGATCTTCAAAAAAAGGCAAGGGCAACTTTTTCTCAACAGCCAGACACCGACCAGATAAAAAAGGAATGTTTAAAAAAAGTAAACGAAACATTAAACTCTGTTCTAAACAGCTCACATTAACAACACCAAAGGGCGTTTATACTTTAGTTTATGAGTCCAAGCACAAAAAGACCGTTGATATTGATTCTGATTAAGTATTTTTTTTTAATTTAAATAAATATTTTGAGTTAGAAAAGAAGCTCAACATGGATAAGATATATGACAGTTTTGACTCTTGGTTAGATGCAATGGAAGAGGAAGAGCGTTTGTCAAAAGCTTTAAATGAGGTCGTTTTAGAAGTTATTGATCCAACAAACGTGCAGGCAAGCGTTGTACATGCTATTTCTCAAGTTCCAAGTAAACTAACAATAAACCCTCCAGTTAAAGTAAGGGTAGTTGTTTTAATCGACTATATAACAATAAACGAAGAAAATCTAGAAGTCTGGGTCTCAACTAAACAGCAGACTATTCTTTCTTATAATGACTTAACACCCGGTTGGGCAGATCAACTTCTTACACAGTTTAATGAAGCCTCTGAAGCAGCTAAAATGAGAGGCTCTGGTTGGTCAGAGGGTGAAGTCCTAGACATCAGATTAAGACAGGCTAAGTATGAGCCGATTGTAGGCAAGTCTTACATTCCACTGCCTCCAACATTAGTTGCAAAGAAAGCAGTTTTGAACATAAAAAATTCAGACGACAAATGTTTTATGTGGTGCGTTCTTGCTAGGCTGCATCACGTTGCCAAAAATGCAGAGAGAGTATCTAACTATTTACAGTGGGCCAATGATCTTAACTTTAACGGCCTTGAATTTCCTATGGCTGTAGACAAAATTGATCAGTTTGAAAAACAGAATCCGCCAATAACTGTTAACGTATACGCATGGTCTGAAGAAACCAACCTTCTGCCAATTAGAGTGTCAAAGAACAGTCCAACAATAGGCGAACCAACCAAAACTCATGTAGACTTACTCCTAATGCAAAGCCTTAATGGGTTGCACTACACTCTAGTACGCACAATGAGTAGATTACTAGTGCATACTACAAAACAACATAGCAAACAAGAATTTTGTAGAAAATGTTTAACAAGAATTCCGTCCGTTCAAGCTGCGAGCGAACATGTAAAACATTGTCTCAGCCCAGTTGGCTGCAATACAGAACTAATTATGCCAAGAGAAGGCAGTAAGGTTAGTTTTAAGAATTACAAAAAACTCCAGAGGTCTCCATATGTTGTTTACGCAGACTTCGAGTCGCTTATTGTTCCTTATGAGGGACCTGCTCCAAAGCATTTACCAAAAACAGTTATAATGAATAACCACCAGATTTGTTCATTTGCCTTTATTGTTGTCAGGTCAGATGGTGAACATTCAAAGCCAGAATTATACAGAGGACCACATGCAGCAAAACATTTCTTAAAACGCATGCAAGAAGTTCGTAATGCCTGTTCTAATAATCTATTCTTATCCGATCTTAAGATGACCCCCGAAGATCAAGATCGCTATGACTCAGCCACTCACTGTTGGATTTGTGGTTTAGAGCTAACACCTAAAAGTTTAAATCCAACAGTAAGAGACCATGATCACATTAGCGGAAAGTTTAGAGGAGCAGCGCATAACAATTGCAATCTTCAACTAAAGTTTGATCCTAGGACTTGGAGACTTCCTATATTCTTTCACAACTTGCGAGGTTACGACTCTCACCTTATAATGCAAGCAGTAACTAGCGCCTTTAGGGTGTCATGCATTGCGCAGTCATCAGAAAAGTACATGTGTTTCACTTTAAATAATTTATCTTTTTATGACTCTATGCAACACCTGATGGGGAGTTTAGAGTCACTGGCGGGATCCTTAAAGTCCTGCCCAATAACGGAAGAATATTTTGACCCAACACTTGTTAGAAAAGGCGTTTATCCTTATGAGTACATGAACAGTTGGGAAAGGTTTGATAACCCAGCCCTTCCGCCTAAAGGCGCGTTCTTTAGTAGTCTTAGAGGAAAGGACATCAGTGATTCTGATTATTCTTATGCTCAAGATGCGTGGCAGAAGTTAGAGTGTAAAACGATGGGAGACTATCATGATTCCTATTTAATGGCGGATACCTGTTTGTTGGCGGACGTCTTTGAAAATTATAGAAGACCTGCATGAAACATTACAGCCTGGATCCTGCGCATTACATTTCTGCGCCCGGGATGAGCTGGGACGCTTTCTTAAAATTTACTGGAGTACAAATTGATTTATTGTCTGACCTGCCAATGCTTCAGATGATTGAAAACGGATTGCGTGGGGGAATCAGTATGGCGTCGCACCATTACTGTAAAGCAAACAACAAATACTTGGACGACTATGATCCAAGTAAAAGGTCTAACTATCTTATGTATTTAGATGCAAACAATCTGTATGGATGGGCAATGGCGCAATCACTTCCATTACGCAACTTTAAAATGTACACAGGAGGTGTAAAAGACATTCAAAAGTTTTTAAAATGGCTACCTACTCTAGAAGCTGATCGTAAAAGAGGTCTCATTCTAGAAGTTGATTTAGAATATCCTCATGAACTTCATGATTACCATAATGACTATCCATTAGCGGCAGAAAGTCTAAAGATGGCAATGACAGAACCGCCTAAACTTGTGCCTAATCTTCGTGACAAAAAAAATTATGTCTGTCATTACAGACTTCTTCAATTTTATTCAAGACATGGTTTAAAGTTGACAGCTGTTCATCGTATAATTGCTTTTGATCAAGAACAGTTCATGAAACCATACATCATGAAGAACACTGATCTCAGAACTAAATCCGCAGATGCTTCAGAAAAAGACTTTTTCAAGTTGATGAACAACAGCTGTTTTGGAAAGACTATGGAAAATCCGCACAAGCGTAAAGATGTTAGATTGGTCACCAGAGAAAACGTTGCAATTAAGTTGACTTCAAAACCTAATTATCAGGACTTCAGAAGATTTCATGATCAGCTTTTTGGCATAATGATGAAAAAAAAGAAAGTCAAATTGGACAAGCCCGTTTTTATTGGGTTTACTGTTTTAGAGCTGTCGAAGCTTTTGATGTTAGAATTTCTTTATGACTACTTTAAACCCTTGTATCCGGAGTCCAGAGTTCTGTACACAGATACAGATTCCTTTGTAATCGACATCCCTACTGAAGATTTTTACAAAGACATGGAATTAGAAGTAGCAAAAGAGCATGCTGGATGGTACGACACATCTGATTACCCTAAAGATTCGCCTTTGCATTCAGATATTAATAAGAAGGTTTTAGGTAAGATGAAGGATGAATTATCTGGAGAGGTGATCAAGGAGTTTGTTGGTTTGAGGTCGAAAATGTACAGTCTTTCAAGCCAAAAAAAAGTTGTTAAAAAAGCAAAGGGAATATCTCGTAGTGTTGTGCAGTCAAGCATAACCCATGACAACTACAAAGAAGCATTGTTTGGCAATAAGACTTTTCATCATGACAATTACAAGCTGCGATCTAATCTGCATGAGATTAACACAACAGTTGTAACAAAACGGTCTCTTGACCGCACTAACACAAAAAGAGTATTTGTTAATCCAGAGTTTTCATATGCAATTGGTCATTGGAGAATAGTATAATCATATGTCTTTAGGCTTATATGTTTCAGCAATCGCACGTTCAATTATATCATCATCTAATTTAGCAAAATTAATATTATTTATTAATGCTAGATGTGCTTTAATTTTTTTTGTCATTTCACAATATTCATGTTTCCATAAATCAAAATAAAAGCTTTGGGGTTTAAAGCGATTGTCTGGCGATTGTTCTAGCCAGGGATTGTCAATCTTCTCAAATACTTCTTTAATGATATACTGATACTCAAATAAATCTTGCATTAATTTTAAAGACTTTTCCTTTGTCATTTCTGCCATTTCCCTTTGAGCTTCCATTTTAAACCCAAATGTATTTGCGTAGATTAAAACAGTTCGTTAAGCTTAACTATATCATCACCCAATTCAACCAAATTATTATCCATTACTGCTAAATGCGCTCGAATTTTTTTTATCTTTTTAATATATTCTTGCTCCCAATCAAAATTTGAGGTTTTGTCTAGCATGGCATGATCAATCTTCTTAAATATTAGTCTAATAGCAAGATTATAATCAAATATTTCTCGCATTATTTCTAAGGACTCTTCCTTCACCATTCTTGCTTCCAGTGCCATTTTACGTAAGGATTCTTCCTTTTCCATTCTTGCCGCCATTTTAATTTAAATTAAAAAATAATTAAGCGACTGGAACTGTGTCTGGAGGGATTATCTGCAGTTCTTCCTTCACAAAAGATCTTCGGGGGGCTGGTCGTTTTGTTGTGTCAGTTTCTCGTAAATAATACACGGGCGGATTCATTTTCACAATTTTTTTTATCTCATATGGATCAACACTCCAAACTGGATCTGTTGCCCTGATGCGAGTGTCCCCTTCCGCTTCTCCCGGCGAATAAAGGTATCTCACTTTCAAACCAAATGGTAATAGTTTGCTTGATGAAGACTCTCCTTCAACAACATTTATTGTTTGTTTTCTGATTGCTTGTACTGGTTTTAGACCTTTAAATTCTTCATTATTCATTGCGCGCAAAACTGAGGGCAGCCTTCTAACCCATTCTGTGTTGCGAGAATTGTCAATCAGCTCTCTGTGATACTGGTAGGAGAAAAGTCTTTCAGATAACTGTTTGTTAAAGTTTTCAACCAAACCCTGTGATCTGTGAACACCCGGAATGCCTCTTTTAATGGTAACTCTATGTTTTAACAATAATTGATTCACTTGACCTTTAAATTCTTTCCCATCATCGACTTGAATCATGCGAGGATAAGTTAAGGGTCCTCGTTGATATATCAGTTGTATAGCGACAGCAACAGCAGAAGCACTCTTTTGTGTTAATGGTTCCGCATCTTTGTATCTTGAAGCTATGTCAATGACTGTAAGTGCGTACTTAAATCTTTTTCGTCTAATCGTATCATGGGGTAAATATAGAAGATCCATTTGATGGGTGTCGTTTGGAGTTATATTCACAAAGTGTGGTCTCTGTATTTGTTTAGGCGCTGGTAGATAAATTTGCCAAATCGCTTGTTTAGATAACCATTCCTTTGCTGTTTGTTCACTGACTCCAGCTGCTTGGCTTAGCTTTTTAATTGCTGTTATTCCCTTCCAATATCCTTTTGGCGAATAATAGATCTTGTTCATTTTTTATTCAGCCAATATTATGTGCAACAAAATACACAACGGTCATGCCAAAGGCAATAAACAATATTTCTTGCATCTTTTGTTTTTCTGATGGTTGATAAAAATCGCTGAATTTTGGTGGAGGCAATGTCTCGATTGGCTTGCCTGTTACAAGATAATATTCTTTTATTGCTTGATCAACATCTTTAAATGTGTAAGCTGCATGTCCCTGTTTTTTCAGTTCATCGTTAATAAAATCTAACTGCTCAATTCTCTGCTTTTCATACGCAGCTTGTGCTGCGGCTAGTTGCTCCATAGCTTTGTTATGTCTTTTTCTCTCGCCGTCATCCCGTAGTTTACTAAATGCGTAATTACTTCCGCTAAAAGCAAGCGCATTAACCACAGCGCCACCAATCATCATTACGAGTGAAGCCATTTTTATAAATGTATTTTTTTAATTTTACATATTGATACTGTCTGGAATTATTCCTTGCTTAACTAGAAAATCTTTCGTAGCAAATGAAGCTGTAATAACAGCAATCAGCTTTGCTGAGTCTTCAAAGTCTAGTTTGCCAAGATCTGCTGGTTTTATTTTTAACAGGCTTTTACCAAGCATTGTGTATCCTACACTTAGGCCTCCAATAACAGCAGAATGGTATACAAGGTTAGTAATAGTTTTTTCGGTGCTCATTTTTAAAAAATAAAATAATTATAATTAATAAAAACATGAACAGCGATGATTTACTTCCTGAACTTACAAATGATCAAGTTGATGACCAAGCTATTATGCGCCAAAAGGAAAGGCTGTATTCTTTGGCGGCGTGTGGAAAAACAAAACAGTACCTTGGAAATGAATTCAGCATAGAACAGATTCAACAGATGTCGACGCAAGACATTGTAAAGTATCACAACAGGTATGAAGCGCAACTGGGGTCAAGAATGGTAAAAAGTGTTGGGCAAACGGTTCTTAGTTTGTACACTAAACTAGTTAGTAGATTTGCTCCCATTGATTCTGAACAAGATTTTATGTATGATTTAACACAGGATCCCGTTTTAACAAAGTCATTAGAGTCTCTAGGATGTGATCTATATTACAGATTTGGAACATTGTTATCGCCATTAATCATGGGATTAATTACTTTTAATCATATAGATTTTGTTTCCCTTCAAAATGACCGAGCCAGAAAATCAGCAGAATCAGAAAACATTGAATCAGGTGGAGAAAGTGACCAGTAAAAAGCCTCATCCTGGGCGTGTTGCAGCAGGAAAAAAATTAGCAGAGTGGAACAAACAAAAAAAATTAATGTTGCAATCACAGAATATAACTCATAATGAAAACATAACACCGCCAACAGTTGTTTCAATGCCAGCTGTAAATACACAAGTTGATTCAAGGCCTGCAACACCAAAGTCTTTATGGAATATTGAACTTAAAACAATTGTCATTTTTGGCGGCATTGCTGCTGGGGGTGGTTATTACGGTTATAAAATATATAAACAACGCCAGCAAAAACCAAAGCAGTCAAAAAAATCTCAACCACTAAATACAGAAGCCAAACAAAAAAGCATGCCAGAACCGCCAACAACAAAAGATCATTTTGATCCATTTCAGATGGAATAATATTTCAAGAACTTAATAAATAATTATAAATTGACTTGAATAAGAACTTGGTTGTACTTAGAGGATGACTTAAGTAAAAACTTAAAGTAACTTAAGTTAAGAACTTGTGGTAACTTGATTAAAAACTTAAGGTAACTTGATTAAGAACTAGATTAAGAACTTGGGGTAACTTGATTAAGAACTTGGGGTGACTTAATTAAGGACTTGGGGTAACTTAATTAAGGACTTGGGGTGACTTAATTAAGAACTTAATTAAGGACTTGGGGTGACTTAATTAAGGACTTGGGGTGACTTAATTAAGGACTTGGGGCGAAAAGTGGAACTGGTAGGACCACTTCTCATTTGATATGTCAGCCACTTGCTTTGTGACTGAACAGGATGTGCGTGGGCGCTGTGCAGTGATTCGTTGTCGGGCTGGCCTGCAACTACTAGTTAAGCGCGATGAAGAACAGAGAAAGAGGCAGCTCACGCTATAGCAAAGAACGTGTTAGCGCACGCCCGCTGTGCGGACAGACCTATCATTTGGTGAATAGTTGACCGACCTTCCCTGACTGACTCAACACTTTAAACATTGCTGTTGTGTGCGCGCTGCTGTGTGTGTGTGTGTGTAAAATAGTGTAGTAAAAATGTGTAGTCATTTGAAGTACTCCCTTCGTTGGATTAATAAACTAAGAAAGACGACAGAACTCTTTGAAAAATATCCGGAACTCTCAAATCTGACAATTTCTATTACACAAGCCATCGCGTTGACGCCAAAGATACATGCTGCTCTAAAAACCCACGCCGGTGTGGCAGCTGACTGGATGTGAAGAAGGTATGTACATTGTCAACTAACTGACTGTGTGCTGTGTTCTGTGTAAACAAAGGCCTCTTGTCTGTGTTAAGTCGTAAACCCCACACACCAACAAACCGACACGCACACTGAAAACGGCGAAGTGGTGGCTTCCCATTCGAGAATGTTCAAGAACATTTGTGACAAAGCGCGCCGCGAGCCCGGTGAAACGCAGTAGGCGCGCGAGGCGTGTTTTATTGATAAGGAGGCACACAGTTTGTAAACAGGACGCTCGGCCTGCTGACTTACTGCGTCGTTATAATTGTGTTGTCTTGGCCTTGCAAAAAAAGCTGACAGTCAACCGACTGGTAGTACAGACTGTTTGGGGGAACGCAGACACTATTTATTATAGATGACTGTTCGGCCGAAACTGGCTTTTAGTGGAAGACATGCTGGGATAAGTGTGTGGATTTTATGTCAAAAATATAACTCAGTTTTAAAAGACTTTAGAGAACAGTTAAAGACTGTAGTTTTATTCCACATGAAAGACAGAGACGCATTTGATGAATGTATGCGTGAAAATGATGTTATTGAAGACGATCAAGAAAAACGAAGGATTAAGCAAAAACTAAAGTCTCAAAAGTTTTCTAAATTAGTGTTAAAAACAGATAATCCTACACATTATGTATGTTTGTAAAGTGTTTACTATTAGAGAACTATAAAATAGGCATTCTGGGTAAGCCGGCGGAGCAACAGCGAAACCGGCTTCAGCCGGTTGGAGCTGGCGGAGGTGGGTGAGCCAGAATGCCTATTTTATAGTTCTCTTATGGCACAGTTGGAGAAGGTACTATAGGGTAGGGTAGGATGGGGCATAATATGTTATGGTATGATATAGTATGGCATGATACATGGTATAGTATGATACGGTATATATGGCACAATAGCAGACGGTAATGTAGGGCAGGGTAAGAAAGGATATGATGTGGTATGACACGGTACTGCATGGTACGGTACAGTAGGAGACGGTATTGTTGGGTATGTAGGATAGAGTAGGGTATAGTATCGTGTGGTATGAAAACAATTGAAATCATGGTCCGATGATGGACACCCATTCATACAAACCCGTGGGAGCCATTAAGCAGGTATACATATCCCCGCTCCCAACGCCACCTCCCCCCCCCCCCCCCCCCCCCCGCCCCCCACGCCAGCAAATATCAGGTGTCTGACTGTACTTACAGAGGGGGAGAAGTTTGCTCTGATGGTTTTAGTTTCAGTGTTTCACTCAGCTGACGACACAGAGGCCTAGCAGAGCTGCCAGCGTATGGAGGGAAAAAACAACACTCAAATAAGAGGTGTATAAGTCACAATGACAAAAAGACAATGGACGAATGTAAAAAAAAAAGTTGAAAAAAAAAAAACGGAGTCAAAAGAGAACGACAGAAAAGCAGAAACGACTATGGGGACATATCCGTAACGCTCGGTTACAGTTTACACAGAAATAGCCCCAGCATAAGCAAACCAAGAACACATGCTGCCCAAGGCATGGCCATGACGATAGAGACCTGATAGTCTATGGCCCAGTTTTGCGTGTTCGTGTGCGCGTCTGGGCTACAAAGCTCACGAAAGCCTCCAATTCTCTCCCTTGCTTCGTTGCTTCCCCTAACCGCTTGTCTGTGTTTCCTCCCGTTGCAGCCCCGTGAGCCTGGCCACCAAGATAGCGCTGTGGGAGATCGGCCTGGTGACCGGCCTGGCGGGCTGCGTGGCCACCTACTCCGCCTTCAAGGACCTGCTATCTCCGGGGGCCTTCACCGTGCCCTGCTTCGTCAACGTCACCGCCGCTGGCGGCTAAAAGAACAGTAGTAACGCACAACACAAAGGATCGATCATGGTATTTTTATGGCGCTTGGGAGGTAGAAAAAAACACAACAAAACAAAACATACACTACACACACACACACACACACACGCGCAGACATGCACGCACGCACGCACGCACGCACGCACGCACACACACACACACACACACACACACGCACGCACACACACACACACACACACACACACACACACACACACACACACACACATAAAGCAATGGCGATACTTACCAAAAAATTTCCTTTCTGATCTCTTGTACACAACACGTATTTTGCTTGTATCGAAGATTCATCGGCACTTAAACGGAAAGAAGATGACCCGGCGACAAGGTGGTCACACCGTGGTTTTCAGCGCGGTTTGGTGCTGATGTTCACTGTCTATTGACCGCCGAAGATCCATGAAAGCAAGTTATGTCCTGTCTTACTACTCATAGACATCAGTGTATGTGTCGGGCTGTGTTCTTTGCCCGAGTCTGTAAAACTTTTATTTATCATCATCAGGAGTTCAATTGACGACTTGTAAAACGTCCTAGCGCCACTATTTATATTGCCCGTAGGTGCCAAATGCGCATTAAGTGTCCTGTTTTGGCTGGACACGTGTCTGTATAATTATAGATTCACACTGAGTCTCTTAGGAAATCTGTGGAACCACGAACACACCAAGTCTTTCAGAGACACGCTTTGTCCAGCGCTGTGACACATGTGTCTCAAAACTACTACCGCTGGCAGTGTGCTTAATACAAATGTAGATGTAGTTTTTAAACATGATGACGACACGAGTGAAGAGAAACACAGATAACGGGAATAATGATTTTCAACATGCATGACGTATATAATGAGGTGATGGCCAATCAACATCGATTACGGTTATGGCAACGAAGCTTGTTTGACCTCGGCATACAGGCTAGGGCACCACGGTGAACACCTGGTTTGCTGTGATCTTAGTCTGTTTGTCCATAGGATGGATGGAAACCAGTGGGGCCGACCTCAGTCCCGTTTGGTCGTTTGTTGGATCAGTGTGTGCAATATGTTTTCGGCTGGAACTCAAGTTCGCCATTGGAGTGTTTGCGTGCGGCTGTGTGTGAGAGTTATTTTTTAATTTTCCTCTAATCTTTCCCATCAGCAATGGATTGTCCATCCTTTTATTAAGGATGGAATCTTACATAACGTTACAATTGTTGTTATTATTGTTGTTGTTGTTGTTGTTCTTGTTATTATCATCTATGATGATGATGATGATGATGATGATGATTGTTATTCACGTGTTCACGTACACAGCACCTTAGGTTTAAGTCTTAACCTGAAGGACTTGGGAAAGGAAGAGGTAGGGGGTGGACAGGAGTCTTGCACCAATCTCGGCTCCAAAGAGAACATTTCTTTTTAACTTGGCCGACTCGGATGGCGGTTTGAACCCACGCATTACCCCTTAGAGCAAGAAAACACCGTTTTATCCCGTGGGCCAATCACAACCCCTCTACGCTCTAATTTTTCTCCGAATTTGGACGAAACATTAGTGCAGAAACCATCGGCCGTTGTAGCATATCTTCATTTGTGCAGAGAGTGCGCTCAGAGCACACAACATTTTCATCCTACTTTCATTCAGACAGTGTTTATATTTCTTTAGGGAGGCAGCCTTCTGGTGCCGGCGCCTGCCCAACACAGGGCATTGTACCGGAGGTGAATGCAGAAGTGATGAATAATGACATTAATTCTGACCATCGCTTGATTAATGACTATCAAAGAGTGCATAAAACTATAGAGATGACAGCTGTAACAGTGGTGAAATACAGCAACCCCCCTCTCCCCAAAAATGACAAGACATAAAAGATGATAGTCACAAACAACTGTAATTGATGCTGATAACAACGTGCAGGCAAGAACTACAGGCAAAAGCACTATACATGCGCATAAAGTAGGCTATTAATTCAGCATATGCATATAAGCTTATATGTATGGATGTGTATATATACATATACATACATATATATATATACAGAGAGAGAGAGAGAGAGAGAGAGAGAGAGAGAGAGAGAGACACACACACACACACACACACACACACACACACACACACATACAGAGAGAGAGAGAGACACACACACACACACACAGCCCTAAAAATCCACGACGGCAGTAACTTTCGATAAACTGTAAAGGGGCGTTGTGCGGAGAACGATTTTTGTCTCCCTTACTTTCTTACGTCATAGTTTGCAAAGGGAGTGGTGGGATTATGACATCAATCTGGTCAGGAAAGTATGACGCATGCGCGTGTAGTGGAAGGCAAAACGCTCTTCACAATTATTTGACACTACATATCCACCGAGGCGAACAAATCAGTGTAAAAAGCTTCTTACAGTGCCGGCCCCTCCTCCACCCCCCCCCCCCCCACCCCTCCTTTTGTATACTTTGTCCGAGGTCATTTGAGTTTATATCTTTCTATTAAGATATAACAGCATGTTCTTTTCACATGTTCAACGGCCATGACGAACAATGAGAGGTATTGTCAATTTAACTCACATATAATGAATACGTACGGCAGGAGGAAGGGTAAGGTGTGGTGGGACAAAGAGGGATGGAGAGAGGGAAACTGACTCAGTGGCGACAACTTGTTCAGTGGGATTATCAGCATACAGTTGCTGATAAAAAAAAACATGGCAGGCACGTTTCGGGGGTAATCCCGAAAGGAAATAAAAAGCCAATGAAAGAAGTGAAGGCACGAGAAGCCTGCTGACGTGTCAACAACCCTGATTAAGACTAGTCGCTTTACCGCAGCGATTTTCAGGAACACGTCTGATGACAGGCACAAAAGACGCACATGATAGTCAGCACCCTACTGCAATAGCTGACGACATTGCAAGTTCTCGCTGAAAGACCACTGATATCTGATCGCGTGAACCACCTAAGCCGCCCCGTATTTGAAAACCCTCACCTCCTCCCCCCTCTCTCTCCCTCTGCTCAGTCCACCACCACACTTGCTTCCCCCCCCCCCCCCCCCCCCAATCTCCGCCGCCGCCTCCACCCACCTTCTCTCTCTCTCTCTGTCCACCCGAGTTTGACATGGCTTGATCTTCACTAGTTTCTGTGCTTTCTGGCAATTGTGCAACGGACACCTGCAGTGGGAATCGTCCTACACACCTGTACCATTCCTGAAATTCAACATTTGCAGTTTATCAATGATGCAGCCTTCTGATATCTTTGGCTTAAATTCTGTGTGACAGAATATATATACAAATAAGATCTGTAGAAAAATAGTGGCAAAAAAGAGCTTTCCCCAAAGAAAAGGCTTTACACTTGCCTGAATGAATACTGCAGGACCAGAAGAGCAAAACCCCTTGACTCATGGTTAGGGCTTAATCACACTCACTATTTGCATACCGTTGTTTAGTGCCTGTTGAACCCATTCACCAGCAATGCTCCACATTTGCAGCGCACAAAGACATGAATTTATGATACGTGCTTTTGAATGTGTGTGAGAGAGAGAGAGAGAGGGGAGAGAGAGAGGGAGAGAGAGAGCACAGGAGATCACATGGTTCTGAAATACATGAGAGTATGTAACATTTTGGCCATGTTGTATGAAAACAATTATTAGAGTATAAATGTATACATGCAAAATTATTAATTTTTCTTTGATTTCATGAGTCAATTATCCATAACCCCCACCCCCCCACCCCCCAGAAAAAAATACAATTGTGACATAGGTACAAATTCGTTCAGCAAGTTTGCTTCCCTCCACAGTGTTGGCACTGTTTGCTTCGTGTAGTTTTAATTTTCGAGTCCCACATTCTGTAGCAAAGTGCAGCGCTGTTATTCCTTCCAATTCGCACTGTCATTTTAGTCTTTGCATGCCAGTCAATACAATTAAATACTGAATAACCTTTTGACCGACTAGCGGACTGCATTTCAACGACTGTTGTATATTTTACAGCTTTGCAGGTTGTAACAAAATAGGGGAGAAGACGTAGGATCATAGTATCTGTCAGGTGCGCCCTTGTGCGTGCACACACACACACACACTCACACACGCACGCACGCACGCATGCACGCGCACACACACACACACACACACACACACACACATTATACATGCACACACACACGTCTTCATAATGACCAAATATTGTCCGACAGATCATTTCAACTTTCACAGTGATCCTCTTTCAGCCTTATGAAACGACCCCTCCCTGATTCGATTTCTAATTTCCGAATGGCGACCGAAACTTTAGGACAACTTGTTTTTCATATGTAAAATTGAAAGAAAAAAAAAATCCAGCCTGTCCCAAAAATCAGAACTGTCACTTCAGCCATTTTGCTTTTCAGTTGAATGTGATTTTGCCAGACAAACACAAACTTCTCTTCCACACAACATGACCTTTATTGTCAACAGTGGTCTCCCTGGGGCAGTTTGATCGTTCTTCCGTGCATTGACACGACTGTGACGTTATAGTAAGTCTTGGGCATTGTCATTTATAAGAACAGCAGGTCAGTCCGTCCACCTCTCTGTACAGGACAAGCTCTGGCGGACTGACCTGCTGTTCACAAAACATGACAAGTTTTATGAGCATCAGCCAGACAAAACATTCATACGGGCTAGCTCTCGATCGAGTATCGTTCCTTTGATTAAACGGTTCACATTCTCCATTTCTAAGCAACACAGAGAAATGGACAATCGCAAAGAATGGCGCACAATCGAGAGATAGCAAGCTTAAGAAAATTCCTCATAATTAGTAAAGAAAAAGAACTCGTCCATCTCAATTAGGGGACCATTGAGTAGCACGACAGGTGTCATGTAGAAAAATCGCAGCTGCATGCATGTACGAACCGTTGAAACTATTCCTGAAATACTAACAGACCGAAAACGGAATTCGCGCAAGGAGGCTGCGAGATAAGACGAGACAGTACGTGTACATAGATGATCTGATTGATACGAGCGATTAGACCTCTCTATTCCTTGAATCAACATCAGACTTTTAAGGCTCTTATAAAGAGGTTCCATTGTACTTGGCTCATAGCCTCGTTGCTATTGACGCAGTGAACCGTCAAGAGATTCACCGTGTCTGGGGCACAGCAGTGTGGAAGGCGGACCCTCATCCCACTCCTTCTGCCTCTTTAGCCTTCCCTGATCTGAATCACATATCAGTGTGCTGCTATTAGAGGGACAGGGCGGGCTTTCAAGCTGGAAAAAAAAATCAGATCCATTGAGTGGTTCAAATTCATGACCATCGACTCTGCAGGCAAATGCTCTAACCATAAATAAGAAAACGCATTTACAATATTTCAAAAGGGAAATTTCCTTGGGCTGTTCATAATATATATGTACATATATATATAGACACACACACACATATATACATATATATATATATAAAACACCTCGATGGATATTAACAACTACATTTGAGAATTTTAGCACAATCGATAATTACAAATTTTATATGTGAACTAGGTTCTCATTTTAATGCTGTTATGAAAGCATGTAATACTTGTCTGTAAGAAACTTACAGGATTCCAAAGTGTTTGAACTTAGCCAGCACACACACACACAGTTGGCTGGATATGACGAAGTAGCCATAGGTTTGGACGACAGTGTTTTCGACATGTGTACTTGAATGCGTTTTGTTTCCTGTACTGATCCAATTTATGAACTGCCTGTGAACTGTGTAATAGTACTACTTACTGTATTCATTTATGGATAAATTCACCAGAGCGAGTTCTCTAACCCCATCCAGTAAGATGTACTTGTACTCGACACCAAGTATTTTGTCAAAACCTGTCACTTAATTGTTGATGCAATTGTGGGTCTGCTTGTTGTGTGCATGCATGCATGTCCTTGCATGACAGAGAGGCATTTCACACTTTTTGGTGAGAATGCTTCTGGTTGAATCTGCATACATTCAAGTATGCTTTCTAAATGTGTAAACATGCTGATGAATAGCGCATTGTATACTTCAGTGTAACACTTAATGACATGATGAAATGAGAGTGATATCCCTAAACAAAAGGTTCAGAATGCGATGTAAAAGGAACAAGAAAATGGATTTTTATGCTATTTTGCAATGAAGAGAAAGTATGAATTAATGATTAAATAAGTTTGATATGTAAATACATGAATAAATCTCCCCTATAGTCATCGTAAGTTCAGATACTAATGAAGAAAATGAAGGTCAATTGACGTGTTGATTTATAAAAGAAAGTGATAACAACATAGGATGTGAGGAACTGTAAACTGTGGAGAGTGGAATAACACTTGAGGAGGAACCCATCAAATCATGGTGCAAATCCATGCTGAAGGATGATTTGGGATCCATTCACCCAGAATGTCTTTTCAGGGAACGTTAAAACTTTCTGGTGATATACATGTTGACATTTCGTATTTTCCACATCATTGAACACACACACACATCCACCAAGGAAGTCACCTGCTCTGTCCAAATTTGTTCAGGCCAAACCTATTACTTCCCTTGGCACACACAAAATCTTCCAGGATCAGTTCGAGTTAGACCAAGGTCTGTGCAGCAGAGTGTAATTGTTTCCATGTACATATTTGACTCCAGATCATAATATGGGTCAACACTGCACTTAAAAGCGTATGTGAAGATCTCATTACATACTTCAACCAACAGAAGAGCAAGCAGGATTTTTCAACATTTGTTTCTAGAAAATAACACAGACTTCCTGTCTTTCAGTCTTCCAGCATTTCTGGTTATGTTTGGAACATCTCTAAACAATTAACAGTTTGTGAATGTTGACATAAAATGCTCATCACTTTCTTTTTAATTCAATCTGTTAAACTGATGCCCTTTTCCATGCTGACTGGCAGATGTGATAAAGAATTCTAGCTTGTGCACAATTTCATGAGAAATGAATCTGTTATTTTCTGCAGTGCAATATACAACAGCAGGTTCTTGATGTTTTCTGTCCTTGTGGCTTTTTGGATGGTTTAGAAATTGTTCTGTATTATTGCATGAAGAATGATGATCATGAAGATTTGAAAATGCATTGTATGATGATGAAGTGATGATTATAAAGATTTAAAAATTGAGTGAACTTCAGTTTTAGGATCTTCTGAGTGGAAGTGATAGTTAGACAAACTGTGTGTGAATGAGGAAGGAAGGGCAACATTCACAATCACTGCCCAATGGCATGTGCGCGCACACACACGCACACACTAACCATGGGACTATCAATCTAATTCCCCTTCTCCAAATCTGTATCCCATTTTACACACATGGTCACATCCACTGAAGGCAGCCCACACAAAGCACATGTAATTAATCAGCGGATTTGTTTATTTTACCTTTACATAATTTACACTTTTCACATAAAACGGCAGCGAAAGTTTGGAAATATGATTTCCCCCATTCCACATCATTCTTTGACCATATATCCAAAGAATACATTCAGTCTCTCTTGCACAGAGTTTTCCAAAAGGCATTCAGGAAGACACACAATCAATCAATTAAAATCTTGTGCACAAATGCAAATGTTCATTCAATTATAATCATGTGCACAAATGCAGATGTTCATTCAATTAATCAATTAAAATCTTGTGCACAAATGCAGATGTTCATTCCTCCCAGTACATCCTCTTCCTTTCTCAGACACACAAGCAACACTGCACACACAGGCTGCTGCCCACACCATGTACACAATCTCTCTTGCACCAAGTTTTCAAGACATTCCAAGACAGGCAATCAATCAATCCATTAGACTTGTACACAAACGCAGATGTTCGTTAATCCCAGTGCATCCTCTCCCTTTCTTACCCACATTTCCAACACCATGCACACAAGCTGCTGCATGCTCACACACACACAAGCACACACACACACACTCATGTGCACACACACATACACCATACTACCCCCCCCCCCCCCCCCCTTTCTGTGCACTCTAGTCCTCTTCTAACGATTCTGTTCTTTGCTTCTTGGCCGGAGGACCCTCTGCCTTTTTCTTCTGTTTGATGCGCTTCATGCGGCGGTCCGGCAGCTCGCTGAGGTCCTGGCGCGTCATGTGGATGCGGCCCATCTTGCTGCCAAACGCATCGTGGTCCACATTCTTTTGCTTTTTCGGCTGCACACAGACAAGATGGAGGGATCAGATGAGCGACACAACTGCAGACCTCACAATATACTAACTTGTAGATACTGACCCTGCAAACCACCCAGTGGAATGGGATAAAAGGTTTACCACTTGTAGACTCTATCCTCCTACAAACTATACTACAAAACACTACTGATCACTGTAGTTCTAATGGTTGGAGCACTGGGTACGTTTTAGTAAAATGGTGTATAAAAAAATCCCTAAAAGGGTCTTGACTACACAGGGTAAAATCACTAAAAGGGTCTTAACTACACAGGGTCTTAACACACATACACACACGCACACACATGCTCGCACACGCACACACACTCACACTCACTTACACACACACTCACAAAGTACACACACACACACATGCACACACACACACATTCACGCACACACACACACACACACACACACACACACACACACACACACACACAGAGAGCAGCCACAGGTGACTAACCTTTGCTGTCTTGGGCTGTCTGGTGGCCTGTCTGAAATGGTCGTCCGACGCCAGCTTGGTGCGGCGCACCACCAGGTCCAGCGAAGGCCCCATGTTGGACAGCTCCACCTCTTTCTTCCTCAGAGCAATTCTGCCACACCATCAACATCAGACCCTCCTCTTATCTATCATGCCTCAAACAGGGGAAGTAAATGGGAGTTCCAAGATGGCCATGAGATTTGAAACCAATTAAAAAATAAAATGAAATGAAATTTCAGAGGAAAAAAAACAAAACAGAAAAGTAAGGGCAGGAACTCAGGTACTGGTAGAAGGCCCCCTGATGGGGTCCAGGAGCAAAATAATAATGATAATAATGAGGACAATTTCTATAGCACCCGTCCTACCAACATAGGCTACAGGGCGCTTTACAAGTTTTAACAATTCAACATCTAAAAAATATAAGCAGAAACACACACACACACACACAATTCTGCGTTCACGAGTCATACACACACACACAACACACACACGGCACCCTCGCGTGCGCACACACATACACACACACGCACGCACACACACTTGAACATAATGTTGCATACATAAACACACTATATGACCGGTGAACAGCTCATTTGTACACGAGCAAAGTGTGCAAGTGACATGTAATAATTTAGTAATATTTCAGGTGGTATCCTGCAACTGGCGTTTGAACAGATACGTTTTAAGTGCAGACTTGAAAGTCGGAAAGGAAGGGGCATGACGTAGATGGAAAGGTAGTGAATTCCAGAGTATTGCCCCAGAAAAAGAGAATGCTCTAGAACCGTGCTGCTTTCGGTTATACGAGGGAATTCGAAAAATTCGAGTCATCAGAGGAAGAACGGAGGGGACATGTAGGAAAATATATTTCGAAGCCATCAGAGAGATAGGTAGGCGCTTCACCTGTGATAACCCGACTTATACTGAATTCTGTGCTCAATTTTGAGCCAGTGTAATTTCTTCAAGAGATCCGAAGTATGGTGCTGTTTGGGCACCTTGAGGATAAGGCGAACGGCTGAATTTTGAACACGTTGTAGTGGCTGGAGTAAGGCTGCGGGTACACCAAGCATCAGCAAAAGAACCCTGCCAGTAGGGGTACGAAGTCTCCTGGAGCTCCGTTTTGCTTTTTAATCGATTTTAAACACAAACAAATAAACGAAAACCGCAACAACTTTATCCTCAGAGCACCACTTCACATAAAAATACACTGTTTGTTCAGTCTTTTCCTTGTTCTTACTCAGCTACACATGTTTCCATCTTCTTATATAACCCCCCCCCCCCAATACCAGCATCCACTTCAGAAACATGAGACTTCTTTGCTGGATGACAGTTTATGTTGCATGCTGTCTGCTCTGTGATTTCTGAGAAGTCTACTGGAATGCATTATACAAACTTTTCCCCAAACGATCAGGACTTGCCCTGATGGATGTGCATATTTGGACGCCTCCACTGTGACAGTAAGGGAGAAAAACCTAAAAGTGACATCATGCAGTGCATGTATATCCAACTACAAGAATCACTGTGGCCAGTTCTAAATTCATCTGCTGCTAGGACGGGCTGAGAGTGTTGATGACATCATGTTGAAGCTTCCCCTGCCTTCTCTCACCCCATCTCTCTCACCTTACTTCCACCCAGGATTTGCACAGATCTAGGCAATGGCCTCTGAGGCTTGTCAAAAGGAGATTTCAGCCTGAAGGTCGAAAACTCTCTCTTCTGCAAGAGCAGATCGTACTTGTCGAAATTGTTGCATGAATACAGCTGGTTATAAGTTTCATTTTCGACATACATAATTTCTGTTTTTCTTGTCTCATCTTCTGTGCCACCTCATTGGCATTACCCCCACCCGGCACATTACATTTTTGTTTCCGATTATGCCGTTTTTTTAAATCCTCATGCCCCCCAATAGGGTTCACATAAAATAAAATTTTAAATCTTGAACGGAGCATGCATGTGTGAGCCTGTGTGCATGCATGTGCATGCGTGTGTGTGTTTATATGTGTGTGGGTGCACGCACAAACGCGCATGCATTTGCGAAAGACACACAAGCACTGAATGGAGGAAACCATCTTTTCCTGGGAGTGGGGAGGGAGGTGGGGAGATAGGTAAGAATGTAAACTTCCTTTCTCACAGGAACCAACAATGCACTGACAATTTCCAATGAACATTTTTCCAAAAGTGACTGTGCGGCAACTCATAATTTCTGAGATAAATTTTCAGAGGAAACTTTCCCAACAGTCAGCAGTGCCTTCACCCATTATCTCTGAGGAAAACAATGATTTAATCAATGTCAGATCACCATCAACTATTTCTGAGGAATTTGGTACAGTCAAAGGCAGCGGATACACTTGAATTGTTTGCTAAAAATCATTTTCATCAACATTAATAATCCTGTAAGAAATTTCCCCCATCAGTGGCAATGGCCTTATATGGAATTCATTAAAAAAAAATTGAATTGTTCATCATCTGCACCATTCATATTAATCCTTCAAATATATATATATATATTTATCATCATGCAATCCTAACTGAATAAATTCACTTCTGAAATACAAAAAAAACAAAAAAAATTTGATTTAAAAAAAAAAACATCAGTCCATGGCAGTAGACCTACTGTAATTTCAGAGTCAAATTTTTGCCTCAATGGCAATGAACCCACCTGTGCATTCTGCGGAAATTTTTCTCATCACAGCAGAGAGTCTTTTTTCACATAAATGGTAATGATTCTGTAGTTTCTCTAGAAAAGGTTCCAATCAACGACAGAAGAAATCAAGCAGTGGATTGTAAAGAAAATTATGCCATCAAAGACGGGCAACCTGCCAAAAAGAATGAAGAAAATTTTCCCTATCACTGGCAATGAACAAACTGTAATTTCTAAGGCCAATTTTATCATCAATAGCTATGAACATACAGCATTTTCCGAGGTAAATGTTGCTACCGATGGCACTGATCCTACTTGTAATTCTCTTTACGAGGTAAATGTTGCTACCGATGGCACTGACCCTACTTGTAATTCTCTTTACCAGGTAAATGTTGCTACCGATGGCACTGACCCTACTTGTAATTCTCTTTACGAGGTAAATGTTGCTACCGATGGCACTGATCCTACATGTAATTCTCTTTACGAGGTAAATGTTCCTACCGATGGCACTGAACCTACTTGTAATTCTCTTTACATAAGTTCATGACTGAACGCACCAAGAATTTTTGACAACAGTCTTTCCAAAACTTCCCAAACGGTGAGAGCAAACGTAGCATTAATTTCTGAACATAACTTTCCCATCCATGGGAGTGAAATATATCAGTAATTTCTGAGGACAGTTTTCATATGCATGGGAGTGAACCCAACTGTAATTTTTGAAGACAACTTTCCTGTTCCTAGATGTGAGCTTACCTGTAATTTCTGAGGTATATTTTCCCGTTGACTGCGGTGAAGCTGATAGCATGTTCAAGGCCGGCCAACCGGACATTGTCCACTACTGGACCACGGAAAAAATCTGTTCTCCACAAACACACAATATTCAGAAATGAGAAAAGCAAGAAAAAAAAATCTGTTCTCTTCATGCAATACATTCAGTGCAGAGAATAAAATAAAAATCACACACACACATTAACACACATACACATACATACACACGTGCACAGAGTTACCGGTTAAGACATTCTGGAGCTAATTTTCCAAAAAGAACTGGTTATTTTAAAATGATGTAACTGCAGGTTGAAATTGAAACAAACTTGAAAGAAAAATTACTATGCCACCCAACAAAAGAAACAAACAAATGATACGAAAAACACAACGCATTTCAACCTCTTTGGTCTTCTTCAGGTAAGACAAACAATACTAACATTATGAAAATGAAGAAAGAACAATCACTTTCTCCACAAATTTTGTGCATAATGGATGGCATCACATCAACCAAAGAGGTCAAAACGTACCGTGTTTGTCTTGTAATTTCTTTTTTCGGCGGCACATTGATTTTTCTTCCAAGAATTGGGTTATGACCATGTACCGATCATAAAATAAAAATAACGCATGAGAATGTCTTATTTAAAAAGTCTTTTTAAATCAAAATGAAGGCAAATGTCTTTAAATTTTGAATTTGATGCTGAACAATTAAGTAGTGGGGGAAAACAAGTGCAGGTTAACAATTTTTCCATCATTATAATACTGACTTGGCAAAGATTTAAAAAAAAAAAAAACTGAAGATGAAGAAAATGGGAAAACATATGTTTTAAATATGAAAACCCTTCACTAGCTGCATGAGGGAACCATCACAATCCCTCTTGAAGGCAGATTTATATGTATTGCCTGCTCCTAGGCCTTTCGTCCGCTGGATTGGACTCACCAGGGATGAATTTGAGGAGGAATCTGCAGACTCTGATCACACACAAATGTTTGTACTTGCAAAACAAAAAATCTAAAAGAGTATGTCATCTGATGTAGACATTCAGTTTCAAAGCAGTCCAAAAGTAAAAGTTCAAAATGTTCTCACTAATTTAAGAAACTACAGTAAAATCCAGACATATCTATCTACTCACTTCTAAGATTCCTCCCTCTCTACCTTCTAAAAAGGTTATCAAATTCAGCAGACCGGCAAAGCTGACAAGAAAAATGTGTGTAGCGCTGCATCATGAATAACATATGTTCTGCCATCTTTTATTTCCAGCTCCAAAACTGGGACAGTCCTCAAAACAGTCCAGTTTGGTGCAGTCTGCACCTGACACTGTGACAGCATGCTCTTCTCCCAGGTCACTTCATAATGAACAGGACTTTAATGAGACCCTGCAGAGAAAAAGAAGTTACAGACAAAGAATTCATTCTGCAGACTGCAGGGATATACAAGCAAGCAGTCTTTACATGTTTAGGAAATGCAGATTTAAAAAAAATCAAAATATCTCCCTACCCCCCCCCCCCCCCCCCCCTTATATATATACATTTAACATGCATTTCACAAAACCTTTTCCTCCACACTCACAACAATGAAGCAGTGCCTAGTCCGCGCTGAAGATCAACATGCTATGCAAAATCTCTCTTCCTGACATGAACTCCTCACGTCTTTCTGGCTCCTGTCTTCTGCGCCACCTCAGTGGTACTACCCCAATACTGCTCCCTCTGGCTCCCCTTCCACAACCACACCCATCCTTGCCAACACAGCAGGCCCAGCACCACCAATCCACAAGGAGCAGTCAATGTCAAGAGGCAACCCACCAGAGGAAACACTGCACTGCTGCCGAGTTACTTCCGTGGTGTTCAGCGGTGCCTGTTCTAATCTAACTTACGCAGGCCCACTTCCAGAGAAAATAATTGCTTAGTCGCAAAGCCAGCTTGAGTGAGCATGCCCCTCCTCTCCTGATATGAACTTCTCTTCTGTAATCAATCAACATTCTGAATTACTGTGTGAAAGGCGAGATCACTGATCAACATTGTACGGCTGAACTCACCTATCAACAAATTTTTTATACGTATGTGTTCAGGGTCGGAGTTGAACTGCTGGCCGTTGAATATAAGAGCTGGTTTTATTCCTGTGGCACACTTGGGTCCCTGGAAACAACAACAACCATGACTACTGCGATACTAAAGTTACTAATTATTAAGTACAGTCAAATATCATTTCAAAAAACAATTTCAATCACAAATTCTTATTCTTTAACAATTGTGTGTGTGTGTGCCTGTGCGTGTGTGTGTGAGTGTGTGTGTGTGTATGTGTGTGTGTGTGTGTGTGTGTGTGTGTGTGTGTTGTGAGAGTGTTGTAAGTGCGTGTGTGTGTGTGCACATTTGAACTTTTATTCCCCCCATTTCAAACATGCTGCAGTTCAGTGCAGATCTGATCTCAAAAGAGTTGCTTTCCTGTTCTACTTGCAGATCCACTGATTCAAAATTTCTTTGGATTACCATTAAGTGTGTTGAAAACTAGATCTCCCTGTCAAACATCTTTTGCCACCCAGTGTTCATCCCATCCCTTGAAAAAGCGCAGACAAAAGCCAAAACTTAAAGTTTTCCTGTACAGTGCCTCGCATATTTCCTGAAGTGCATCTTCCATTCAACAGCCTCACAAATCTTTTCTTAACACTGTCCACAGTAGTATGTTCCAACAACACCAAATTCATTACAATTTTTCCCTCAGTTGTTTCAAAACTCCCATTAAAGAGAAAGTAGCATGATACAGAGAAACCCCACCAAAGTCCATCCCAACCAACTCACCGGCACGTCTGCCAAAGAGACAAACTTGTCCACACCAAATTCCACCATGTCCAGGATGTGTCCGTCAAAGAAACGACCTGCACGCAGATTTCTGAGCATGCACACTCTGTCACACCTGTACTTCAACCATGGTCACTTAGCTCCACAAAAGAGAACTGCACACTCATGTGTATGGAGAATGCCAAATGTACACACACAAAAAAAAAAGAAAAAAGAAAATAGCCCAGCCTCATCGCATCCAAAGAGAACCCAGGAGATGGTAGGGAAATAGGCAGTGCCACGGACACTTAATGAATCTATGATTGAACAGCAGCCTCGTGTCCCAAGACAGACAATTTTCAATTTTTTTTTTTTTTGGTGCCCCCCAAAACAAAAACAAAACAAAAGGACGGTGAAAGACTAGGAATGTGCATGTGTGTGCGTGTGTTGGGGGTGGTTCCAAAATATACTGTTACAAATTCATTGATGGAATGCTGATCTCATTCATTCTTTTTCATCGATTTTTATTTTCTTCCTTTTTTTCTATCAACAGATAATACCACAGTAAAGGGAAAGGAGATGGGACCCACGTGACATGGAGAATTGTATAGGCAGGAAAGGGAACATAGGGCAAAGGGGAGGGGATACAGAATAGAGGGGGATGACGGATGAGAGGAGTTAAACTAACATATGAAAAAAAAAAGGGCAGAAATCTGATGTAAGGTAGCAAATATTGACATGTCTGTGAAATGGGTAACACAGGAGACACCAGGTCGATAACATTTGCCTCAACATTCTTTCTAGGGGTGTGCAGATTCCATCAATATTTTTCAAGGCTTGTGGAATTTCAGCATGAATGTGTATGTTTTTCCACAACATGATCTCATCCTGCAAACTATGTTCTGCAAGGTGACCGCTGACCCCAGTCTCCCTGAAACCATCTGAAGTCAGATTTCGGGCACACCTGCTGCATGCATCTAAGGTGTCAAATATGAACAGAAATCAAATGCTTAAAAATTCCACAAAAATATAAAATGATTTATCATGTATGAACATTCACATATCCTTTAAACACATTTCTGTTATTTCAAAGTACACTGGATAAACAACTCACAACTGCATTCACTTGCTCTCACCATGACCATTATATTCACTACCAGCCTTGTTTCATAATCAAACAAGTCCCCCAGCATGCAACTCCTCTCCACTGTCAACAAATAGCAGAACATGTAACGTACCCAGTATCAAGTTGTTGGGGCGTTTCTTTGAGTGAGACCCAAATGCAAACAGGGAAGCGTCAGCCCTGTTGGAAAAGAATTCCTGAAAAAATTTCAAACATTAAGTGATAAACGTTACATGATGGAAAACAGTATTACTGATATTCATAGTGTATGTGCGTGTGTATGTGTGCATGTCTGTAAGTATGAGGGTTGGTAGGTTGATAGGCATGTTAGTGTGAGTGTGCGTGTATGCCTCTGTGTGTGTGTGTGTGTGTGTGTGTGTGTGTGTGTGTGTGTGTGTGTGTGTGTGTGTGCATGAGTGCAAGTATGAGGGTTGGTAGGTTGATAGGCATGTTAGTGTGAGTGTGCGTGTGTGTATGCCTTGTGTGTGTGTGTGTGTGTGTGTGTGTGTGTGTGTGTGTGTGTGTGTGTGTGTGTGTGTGCGCGCGCGCGTGTGTAAGTATGTGGGTTGGTAGGTTGATAGGCATGTTAGTGTGAGTGTGCATGTATGCCTCTGGGTGTGTGTGCGAGAGTGTGTGTGTGTGTGTGTGTGTGTGTGTGTGTGTGTGTGCATGTGTCCATGTATGCATGCACGCAAGCTTGTGAGCGTATGTGTGTGCAAATGGACATGTGTACAGACATCAAACATGTGCCTGCACGCACATGTACACGTAAAAAAAGAGTTGCATTCTTTTCCATTGTCAGGAAAAGTTCATTTTTGAGCAGTCAAGAGAACCTTACAGTACCTCTAGTCTGATAAAAGAAACAGGCTAATATCAAACAGACATAAAACACAAAACCTGACTTTTATACCTCTAGTCTGATAAAAGAAACAGGCTAATATCGAACAGACATAAAACACAAAACCTGACTTTTATACCTCTAGTCTGATAAAAGAAACAGGCTAATATCGAACAGACATAAAACACAAAACCTGACTTTTATTTAAAACTTGCTACTCTCAAACAAAGCCCCTGCCCTCACTGTGAGTTGATTTTAACGTGGTGACAGCCCTGATGTGGCCCCTTGCGGTCGGCTGGGCTATAAGCAACATTATCTTATCTTATCTCCCTGCCCTCACTCTCCAGCCAATTTTGGGTGAAAAGGCCAGTTCCCCCCACTGGGAGAATTCTTCCACACTGGCATCAAGACAGTTGATTTCACTGCCTGAAGTTCTGTTGTGGGGAAATTGTGAGGTGTGAGGAGCATCAGAAGTACGTGTTATCAATGGCACTTCTAAGCACTGAAGGTTTCAGAATAGCTGAAATCCTTGTGCGTGGATGTCCTGTTCCGGCAGGCCTACTAAAGCTACTCCCCACTAACCTGATAACATGGCTGACACTGGCTTTCAAAATGGTGCGATCTGACACAAATGTTCAGGTCTAGAAATTCCCAGATACTTTTCAGTTGTCCTTGAGATACACAGATACAGAAGTCGACTTGTCTTCCCAAATTTCTACTTGCCCTCCTTCAGAGTTGGTTACTATAACTATGTGCAAACACTGATTAAAATGTGACAATGATTTACCATCCAATACTAATGAGCTGGTTACAGGAACCAACTGCCACAGTGGATTAAAATGCAACAACGGTGGCATACTCTGCATCCCTGTGACACTGGTCTGAAAGAAGCACATCTGTTGTTTCCGCACTGACAAAGCGCAATACCTGCAAGCTGCTGACACATTTTATTCAACAACAAAAAAAGAAGAAGAAAGAAAAAGAGAGAGAGAAAAAAAAAAAATCACTCCTCGTCTCTGTGAGACAGATCTGTGCTGGGATTCAGTTCTGAGAGGAAGCAGCAGATTGTGGGCATTATGAACTGACAAGTGGAGGGGGGAAGTGTGAATGGTCATCACTGAAGTTGACTGCTCCGTCACCCCTGCACTGACACAGTCAAAACTTGGCTTGTCCAATGGAAAAGCAAAGACAGCATATTTTCATCTACCCATCTGAAAGTTCTTTGTTTTTTTTTGTCCTGAACAATTGGATAAGCATGTACTTCAAGCCCTGATCTATACACTGAAAGGCGTATCATCAGCTTTTTGGTCCAACCCCCACCAATCACAAACGTCTGTTTGAACAGCTTTCGTCAATCTCTTTCACTTTTGTAGTGTCTTACCACCGCATTACACTATTTTGTCACTGTGTGCATTGTCGGGCTGACAAACCTGCGACTGCCAGCTTTCGCAAAGAAGTTCACAGGAAACCAAAAATGCGACCAGCACTCTGCAGATCCCACTAGCTCTTTTCCACTTCTCCTTCGATTATTCCCTTACCCCCCCCCCCCCCCTTCCCCTGGGCACCCTCACTGATTCTCATTCTCACATTTCACTCCAATCCATATCTTCATGGAGAAATGGTAGCCCTGATTCACTGTGCCTAATGGAGATCTTCCAAAATCTGCTGTTCCTGAAAGATCTCTGGCGACAATGTAGTTTCAAGGGCAAAGTCTGCATGATTTAAGTGGATGTCAGCTTGCTGGCAACTCACCTATTTTAGTCTGTGATGTAAGGCTGTGAAAACCCTTTCAGTCTGATACACATTTAAGATGAACTCCTCGTGATGTATCATGGACTCACTCAGAAATGTAAGTTGTCTGACTCACAACGTGTTCAGATATATGCTTGTCATTTGAAAGTCATCATCGTGATTCCTTGATACAATATAACATCTATCTGATCATAAACTCCCCAACTTTGGACCCCCAAATCAATGCTCAACATTCATAACCGCTGCTTGATTTAAAGATACAGAGCATCATTGTGACTATGTCTTAAGAATTTCTGTTAAAACCTATCTACACTATTAAAGCTTCCCTTAACTGTAGAAACAACCACAACAACAACACTGCAAACAGTATCCATTCTTGGTGTTTTTCACAATCATTTCCAGTGTTCTACAAGAACAGTCATTTGTCACTGCCCTACAGTTGAACAAAATCGTAATTCTGCCACTGCCCTTCAGATGAACAAACTGATAATTACCAGAGAAGTCTCATCTTCAAACGGTCTGGTGATGTTTTTTCCTGAAACACACACAACATCAACATGACAGAACCACAGAACATCACGGGGTACAGTGGAACTTCTCAATAACCTACCTCAGAAAGTGCGGGCAAGGGGAGACGAGTCTGATCGGACAAGGTCAACAAAAGCCACAAACATATAAAATGCCATGAAAGTACATATTTTTCAGGCACTGTGATTCGAAAGAATACATCAAATCAAACAATGAGGGTGGAAAAAAAAACTTTAAGAGAATGAAATGCTGTACTTTATACCAGTAGTTTGTTTTTCAATGTCTCAACAGCCAGACTGGTGACAGTAAGTCGAATGATCAGAGCTAGACCGTTCTGACAACTGTACTCTTCTATGTTTTAAGTCAAAATAGTCTGTTTCTGAAAAGAATTGGGATGTGAGAGAGGTCTAGGGGGGAAAAAAAAACTTTTACAGTCAGAAATCAGGGGTCGGGATGGTTTATGTTCTTCACACAGGTCAAATACAGCATGACCTATTGTTCAAAGCCGGCCAATCAATATAAAGCTTAAAACAAAAACAAAAAACAGTCAAGGGAATGCACTGCGAGTATCCCTTCACACTTCCATCTTGGTCACAGTTGACGTCAATGCCAAACAAAACTGCTTTTGTTTGTTTATGTGTTTAAATCTTCTTTCTTCTTCTGCATACTCTCAGACAGGAAGCCCAGAGGCACTGACAAAGGCTGCTGTATGGCGGAGGCCCTCCAGCGATTCATAGAGCTTTTCCCTCGTTGATGTGTTGGCAGGCCAGGTCTCTGTTCTTAGCTTTTAATGTGTGGGACTGTCCTGCAGGTAGTGTTCCACAATCACTGAAGCTGTACCCGCATGGGCATCCTGCAGACTTGCCAACGCGGAATTATATGAACATGTGGTGTTTGAGTATGGAGTGCCCTATCCTCAGTCTCACAATGCTCACTTGGTCTGGTCTGGGCAGCACGTAGTATGCACCCTTCTTGTTGAAGTCTGGGTGCTGCTCAAGCCATCTTGCGCTGAAGAAGTCGGCCGGATTGCCTACGAAAGCTATGCACACAGTGAGTAGCCTTCTTTAACTGAGTGAACTGTTTAGTCTGGTAGCCATCAAGCCATCTTCTTTTCTGCTTCTCCTTGATGATGCTTTTGGCTGCTACAAAGGAAACTTCCTGCACCAGTTGAGGCTGCTGTCCTCCTTCCTTTGCTAGTCGGTCAGCTTCCTCACTGCCATATACGTTGCAATGTGAGGGCATCCACTGGATGACAGTGTTCTCAGTGAACTGCTGCAGAATGACCAGGGCAGAGACAAGGGAGTCGAGTTCCTTATTTTCAGGATTTTTAACTGCCTGCAATACTGACAAAGCATCGGCGAAAATGATGACTCTGGAACGTATGGCCCCTCAATTCTCATACAGTGTTCTGGCTGCTGACTGTAGTGCATCTGCCTCAGCCTTGAAGTTTGTGGAAAACTTGCCAGTCGGGATGACTTGCTGGACAGGACTTCCATCTATCAACTTCAGGAAAATTCTTCCACCTGCGTTTCTGGTAGCCTCTTCTGGTGAGCCATCTGTACGTGCATGTGTCCAGAACTCTTTGGGGTATGTTTGCTCTGTGTAGTCAAGGGTGAGTGCTTTCCTCTCTAGTCCTGACTGTGTGCCCTTTGTGAGAATGCCAGGAATGGTGACTCTGATTTCTGGGAATATTTCATCTTTTTTTCCATGATGGTACTGAACAGTGTGATGGGATTGTCTTGTTCCCTTGTTGCTAAAGTTCAGGATCCTATCTCTCAAGTCCACGCGCATTGTGCACAAAGCTGCTGCGCTTCAGTCTGCACTTGGTGGACTCGAACATTCTCTTGTGTATGGGGCGAATCTTTATCCTCTTGAATTTGGCTGCTTGCGTGAGGACTTGAGTATTTCATCTAGCTTTTGAGGCTCTAAAGTCCTGTTAAAGTGTCCATGGCTTGGATCAGAGTTGACTTGAGTGCACCTGTGATGATCTGGGATATCTGATTCTGAATCCTTGAGGCTTGGTTCAAGTTGGGTTTTTTTAAATGAACAAATGCATTTCCGCACAATGTTAACATTCCTGAGAGATACACAAAATGGAGAGTTATTCTGATTACATGCAGACAACAAGCATCACATCTGCTCTCATGCGAGTCTCATTATGAGAAAGAATATTCTCATACTGGTGAAAAAAATACACATTAAAAAGCACACCATGAAATACAATTATCCTATGTATTATTTAGGTTATTTACTGAAATACAACTGAATCAAATAAAATGTAACCTAAAACCAATTCTTGAAATAAACAGCATAATGCCAATGAAAAGCCACACACTCAGAGTCAATGATTCATCAAAGCAGTCAGATATATGCTTGTCTGTATGTCAATCATCACTGTGTATGGCTTCACTTCAAACAATCATTAAGCACCCAACACAGCCATTAACTGAAACAGTGATACAGGGGGAAACTGACGACACTTCAGATTTCAACACAACATGCAATGAAACATCTCTAACCACAAAAGCAGACAAAAGACTATATTAAAAAAAATGGACCGCTATCCACAGCTGAACACATTTTACCCCAAAATGAAAATAATACACTGATTCAATTACTGGTGCCAACAGCACTATTTGTTTAACCTGAAGCTCTGCTAACCTTAGAAGACAATTGTTGGGTCCCTTCACAAAGGCAAAGGATATTCCAATCTATTGCCATAATTCTTTTTGCTGTTTTTACCCCCATCACTTTGTTTTTAATGTCTTGCTAAATGGACAGGACACAGTGTGTCAAATGGTCAGTACTAAACCACCTAGAAAGGTGTACTTCTATGTGGTCGCCACTGGCAAAATAACCTTCCATTTGAAACAATAAAGTTTCTAGGTTTTTTTTTAGAACTGGGGAAGGGTGCAGGCATTAAGGAATCACTGCAGACAGACCAAGCCATACACACAATATCACATCTGCTGTCATCAGAAACAGCTATCTTTAATTAGATTCAGCACATCATAAAAGGATTATGGGCCTATCCATCTGTCAGGATAATGATTAGAATACAAAAGACTCAAACAAAGCACATTTTGCTTTTCTTTAGAAAAAACATCATTATACTGAATATAAAGCCAAACACTCAGACTCAATGATTCATCAATGCAGTCAGATATATGCTTGTCTGTACATCATTCATCACTGTGTATGGCTTTTAGTCCTGAAAACTGCTCAGCATGCACATTCAACATCTGAGACACTGAGAAAAAAAAAAAAGAAATTCATTATGTTTCCGATTTCAATTCAACTTCTAACTAAAACCTGACAATGATTATGATCACTGAAGTTCAGCATTATTTGACTAACCTAAAATGCAGCTAACCTGAAAAAACAAAAAAACAAAAGAAAGTTGGAGTCCCTTCAGTTTGAGGTAAAGGGTAACCAGGAGTCCCACAAAGGAAGAGCAAAATTCCCTGAAATTCTCAAAATGGTGGAAGAGAAGGGGGAGGGGGTGGGTGGTGGTGAGTTGGTTCAGCAGACATGCCCTCCTCCTCTTCAAAGAATATTTGCAAGTTGTAATCAAACTGGTGCAGTCTGATGCCACTATGAGCACTGAGTGGTATACCATAACCCTTCTGGTCCAACCACCATCAGGACCACCTGTTTCTACAGCTTTGGTCAATCTCTTTCACTTTTTGCAGCATCTTGCAGACACCCAATAACAGAGCATGGTATCAGCTTGTCCTCAGCTAGACAAAATGGCATCATAAAGAACACCAACTCTTGTGACTTCTGTGTCAACTGCTAGCTTACCAAACATGTGACCAGAATTCCTGAGAATCTGACTGTCACTTTTACCCAAACACACACACACACACACACACACACACACACACACACACCCACACCCACACACACACACCTACCATTTGTCCCTAAATTTTCCCCCTTGCTCTCCTGGTTTAGTTTTCATTGAAATCTGCTGAATCTGCGTAAAGTTGAATCCCTGATAACTGACTGTATTAATCATTTCTTTAGTTACATTCCATTCAGGACATATGGCAGTACCTGCATCCATCTCATTTGTTTGTGTGTTTGTATGTCAGCAAGATAGGCACTAAACAAATCTGATGGTTACTAAGTAAGCTTGAATGGAATACGGCCCAGAAACAAGCCCATTCAATTTTTATGAGGATCTGTTGTGCTGAAATAGTTCAAAGGGCAGACCCAGAATCCCTTTAGCAAGATAACACATTTTTCTCTGAACCCTAACACCGTGAAGTGATCGTTTGTGAATTTATAACTATCTCTAAAGTAACATTTATTTTAACAGAATTTTCTGCACATGAAAAAAAAAAAAAATTCACAGCAGTAAAAAAAACAGCTATGTAAAAGAGAGTCAGGAAATCATGAGCTATCAAGGACCCAAACATTTGTCAGGCCAATGATTAGAGTACAATAAAATCAAACAAAACGCAACATATCTTTTTAACAACAGAACTACTGCTAGATATATCAACACAGCCACACACTCAGATTCAGCGATCATCAAGACAGTCAGATATATGCTTGTCTGTGTCTCATTCATCACTGTGTATGGCTTTACTCAACAAACACTTCAGCTCCCAACGCAGCCATCACCTGAGACACTGTTAAAAGGAGAAACATGACCTTTCTGATTTCAACGCTTCCTAAGCCAAAATTCTTTCTTTATAGTTACACCAGAGACTACACGAAACACAAAATGTTACCCGCTTTTGGTTAGAAAACAAAACAAAACAAAACAAAAATGCATAAACATTCTTTCAAATTCTCCATGTCTCGATAGCCAGAGCCCATATTCAACGGCCTGATCAGTGTTACAACACAACTGCGGATAACTGGATGACCACAAGACAAAAATTTTTTAGAAGTCACGACTTGTTCACTTCAGATAACTTCTTATATCATCAACATCAAGCACTGGACGACTAATTGCACTGAACCACCTCTGATCTGATGCACATGACTAGGAGGGAGAACAGAACATTACAGGCATCCCAGACTACCCAATGCTGTCCATCTCTATACCTAGTCCTGCTAATGCCTACTCTCACAGTACTAGGTTAATGATAATTTTTCATACTGTCGAAACAATTCAATTTCAAATCAAAATGTACATTTGATTACCACATGTTCACATGAGTCAGACTCTGATCAACACTGAATAGAACTGAAACACTCAGATCAGATGAAGGCATCATGAATTCAGACATATGCTTGTCTGTGTATCATTCATCATAGTGTTCAGCTTTAAGTCAATAATATTATGGCCTGGTGCTCATACAAAACATAAAATTTCATTGCTTGAACTTAACTTTTTGAAGATAATATTCACAGAAGATTCTAAATCAAAATCTACTACTACCCTCTCCCACCGCCACTCTGAGCCTTACAAAACTACAGCTCACAAAATACATGAACAAGAAAACTGCCGGTTACACTTTTCTTGCAATTCTGTTTTGTTGAGAAAACAGGGTCAATATCTTCAAACTTAAGTGGAAAATAATAAGCTGATTATGTCACAAATTAATTATCTAAATTCATATATGTAAGGGTAAAAAAAATATCTATAATCTTATGACCTTACACTTAAACAAAACAAGCATTTGAACACTGTTTTCCGATTTAAATATACCCCCCCGCCCCCCTCGTTCACTGAACTGAGTAAACACTCATGCTATTCTTTTAAAATCATAGACTCTGTGAAGTTACAACACTCAGACTCATGAGACATCAGGGCAGTCAGATATATGCTTGTCTGTAAGTCATTCATCACTGTGTTTTCATTTCATTAATCCCTACCAGGCACACCTGAAGAAGAAACAATCAAACACACACACAAAAAATAAAATAATGCCCAACAAAAACAAAACACAAAAAAGAGAAGTGGTTTGCTTGTAACATTAATTTCAAACACAAGACAGCCTACACAGTATGCCAAGTTACAGTACACGCCCAATACAAACTGAATCTGAGCTTTTTTTCCCTTCCGTTGTTGTTGTAGTTTTTAATAAATAAAAAAAAAACAACAACAAAGCAGACAAAATTATTTTCAAACAACTTCTTCCCATGTCACTTGTATTTATGATGAATACTAAATCTCGCTCTACCTGACACTCACACACCTCTCGTTATCCATTCTTGGTCAATACACAGTTCTACTTCCAAGCATTAACATCTGCCACAGTATACATTACAATCAAGCCTAATCCACACGAGTTTCTTCCATTAAATGACAGCCCAGCTGACAACACAACTGTTTTCTGGGCTGCTAGGGGAGAAACAGTTGTAGTACATAGAGCACAACAGACAAAAGACCATATATGTGTACTTGAAAAGTAATCAAATGAATAGCCAGCAAAAAAAAATCCTGCAGACCACATTTGTTAATTGTCACACTGCTGCGCTGATGTGCAAGCCATCTAATTTACATGTTCGACAGATAACTTAGCTGAACCACTCAGATACCAACAGACATCAGGAAGTCAGACATATGCTTGTCTGTATGTTATTCATCATCGTGTTTCGCTTCTTGAATGCTTTCATATTGTGTACACAATCATCACCTTCAATTCTTCTCCAATATGTAGCCATTACACGCAACAAGTGATTTTGAGCTGAGAAACACAGATACACATATATTACATGCATGCATGCATGCAAACGCATACACACACACACACACGCGCACACACACACACACACACACACACACACACACACAGTAGCTCATTATCACTGCACTAATTTTCATAATCAATGTAACTGAACAAATGAATAAGTTTTCAAGCATAATTATTATTGTTATTAAGAATACTTATATAGCGCCTATCCTCAGCTAGAGACCAAGCTGTCAGCGCTTTACAATCCACACTCGTTCACAAAATGGGCTGCCTACATGGGTAGTGCCGACTGAAGAGCTGCCAGCAGCCGCTTCATTCAGTCGTTTCCCATGTCATCCAGTCAATATTGTTTAATATCGTTCACTCAGTTTCCTTATTTCCTTCAATCTTTAGATTTCTCATGCACAGTGCTTGCTATGTGTAACTTGTCATGCATACCAGCGACCAAACTGGCCTTCTCTTCTGAAAGTTGGTGATGGGGATTATATGTGTGTGCAAGATGTTGTGTGTGCAAGATATTATGTGTGCGTTCATACACAGAACCTCGGTATACAGTCTCATCCGAAGGACTGTATGGTAAATGGAGTCAGAACTAATGTTAACTGCAAGGAAAAAATCCCCCTGTACCGAAACGGCCCGGCGGAGATTCGAATCCGCAACCCCAGGATCACCAAGATTACGAGTCCAGCGCTCTACCACTGAGCTATTCCGGCCCCGAAAGAAATTGGATTCAAGGATGACTTGCAGCGCACTGACTGTGCAGAGGTAGGGAAACAAAGGAGGAGAGCAACCAGAAAAGAAGAAAGAGGGTGGGGAGGGGATGGGGGTGGAGGAGGAGAGAGTAGGGATGGTGGAGGAAGGGGTTGCTATAGACAGAGATGATAGAGGGTGAGAGAGTCTACCAGTTTTTTCACTGTTAACAGCCTCTCTCAGCCTCCCCCCTCCTGACCTATAGTTTCCACAATCTGACACTTCAGTGCTCACAACCAAATGCAGCACAAGTGAAAAAAAAATTCGAAAGAAAAACTGTTTTCCTGAAGTGACTCTCCACCGCTCTAGATCACAGCAATACATGTGCAAAACCTGGTTTCAGAACCCAGCCTGCATCCAGAACTCTTGCATTCAGGTCTGTGACAATACAGTTAGTAGAACTTTCTACATTAAGTCAGTTCATCAACATTCTGTTTGTTCTGCAAAACCCATATCAAATAAAATAAAATACATCATAAAGACGTATGCATGTCTGTGTGTCATTCATCATGCATTCAGCTCTGTACCATTATGTTCCTGATTAAAATTTTTTTTTTTTTTTAAACTAACTATTTGATCACAGTAAGACAAGCAATAAACTGATCAACATGTTCAACCAGTTCCTAACCCCCTTCAGTTGCATGCACTTCCAAGACTACTCAAAACCTTCGTTGTCTTGAAGTACTGGCAGTCAGCAAACATAACTGATGGAGAAAATGTGGGATCAGTTTTGAAAATGACAGATCCAGCTGGAATTCTATTACGCACATGATCAAAATGATTTGTGACACATTAATGAGTAAAGACTCATGTAAATTACAAGTGGCTTTGACAACAGCCTATCAAAACAGGCGATGTAATGCACTTCTGCTACAAAGGTTTTTCATTCTGTGACTGAAAGTTCCGACTGAATTAAACTGAAGGTGACTTATCACAATGCTCTGCTGACAGCTGACTGAATTAAACTGAAGGTGACTTATCACAATGCTCTGTTGACAGCTGACTGAATTAAACTGAAGGTGACTTATCACAATGCTCTGTCGACAGCTGACTGAATTAAACTGAAGGTGACTTATCACAATGCTCTGTTGACGCTGACTGAATTAAACTGAAGGTGACCTATCACAATGCTCTGCTGACTGCTGACTGAATTAAACTGAAGGTGACTTATCACAATGCTCTGTTGACAGCTGACTGAATTAAACTGAAGGTGACTATCACAATGCTCTGTTGACAGCTGACTGATGTGCTGTTGACACATGAATCTGGTCAGAGAAGCACACTTTGTAGTTTGAGTCATTTATGTTTTGCCATATGCTGCAGGCTCACCTACAGTCTCAAACTTTGCTATTCTCTAAAGAAAGATCACAGACCATAAGTAAATGGGCGTGATACTCTTATATCATCACATACTGAAAATCAAAAAAAAGAAAAAAAAATCACATGAAGGAAAACCAAATCAATAATGAAAGGTTTATAAATGAAAACATGAAGAAACAGCAAGAGGGTCGATGGCATTAACTGGTTTTGATTGAAGATTCAGTAATGCAAAAGGTTGAAATGAAATAACTGATGTTTTGACTTTTAGAAGTATTTTTCAGCGTTAAAAAGTATTCGTTTATTTAGCCAGTCAGCGATAGCTTTATTTACTGTCTTGGTTGGTCGGTATCTACCTCTTTTGCAAGCGAAGATCAAATTTTGATTGTGATTGACAATACATTTTGCGAATTAAACTGTTCAATTAACAAAAGAAAGAAAGAAATACCACAGTACTTTGTACTATGGTAAAATTCTAACCTAAAAACAATCACTCTTATAATCCTCAGCCATTTTTTCCTCTCCTATCCAAGTTGCACACCAGAGACAAAGGTACTTTTTTTTTTTACGACTTGGGACAAAAATCCATGAACCCCAAACAAACATTCAATCATTTTCTGCAATTAATACACAGTTCACGGTCCATCTTTCTCTTGTCTGTTTGGCGGTGTGGGTGGTAGGGGTGTTGATGGTGGTTGCCTGTGTAACACTTTGACCATTTAGATGCAAAGAGTTATGAAGGATGATTATCAAATTATCCACACACACACACACACGCGCGCGCGCGCACGAGCGCGCGCTTGCGTGCGCACACACACACACACCATGACAAAAACAAAAAAAAGGTACACAAGAGACAGACATCCCAGGTAGACTTACTTTTTGAACAGAACGGCGTGTGGCTTCTTCAGCATATGCTGAAACATACACACCCTCTTCATTTGTAAATCGCTGATTGATAAAGCAAGAGACAGCTAAATGCAAACTTTATGCATGTCTTATGCTGAATAAGAACTGTAAATTTTGTTCTTATGGTCAAACAGCAAGCATCTAATGTTTTACAACACTCATTCATCTAGCCTACATACATGTATGAATTCAAGACTTAGAGGCACACAGAACAAGCAACTTCCTTGTTACTAGCATATTGTCCTTAAAATCAACAGCTACCCGAGACCACAAAATAAAACATTTTATCTACTTTTAAACAGCAAGTTCATACATGTAACAAAGGAGTGAAAATGGACTGTCAGAAGTGTTTCGATCTAGATCAAAACTGCACAAAGTCTTCAACAAAAACAGGAAGACTACCTATCACTGTCAGACAAGAACAGGAAGATTACCCATCTGACAACAAAAAATTACCCATCTCAAAACAAAAAGTAGACTACATATAAGACAACAACAGGTACTGGGGTAGATTACCTATGTGACAAGAAGTAGATTATCTATCAGGAAATTTTCAACAAGATTACCTAATAAACAACAAGTAAATTACCAGTAAGACAACAGGTATATTTACCTATAAGATATTACATGGTAGATTACCAACAAGACAATAGGTAGATTACCTATAAAACATTCTCAAACAACAAGAAGATATTAAATGGTATGTTACCAATACCTGAATAAGACAATGGGTAGATTACCTATAAAACATTCTCAAACAACTACAATACCACAAAACAATTGGCAGATCATCCGTAAGACAGCAAAATGTAGATTAATTGTAACTTGAGACAACAATGCTTGATTACCCATCAAACAAGAAGGTCATCTACGAAAACAACAACATACATATTATCTGTAAGCCAAGAACATGTAGATCACTATAAAACAACTGGATTACCCATTAAACACACACACACACACACACACGCACACAGTCACACAACACATACACAAAAATAGTTATTTGTAAGACAACAGCAGTTACCTATCAGAGAACTAAGAAGACCACGTTGTTTATCAATTTGTCTAAACTGAAACTACAACTGTGTTAGTTTGCTTTCTTTTCCACAACAAAATTAAATTCAAATGCTTACTATTAAAACAAGCGCTAAATATGACAATATTATTTTTTTCAGTCTCAATGATTTTTATATATTTTTTTTGTTCTCATTTTTTTCATTCTAATATGTGGAAGTAATTGGAATAACGAACTTTATGCCCCTTTGACATGAACAGCAAAATATAGATCTATCGTGTCACTAATCTTACTGCTCAATTATACTGTGAAAACATGATAATGCAAGTGCTCTATCTCAGGTTTCTGTTCCACAAATTCAGATTGAAAATATGATTCTTTTATTTCTTAAGCAGCAGTAAAATTTTTTGCATTATTAGAACTCATTTCATGCTGCTGTGTTTTCAATATGTCTACATTCCATGGATTAATCAATCACTGTCTTTCATACATTCCACTTCAATGATAATTTGTTAAAATACGGACTTCCAGGGCCATCATTTCTTTTCGATTGCACTAACAGAGTTCTCTAATTTGAGCTGGTGCTTTTATCAGATGGTCAGTCCCTGTAAACAACCACATGAATCTTCTTAAGAGTTGATGGTTGTTTAAGTCATGCTTTCTCCCTTAAAAGGACTACGCACACCCACACGCACACATATTACATCACATTCACATACCAGTTCTTTTAAGCACTGGGTGACCAGCTGACTGGTGTTGCCTCCCTTGATCAGCATGCAAGTTTTGATGTTCTCATGTATCTTGGGGTCTCTGTGGTCCAATGCCCTCTTGCCTCTCTGGGTTTTCGGTTTTCTGCAACATTAGGGTCAATCTTTATGCAGTTGCTGTCTTTTTCTTCTTTACTGAGCATCCATAAAGTCAGCCCTTGCAATCTGATTTACCCAGAGTTAAATTCATCTTCATCCATTTGGCAGACGCAATTGACAGAGGGGAGTGCGAGGAATACCTGTGTTTTACTGCATGTAAAGTGTATCTGTGTCAGCCACCACACCTCTGCCAAGCAGTTCATTCCCGTTCCTGATGGTGGTTGGAAATAAACAGTCCAATGGATACTTAGTTTGGCATCTGCCCTGTGTTCCGCAAGCAAAGTGTTTGCTTGACTAGCTATGTTTACGCTTTCATCTCCGAAACACAGTTCCTTGGCTGCTTCGTTAGCTCAGAGTGTGTGTACTGCGTTGTCAAAGCCATGACCAATTAAAGAGTAGTCCTTGATCCAGCAGCCAGTCAGAAACAAGCTTCAGTGATGGCCATTTTGTTTGGGTGTTAGCAAGCTCTGTGAGGAGCTAGCAAGCACGTAAGTGGTTTGAGGCAAGTAACCTGTAAGAAAAACCACTGACAGCAGCTTGGCCTATGGTGAACACATCAGGTTCAGCAAGAATGGTCCTGGGGATGACTGCCTGATGTTCCAGAGTTCCTGTCCAGTCCCTCAAGTCTCAACGACAAGACCGAGTTTTGCCCTCTTCCCATCTAATTTTTTTTCTTCTTCTTCGCCCGGCGAACCCCAACCTGAAAAATGTCATAAAAATCAAATTGTTGATTGTGGACACTCAAAGGAAAAAGAAGAAGAAGAATTTAAAACAGGTAAACTCACATGAAACCTGTATGAAAAGTCAAGAACATCTCCATGAAAGGAAAGATCAGGCTCCTGCGTGCACTGGTAATGTGCTATCTTCCTCTACACATCTAATGAACTGACTGCTGAACTAACCTGCAACCACAGACTGTCTCAAACACCGACAACATCAAGTATCAAATAAGTAATGATAGCAGACATGGACCCTTTCTTCTTTCATAATTTATGTACCCTAACAGCCGATGAGGGAATAAACATCCAAGCCACCGAAATATTTGTCACCAGATACATTGATCACACCACAGGTAGGTCTATCAACAACTGCGTCAAACCATCAGGCAGCATACAGAACAATACGAGGATCTGTCAGGTAAAGAAAACTACGTTAGCATGGCCGTGGAACAAGTTTTTCGACTTCACTGTAGTGCCCCAACGACTCCCCATGAACTTGAAGTTTGGGAAGAGAAGAAGAAACTTACGCGACAACAAAAATATTTCCTTCCCCTTCACTTCGTCATATCCTTATATATTTCATGTTCATAATTTGAGGTACTCACACGATTCGGAGTGACATGATGGCAGTGCGTAGTCGGCAAATCCCCGCAAAGCACCATGTGTGATGGGTAGTCCGGAAATGACGGGTTTTGTGGGAAATAACTATGTACAAAAACTTACCCAAACATACTGAACTGAACGAATTTTTCCCTCAAGCGAACATCTGCCCTTCACGAAAGCGCACGTGCGCTCGTAGTGTGTGTGTGTGTGTGTGTGTGTGTGTGTGTGTGTGTGTGTGTGTGTGTGTGTGTGTGTGTGTGTGCGTGCGTGCGTGCGTGCGTGCGTGCGTGTGTGCGTGTGTGTGTGTGTGTGTGTTTGGGTGGGTGGACGTGCATGCGCGCTGCTCGCGCGCGAGTGTGTGAGCGTGCGTGCGTGCGATCGAGCGAGCGAGAGATTGGTTGATTGACTGATCTTTAATACGCAAGGATGAAGATTTTAGGCCAAAGCCTATAGTCTTACAATCTGTCCTTGTCATGCATACATTATTTCAACATATATCATTCATACTGACAATTCAACATAGCGACACTGCAATCTAATTCTACAATGATAAGCAGACTGTACATAAAAGTAATGACATGGTGGGTAGTCAAACAGAAGGAAACTTACAAATAAAGAAACAACCAACCAAACAAACAAAACTACTCAGAGAGAGATCGGAGGAGAAATGGGGGTGGATGGGGGAGTGAGAAGGGGGGGGGGGGGGGAGAATGGTAGGTAGGGGGAGGAGAAGAGGTATGGTAGACAGAGTGGAAGTGGGGAAGAGCGATTTAACGGAGTAGGTATATGTTTAGACGGTGTATTCAAAGTATGGTTTACAGAAGACTTTGCAAATGTAGCATACGCTAATCATTTTAATCGAATAATCAAATTACTGAAACATAAGATGTTTATGTAAATGTTTCTTGAAAAGTTTTAAAGTATTTGTATTTTGTAGACTCGGTGGAAGTGAGTTCCAGATATATGGTCCAGAGTAAGCAAGACTTGTTTTGTATAGATCAATGCGTGGGTAGGGCAGAAGGAATATCGAGCCAGAAAAGCTGTTCAGTCTTGTAAGAAGGGCATTGATATAACATGGCATAGTATCTGTCAACATTGTAAACATAAATGATGCCTTGCTGAATTCCAGTTGCTTACTTTGAGGAAGTATTTCAGCGCTTTTAGTTTTTCGTCTATTCTTAAAGGTACGGCTGGATGGAGTAGCTTTGCTGCACGTCTATGGGGAGAATTCAGCCTTTTTGTGGACATCACAACTCCTGTCCCACACTGTTGAAGCGTAATTGACACGTGACATTATGTGTGAATCGAAGAAAAGTTTAAGCACAGTACCGTTGACGTAGCGCTTTAAATGAGATAACAGGAAAAGTTCTTTTGAGACTACCTTGCATACATTATTGAGATGAGATTGCCATTTCAATTCTTTATCAATCGTCACCCCTAAAACACGATGCTCATCTACCTGTTCGATAGAAGTTCCATTCAACTGAAGTTTTAGATAAAGAGGAGTCAGCTGGTGCTTTTGGCGGGTAGCTATAATCATAGATTTGGTTTTGGCTGGGTGTATGACCATTGAGTTTGAATGACACCAGTCCGACACGTCGTTTAGACTGTCCTGGAGAGAAGTTTCTATTGTTTGTAGATCACTACCATTCGTTTGGAGTGACGAGTCATCAGCAAATAAATCTGTCGTGACTTTTTCATTGATAATGGTAAATCATTGATGAAGATGCAGAATAAGAGGGGGCCTAGTACTGACCCTTATGGGACTCCATGCCTGACAAAGTCTGAAGTGGAGGTTTTGCCATTAAGTACTACATACTGAGTTCTATCGTTCAAGTATGATTGGAATAATGAAACTGTCGAGGAATGTTTTAAGTAGATAGATAGTTTCTTTAAGAGAATGGAATGATCAACAAGATCAAGACAACCCCTGTCATTTGTGATTGATTCATATTTGAAAGCCATGAGTCACACATTCGAGGTAATGCTGTGTGGCAGGAGTGATTAGATCAGAATCCAGATTGGAATGGGTGAAATAGTTTGTTTTTCTCCTCGAAATGAGATACGTGTGTTCATGTGTCTTTCGAGGGGTTTGGGTTAAATTGATAGTAGGGGAAGGGGCCCTATATTGGGCACGTTAACTTTGGAAGCCTATGGTTTTGTTCGATACTCCCCAACTTTCACACAACCAAGTCAGAACGATCGAGTTGTGTGATTTTAACAAACTTGTAGTCATTTGACTTGAGCAATATCATTTAAACAATTTAAAAAACAATAAAATGTGATTTTTGAAAAGTGGCCCAATAGAGGAACACCGTCTCCTATTTTGGGCCACCCTGTTCCTAAATTGGGCATATGAATTATATAGCATTTCACAGAAGAGAGGCATTGAGACAAGTGAGACAAAACACAAAGTTAAAATGCAAACATTTTATGAAGAAGATGAGTGATTCGTTGACCAGAAGAGTACAAAAGCCTAATTATGCATCTTATGAGAATGAGAAGCAACAATGATCAACGAACACTAAAACTGAACGAAGGGGATGACTAGTTTGTTGACTGGAAGAGTACAAAATCACATGCATCTTATGAGAATGAGAAGCAACAATGCAAATCAAATGAACACTCGAACTGAATGAAGGAGATGATTAGTTTCTTGACTAAAGAGTACAAAAGCATGCACATTCTTATGAGAATGAAAGCGACAAGCAAAATCGAATGAACTTTTGAACTCCAGGTAACAAGATACTGCCCAAGGCAGCCCAGGACAAAGTAGCTGTTTAGGCCTAGGTCTATGTGCACAAATCGCAAACATATTGCAGGCCAACCAGTTTTGTTTGGTCAGCACATTTGTTGTGGACCCAACGTGAAAAACTGATGCGCCGTGTCATGGCTTCTTTTATGTCTTCTCCACACAAAAAACAAAACCATCTCTCTTTCTGTGCAGGTTTTGCTGTGGTTGATGCCTTCTTTCTTTGAGTTTTAGCTTTGTTTCTGTTCAGTTGTAGGCCTAAAGCAGGGCGACGCTTGGGTGCCTCTTTCTTTCTTCCGGTATCAGATTCCATCAGCTTCTTTTTGTACGGGCTTGACGTGATCAGCTCACATTGCTGACAGCGACGTCTCTTGGAAATGGTAGGAGATTTTCTAGGGAGTGGTATGGCGTCTTTTGCTGCAGTTTCACCCTCACTTTTTCCAGCCGATTCGGACGATGCGGTGTCCTCCGTTGTCAGTATGTTGTCAGTGGCTGGATTGACTGATGCAGCTATGGAGTCGTCTGTTTCTTCATCTTGAGTTCTGAGCACAGCGTTGTAATGCCCTATGGTGTCTCCAATTTTGTGATAAGCTATCACAATGCAGTCATCCACATTCCTTTCATGCGTAGGCCTATCATTGTACACATTGATGTTTTCGAGTGCATCATTGACGACAAGAATTGTTTTGTTCGAATATTTCGCAGTTGCAATAATTTCAAGTTAACCAACGCTAGCTGTCGGATTTGACATGTGCCACAGACGGTCATCGAGAGAGGCGAAATGAATGTTCTGGGGAATATCAGCGCTCAAGGTTTCAGTGTAGTTTTGTCCCAGCGAAGCCAAGAGTTCATTGCCGTTCTCTACCATTGCCGAAATCACAGCAGCCCTGAGACTATCTGCAAGTGCTGTTTCCTTCACTTCATGCATCAACGAAAGTGGGATCCCTTCGTCACTTCTTGGCATGTTCCGGACGGCTTTGTTGGTACACAAAACAACACTTGGAAAAAAACAACGTCCATCTCCTTTCGTCAAGATTTCTGATAACCTGGTAGTCTGTTGAGCAGCCACATTTCCGGGACGAGAACAGGCCGCATCTGGTGTTGGTTGAGAGGCTTCACTTGTGACAATACATGGGCTGGCATATGGCCATGTTTGTCCTTGGTCGCATAGGCCTAGGCCTACTTCCCCATCGGCTGCACACGGACGAACCACATCACTCGAGATGCCCATGCCAGACTGCTCACACACTCTGCTCTCTTGGTCCCTGCACAGGTCTACTCTGTCCTCAACCGCTGCTATGGATGTTGCAATGAAGTCAACATCGCTGAAAACGTTGCGATTTGGTGGCCAAATCCAAGCTTTTTCAAACCCCTTCACAGCAGTTCCCACCACTGAGGCAAGCTTGAAGGCCTCAGCGAGCAAACCGGCAATGTCACGTGGTTGAACACAACTTCCAGGATGAGTTCTCATGAATTTGTCTATTGCCTGGTTGAAGTACGTAGAGAGAGGCTTGAAACAAGTCAGATCCAGCGGCTGCATGCGATGACTACAGTGTAGTGGAAGAGAGAGCATGATCACTCCATGCTCTGCAGCTAGTTCAATGGCCCGGAGATTGCCTGTACGGCTGACGTGGCCATCAAGGACAAGCAGGACAGGCGTCTCCTTTGAAGGTTTTGTATTTTTGATGACATGTTCAAGCCACAGGCAAAACGTATCCTTGTCCATCCAACCATAGTCCTGTACTGCAAATCCAGTGTCAGCTGGGGCTCCTGTCTTCAGCTCATCTCTCATTCTCTTTCTTTTGTAGATAACGAAAGGAGGGAGGTAGCTGCCACATGCACTGACGCAGCACACACAGGTGACGCTTGTGCCTCTTTCAGCACTTACAATAGCGCCGACTTGGTGTTTTCCCTTTCTTGCCAAGACTTTCCCAGGTTTTTGGACAGTACTCAGGGATGTTTCATCCATGTTGTAGATTGTAATGGCATCAAACTTGTATTTGTCCAACACCGTTTCCAGGATGTCATCAAATCTGTTGACACTTTCCTTGCTGAAGCCAGCTGCTCTTCCTGTGCTTGTCCCTTCTGGAGTTCGGTAGCTGAGCAGTGGGTTCCTGGCCATGACATTTCTGAACCACTTCCTGCCTGCACATTTTTTGTTTCTGTTAAACTTGTGAGCCAGCGACACATTGTTTCTAATAGCAAGTTCATAGGCCAGCTGCTGCACTACTTGTTTTGACACACCAAAAAGCATTGCCTGCAGATCAAGGATATGATGAACAATATCATCTTCTTGCTCCTTTGACAAAACTGTCGGGGGCCCAAAGTGTTGTTTCCCTCCAACAGCGTACTTGTTCTTCCCTTCCAAATGACGCTGCAAGGTGGCTCTTGGAATGCAGAACTGTTTTGCCGCGTTTCTGACAGAGAAGTTGTCTTCTTTTACGGCTTGAAGGGCTTTGTCCATATCAGGTTGCTGCCATCTTCCATATTTCTTGAGAGCTGCCATTCTGCAACATAAATAATGAATGGTGTTGGTAAAACTGTTTGATATAAACAAAACTTTGCATAAACGAAGCTTTCATAAACAATGATGATTTTATTAAAAATGATATAAGGGAAAAACAAAACAATAATAATAGTAGTCCAACAATGAAAGGCTTACAATAATAGGCCCAATAATAATAATAATAACTAGCAAATCTACTCGCTTTGCTTCGTACCCCCTTCCCTCCCACCCCACCCCCACCCCACCCCTCCCTGTCCCGTTCCATCCCATCCCCGTCAGATTCTGATCATCACAACAAATTTGAAGCGTTTCTGTTCAGCGATTCAGTACACTCACCATTTCTGTCTGGGACCATTGGTGTACCAGGATACACCACCACAGTAAATTTGAAGTGATTCTGATCACTAGTTTGGGAGTTACAGGGTGAACACACACACACACACACACACACACACACACACACACACACACACACACACGGACGAATTTTATTATATAGGTATAGATAATGATATTAACAACAACATTCATTCGCTATATGCCACATCACCGACAGTACGTTAATATCTCTTACAAATGTGTTTCCTATATTGAGCCACCCCATGTCCCTATATTGGGCCACCATGCTCAATATAGGAGACAGGCAATGGCTCAATATAAGAACAGGTGGGGGACTAGACTAAACCGACACCGTGTAAAATCTTGGTCTAATGGCGCGATGAAATTGTTACAAAACACTCGGAAAATGGACATTGTAACGTCTAAAACCAACCACTTTTCTATGGCTGCAATTGTTGCAACGCTAGAACTTATGTTGTGAAAGTAACTCGCAATGTAGGCAAAACAGAAAAATAAGTGAGATTCTCACTTACCTCATTGCTGACTTCCGCAATGGTTGGCCGCTAAGTGAATCCGTTTCCGGCGCTCAAACGGTGCTTACTTTGAAGTGCTACCCCTCGTGGAAAGGCCTACACAGGGGGTGGCCCAATATAGGAACATGCCCAATATAGGGCCCCTTCCCCTAACGATATAGGTCTGGAATTATTTGGATCTGATAAATCATTTGATTTTGGAGGGGGGATCACTTTGGCATTTTGAACGCTTGAGGGAAGACATTAGTTTCAAAAAATAAATTATATATGTATGTAAGAGACTCGACAATGTAAGGCAGAGCGAGTTTGAGAAGAAATGCGGGTATGTTATCAGGACCTATGGATTTTTTTTTTTTTTTTTTTACTTTAGCTGCGCTATGTGCATTCCTACTTCATGTACAGCAGGAAGGGAATCTTGAGTGAGTTACTGGATCCAACTTTTTGTTTTCTCTGCTCTTTGTATTCGTCAAACATATTAGCTGCCTTGAGTTGGTCACGTAGAACCATTTCTTGCAGCAATTCTGGTGTCAACCACGGGTTCATCTGCGGATGCCTAACTCTTTTTTGATGTAACGGCGCGTGTTTATTTATGATGGTGAGGAATGTTTGGTACCAGAAGGACAGTGCATCATTGACGTCTGAGTAATAATAAGTTAAGTGAAATGGGGAAATGTTTAAGTCATAGAGGTACGCTGCATATGCAGAAGACTGAACAATGATCACTAATACCAGACTGTACCACTGAAACATCTGATATTGCAGATTTGTTGTTTGTAGATACATGATCAATAAGAGTCGCAGTTATTTTGGTTATTCTCGTTGGGTTTGTACTAACTGATGGAGAGCATTAAGTGACAGTGTACTTGTCCAAGCTGGTTGTTGTGTTAACATATCAATATTAAAGTCCCCTAACAGTAGTATATTTGAACTTTTGTGACAGATCTGATCCATCATTTGTACAAAATTGTCATACCATTCGTATGTGGAAGATGGGTGTCTATATAAATGTCCCATTATTAATGGCGGTGATTTAGAGTTTTTTTTAAATTTCGATCCATATACATTCAACAGTATTAGTTTCAAGATTAGTTCTGCTTTGGGTAATGTTTAATTGATTGATAAATATATACAGCGAGGCAGGTATGTTGGGGGTATAACCTTGTTTCACCTACACCAAATACTTGTACTGGATGGTGTGACTGTTTTAAGAGTGAGGAGATTTCATGGACCTTATTAAACAAATGATAGACATTGAGATGTCCAGCTTTAAGTCCTGGAATAGCGGGATTATGGGAAGGCATGTGTGGTCAGGGAATAGCGGGATTATGGGAAGCCATGGGTGGTCAGGGAATAGCGGGATTATGGGAAGCCATGGGTGGTCAGGGAACAGTGGGATTATGGGAAGGCATGGGTGGTCAGGGAACAGCGGGATTATGGGAAGCCATGGGTGGTCAGGGAACAGCGGGATTATGGGAAGGCATGGGTGGTCAGGGAACAGCGGGATTATGGGAAGGCATGGGTGGTCAGGGAATACTGACACAAAATCGACGAGGAAGACAGTTTTCACACACACACACACACACACACACAAACACACACACACACACACACACACACACACACACACACACACACACACACAAACACACACACACACACACACACAAACACACACACACACACACACACACACACAAAACACACACACACACACACACACACACACACACACACACACACACACACACACACACACACAAACAGAATTATAGATCAATAAACCAGAATACAGGTAATAACAGTAACGTTTGTGGATGACGCACAATGATGACAAACGCACAGAAAGAGAGGTGAACAATTAAGCCTAAAGACAGATAACAGAATGTATCTTTAGAAAAATCAATAAGCAACAAGAAAGATGTCAAACAAATAGAAAGAAAGATAAACAAAGTATTAAGTTTAAAACAATAAATGACAAAAACAATGATAACACAAAAACCAATGTGTACAGCGGTGCAAATAAAGAGGATGCTACGAGTGCCGTGAGCACAATCCACTTTAGAGCAGATTTAAAGAGTGCATAGATTAGGAAAAAGAAAACAAAGCAAAGAGCAACAAACAAAAAAAGGGGAAAAATTTATTTACATAATTCATGAACAAACTGTGGCGGTGAGAAATTAGTCCTGGTCCCAATGTCAGGAGGTTGGCCCAAAGTTTCGTTTCAGTCCACAAAACGACAGCCCTTGCACGGGACGCCTGCCGTAGTTGCTGGTGTACACCAGTCATTCTGAAATTCGCAGCTGTCAGTACAGTAAATTCACGGCATAGATTCCAATGTCAGCCTCAAACGACAACTATCTTCACACGACGGCAGATAGAAAGCCTAGAGCAATAAACACAATCGATGTTCTGAGACAAACAAAAATAGAAATGATTGTGTGTTCACACATACTCAATGTCTGTCACTCTGATATGATACTTGCTGGGAGAAACAAAAGAAAAAAATGTTAAAAAAAAGATAATAATAACAATCAAATAAGGGAGGTGAGGGGATGGGGAATGGGGTGGTGGGGTATGGCTATTTAAGCATAGTGGGACATGTTTATAAATCTGCGCTCTCACGAACGGGCATACACGCGCTTGTACGAACGCACACACGCACACACACACACATGCACGCACACGCACGCACACACACACACACACACACACACACACACACACACACATACACACACCACACACACACACACATGCGCGCGCACAAACACACACACACACACACACACACACACACACACACACACACACACACACACACACACACACTGTGGATATATCTCACACTTGTGTCTCGAAACCACACACATTGCGGGGTAGGAAAGGAGCATGGAGAGATGGCTGAGAACTGTCAGGGAATGAGGCTGCTTTGTAGGGCGGAAGCAGAACACGAGAAGTTGAAAGTCGATGTGGAAGATAAGAAGGTAGATATCGGGTCGCCAGAGGTGGAGGACGGGTAGCTGGATGTCGGGTTGTCAAAGATGAGACAGGGGTAGCTGGATGTCGGGTTGACAGGGGTGGAGGATGGGAATAGACCCGTCTGTTGTTCCAGGCATTGCAGGTGGCTGTTGAACCGGGGGCAGGATGGAGGTCTGAGGGCCGCTGTGGTAATGAACACCGAGTGAGACCATGAGAGGCCGGGGTGTGTGAGGACTGCATCCAGCTTTCGCCACATGGTCTCACAATGGGCGTCCTCAACAGTGCTTTTCTGCAGTAGTTTGGGTCTGCGTATTTAAGGCTGTCCGCCAACCTGTCTGTGCCTTTGGGGCTGGGGTGGAGGGGATCGGTGTATATGTCCTTTCGTAGAGCTCCGCTTTTGGTGATGAAAATGGAGGTATGGTCGGCATACGCAATGTTTTCTTTGGCACACTTTTGCGAGGGTCAGGTTGGAGAGGTGGACGGTCTTTTTTAGGGGGTGCTGTCCTATTGGAGGGATGATGGAGAAAGCCAATAGTCTGGCCTGAGGGAAAACATATTTGATGTTTTTGATCAGCTGTGTCCATGTGTTTTCCGTGATTGATGTATGTTTGCTCGTGTTTATTCCAATATGAAGTATGATTTGTTGTGTGTTGTTGTTGCGTGGAATGTGTTTAAGCCAATGGACCGTGAGCCCTGAAACACTTATGATCTGGCTCTTGCCCTTGTAGAATATGACGCTTGGGGTAATGTTTCGTATGGCTGAGTCACCTACAATGACATTTGATATATCAGTGTCAACCCGTAGTTGTGCAAGAAGCTGACGAGGTGATAATGTGTTGCTGCTGCTAGCCTGACCCTGACTGTTATGAGTTGCATCATCAACCACTATCTTTGATTGTTTTTGTTGTTCATGTGGAGGTGGTTTCTGTTGTGGACTGTTTTCCAGCCCATTGTATCAGTGGTCTGAGTAGTAGTGTCTTTATCTAAGATATTGCTGGGTTTGTCTGGATTGTGGGGGACGTTTGTAGTGGTAGACTGTGTCTGCACTGTGGCTTGATCAGAGTCTGTGTCTGTTTCTGACTCGTTCTGAACCTCATGCTCCCCATTTTCATTAACGTGGAGCAGCATGGAGAACTTGTTGAAGGTGGGGAAGGCGGACAGAGCAGAATCAGTATGGCTGCCAGATGGTGTGGTTTGGTGTTGGGTTGGGTGCGGTATAGGCCGAGTTTGTTTTAGGTGTTTGAGTTCAGATTTCAGTAGGTTGTTTTCTGCTTCTAACCGGCGAATACTTCTGGTGTGAGAGTGTAAGATTTTTGAACCTCTGACAATAGTTTCAACCAGAGTGTTGATTTTTTGTTTGAGGTTTTGTACTGCTGGATTAGATTTGTAGCCGCAGAAATGGCGTGGTGGTTTGTTTGATTTTTGAGGACGTAAGCTGTATGTCGGTTGTATGTTGCTTGTAGGAGAGGGTGAGCGTGATGTTTTCACATCGGAGTGGCGGGTGGTTGGTTTTGTTTTGTTTGTGTGTTTGTATGCTCTTGTTTTGACTGAGCAGAGGTTCGTTTCTGCTTTGTTGGAATATGTGGAATATGTGTGGTATGTGCCGGGGTGAACTGTGTATGCATGTTTCCCTCGGGCGACTGTGGCGGAACCGTAGGGGCAGGCTTCGTGCTTGGCGAGGATGTGGATTGGGACGGAGCGGTATCAGAGCTGGGTGGTGGGCTGGTGGTTGGGCTGGTGAGCAATTGCAATCTGGGGAGGCGAGGAGGTCCATGGGGAGACGGGATGTCCTGGGCGGAGAGGTCACCAGAAGGGAGCGTCTTTAGGGAGGGAAGGGAAAGGTCAGTTCACCTGGACAAGTGATTCGAACTCATACCGCAGCCATTTCTTGCACAGGTTTCCCTGTACTGGGGAGGCTGGTGGGGATCGAGGAATAATCGGCATTGTCGTTGAGGACAAGAGGCCGATTAGATTTGGCGTAGTCAGCCCATTGCACACTAAACTCAAGTCTGTTGTTGATGTCACTATTATAGCGTTTGTATAGTATTTGTCTTGCTATTGGGAACAGGTGTAGTGGGATTTTAAATGTGAGTTGCTTGGGGTCAGTTTTGATGTCAATCTGGGGAACCCAGTCACAAAGAGTGTCACTGGTATTCGTGACCGCAGACATGACTGTGAAAGCATGGGTAGGGTAAAGAGGAGTGATGGCGGGGGGGGGGGGGGGGGGGGGAATGGAAAGTGAGGGTGGGGAGGGGGGATGTGGGGGAGTGATAGACATGTCTGTCGCTGAACCAGTGCTTGGAGCTAAGAGGACAAGGAGAGTATAGGGGCTGGGTAATGGAGCGGGGAGGAAACGGGGGAGGGGAAGTGGGGTTGGAGAGGAGAAGGGGGTATGGGATAGAAGGCAGCTCTGCCAAGTAAACTGCTAACAAATCAGTTCCAAGCTCCACACATCCTGGCCCACTTTAAAGGATGATAATGATAATAATAATAATAATGTTTCTTATATAGCGCTTAATCAAACGAATTTCTCTAAGCGCTTTACAAAATCATACTACATTAACCCTTCTCATATACAATCATACACCTTACATCCAACTACAAATACTATTACTACAATAACTAACAAATCCTAATCCTACAAATACGACATTCACTTATTTTTCAATATCACTACAAAAACTAAATCCTATAACGTTCAATTATACAACAAATACATGTAATAGAGAACATACACATACACTACATTTGAAAAGGCCCAGACGGCTATGAGTTAGGTTGTAACCCCCCCCCCCCCCCACACACACACACACACACACACACACAGCATTGACTAATTATGAGAAAATAGATGGGTTTTAAGTTTAGACTTGAAAGAAGGGAGAGAATCTGAATGTCTGAGAGAGTCTGGCAGTCTGTTCCACGTCGCTGGAGCTTGAAAAGAGAAAGATATTTCACCAGTAGTAGTCCTG
>CM065727.1:67606069-67608569 GCA_033310375.1 Conus canariensis
CCTACGAAACTCCCGACTGACGATAAAATACTTTCTCAGTCGTGGATTCAAGGTGAAAGAACATCCCCCATCGGGGACGCGGGAAGGAGGAACGGTGTGTGTGTGTGTGTGTGGTGTGTGTGTGTGTGTTTGGAAGGGGGGGGGGGTTAGAGTGGGGGCGTCACCACTTTCAGCAAACGAGAGTCCCTGTGATGGTGTAGACGCTGAAGACTTTAATACAGACCTCGCCACAGACATGACTGTGGGACTGTCGTTGGATGGAGGAGGGGGTGACCTTTGACCTCACCACAGACATGACCGTGGGACTGTCGTGGGATGGAGGAGGGGGTGACCTTTGACCTCGCCACAGACATGACCGTGGGACTGTCGTGGGATGGAGGAGGGGGTGACCTTTGACCTCGCCACAGACAAGACTGTGGGACTGTCGTTGGATGGGAAAGGTGGTGACCTCTGACCTCGCCACAGACATGACTGTGGGACTGTCGTTGGATGGAGGAGGTGGTCACCTCGAGAGGGATAAGTGGGGTGGGTGGAAAGGGGGGGGGGGGGGGGCACTCACTCACGCTGGCCGCTGTGGCGAAGCAGACTCCTTGGCTGGGAGGTCGTGGGTTCGATTCTCATCAGAGCCATGTGGGATTTCTCTGCCCCAACCGGCTCCTACCCAGAACTGAGTTTTACTACGGGCTCAGTTGGGAAGACTGGGACTACACAGCCGAGTTTCATCCACAAAATGGATGCGTCTCTGAGAGTGTTGCTCAAATTTTCTGACCAACGCTGCACACACACACACACACACGTATACATGCGCGCGCACGCACGCACGGGTGCGCGCGCGCGCGCGCACACAACACACACACACACACACACACACCACACACACAAACACACACACACAATAATGGCACAGCCAATGTTAGGTCGGTTCTAAAGGTTTGATCAGCTCGTTGGGCTAAGTGAAGAGTGGAGGGGGGGGGGGGGGAGGGAGAGGGGTGTTGATCCTGCAGTTAGCTAAGTGTTTTCCAGTTAACACAATGCTTCTCTCCATTGTCGCTGACTTCATGTGCTGCCGTTTCCTGACCCTCGCCCATGTCAGCGACAGCACTCACACTATGCCCACAGCGAGCTCTGTTAAGTGGCTCGCAGCTCAGTGACTGACTGACTGACTGCCTACACGCACACTGACCAACACACACAACACACACACACACACACACACAACCGCAAAAACCGCGCGGCGGCTACGTCAATAATAACACTTCCTTTTAGTCGAAACGGACCTCCCCACGCTGGGCCCACATCAATGATATAATCCTCCAGGGCGGAGCATCCTCTTTCAGTAACAGGCACTTCATTAATCTGCGTCTTGCAGCTGTGTATGTGTCAGTTCCAGTGCCAGGGTCCGTGTGCTCTCTGCTCGTTTTCAGTCAGTCTGCCAATCGGTCAGAACAGAGCGCGGAGGTACTGCTGATCGGCCGATGTATGTGAGCGAGTCACGTCTGGAGCCGAGATTGTCTGATTACAAGCGATATTTGTTGTGTGTCTGTCTGGTTCAGCATCTGGTGAGTATGTAGATCAAGATGGACTGACCACCGTTTTAAGTTAATTACTGCTGTTGCCACTGCGCGGCCTGACTGGTCAATGTTAACGTTGTTGTTGTTATCGATGTTATGTTTGTTGCTGGTGCTCCTGGTGGTTCTGATGGCGACAGTTCTGTTGTTGATTTAGTGATTCAGTTCTTATTGAAATGTATTTAGAAATTTGTTTCTCGGTTTGTGAGATTACACATTAAATTAAGCCAACAGCATTAAAAAGAACTTAGAACAGCTATTGACAAATAAACAAACGAAATGTTGCGTAACAAGAAAAGAATGTTACGACAAACAACCAACAGGAACCATTTCTGTTGTCCGGTACCACACAGATTTAAATCCTTTTTTTAATACAACAAGTTATCAAACAGTTTCTTTTGAAAACATGCGAAGTTCCTGTAACGTGTCTGCAACGTGTTCAGTCTGGAACATTTCAGATCAAACATACAGCATGGAAATACTTCTCAACACATACATTTAACGGTTACAGTTGACATGCTGCGACTGCTTGATAGTTGACACATACATGAACGGCAGGAACGAGGCTACTGAACTTTAACAGATTTCAAGAACTTTTTCCATTTCCTTCTGGTTGGCATTGCGAAGCAGTAATGGTAAATTTCTAACGAAACGAACAAACAAACAAAAAAAAAAAACAATACACACACACACACACACACACACACACACACACACACCACACACACCCCACAGAAAACAAAGCAAAAGAAAAAAAAGGGGGAAAAAGCAACAAAAAAAAAGAAAAAAACCGAAACACGAACCTCTATGTAAAAAGGCGTAGAATTATCAGATGTATTGATATGAAGGCACCTGAACGAACTTGTACGGATCCAAATCATAGCTCAGATCCTACCTGAGCAAAACAACAGGTATGAGAAAGGCACAATCAT
>CM065727.1:67621069-67646069 GCA_033310375.1 Conus canariensis
GTTAGGAGCACTTTGATTCTCAGCCCTTATATGTATTGTGTTAAGAACATACAAGTTCGAAGAACATCTGCAAGATTTCGAATTGGAATGTCTCATCTGAATTCATATTTCTTACAGTATACAGAGAACAGTGATGATGATAAATTGTGTCCGTTCTGCAGAAACACACCAGAAACTGAATTACATTCTGTTCTTGTGTGTCCGATGTACCACGAAATAAACGAATTTATTCAGCCCAAGTACTTCCATAAGCCATATATGTTTAAATTCTACCTACTTATGTCAAGTGAAAACGAAGGTATTGTTTTATGGTTATCTGATCTTGTTTACAAAGCGTTAAATTTATTGATGCAGTTTATTCAATCTAAATGATTCTTGTTGTGCTATTGCTCCCATGTTATGGGCCGGAGGCCTGACATCAGAACATTTTTTACTTTGACTTCATTCTTCTGTTCTGGCCAGACTGGGAATGAGAACTATCTGAATAAATATCAACAAAAGATGGTTTATTGACGAATAAAAAAGAGATCGTTAGTGTCTAATGTGTTGTAAAGAAGCTGAAGATGAACACACACTTTATATGTCATTGCCCGGTGTATGATTTAAAACGAACTAGATATAATTTGTTTTCTTTACCGGTTTCGGAAAGACATAATTTAGAAGCGATTCTTGCGTCTGGTAATGATGAGATCATAATATTGCTGACAAATTTCATTGCAGAGGCAAACAACATAAGGAACAAAAAAAATTCATCTGACCAACATTTATTAGGAAAACAAGAATGAATAAATAAAAACTGAAAATCAGTTGGGGTGAATAAAGCATAAACAGGGAGATAAACCAATTTACGAGAAATTTAAACTAGTGGTGAACTTATACATTTAATATAGTTATAGATGGATGGAAGTGTTTGGCATTTATTATTACTTTTCGTGTGTGAGTGCATCCACGGATGTTGAATATTACCTAAAAAATAAATTAAAAAAAAAAAAAAATATATATATTATATATATATATATATCGTAAAAGTAGTTGTTTGAATGAGCTGTGTGTGCGCGCGCGCGTGTGTGTCTCTGTGTGTACGTTCACGAAACTTCATTTATGGCGTAATAATTTCTCATTTTCTACTGGTCGCTACATGTTGTGAATTGTCCCCTTGGCACTAGGGCTGTAAAACGCTAATCCAATAAGAATGTGTCAGTGTCCTCTCTCTCTCTCTCTCTCTCCTCTCTTCTCTCTCTCTCTCCTCTCTCTCTCTCTCTCTCTCTTGTTAAAATTCCGCTTCTTTCTCCCAGCTTGGAGTTGTTCTTTTTCGTTCCCAGTCTTTTATTTTTTTTTTTTCTTTTTTAATCAAGCTCATTATCTTTCTGAATAAGGACGTCAGTTTTTTTTTTTTTCTTTTTTTTTTTGTAATAGTCTTCTTTTCGTACATCTATCCCTGTTCTCTCTAATTTGCTAATCTCATTTTCAATTTCAGGTCAAAACCTTGTCAAAACCGAAACAAAACAATAACAACAACAACAACAAAGAGAGAGAGAGAGAGAGAGAGAGAGAGAGAGAGAGAGAGAGAGAGAGAGAATTATTCCTGATGTTTTTCCTCTTCTTTTTTCTTTCATCATTTCTCTCTTTTTGTCTTTCTTCAATTCCTCATTTGTTGGAGTATCCTTTCTGTCTTCTTCTTCTTCTTCTTCTTCTTCTTCACCTAAGTTGTTTTTATAACCAGCTTTTTGCAACCACAGCCTTGGTGATGTGGTTAGCGTCGCGGACTCCCGACTGCGAGGTTGTGGGTTCGATTTCCTTCAGAGCCGTTCATTTTAAGATTTTTCTGCCCCGTCCGGCACCTGTCCTGGGTTGAGTTTGTTATGGGCTCAACTGGGAAGACCGGAGCCACGCAGTCGAGTTTAATCCACTTAATAATGCGTCTCTGAGAGTGTCGCTCAAATCTGGTTACCAACATTGCAGATGTCCGGATCCCTCGGGCCTGGTTGACGCCGGGATATCCTATGAAAGTAAGCGTGGAGTACAGCCCTGTCTCGTAGCCACAGACCAGAATGGAAATCTTTAGCAGGATCGTCATCATCTTCATCTTCATCGATCAGCGTGGGGTAAAAGTCTCAAATCATTGGCCTCTCGTGCCCTGTTCTCATGGTGACCTCGCTTAGTAGGTGGTGTCTGCGTATGTTGTATCAGAAAGATGCCACTGATCACCACCGAAGTTACTCAGCAGCAGTGCAGTATCTCCTCCGGTGGGTTGCTCCTCATAACGGCTTGACATTGACTGCTCCCTGTGGATTGCCGGTGCTGGGGCTGTGGCAGGACAACCTAGGATATGGCTGTGGATTGGGAGCTGGGATGAGCGGCGTAGATGCAATGTCACTGGAGTGGCACGGAAAATAATGATGATGATGATAATGATGATGATGAGGAGGAGGAGGAGTATGATGATGATATGATGATGATGATGATGATGATGACGATAATACTCTCACATACACACACACGTGTCTTTTGGCAACCACTGTTCAATCCTGTCAACGCCATTTGTTTTGATATCTCATCCCTTTCCAAGCTCAGTTTGATTGTACAGTCGTTCTCTTCCATTAATCGTGACTTCATCATTTTTATAAGCCATTCTATCTCTCCTGTGTATCAGCTAGAAGCACACGTGAGTCTGGCTTACAACCTCTCACGTGTTCCGTCTCCTGCTTATACAGAAGGAGCCATTATTGACCTGACGGTAGCCGCACTGTACTTTTGGCGCGGAACTTTAGCATCAACGTTGAACTTTTCTTCACGTTCTTAGTCACGTTGGCTCTCAAAGGGGTTTATGCTTTGTTGCAGTCGTACATGTGGAGGTGAAATGTGAGCCACCAGAGAATCCAGAGAATGTGATCTTTACCTATGACATCCATGAACGGCACGGCTACGTGGTGCTGCAACGACTGTGCAAAACTTACGTCAGCAGCAGCGACCGGAAGGACCCCAAAGATTGCCGATCTCTTTTCACAAACGACCTTCGGTTCAGCCTTGGACCCAATGTCAGGGGCTGCGAATTCTATGTCGAGTTCAACAACACCTTGGAAAACACGTTGATTACCCTCAACAGGACTTCTTACTGTTAGTATTATGCGTGTTTGTGTTCGTGAGTCTCTCTCTCTCTCTCTCTCTCTCTCTCTCTCTCTCTCTCTCTCTCCCCCCCCCCCCCTCTCTCTCTCTCTTTATGCCAGAAAAAATGTACCATGTACTGTGACTTAATTTTACGTTTTAACGAAGGTGTAAATGTTTGTTTCTCAGTAGATCGGCCTCTCCGTTCCCCACCCTGGGTCCTGTGTGTGTGTGTGTGTGTGTGTGTGTGTGTGTGTGTGTGTGTGTGTGTGTGTGTGTGTGTTTGTGTGTGTGCGCGCGCGCGCGCGCGCGCGCGAGCGTGTATGTGTGTGTATGTGTGTGTGTGTGTGGAATTTGTAGGAGTAATCTGGTCCTTTTGATAGTCTGCATGTCGACTAATGTATTCGCCCTCTTTCCTTTTTCCTGTCATATTGACATGCGTGTTTTCTATCTGCTTTGTGATTATTTTCCATTCTGCCCTTAGGGCTGGGGAGGGGGGGGGGCGGTATTTCTAATCTGCTTATCTCATTACCCTGGTAAAATAAAATTTTGTTCGTTCGTTCATTCTCCGTTAGTATTGTGCGTGTTTGTGTTCTGGAGTCTCTGTCTCTCTCTCTCTGTGTCTCTCTCTGTCTTTGTCTCTCTCTTTCTCTGTTTCTGTAAGTGTATGTTATGTATATGCGTGCGTGCGCGCGCGCTCGCGCGCGCGCGCGCGCGCGTGTGTGTGTGTGTGTGTGTGTGTGTGTGAGAGAGAGAGAGAGAGAGAGAGAGAGAGAGAGACTGACAGACAGACAGGCAGAGACAGACAGAGAGAAAGAGTGTTTGTGTATGTGTGTGCGCGTGCGTTCGTTCCTGTGTGCATGCGTGCGCGTGCACGTATGTGTGCGTGAGTGAGCGAGCGAGTGTGTGTGTGTGTGTGTGTGTGTGTGTGTGTGTGTGTGTGTGTGTAAAGGTGCATGCGCGCGTGCGAGCGCGCGTGTATGTGTGTGTATGTGCGCGCAAATGTAGATCAAATAACTGCAACGTGATTTCTATCACAGAAGAGTGCTTATACAGTTGCATCACCTTGTACAGACCTGAACGATGTAGATCATTGTGTTCTGCCCTTTCCTAAGATCGTTGATTCCGCGCATCTCAGGTCTCTTAGACCTCGAACTTAGAGACGGTGCAGTTAAGAGCAAAGACACGGAGACCACCCAAATCAATTTCAGTTTCAGTGTCATCAACGAGGCGTCACTGCGTGCGGACTAGTCCATATACGTTACACCACATCCGTAAAGTTTCGAGACCACATTGTGCGTGATTTAAAGCTGATGGAGAAATGAATTGATAACGAAGATGAGAGACTTTAAGCAGAGGGTCTCGTGGCTACCACTTGGCAGATGTCTAACCTACCCATTAGCCCAACGCGCGGGTCAGACCTTGAGTACCTACCTAACATTGGTTGTGCCATTTTAATCATTGTATGTGTGTGTAGTGAATGTACACATGCGTGTGTAAATGGCCTAACTAGACAATCTTCACTTGCGGACTACTTGCGGACTTAACAGCTTTTGGAAGTAAAAAAAAAAAAGAAAAAAGGATCACCAAGCCTCCCCCCCCCACCCCCGAACCCCCCCCCCCCCCCCCCCCATCCCTTCTCTTTCTAAACTCCTGTATTTGCCATGATTGTCAGGTCCATCGCAGCCAAAGAACATCGAGACCTTCACAGACGCGGAGGGGATTCTGACGGTCCAGTGGACGCCGGGGGGCGACGTGAAGGAGCCCGAGTGCATCCTGCACAGTTCTGTCTCCGGCGATCAGCGGGTGGAGGGTCAAAACAACACCTGCCGCTTCCTCACGCTGCCGCCTCTGGTTCCTTTCCACAGCGTGCTCATCCGGGTCGCCAACGACCAGGGAATCACCGCCACTGCGGAGCATCATCTGCAGTCTCCTCATAGGTTTATTCCACGTAGGTATTAAGCCGTGATGATAACGACGAGGACGACGGAGGTCTGATGGCAATGATCATTCATAAACTGAGAGTTTTCATACTACTGAACTACAATCTCAGCTAGCACCGTCCTCCCGTCTTTTCCATACTTCTCTGCCCGTGTTGTCACACCCCTTGTCCACCTCCCGTCCCCCCCCCCCCCCCTCACTCCCCTCCCCCTTGCCACCTCCCGTCCTCCCCTCCCCCCCTACTCATGTCCGTCCTTGTCCACCTCCCGTCCTCCCCCTCACTCCCCTCCCCCTTGCCACCTCCCGTCCTCCCCTCCCCCCCCCCCTACTCATGTCCTTCCTTGTCCACCTCCCGTCCTCCCCCTCACTCCCCTACCCCTTGCCACCTCCCGTCCTCCCCCTCCCTCCCCTACCCCTTGCCACCTCCCGTCCTCCCCCTCCCTCCCCTACTCATGTCCTTCCTTGTCCACCTCCCGTCCTCCCCCTCACTCCCCTACTCATGTCCTTCCTTGTCCACCGTAGCGAAGAAGCGGAGGCCCAGTAAGGGGTCTGGTAGTCGCTGGGGGTCATCCGGTTACATACGATAAACCAGGGGGGGAAAGTAACCTCACGTTTTATTAGTTAGGGTTCCACTGCGTCTATTGAAGGCCTTTAGCACTTGCTGTTGATCGGATTGGCTGTCCATCTGCCTTCTGTTGCTACGCAGCTCAGCTGATAGTATCAAAAGTGTCAACTTGAAAGCGCACACACTGTGGATGGAACGTAGGCAAAGGCTATGCGCACGCAGCTGGCTGCCCTCGTTAAATAGTGAACAAGTTGGCAATGGACCCATCTTGCGCCGAATTCGAGAAGATAAGTGATTTGCTCGTTCTTCGTTTTCATTGTCCTTAGAGTTGTTTATCTTGCCTGAAGAAGACCTAAGAGGTCAGAACGCGTCTTGTTTTGTCTTGTCATTTGTTTGTCCTGTTGTTTGGCGGACTTACTGATAATTCTTCCTGAAAATTTGTTTGAATTTCCGCCTGCAGCCACCTCACTTCGAAATTCTATACAGAGAACAATGTGGCAGACTTCTCCACGACCAACCCATGTCCGTCTTCCTTCCACGTGATTCAGGATGTTTGAATTTCCCTGTGAATCTTTTAGCTTGTCCTTGATTTTAGTGATAATGTCTGCGAACTCTGAGGTTTGGAAGATCTGTTCAGCCCAGCTGGTGTGTGTGTGTGTGTGTGTGTGTGTGTGTGTGTGTGTGTGTGTGTGTGTGAGTGTGTGTGTTCAAGGGAGGGGGGGGGGAGGGGGCGGGGACTCTGCTTTCATGTTCCGGTTATTTAGCTAAAGACGTAAACAAAGGAGTTCCGTATATTTGTTCTTCGGAGTCGATCAAAGGGTTTTCACGTTAGATTATGATTAATGTGTAGCATATCATTCATCATAAGACAATCTTAGACGTTGTTAATCTGTTTAGTATCATTTTCGTTCAAATTTTAAAAACAATCTATAATGCTCCGCCCAAAAAACGTAGACAAACGAATCAAAAGACAAAACACGAAGCGTTTCGGCCTCTTAGGTCTTCTTCAGGTAAGATACAAAACGCTCAGGACAACAAAAATGAACGAGCATTCCCTTAATCTTCATCCAATTCGGCGCAAGATGGCCGTTTAATTATTCTTGTTCAATTTCGAAAGAGATAACGTACTTGCGATGAACAATAGAAACAATAATGATAATGATGATATAATGATTATAAACGACTATACTTATGATGATGATGATGATGATGATGATGTTGATGATGATGATGATGATGATGATGATGATTACCTATAAGGAACAAAGAATCTGACGATGGACTAGAATGGATTCTTTCGCTTAACCCATCATATACACACCCCACCCACTCCAATACCCATTTCCTTCTTTATCAAAGGGGTCGTGGAAGAGGTTACGGTGAAGAAAGCTGATGTGTCATACGTGGAGTTCTTGGTGAAAGAGAGCGTGCAGCATAGTGACGTCAATGCTGGCTTTTTCGTCATCAATGGAACGAATGTCCGCTGTACAGCATTTCAAATTACTCCGACTTGTACCAAGGTATCTCTCTCTCTCTCTCTCTCTCTCTCTCTCTCTCTCTCTCTCTCTCCAGATGCCAGCTTGTTTGGGATGAAAGACACGAGACATGTAAACCATAACTCTTCTTGTTCAACCCCCCCCCCCCCCTCTTCCTCCATGTGTGTTTTGCTCTCACCTGCTTCTGTTATTGGCGTGTGTGTGTGTGTGTGTGTGTGTGTGTGTGTGTGTTACTGAGATCATGCAAAAGCTTTATAACCGATTTTTACCGACACTTAACGGAAAGATAGAACGTGGCCAAAGGATAAAGCTGTTAATGTTCTGTGTGGATCCGCGCTGTGGATCCGGATCGGAGGGCAGATCCAGGACCTGCTTGGCCTTGGTGGAGGGCTGCGCCCACCCGGGTGCTGTTTTAGCAATGATAATGATTATCATGATTATCACTGGCATTATCCCCAGACCGCCCATTCTTGCCCCTGTCCGCAGTCACACCATAGCTTGTACTGTTGCCAGCTCTGGCACTGGCAATCCACAGAGAGAATCAAAATCAAGTCGTCAAGAGGCAACCCACCACAGGAGACACTGCACTGCTACCGAGTCGCTTTGATAGTATTCAGTGGTGCCTGTACTGATCCTACGTACGCAGGACTCCAGCAACTAAGCAGTAATTGTTCAGTTGCAGAGCCAGCTTGATTGTGTGTTCCCCTGGGGGGGGGGGGGGGGGGGGACGCAACCACGCGCATCTAATGATATTCCCTAGGGACTCGCCGATACCGGCGACCACGAGATGAATTTCCAAGGGCATTGGTATGGAAAGGAAACGAACACTGAGGTCACCAAGAGAGCAGGGCATGAAGGGCCATAGACTTGGAGACTTTTTTTCTCAGTGCAGATTGATGACTGTAAGACAGGGATTCACTCCTCACTATTCTCATGATCATATATTAAGGTGTCAGTCAGGCCCGAGAGATACGGACACCTGCACGGTTGGTCAGGCAATCTGAGCGACACTCTCAGAGATGCAACCATTGAGCGGATGAAGCTCGACTCCATGGTCCCAGTCCTCCCTTTTGAGACCATGGCAAACACAGCCCTGGGTAGGAGCCTGTCGTGGGTCGAAAGATCCCACAAATGTGAACGGCCTGATGAGAATCGAACCCACGACCTCCAAGCCTAGAATCCGTGACATTAACCACTACACCATGGCGGTCGATGTAATTAATATAACTATTATCTTTGATACAGCTGTTGCTGTTATTCTGCTGCTACGACTAGATCTACTGCTGCCTCCCCTGCTTTTGCTGTTTTTGTTTCTAGCACTGTTACTAAAAGTATCAGCTCTACTGCCATTGCTGTTCCGGCGACTGTTACTATCAGAAACCATCGCCACTCACACTGTCATCACTAGTATTACAACTAAGACCAGTACTGCTCCTTCTTCTGTTACTTCCATGTCCACCACCATTAGTATGACCTTTCACCTGCGTTCCTTTCCCACAGCCCGAAGCACTGAAAGCCTGCAAGACGCTGAACAGCAGCATGAGTACCACGACGACCACGATCGGTACGTCCTCATCGACAACGATTTTGTCGACGACAGCAGCGACAGGAATGGAAACTGTAGCTTCACGTGTTAAGAAGACAGACAGACAGACAGACTTTCAGACATACAGTACCAACATGCTAAAATACAGACAGCATGGGCTGGGGTACATTCAGGTTAGACTGGGTTGGATTCGATTAAGTACTTTATGTGTTTGATGAGGTGGAAGTGTGTGACATTTCGTTAGGTTTTGTTTGGCTGAGTGATACTAAGCTAGGTCAATTAAAACGGGATACATTAGGTAGCTTTGGTCAGGTTAGAATGGACCGGATTACGTCTGTGAGTTTGTTACATTCTGTTTGATTAGTTTGGATTTGGTCAGGTAAGTTTACTTCTGACTGAATAGAGTAATATAAAGTTAGAGTACCGTTTTGTTGTTGTTGTTTTGTTGTTGCTGAGATTTTATTAGTTTACGTTTTATTGGGGTAAGTTGAGCTCGGTGACGAAGGGTAGAGTTAAGATGGATAAGACCGTCTGAACTCGAGTTACATTCCGTAAAATCAGTTTAAAGGCTCTTCTTACTCGAACGAACTATTTACAAAACTTAGTCACTAACTTTCAACGGCGCTTAAGTTTCTTTGTTACAGCTATACCCGACTATCCAGGATCCTGTTCGCACACGTTTTTTGTACTTCAGCGATCTACAGATCGTTTTCTTAACAACCTTTTCTGAAATGGAAGCACACATCCCCCTATCTGTCTGTGCTGTTCGTTAGTACTTTAGGTCAATCAGTCCAAAACTAGTTTTCTCCACAGGAAAGCTTATACAGATTTATGGTTACTTCCCTTTGCGCAAACAATACAAAAACATGTTGAGCGATCCTTATTCTTTCTTTATTTCCTTTGTTTGTTTGTTTTGTATTTTAACCCTCGGTGATCCTGATATCGGTGACAAGTACGTAAGTCGACTTTCTTGCTTTAAAAGATTTCGCTGTTAAGAATTAAGATTTGAGATCGCCAGGTTCAGGTAACAAGACGGTGTACATTGCAGTCTAAAAGTTCGTTCCGTTTGTTAAGAAGAGGACTGACACTAAGGTATCGTTTGATGAGGTAAGGCCAGGCGAAGAAACGTAAGCTGCTCTTCTCTTTCACCAGGTGAGCTGGGGGAAGTGCTACCTGCGGATGACAGTGGGGTCATGCTCAGAGTGGAAGGTCTGAAATCTAACACCACTTACCGCTTCCAACTGACCCCGTGGTTCTGCAACAACACGGAAGTGCAGGGAAACATCACCACTCTTCCTTCTGTTTCTACTCGGGCTATGGGTGAGTCCGTTGCTGGGGTTCTTGGCGTAAGGATGGGTGGTGGCCGTGGTGGTGGTAGTGATGTCGGTGGTGTGCTCTGGATTCTTGTTTGTTGGTGTCGTAGCTGTTCTTTTCTTGTTTTGTTTTGTTTTAATTGTGGTTGTTGCAGTTTCCGATGTGGTTGCAACGGCGGAGATGCTGGTGCAGCGTTGTTTATTCTTGTAGGTTATTGTACCTGAGCTTTCGCAAAATCTGCGTTAATGGTTGAAATTGTGGTTGTGGAGGTGATGAAATGGTGGTTGTGGAGGTGATGAAATTGTGGTTGTGGAGGTGATGAAATGGTGGTTGTGGAGGTGATGAAATGGTGGTTGTGGAGGTGATGAAATGGTGGTTGTGGAGGTGATGAAATGGTGGTTGTGGAGGTGATGAAATGGTGGTTGTGGAGGTGATGAAATGGTGGAGGTGGTGGTGATGAAATGGTGGTTGTGGAGGTGATGAAATGGTGGAGGGTGGTGGTGATGAAATGGTGGTTGTGGAAGTGATGAAATGGTGGTTGTGGAGGTGATGAAATGGTGGTTGTGGAGGTGATGAAATGGTGGAGGTGGTGGTGATGAAATGGTGGTTGTGGAGGTGATGAAATGGTGGTTGTGGAGGTGATGAAATGGTGGAGGTGGTGGTGATGAAATGGTGGTTGTGGAGGTGATGAAATTGTGGTTGTGGAGGTGATGAAATGGTGGAGGTGGTGGTGATGAAATGGTGGTTGTGGAGGTGATGAAATGGTGGAGGTGGTGGTAAAAGCCGGGTGTATGTTTTTGGTTCTTGATTGCTATTAGTGTTGTTGTTGTTGTTGTTGTCTTTGTTGTCTTGTCAAAAGTTGCTGTCTCTGTTTATCATTGTTTTGGTTATGTTGGTGCTGCTGGTGATAACTGAAGTGGTTGATTGTGTGATGATGGTTCTGGTGGTAGAAATGTTCAAATATCCTTTTTAATTCCTAAACCTAGGCTCATCGATGATGCATACCTCAGCTATATTGGATCACTAACTGACTGATAGACCGCGCAGCTTATCATGAGGACACGGACCATCAACATCACCATAACCACTAAACAAGACGATCATGATTCGTGGACTTAAAGCGTGCATGAATAAATAACAACTGAACAGTGCCCTCCCACGCACCCTGCACCCCACCCTCATCCCCACTTCTTTCTAACCCCCCCCCCCCCTCCCCCTCCTGTGTGCCATGATTGTCGTGTCCAGCACCGCCACAGAACATCACGACCTTCACGGACGCGGACGGGATTCCAACAGTCCAGTGGACCCAGGAGGGCGACGTAAAGGATTCTGTGTGCACCCTGGAAGGAGCGGACCAGGGCATCCAGCAGGTGAAGGGTGGAGCCAACACCTGCCGGTTCCCCGAGCTGCCCGCTCTGAAGCCTTTCCAGAACGTGGACATCCAGATCTCCGATGAACACGAAAACCAGGCCACTGGGATGCGTCCTCTGCATCCTTCTTACGTGTTTGTTCCACGTAGGTATTGCACTGTGTTGACGGTGATGATGGTGGTGGTGATATGTTGTGGTGGTGGTGGTGGTGGTGGTGGTGGTGGTGGTGTGCTGCTGCTGCTGCTGCTGCTGCTGCTGCTGCTGATGACGATGATGACAAAGGTGTCTGTTCATACACTGTGAATTTTCACTTAATAGCATCACCATCTTATTGACCTGTTATCACTGGCCATTCGTTTTTAACTGATTCGCACCTTTTAATGAATGAAGAAGCTCTGTGGTGCATTCCATGCCATGTACCACTCGCAATGAAGCATATTCTTTTAGAGTGTTGGGACTTGCATGATGTGAGACATAAACGTTTTACGCAGACTCCATGAAAAAGTTGTTCAGAGATGTTCCACCTGATGTGGTCTTTGAATTTCTGAAAGAGATCAAAATTTTCCATCTGATCTGAGATTTTACAGTAGAAAGCTTTTTTTTTTTTTTTAACAAAATTTCCGATGCGTTTTTAAAAGGTGTATTTTAAAGGGTTGTGTGAATGAATGACTTGTGAGTTGACTTAACGTGGTGACAGTCCTGATATGGGCCTTTGCGATCGGCTGGGCTATAATCAACATTACCTTACCTGATCTGTCACTGCACTATGGGACATGGCTGCGGTGGTCACATCCATGAATGAAAGACACAGATGAAGATGCTAATCCTACATGACTCAAATGTCCAAAGCTGTCCTGCTGTATGGATGCAGCTCTCAGGTCTGCCTGAGCCTAGAACAGGGATAAACTAGGCTATGAAAGTGAAGGGGAGAGCACACTGTTGCCATCTATCCCCAAAATGGATCTTCATTGCGTCACTATTATCTTCGTCATCTTAAAATGACGTAAAAAAAATTCCGGAGACTGTCTAATTCCTAAGGTAGGAAAATAAGGCGGCATTGGTCCTCAGATGAAGAACTAACAACGGTATATTAAAGTGAATGAGTTGACAGGCATCTCTTCAGACAAACCCATGACAGGCTTCTCTTCAGACAAACCCATGACAGGCTTCTCTTCAGACAAACCCATGACAGGCTTCTCTTCAGACAAACCCATGACAGGCTTCTCTTCAGACAAACCCATGCTGATCTCTCTCCATTCTCTTTCAGACTGTTTAATGTTCCTATGTTTATGTTTGCCCTGTTCTTGTTCACTAGCAGAATGTTTAATGTTCCTATGTTTATGTTTGCCCTGTTCTTGTTCACTAGCAGAATGTTTAATGTTCCTATGTTTATGTTTGCCCTGTTCTTGTTCACTAGCAGAATGTTTAATGTTCCTATGTTTATGTTTGCCCTGTTCTTGTTCACTAAATGGTGTGTGTAAAGTTCGAGAAATCAGAGATTTTTTTTTCTCCAGTTTTGAAACCTTTCGCGATAGATAATAATGATAGTGATAATAATGATAATAATAACAATAACAATAATAATGATGATGATGATGATAATAATAATAATGTAACGATGATGATAATAAACAATGGCAATGATAATACTGATAACAAACAACAATTATTACAGTACCTACTACTAAGGATATGATCATGATGATAATAATTTTATGGAAGAAACAGATAATTTGGGGATAGATAGGAACCGTTTGACCTATCTTCAACCCGTCATACCCATCCCTACCCCCACCCCAAATCTTTAGCCGTCTTTGCTTCCCTCACAGGGGTCGTCAAGGAGGTCAGGGTGAAGGAAGTGGGTGTGTCATTCGTGGAATTCCTGGTGAACGTGAGCGTGCAGGACAGTGACGTCAACATTGGCTTTTACGTCATCAATGGAACAGAGGTCGGCTGTGACGCATTTGAGATGACTCCCACCTGTACCAGGGTATGTCTTTTCCTTTTTCTTGAGTGTGCATACGCGCATGCATCTCTCTCTCTCTCTCTCTCTCTCTCTCTCTCTCTCTCCTCTCTCTCTGCGGTCGGCTGGGCTATATAAGCAACATTACCTTACCTCTCTCTCTCTCTATCTCTCTCTCTCTCTGATCTCTCCCCCCCTCTCTCTCTCTCTCTTTTTTCTCTCTCTCTCTCTCTCTCTCTCTCTCTCTCTCACACACACACACACACACACACACACACACACACACACTTTCGGGGGCAGATCAGAAGGTTTGTAATGGAACGAAGGGAAAGCACTCTGAAGTTTAAAATGTAAATCGAAGGCGGGAATCGCCAAAGATCGCCAAGACCCTTGGTCTTGGTCCAGTTATCCCTGATCCTTATCCTCCCCCCCCCCCCCTCCCCCCCCCCCTCCCCCTTCTGCCGCTCCGCCCTCTATCCCTTGATTTTAGCACGTCTGTGCATTCTAATGATAATCCAGCGCCAGGCAGACCAGTAAACAACGACAGTAATCAGCTCATATAATGAGGTTTAAACTACAAGAGCTCACAGTCTTTTGAAAAGTTTTTTGTTTGTTTCTTCCATAGCTGAAGGATTAACGAGGTGTGTGTGTGTGTGTGTGTGTGTGTGTGTGTGTGTGTGTGTGTGTGTGTGTGTGTACACGGGCGCGCGCGCAAGCGCGTGTGCATATATCATCCTCGCACATTCCTCCTTTCTTTCTCTCCGTTTTTCTTTTGTCTCTGTCTCTCTGTCTGTCTTTCTCTCTCTCTCTCTCTCTCTCTCTCTCTCTCTCTCTCTCTCTCTAACTCTGTCTCTCTCCTCTCTCTCTCTCTCTCTCTCTCTCTCTCTCTCTCTCTCTCTCTCTCACTCTCTCAACACCATCTTTCCCACTACCATCACTACTGCAACTAAACAGCAGCGAACATGATATACCGCTCTTGCTGCTACTACTGACCTTTCACCTGCGTTCCTTTTCCCACAGTCCGAAGCACTGGAAGCCTGCAAGCTGATGGAGTTCCGTGCTCTGGAAGCACCCGGTCTCAGCACCGAGAAGACCCCGGAAGACGCTGCGGGCAACGCCACCCTCGTCACTACGCCTGGGGGGTCCCCATCCACAGAATCAGGGAGCGTTCCACTGAACGGCAGCGTGAGTGCCACGCCGACCACGATCCGTACGTCTGCCACGGCCATGGCAGCCTGGACGACACCACCGACAGGTACAGACACTGGAGCTGCCAGAGAGGGTTCTATGGCAAGGTCATCAACCGTCACCTTCCGAAGGACGGTCTCCTGTATGATGGGGGAGAGAGAAAGGGGGAGTGGGAGGGAGGGATAGAGAGAGAGAGGATGCGAGAGAGAGAGAGAGAGAGGAAGGAGGGGGAAAGAGAGAGAGAGGGGGGTAGAGCGGAGACAGAGAGGGTGGGAGGGGGGAGAGAAAGAGGATGAGAGAGAGACAGACAGACATGGAGACAAACAGAGACAGACAGACAGGACAGACATAGAGACAGACAGACAGACTGGCATTTAGACAGCACAGGCTGATTGTAAGGGTAGATAGATGGATGGAGGGAGGTAGCGAGGGATGGATGGATGAGTTGATGGGGGGAGGGAGGGAGGGAGGGAGGGAGGATGGTCAGATCAGACCACAATTGTATGACGTAGATGCGTTATGCCGGTTTCATTATTTTATGCTCAATGAAGTGAGACTATCGTTATAGCAGGCTAGGCTTGTTTGGTGATATAGTAAGCTAGGTAAATCTAAAGCCGGATTGCGTTACGTTAGATAAACTGGAAGACTGGATTATGTCAGTGAGTTTCGTTACATTGCGTGAGTCAAGGTTAGAATGGGTCCGGTAAATTGATGTCTAATTGGTCAGACTGTAATTCTCTCCCAACCACCTCGCACTCCCCACGCCCCCTCCTTCACACTCCCGATTGCTTCAGTTTACGTTTCATGGGGGTAGGTTAAACTCGGGGAGGAAGAGTCGGATTCAGACGGTTTAGGCTGCTTTAAACTATGAGGTAAATGACGTGAAATCTGGCATGTTGCCGAAAATAGTTGAGATTTACGTCCTCATAGCGAAAGCGTTTAGGGACATGTCTTTCATTCACGGTAGTCTTTGAATGTTGTGTAAAAGCTGGTCTTAATCTGAGGAACGATCAGTTCACACAACTAGGTCACAAACTTTTAATGGTGCTAAAAGTTCTTTCTTCACTGAGTTCCCGGACATTTGTTAACACAAACTGTTATTTGCAACAGTTTACGGAGCGCCGTTTTTTGTTGTTGTTTTTTTTTTAATGAGGTGACTGCAGGCAGAAATGGAAAAGAAAACTTTCAAAGGAGTTTAAAAGAAATCCGTCAGTAACTGGGACAAACGCATTACAAGACAAAACACGACATGTTTCGACCTCTTAGGTCTTCTTCAGGCAAGGTAAACAACATTCAGGACAATGAAAACGAAGAACAAGAAACCACTTGTCTTTTGACATTCGGCGCAAGATGGGCTTTGTTTGAATGAAAACTTTTTATTCAACGCCCATTTTGCACCTAATTTGAGAAGATAAGTGATTGCTCATTCTTCGTTTTCATTGTCCTGAATGTTGTTTAGCTTGCCTAAAGAAGACCTAAGAGGTCGAAACACGTCGTGTTTTGTCTTGTAATTTGTTTGTCCCCATTAACTGGCGAATTTACTTTAAATTCCTTTTAAAAGCCGGTTGTTGTTTTTTAAGTGAATAATTTTTTTTTTTTACTCAGGGGAGAGAAGTCACTACGATTCTGTTAAACGCTGTTCATCGGAGTTACAGGTCAACCGGTCAAAAACTGATTTTGTTTACCGGTGGGCTTTTGTATGGTTATTTCCCTTTGCATGAACATGAGCGGTTTCCAGTAAATGATTGATGTTTAAAATCTTTTATTTATTTTGTTTTACTTTTACAAGAACAACAACAACAATAATAATGATATATAATAATAACAATAATATAATAACACTTATCATTATTATTCATTCACTAATTCATTTATTTGTTCGTTTATTCATTTATCATTTATTAATTCATTTGCATTAGTGAACCTATGATCAGTTACTTTCAATTAGTTTAAATATCTCGAATCGCGGATCAAATGACTGCTCTCAACAAAAACTGAAACCACGTGACAAGACGACCTACGCTAGCAGTTAAAAAGTTCGATTAGTTAAGGACGCAAACTCACACTAAGGGTAAAGCAGGTCATCAAAGCTGAGTCGCCCCGTTCCTGTCTCCAGGCCCGCAGACGACGATGAGGAGAGGAGAAGCAACAAAGGAGGACGGTGATCTCATCTTCAGAGTGGAAGGTTTGGATTCCGCCACCGCTTACCACTTCCGGCTGACTCCTTGGCTCTGCAGCAACACGAACGTGCAGGGGGTCGTACAGGGAGCCACCCATTCGTCTCCTGTCTCTACTCTGGTTCTGGGTGAGTTCGTTGCTGGGGTTCTTGCAGTTAGTGTGTGTGTGTGTGTGTGTGTGTGTGTGTGTGTGTGTTATTTGATTATAGTTATTGTTTTGTTCAGCTGTGCCTGTGGTAACGTGGATTGTGGTGATGTGTTTTTCCAGTCTTATACGGTAGTGTAACATCATTGTTTTTTTCACGGTGGTGATTGAAACTGAGATCGTTGTGATGGTTACAGGCGGAGGAGTTAGTAGTGGTGTGTCATATGGTGGTCTTGTTTATTACTTGTTCCATGATGCTTCAGGTGTGGTTGATGGTGGCTCTGACTGCGGTGGCATGGTAAGGGCGTGTCTGTGGACCGGTGGTTTGTTGGCTGTTCTCAGAATCTGTTGTTGTTGCTGCTTTTGCCTTTGTTGAAATGTTGGTGCTTCTGTTTTATCGCTGCTTTGGTGGTGATGATGTTGGTGGTGGTGATTTGTGGTGGTTGATGGTGCTGGTGGCAGTATGTTCTTGACCGAGTGTTGGTGTTGGTTGCTGGCCTGCAGACGTTGTTTGGTGGCAGTGGTGGTGGTGGTGGTGGTAGTGGTGGTGGTGATGGTAATGATGGTCTTGATTTTGGTGTAAGAGATGCAGTATCACGACGATGCTGTCCTCCTTTGTTGATGTTGAATGCAACGCATGTTATCGAAACACGTCAGACCACAGAGTCTGGACGTAACGATCTCCTGGAGATCCCTTCATTTCTTTGCTCTCTCTCTCTCTCTCTCTCTCTCTCTCTCTCTCTCTCTCTCTCTCTCTCTCTCTCTCTCTCTCTCTCTCTCTCTCTCCTCTCTCCCTCTCTCTCTCTCTCTCAATCTTTTTTTTCCTTTTCTTCCTTTTTTCTTCTTTATTTTTTTTCTTTTTTTTTTCTTTTTCTTTTTCTTTTGCTGTCTCATCTTCTGCGCCCCTTGAGTTGCACTGCACTGCCGCTCATTCCGTTTACTGCCGCTCATTCCGTTTACTGCCGCTCATTCCGTTTACTGCCGCTCATTCCGTTTTGCAGCAGAGAACGTGACAGCCGTGTCTGAGACTGGGACAAAGGTACTGGTCAGCTGGCAAACCCTACCGGCTTTAGAGACCATCCACTACACCGTCTTCCTCACCGACCCCACCATGGGGACGCAGGCTGAGACCCAGTGTTCAAACCCCTCAAGCCGTGAAGCTGCACATCGAACTGAGCTGTGCAACGTGTCTTGTGAGTTGCTCTTACTTCGTTGTTATTGTTGTTGTGTTGTTGTTGTTGTTGTGTGTGCGCGCGCGCGCCGCACGTGTGTGTGTGTGTGTGGGGGGGGGGGGGGGGAGTGCGGGGAAGGGTGTTAAGAAAACACTTGCAGGCATATACATTTTCTATTTGTGAATTTGAACTAAAGTGGCAAATAATTAATTGGAATGTTATCAGCTGTCATCAACCTTGTGGGGACAATGATGTCTCAGGAATTGAAATGTGGCCTCCATGTGCCTGTGTACATACAGATGGTTTCCCTTCCATGTGCCTGTGTACATACAGATGGTTTCCCTTACATGTGCCTGTGTACATACAGATGGTTTCCCTTCCATGTGCCTGTGTACATACAGATGGTTTCCGACAGAGCGAAAGAGAGTGGCATAAGGAAGGGGGGGAGGGGGGGAGCGCACTTGCTTATGTTTGTGTGTGTTTGTGGATGTGTGTATTTTGTCAAATGTGCTGTGCACGCGTTTTGTGAATCCGGGTGAAGGGTCGGAGAATGATCTGGTAAGTCAGAATAGGAAACACAGTTACGAAATATTCCAGAGCTGACGTCTGCTAGTTTGTTTGTCTGTCAAGAAGATTACTCAAAAAATACAGAACCGATTTCCACGAAGCTTAGTCAAAAGATGAAAAATAGGTTGAGAATGAGCCTGGGACATTTTGATGCGGATCTGTGGAGCGAATACTAATCAAACGACAGATCCGTTGGAACTGGTTGTCGGTTTCCGCTTTCTCGAATATTCTTTTGGTGTGTTTGTTTTGTGTGTATTGCGACAGTCCAGGGAGTATAGCCTTGAATTCTGTATATGAAGTTTTAAGTTCAAGTCTCTGGGCGCCCACCTTGAAAAAAAAAAAAACAAAAAAAAAAAAAAAAACGGGTTGGAGGTTTTCTTTCCCACCTTAATGTGTAGCTATTCGCAATTGCATCGGTGTACTGTGAGATTGCTCCGCTCTCCATCCCCCCCCCCTCCCCCCCCCCTCCCCACCTTCCCTTCTAGACTGGTGATCCGTTTTGGTCACTTAATTAAGAACTGGTAGGTGAAGGTCAGCTCCAATGCATTCTGACCCTCAAGCATAAGCTGTTGTTGTTTTTTTTTAAGGGAGAGGAAGGGGAAGAAGGGAGCTGACAAATGTATGTAGTGGTAGTAGTAGTTGTTGTGTTAGTAGCAGTAATACAAGTAGTAGTAGCAGCAGCAGCAGCAGAATTTTCGTGTGTGTGTGTGTGTGTGTGTGTGTGTGTGTGTGTGTGTGTGTGTGTGTGTGTTTGTGTGTGTGTGTGTGCGTGCGCGTATGCATGCGTGCGCGCGCATTTGTGTGTGTGTGAGTGTGTGTATAGTAAACACACTCTCTCTCTCACTCTCTCACTCTCTCTCTCTCTCTCTCTCTCTCTCTCTCTCTCTCTCTCTCTCATTCCCCCCAACCCCACCCCCCATCCCCCCATCCCCAACCCCTCTAACCGCTCGATAAGCCATTATAAACCATCGATAAGCTCGACACATTCCTATTTCACCAGACAACCGCGGCTCATCCAACGGCACGTGCAGCGGATTTGCCACCGATGCATTCTGGGAATATGGCGTGGCGGTGGAAGGCAGAACGGAGCACGGCTGTATCCGGGTGACGTCCACTTCCAGCGTCACCACTCGCCCCGCCGGTGAGAATACCATTTTCACCTCCTAGCTGCGGAGATGGATCAATTCACCCATGTTCGTCCGTTAGTTTACTTGTTTGTGCATCTGTGGCAGCAGAATTACGCAAAACAAAACAAAACAAACAAACAAACAAAACCAAAAAACAACAACAAAAAATACACCCTACGGAACTAGTTTGAACTAAAGTTCATTGACGCAAACTTAAAAGAGAAATTACTTACACAACCGAACGAAAGAGACAAACAAATTACAAGACAGAACGCGACGCGTTTCGACCTCTTTGGACTTCCTTGGGCAAGACAAACAAGATTGAAGATAATGAAAACGAAGAACGACCAATTACCTGTCTCCTCAAGTTGGGCACATTTCGCACTCCGTTCGTTCTTCGTTTTTCATTGTCTTCAGTGTTGTTTTTTTTTGCCTGAAGAAGAACAAAGAGGTCGAAATGCGTCGTGTTTTATCTCTTTCGCTCGACGGTAAAGTAATTTCCCTGTTACGTTCCAATTTTCGCCTGCTGTCATCTCACTTTGAAACTAAAACTAAAATTTTCTGATACAGGCGGTGGTGTTCCAGACTACAAACCAAACATATGAATTTAAAATATACATTTGAATTTTCTTTTATAAACATTTACACTGGAAAAAAAAACAAGTTGCAAGAAAGGCTTAGTTTCCATATACAATACGGAATAGATAGGCAGACAAACACATCTTCAGACATTAGAAAATGCAGAAAGTCAGCATTTTGTTTTTTCTTGGACTAAGCTCAAGTAGTAACAGGATGGCTTCAGAAATGATCCGGGTGCACGAGCGTTGAAAGAGTTACTATGAAATAGTAGGCGGTAGGAAATGCGGGATTCTTTAATAAATGCAGAGTAGAAAGGGTTAATTTGATCTGGCGGCTAGCACGCCTGTATGGAGTTATTACTATTATTGTTATTATTATTACTATTATTGTTATTACTATTATTATTATTATTACTATTATCATTATTATTGCTATTACTTGTGTTACTGTTGTTATGTTATTAAAATCATCATCATTAACATTATTATTGTTAGTAGTAGTAGTAGTAGTATCATCATCATCATCGTTATTATTATCATCATTATTATTATTATTGTTATTATTATTACTGTTGTTATTACCATTGTTATCATCATCATTATCATTATTACCATTGTTATCATCATCATTATTATCATTAGTATTATTATTAGAGACCAAGCTTTATGCGCTTTACAATCCAAGCTCTCGGTTACAAAACGGGTTGTCTGCCTGGGTAGAGCAGACTGAAAAGCTGCCTGCTGGTGCTACATTCAGTCATTTTTAGCGTCTGTCAGTCAATCACTTTTTCATTCTTAGTTTCTTTTTTTTTCCCCGGCGCGTGCTATGTTTCTGCCTGTCATCCACACCGACGGCCAAACTGATCTTCTTTTCCGAAAATTAGTGATAAGAGTTTTACGAATGTGCAAGATGTTAAACGTGCTTTCACACAAGGAACCTCGGTTGATAGTCCCATTCGAATGGCTATTTTGGGGAAGTGGGGTCAGAAACAATGTTAACTCCGTGTGAAATATGAAAGAGAGAGAGATAAAGAGAGAGAGAGAGAGAGAGAGAGAGAGAGAGAGAGAAAGAAAGAAAAAGAAACACCTGTCTGAAAGAGCCTAGCGTTGGTTCGAACCCGTGACCCCGAGTCAGCAAGATCAAGAATCCATTGCTCTACCAACGGAGCTGTACCGGCCCCTCTATTGACAGCTAGTGAGAATGACCTATTCCATTCAGCAAAAGAAAGTTTTATTTCCCTTGTCTTTGTAATGGTTTAAGAGTTCCTTCCCTTGTTATTTTTGATAGTAACCGTTTGTTTGTCATGTCTTGTTTTTTGTTTGTTTTTTTTCTGAAACACACGAAAAAACAACAACTCAGAAACCAAACTGAAGTCTTTGTCTGTTTTATAGAGTTATGGCGCAACAAATCATAGCTACTCCAAATGGTTTGGATGAAGATAAGGGACTGCTCGTTCATTTTGGTTGTCCTGAGTGTTCTGTATCTTGCCTCCAGAAGACCTAAGAGGTCAAAAAGCGTTGTTTTGTCTTGTGATTCGTATGTCTATAAACTTGGGGAAAAAAAAAACATTGATAAAGATACACCGAATAACGTAGACAAACAAATCACAAGACAAAACACGACGCGTTTCGACCTCTTACGTCTTCTTTAGGCAAGATACACGATACTCAGGACATACGACGCGTTTCTACCTCTGAGGTCTTCTTTAGGCAAGATACACACTCAGGACAACAAAAACGAACAAGCAATCACTTATCTTTGTCCAATCCGGCGCAAGATGGGCGGCGTTTTTTCGGCGGAGCCATTTGAACCATTTTAAAGATTTACTCCAAAATGGTTTCAGCCCCTGGTCGCGTGCCTTGGTTGAAATGGTCGACCAAGAAGAACGACAGCCGCTGTGGAGACAGCCTTCTCAACGACCATTACAAGCTGTGCCTGGAGTGGCGAGATCCCAGCCCCAGACAGCAGAGGAACTACATCCTCCGCTACATCTACACTCTGGCCCAGGGTCAGGAGGTCAGTGTAGACGTTGCTGGGACAGCAGAACACGTCCCCCCCCATCCCTCCCACCCCTCCCATGCGCGTGACAGTGAGACTCCATCCCTCCCCTATCCACCCAATCACCGCCACCCCTAACCCCCTACCCCTCACACCCCTCCACCTACTCCTCGAGTCCTGTTTTAACACATGATTACGCGTATGCATGCCTGCATGCGCGCGCACACACACACACACCACGCGCACACACACATACACACACATGCATACGCGCACACATACACGTACACACACATGCACACACAGAAACACATACACACACACACGCACACACATACACGCGCGCGCGCGCGCACACACACGCGCGCGCGCATACATACACACACATATACGCACACACAAAACACACACACACACACACACACACACACACACACACACACACAAACACGCACACACGCACGCGCAGACATACACACACACACACATGCACGTACGCAGGCTAGCACACATACACACGCACGCGCTCACGCGCGCGCGCACCAACACACACACAGACACATACATGCATACACACATGCATGCATGCTCGCACGCACGCACGCACGCACACACAGTTATTTGTATGAAGCGACAGACAGGAGGCAAGTGGAGAAGCGGGAAGTGTGTGGGTGGGAAGGTGGAAGAGATATAATGATAACAACACCAAAGATGATGATGATGGTGGTGATGACGGTGACGCTGATGATGATGATGCTGATCATGATGATGCTGATGATGATTATGACGACGATGCTGCTGCTGCTGCTGATAATGAATGATGGTGATGACGGTGACGCTGATGATGATGATGCTGATGATGATTATTACGACGATGCTGCTGCTGCTGCTGATAATGACGACGATGATGATGATGATGACGACGACGACGATGACAATGATGATGATGCTGATGATGATTGCCAGCTGATGTTAAGCCTTATGTCGCAAAATTCACGGTGGCGCAGTAGTTACCGTCCGGATTTGCGGGATGGACGCTGGTAGATTCGACTCCCATCAGAGCCATTTCCTTGTGGGATTTTTCGTACTCATCCAGATCCTATTCAGCGCTGACTTTGCTGTGAGTTCAAATAGGAAGTCTGGAACCACACAGTCGAGTTTAATGATCTTGATGATGCGTCTCTTAGAGCTGTGCTTAGATCACCTGACCAACACGGCATGTATCTGTATCTCTTGCGCCTGGTTGACGCTGGCTTATACTGCGAAGGGCGCGTAGAGCACAGCCCGGTTATATCGTAACTGGCCAGAATCTTCAATATCCTCATCCTTGTCTATCAGCATTGAAAAAAGAAAAGTCCCAGAGGCCCTTCAGCTCTCCTCTTGTTGTGACCTTGACTTTCTCTCGACGTGTACACCCTTGGTGATTTCGTGTCGATGTCAACGGTATCGGCAAAGTCATTGGCGCTTTTGATTTCCTTTTTTTTTCCCCGCGTACGCAGGCTGTTACTCCTGCGGACACTTGCTGTATAGACAGGCAAGGATTAATCCCATCTATCCAACAAAGGGAGTGGAGTTTTGTGTGTATGACCGTGTTTTTTTTTCATCCCGCCACCAAGGCAGCCATATTCCAACTTCGGGGAAGATGCATGTTATGTGTAACGTGTCATCCATACAAACGGCCAAACTGGCCTTCTCTTCTGAAAGTTGGTGATGGAATTTTACGTGTGTGCAAGATGTTATGCGTGCGTTCACACACGGAACCTCGGTTTATAGTCTCATTCGAAGGACTGTATGGGAAATGGGGTCAGAACCACTCCGAGGGAAAAATCCCCCTGCACTGAAACGGCCCGGCGGAGATTCGAACCCGCAACCACAGGATCACCAAGATTACGAGTCCGGCGCTCTACCACTGAGCTATTCCGGCCACCTGATTTCATTTTAATAACAGAACGTGTATGGACGCTCTCAGGAACGAATTGTATCACCATCGTCACTGCTATTGTAATCGTCATCATCATCATCATTGCTGCTATAACCATTTTACGGTAACTATCCGGTAACTCCTCTTTGCCCCCTTCTTCTGTGAAGTCTCGTTATGATTATTACTACAATCACTATGATCATTATTAGTAGTATTGTTATTACGTGATTATATTACCATCATTATGATCGTCATTAGCAGAACAGCAGTAGCAGTAATAGTAGTAGCAGTAGTCGTAGAAATATTTTAGTATTATTATGACTATTATTATTGTTGTTGTAATATTGTTATTATTATTACTATTATTATTATCATCATCATTCTTCTTCTTCCTCTTCTTCTTCTTCTCATGATGATGATGATTATCGTTATTATTATTATTACCATTATCATTATTATTATCGTTATCATTGTTAGTATTATTATCATTATTACTACTATTGTCATTATAGCCCGTATTCTCTCCCCTTCGAGCCTCGAGTCCATTCCCCAGCATTTTTGCACCCCGTTCAGAGAGATCACGTGACTGTCTGTTCCTCCTTCGTTTTAATTGTGTTGAAAATAATGTTTCGTCTTGCCTGAAGATGAAGATCAACTAGGTCGAAACGCGTTCCGTTTTTTTTTTTTAAAGGTTTGTTTCCTCCTTCGTTTGGCGGCGCAGTGATGTGTTCTTTGCTCTCTCTCCTCTCTCTCTCTCTCTCTCTCTCTCTCTCTCTCTCTCTCTCTCTCTCTCTCTCTCTTCTCTCTCTCTCTCTCTCTGGTAGAG
>CM065727.1:67651069-67653569 GCA_033310375.1 Conus canariensis
TCTGGGGGTCATGGCCTGGATGCGGTCCGGCCCCCTCAGAGTACCGAAACATCTGTCTGAGGGGGTTTCTTCTCTGAAGACCTTCTGCTGCCAAGCTGTCCCTAGAGTTTCCTGCTACGATCACTCTGTCTTAATGGATCAGGCATAACCTTGAAGGCAGGATGGCATATTTCACTCAGGGGCAGGTCTGTGCTGTCCAGGAGAATTGAATGTACGTTTTTCTCGTGCACTTTCAGCCAGTGACGATTTCCAGCGGTACCCGAGCTGGTCCAACCGCGCGGAGGCGCTGAAGTCCCATGGCTACAGGGTTGAGGAGGAAGAGCTGGAGAGTAAGTCAGTCTGGTTTCTTGTTGTGGCTGCCCCCCGTCACTCCTCCACCTTCACAGCTTCACTCACTTTCACACACACACACACACACACACACACACACACACACACACACACACACACACACACACACACACACGTGCATGCATGTGCGTGCGCGTGCGTGCGTGCGTGCGTGCGCGCGTGTGTGTATGTGTGTGTGTTTAGTTTGTCAGTGTTACTTTGTGTGATTAACTGGCATACAGTGAGACAAACTTGTGAATGAAAGCAATTTCCCTAGACAAGGGAAAGGTTGAGTTAAATAGGTAAATAAGAAAATTATTGAGATTTTCCCCAAATATGTAATCATCCAGATCAGCTATTTACCAACTTAGTTATAATTCCTCAAAATATTGCAGTGTGTGTGTCAGGGGGAACGGAGAGGGGCTAGGGGAAGGGTAATTCATGATTACCTTATTTATCATCAGTCAAGTTCTTCCATGGAATATACTGACTGTTGTATAAAAAAAAAGAAAAAGAAAGAAAAAAAGAAGCAAAAGCATCTGTAGTGGATTATTTTCTAACATGCCCTTTGAGAGGAGAAGAAACCAAAGCATCTGCAGTGGATTATTTTCTAACATGCCCTTTGAGAGGAGAAACCAAAGCATCTGCAGTGGATTATTTTCTAACATGCCCTTTGAGAGGAGAAGAAACCAAAGCATCTGTAGTGGATTATTTTCTAACATGCCCTTTGAGAGGAGAAACCAAAGCATCTGTAGTGGATTATTTTCTAACATGCCCTTTGAGAGGAGAAGAAACCAAAGCATCTGCAGTGGATTATTTTCTAACATGCCCTTTGAGAGGAGAAGAAACAAAAGCATCTGCAGTGGATTGTTTTCTAACATGCCCTTTGAGAGGAGAAACCAAAGCATCTGTAGTGGATTATTTTCTAACATGCCCTTTGAGAGGAGAAGAAACAAAAGCATCTGCAGTGGATTATTTTCTAACATGCCCTTTGAGAGGAGAAGAAACCAAAAGCATCTGCAGTGGATTATTTTCTAACATGCCCTTTGAGAGGAGAAACCAAAGCATCTGTAGTGGATTATTTTCTAACATGCCCTTTGAGAGCAAAAGGAGAATCATCGGGCCGCAAAACGAATGCAGCAAACAAGCTACAGAACAGACGCGATGGTGTTTCGACCTATTGGTCTTCTGCAGGCAGGGCGAATGTCCTTCAAAACATTGAAAACAAAGGACAAGCAAACAGTTTACTTAGTTATACTACTTTTGCTCTTATCTTTGGAGAATCTTATCTTAACATCAGCTAAGTCGTAGCCACGAGACCCTCCTCTTAAATTCTCTCATCTTAGTCATGATTTCATTTATCCATCAGCTTTAAATCATGCGCAGTGTGGTTTCAACACTTAGCTGATGTAGTGTAGCGTATACGGACTAGCCCACACGCAGTGACGCCTCCTTGATGAAACTGAAACTGAACTGAAACTTTGATCTTATGCTTCAATTTCCCGCCTGCAGTCACCCCAAATGGAAGCAAAGGCCTATGGTAAATATGTAATAGTTCTTCTTATCGTTTGCATTTTTAGCTTAGGTCTTCGTGTTCCAAAATGGTAATGATAATAATAACAAACAAAATAATTGTTGGTCAAAACGACATTGGTAATACTTCGTTCTATTTGTTCTGACCATCAGCTTATTTCTCTCTCTCCTCTCTCTCTCTCTCCTCTCTCTCTCTCTCCCCTCTTCTCTCTCTCTACCTCCTCCTCTCTCTCTCTCTCCTCTCTTCCCTCCCCTCTCTCTCTTGCTCTCTCTCTCTCTCTCCCTCTCTCTCTCTCCTGCCTTTCTCTCTCTCCCCTCTCTTCTCTGCTTTTCTCTCTCTCTCTCTTTGCCTTTCCCTCTCTCTCTCCCTCTGTGTGTGTGTGTGTGTGTGTGTGTGTGTGTGGTGTGTGTGTGTGTGCGTGTGTGTGTATGCGTGAGTATGTGTGTGTGTGTGTGTGTGTATGCTTGTGTACGTCTGTGTGTGTGTGTGTGTGTGTGTGTGTGTGTGTGTGTGTGTGTGTGTGTGTGTGTGTGGTTTGCGCGCGCGCAATTGTAAGTGCGAGCGAAATTGTATGTGCGAGCTGTGCGAGTCTGGGAGAGTGCTACATACGGGTGTGATTTTGTAAGTATCTTTCGG
>CM065727.1:67656069-67671069 GCA_033310375.1 Conus canariensis
CGGGGAATGTCATTAGAGGGCCGTTGTGTCATCACATTGACGGGGAATGTCATTAGAGGGCCGTTGTGTCATCACATTGATGGGGAATGTCACTGAAGGGCCGTTGTGTCATCACATTGATGGGGAATGTCATGGGAGGGCCGTTGTGTCATCACATTGACGGGGAATGTCATGGTAGGGCCGTTGTGTCAGCACATTGACGGGGAATATCACTGGAGGGCCGTTGTGTCATCACATTGATGGGGAATGTCATGGGAGGGCCGTTGTGTCATCACATTGACGGAGAATGTCATTGGAGGGCCGTTGTGTCAGCACATTGACGGGGAATATCACTGGAGGGCCGTTGTGTCATCACATTGATGGGGAATGTCATGGGAGGGCCGTTGTGTCATCACATTGACGGAGAATGTCATTGGAGGGCCGTTGTGTCAGCACATTGACGGGGAATGTCATTAGAGGGCCGTTGTGTCATCACATTGACGGGGAATGTCATTGGAGGGCCGTTGTGTCATCACATTGACGGGGAATGTCATTGGAGGGCCGTTGTGTCATCACATTGACGGGGAATGTCATTAGAGGGCCGTTGTGTTAGCAGATTGACGGGGAATGTCATTGGAGGGCCGTTGTCGGCAGATTGACGGGGAATGTCATTGGAGGCCCGTTGTGTCAGCACATTGAGCGGGGAATGTCATTAGAGGGCCGCTGTGTTGGCAGATTGACGGGGAATGTCATTGGAGGGCCGTTGTCGGCAAATTGACGGGGAATGTCACTGGAGGGCCGTTGTGTCATCACATTGACGGGGAATGTCATTAGAGGGCCGTTGTGTCAGCACATTGTCGGGGAATGTCATTGGAGGGCCGTTGTTGGCAGATTGTCGGGGAATGTCATGGTAGGGCCGTTGTTGGCAGAATGACGGGGAATGTCATTGGAGGGCCGTTGTCGGCCGAATGACGGGGAATGTCATTGGAGGGCCGTTGTTGGCAGAATGACGGGGAATGTCATGGGAAGGCCGTTGTGTCATCACGTTGACGGGGAATGTCATTGGAGGGCCTTTGTTGGCAGATTGACGGGGAATGTCATGGGAGGGCCGTTGTGTCATCACATTGACGGGGAATGTCATTGGAGGGCCTTTGTTGGCAGATTGACGGGGAATGTCATTGGAGGGCCGTTGTGTCAGCACATTGACGGGGAATGTCATTAGAGGGCCGTTGTGTCAGCACATTGACGGGGAATGTCATTGGAGGGCCGTTGTGTCAGCATATTGACGGGGAATGTCATTAGAGGGCCGTTGTTGGCAGATTGACGGGGAATTTCATTGGAGGGCCGTTGTGTCAGCACATTGACGGGGAATGTCATTAGAGGGCCGTTGTGTCAGCACATTGACGGGGAATGTCATGGTAGGGCCGTTGTGTCATCACATTGACGGGGAATGTCATTGGAGGGCCATTGTGTTGGCAGATTGACGGGGAATGTCAATGGAGGGCCGTTGTTGGCAGATTTTCGGGGAATGTCATGGTAGGGCCGTTGCGTCAGCACATTGACGGGGAATGTCATTGGAGGGCCGTTGTCGGCAGAATGACGGGGAATGTCATGGTAGGGCCGTTGTGTCATCACATTGACGGGGAATGTCATTGGAGGGCCGTTGTTGGCAGAATGACGGGGAATGTCATGGGAGGGCCGTTGTTGGCAGAATGACGGGGAATGCCATTGGAGGGCCGTTGTTGGCAGAATGACGGGGAATGTCATTGGAGGGCCGTTGTTGGCAGAATGACGGGGAATGTCACTGGAGGGCCGTTGTTGGCAGAATGACGGGGAATGTCATTGGAGGGCCTTTGTTGGCAGATTGTCGGGGAATGTCATGGTAGGGCCGTTGTGATTGCATGCAAGTTTGGACGGGGAATGTCATTGGAGGGCCGTTGTGTAGCAGATTGACGGGGAATTGTCATTGGAGGGCCGTTGTGTCAGCAATTGACGGGGAATGTCATTAGAGGGCCGTTGTGTGGCAGATTGACGGGGAATGTCATTGGAGGGCCGTTGTGTCAGCACATTGACGGGGAATGTCATTGAGGGCCGTTGTGTCAGCACATTGACGGGGAATGTCATGGTAGGGCCGTTGTGCAGCACATTGACGGGGAATGTCATTGGAGGGCCGTGTTGTGGCAGATTGACGGGGAATGTCATGGAGGGCCGTTGTTGGCAGATTTGACGGGGAATGTCATGGTAGGGGCCGTTGGTCAGCACATTGACGGGGAATGTCATTGGAGGGCCGTTGTTGGCAGAATGACGGGGAATGTCATGGAGGGCCGTTGTGTGGCAGATTGACGGGGAATGTCATTGGAGGGCCGTTGTTGGCAGAATGACGGGGAATGTCATGGAGGGCCGTTGTTGGCAGAATGACGGGGAATGTCATTGGAGGGCCGTTGTTGGCAGAATGACGGGGAATGTCATTGGAGGGCCGTTTGTTGGCAGAATGTACGGGGAATGTCACTGGAGGGCCGTTGTTGCAGACATGACGGGGAATGTCATTGGAGGGCCTTTCAGTGAGGGACAGTATTGATTCGCGAGGGAATGTCATGGTAGGGCCGTTGTGTCAGCACATTGACGGGGAATGTCATTGGAGGGCCGTTGTTGGCAGAATGACGGGGAATGTCATTGGAGGGCCGTTGTTGGCAGATTAGTCAGGGTTGGGAGCGATTTCATGGAGGGCCGTTGTGTCAGCACATTGACGGGGAATGTCATTGGAGGGCCGTTGTGTCAGATATTGACGGGGAATGTCATTGGAGGGCCGTTGTTGGCAGATTGACGGGGAATGTCATGGGAGGGCCGTTGTGTCAGCACATTGACGGGAATGTCATTGGAGGGCCGTTTGTTGGCACATTGACGGGGAATGTCATTGGAGGGCCGTTGTTGGCAGATTGTCGGGGAATGTCATGGAGGGCCGTTGTTGGCAGATTGACGGGGAATGTCATTAGGAGGGCCGTTGTTGCAGATTGTCGGGGAATGTCATTGGAGGGCCGTTTGTTGGCAGATTGACGGGGAATGTCATTGGAGGGCCTTTGTTGGCAGATTGTCGGGGAATGTCATGGAGGGCCGTTGTTGGCAATTGGTCGGGGAAATGTCATGGGAGGGCCGTTGTTCAGCACAATGACGGGGAATGTCATTGGAGGGCCGTTGTTGGCAGATTGTCGGGGAATGTCATGGGAGGGCCGTTTGTGTCAGCACAATGTCGGGGAATCACACAGTAGGGCCGTTATGTTTTGTGTAGTAACATTATTTCGTCGGGTCTATGAGGAAGTTGTTGAAGTGACGTCGTTATCAGTACACTTACGAGAGACTTTGGATGTATGTGATTTCGCCAGATTATAAGGAGAGTGACAGTAGAGGTACGTTGGTGTTGGCAACAGACGTGACGTCGTGGGAAGTCGCGATGTCAGCAATCGGTTGGTAAAGAGTGTTTTCGCACAGATGTCACGTCGGTAAATCTGTGAGGAGTGTCGCTGCTGCGGCGTGCTGGTTGGATGGTCGGGCACATATCAGGTGTGGTTTTTTGCGGAAAGCGATTTTGAAAGTTGTCTCATCCTTCCTCTTTCACATTGTCTTAGAAATATTATCTTTATGCCTCGTTTTCCTTTTTTTTTTTTTTTTTTTTTCTTTCTGTTTTTTTTTTCTGTTCCATTTTCTGTGCCACCTCAGTGCCATTGCACCCACGCTATTCATTCCAATCCAATCAATGGCAAGTTGTCAAAAGGCAACCCACTGCACTGCTGCCGAGTCACTTCGGTGGCGTTCAGTGGCGCCTGTTCTGATCCAACATACGCAGGACACCACCTACTAAGCCCCCTACTGACGACAATAATTGCAAAGTCGCGGACCTGGCATGGGTGAGCTCTCCCCTGGAGTATTCTCCCCCCCCCCCTCCCCTCTCCTCTCTCTCTCTCCCCCCTCTCTCCCCCCCCTCCCCCCCCCCCTCTCTCTCTCTCTCTCTCTCTCTCTTTCCCCCTTGCGCAATCGTCGTCAGAGTCAATCTCTCGCGCTGTCATCATCATCAGTCCACAACGTGTTATAAATAGCAAGACGCCACGCTTCGCCTGGTCCCACACACGTAGAGCGCCACCTATTAAGCCCCACCCCCACTCTCTTCCCCCAACGGACACTAATGTTTGCTTGTTCACGGAGTCAGTACGAATGAGCGTTCACTTCTAAAGAGACTTCGCCAGATCCTTCCGACATGACAATGTTTACCATGAACTTGCCAATGCAATGATGGTTATGATTATAACATAGCATTTGTAAAGCGCCTTGCCAAAGGTTCTAGGCGCTGATGCTCCACACTCTCGTGAACGCAACGGGCTGCCTACCTGGGTAGTGTCGACTGAAGAGCTGCATGCCGGCGCTTCATTCAGTCATTTCCCGTATCATCCAGTCAATATTGTTTGATATCGTTCACTCAATTTCCTCACCTCCTTCATTCTTTCCATTTCTCACGCAGGGTGCATGCTATATGTAACGTGTCATTCATACCAACGGCCAAACTGGCCTTCTCTTCCGAAAGTTGGTGATGGGATTTTACGTGTGTGCAAGATGTTATGCGAGCGTTCACGCACGGAACCTCGGTTTATAGTCTGATTCGAAGGGGAAGGGGGGGGGGGGTTGAAGGGGGCTAATGATTAAACAAGGAGGGGCCATTGGATGAAACTTTTAAAAAATAAAAAAAAAGTCTCATTAAAACGTTCAGGGCTTCCGGAAGGGAAAGGACTGGAAAGTACGCCAGGGTATAAAAAAAAAACCCAAACAAAAAACAAAAAACTAAGAGACAAACAAAACCCCCAAACAAACAAACAAATAAAAAAAACACCCTATGGATTATGAGACTGTAGGGTCAGTGAAACGTGGTGCACCGGACTGTTCCAGACTCCAACAAAGCCCTGAATCAGACGCAAGTCGTTGTCATGGTTCTGTGTTTCTGCGGCTTCATCTTCGGCTGCGTCTACCTGGCCTGGCGCTTCTGCTTCCGCTCCAAGTTGGTGGAAATCCTCCTCCTCCTTCTCCTCCTCCTCTTCATTCTTCCCCTCTTAGTCTTCCTCTTTCTCTCACTCGTCCTCGTCTGCCTTTTGCTCTTTGTCCTCCTCCTCTTCCTCGTGTTCATTCTGTTCACCTTGCTCTTCTTTCTCTTCCCCTTCCTCCTCTTCCTCTTCCTCGTCTTCTTTTTCTTCGTCTTCCTCCTTTTCCTCTTTCCGTTGATCAGTTTCATCCGCCTCTTCTCCTCCATCTCTTTCTCCTCCTCGTCTTCCTTCTCTTTGTTTTCCCCCCTTCTTTGTCTTTCTCTTCCTCCTCCTCTTCCTCCTGCCTTTCATTTTCCTTCTCTTTTTCTCTTTCTATTCCTTGTCTTCCTCCTCAGTTTCCTCTTCTTCTTCTTCTTCTTCTTCATCTTCTTCTTCGTCTTTCTCCTCCTCCTCTTTTCTTCTGTCTCCTCCTTATATTCCTCCTCTTCTTTGCTCCCCTTCTCATCGACCTCCTCAACCTCGTCTTCCATTTCTGTCTTTTCCTTGTCTTTCTCCTATCCCTCTTCCTCGTTTTTCCTCCACTTCCTCGTCTTCTTCCCCTTTCTCATCCTCGTCGCTCCTCCGCCTTCTTTCGTTCTTTTTTTTTTTTTTTCTTCCTCGTCTTTCTCCTTCTCTCGTCCTTCTCCTCATCTGGTCTTTCTCCTCATCTGGTCTTTCTCCTCATCTGGTCTTTCTCCTCATCTGGTCTTTCTCCTCTTTGTCAAATTCGTCTTCCTTCTCTTCCTCCTCCTTGTCTTTCTTTCTTTCTGCGTACGCAGGCTGATACTCCTGCGGACACTGCCTGTATAGAGAGGCATTGGAGTTTTTGTGTGTATGACCGTTTTTATCCCGCCATTAAGGCAGCCATACTCCATCTTCGGAGAAGGTGCATGCTATGTGTAACGTGTCATCCATACCAAAGGCCAAACTGGCCTTCTCTTCCGAAAGTTGGTGATGGGATTTTACGTGTGTGCAAGATGTGTGTTCCGTTCACACCTCGGTTTATAGTCTCATTCGAAGGACTGTATGGGGGAATGGAGTCAGAACCAATGTTAACTCCGAGGGAAAAATCCCCCTGTACCGAAATTCGAACCCGCAACCCCAGGATCACGAGTCCGGCGCTCTACCAACTGAGCTATTCCGGCCCCCCTGTCTTTCTTTTCGTCATAGCCTTCTTCCTCTTTCTCCTCCTGGTCTTCTTCTCATCCGCGGCCTCTTCCTCCGTTTGTTCTATTCCTTTTTCCCTTCTGCGTCTTCCTGGGTTTTTTTTTCTCGTCTTCCCTCTCTGTCTAATTTCCCTTCCTCCTCTTTCTCCTCCTCTTCGGCTTCCTGTTCCTCCTCCTCCTCCTCCTCCTCCTCCTCCTCCTCCTCGTCTTCTTTCTGTTCCTCTTCATCGTCGTTCTTTCCCTTGTCATCTTTTTCCTCTTCCTCTTCCTCATCCTCGACCTCGTCTCGTTTGCATCACGTTTTGATTGCCAACGTTTTGACACTATTTCTGATTGTGTATTACTTTAGAGGCTAACTTTTGGATGTTTGTATGATGACTTAATGCCGCTGTTTATGAATATGAACTTGATTAAGTGTATTGTTTTGGTTCTAATTCTCTGAATATGCTCTCTAGTTTCTAATGATCAGAATCTATTTCATTTCCCGTTAGTGGGACAACGTTCTTTAGGAACACCCCTTAATATTCCAACTTTCCAAACATGATCCATGTTGGTTTCCAACTTCACTCAGAGGTTACCAGCTTCTTGTTGTATCCTGTGTGTATATAACTACCTGGGTGTGTGTCTAGCTGTCTGACAAGATTTCCTTTTGGATCCAAACTTTCTGAACATATTTCTCTTCGGATTTCATCGTTCTGAACCCACTTCCGCGTGGTTTCCAACTTCCGGAAATCATTTTCTTTGTGGTCCAACGTTCTGAGTGTGGTGTATCTCTTTACGTCCCTGTTTTCCGGGTGCGTCTCCGTGTGGATTTCCATCTTTCTGAATGTATGTGACTCCGGGATGTGATAGACAATGTTCTGATGAGCAATGTTCTGATAGACAATGTTCTGATGAACAATGTTCTGACAGGTCGGACAGCAAGCGGATCTCTAGGAACCCGGATGCTATGTCAGAGTGGCAGACACTGCTGGATCTGAAAGAGCCCCGAACAAAGTCTGTGCCTCACTCGCCCACTCTGTCTTTCATACTGCCTGTCTGTCAGTTTGTCAGTCTGTCTGTCAGTCAGTCTGTCTGTCTGTCTGCCCGTCTGTCTGTCTGGCTCTCTCTCTCTCTCCTCTCTCTCTCTCTCTCTGTCTCTCTGTCTCTGTCTCTGTCTGTCTGTCTGTCTGTCTGTCTCTCTCTCTCTCTCTCTCTCTCTCTCTCTCTCTCTCTCTCTCTCTCTCCTCTCTTCCTTCCTCCCTCCCTCCCTCTCCTCTCTCTCTGTCTCATTGACCCTAAAGACTAATGTTTGTAGTATATGTTTTCTTCATAAGTTAGCTTACCGACAGAAGATGATTGATAAATAATGTTATCGATAATGTGATGCATTGATTATCCATTTTTGTGTAAGTATGCGTGTGTGCGCGCGCGCGCGCGTGTGTGTGTGTTATATGCGTGTGCGTGCGTGCGTGTGTATGTGTGTATGTGTGACGGAGAGAGCAAGAGAGATTTTTCTTGAGCATTTCGTCGTTTTCGCTTCTAAATTTGTCAACGTCTTTAAGATTCAGAAGTCCTGGTTGCGTCATGAATTCATTCAAACACTACTGTATTTCAAACTGGAGGAAGAAAATTATGTTAAAAAAAAAAAAAATAAAATAAATAAAAAAACGTTTAGACATCGCTGACTTGCACAAATAGTAACAACTGTGTCGCATAATTATATGCATATATGACGTGTCATTTCCATTCAGAATTAGTCATCGGCGTGTAAGCCATGAATTAAAAGAAAAACCGCCAGACATACACGTGAAGAGCGAATGATTAAGAATGAATTGATGTAACAAGTTAATTTAGTTTTTTTTTTTTTTTTTTTTTCAGACGCCCGATGAAACTGCTGACGCTGGCCAGCATCATCTGCTCGAAGCAATACGACGGCTGTCTGTTGCTGAAAGAGGAGTTTTGGGTGAGAGGGCGCGCCTCTGTGGCTGCTTTTTATTCATACCTGTCCCCCAAGTGTCTGTCTTGGCCACAGAGAGAGAGACAGACAGACAGACAGACAGAGAGCTGAAACTTTTTCATTTTGTGACCACGCATGCACGCGTGTCCGTGTGTGTGTGTGTGTGTGTGTGTGTGTGCGCGCGCGCGCGCGTGAGCGCGTGAGCGCGTGAGCGCACGAGCACACGTTTTTGAGTGTCGGCACGTATGTGTCCATCGTAATATTCTACTGCTGGCATTTTCAAAGCAAGTAAAATCATATAGATAATCAAAACTTAGCGGAATATCAAACATTGTCAAGACCTATCATGGGTGAAGATATCACCGAATCGCAACAGCAGTAAATGTGCAACTGACATGTCGTCTCAATATCGTCCTTACTTGTACATGTTGATCGTTGATAATTACTGCATTGAATAACGAAGTCTCCGATCAATATTCTCTTCGTTCAGAATCCATTTCATGTTCAATACAGCCAACATATAAAATGTCTTTGAGGACCGGAAAATATTTAATTGTGAACTGGAAAATATGTCTTTGAAACTGGAAGAATGTCTTTGAAACTGGAAGAATGTCTTTGAGGACGGGAAGAATGTCTTTGAGGACGGGAAGAATGTCTTTGAGGACAGGAAGAATGTCTTTGAGGACGGGAAGAATGCCTTTGAGGACGGGAAGAATGTCTTTGAGGACGAGAAGAATGTCTTTGAGGACAGGAAGAATATCTTTAAAGACGGGAAGAATGTCTTTGAGGACAGGAAGAATATCTTTAAGGACAAGAAGAATGTCTTTGAGGACGGAAAGAATGTCTTTGAGGACGGGAAGAATGTCTTTGAGGACGGGAAGAATGTCTTTGAGGACGAGAAGAATGTCTTTGAGGACGGGAAGAATGTCTTTGAGGACAGGAAGAATGTCTTTGAGGAGGACGGGAAGAATATCTTTAAAGATGAGAAGAATGTCTTTGAGGACAGGAAGAATATCTTTAAGGACAGGAAGAATGTCTTTGAGGACGGAAAGAATGTCTTTGAGAACGGGAAGAATGTCTCTGAGGACGGGAAGAATGTCTTTTAGGACGAGAAGAATGTCTTTGAGGACAGGAAGAATGTCTTTGAGGACGAGAAGAATGTCTTTGAGGACAGGAAGAATGTCTTTGAGGACGAGAAGAATGTCTTTGAGGACGGAAAGAATGTCTTTGAGGACGGGAAGGATGTCTTTAAGGACGGAAAGAATGTCTTTAAGGACAGGAAAAATGTCTTTGAGGACGGAAAGGATGTCTTTGAGTACGGAAAGAATGTCTTTGAGGACGAGAAGAATGTCTTTGAGGACGGAAAGAATGTCTTTGAGGACGGAAAGAATGTCTTTGAGGACTGGAAAAATGTCTTTGAGGACGGAGAGGATGTCTTTGAGGACGGGAAGGATGTCTTTGAGGACAGGAAGGATGTCTTTGAGGACGGGAAGAATATCTTTGAGGATAGGAAGAATGTCTTTGAGGACGGGAAGGATGTCTTTGAGGACGGGGAGGATGTCTTTGAGGACGGGGAGGATGTCTTTGAGGATGGGAAGAATGTCTTTGAGGACGGGAAGAATGTCTTTGAGGACGGAAAGAATGTCTTTGAGGACGGGAAGAATGTCTTTGAGGACGGGAAGGATGTCTTTGAGGACGGGAAGGATGTCATTGAGGACAGGAAGAATGTCTTTGAGGACGGGAGGAATATCTTTGAGGACGGAAAGGATGTCTTTGAAGACAGGAAGAATGTCTTTGAGAACGGAAAGAATGTCTTTGAGGACGGGAAGAATGTCTTTGAGGACAGGAAGAATGTCTTTGAGGACGAGAAGAAAGTCTTTTAGGACGGGAAGAATGTCTTTGAGGACGGGAAAAATGTCTTTGAGGACGGAAAGGCTGTCTTTGAGGACAGGAAGAATGTCTTTGAGGACAGGAAGAATGTCTTTGAGAATGTCTTTGAGGACGGGAAGAATGTCTTTGAGGACGGGAAAAATGTCTTTGAGGACGGGAAGAATGTCTTTGAGGACGGGAAGAATGTCTTTGAGGACGGGAAAGATGTCTTTGAGGACAGGAAGAATGTCTTTGAGGACGGAAAGAATGTCTCTGAGGACGGGAAGAATGTCTTTGAGGACGGAAAGGATGTCTTTGAGGACGTGAAGAATGTCTTTGAGGACGGAAAGGATGTCTTTGAGGACGGGAAGAATGTCTTTGAGGACGGAAATGATGTCTTTGAGGACGGAAAGAATGTCTTTTAGGACAAGAAGAATGTCTTTGAGGACAGGAAGAATGTCTTTGAGGATAGGAAGAATGTCTTTGCGGACGGAAAGGATGTCTTTGCGGACGGAAAGGATGTCTTTGAGGACGGAAAGAATGTCTTTGAGGACAGGAAGAATGTCTTTGAGGACGGGAAGGATGTCTTTGAGGACGGAAAGGATGTCTTTGAGGACGGGAAGGATGTCTTTGAGGACGGGAAGGATGTCTTTGAGGACGGGAAGAATATCTTTGAGGACTTTTTCTTAAGTACATATAGTTGCAAAGTGAGGCGACTGCAGGCGGAAATCTAAACAAATTTGAAAATTTATTGATAAACCTCCGCCCAAAGAACGTAGACAAACGAATCGTGAGACAAAACACGAAGCGTTTCGACCTCTTAGGTCTTCTTCAGTCGAGATACACAACACTCAGGAGAACGAAAATGAAAACGAATTGGATGAAGATAAGTGATTGCTCGTTCATTTTCCTTGTCCTGAGTGTTGTGTTTCTTGTCTGAAGTAGACCAAGATATCGAAAGGCGTCGTGTGTTGTTTTGTGATTCGTTTGTCGACATTTTTTGGGGTTTTTTTGGCGGAGCTTTATCAATAATTTCTCAGAGAAGTATATGTAGCCTACAGCTATTTTTTTCTTCTGTTCCCTCAGGTACCCTAGACATTAATGTCCTGTGACACGCGGTTTGACTTGTGCGGCCTTCATGCTGTCTTTCTGTGACCAGGATATCGTCCAGAGCCAGACAGACCCTACCACACGCCGCCTCCGGTACCAACCCCATCACAACGGACTGCAGGATGTCAACAGGAGCAAGAACCGTGTGAACGATATCGTCACCTGTAAGACCTGGCAGAGCCGGGGTGGAGGGTGGGGAAGGGTGGGGGGGGGGATTGGGGTGGGGGTTGGGGTTGGGGAATGGGAGGGAGCAGGTGTGGTGGTAGATCGTATTGTCATTATTATTATTGTGGTTGTTATCATTATTATTGTGGTTGTTGTTGCTATTGTTATTATTATTATTATTATTATTATTATTATCATCATCATTATTATCACATCATTATCATCATCATTACGATCATGATCATGATGATATTATTATTATTACCATTACTATCATTATTTTCATTATTATTATCATTATCTTTGTCATCATTATTATTAAGTATTAATTATTATTATTATTACCATTGTTGTTGTTGTTGTTATATTCATTATTGTTGTTATTATTATTATTATTATTATTAACATGATGATGATGAATATCATTATTGTTATTATGATCATTACTCTGATTATCACTATTATTTTTATTGTTATCACTATTATTATTATTATCATTACTTTTTACTATTATTATTATTATGTTATCATCATCAACATCATTAAGCGTACTTAAATAACGTCCCTCCTCGGTCAGAGACCAAGCTTTATCCGCTTTGCAATTCAAACTCTCGTTTTGCACAACGGACTGCCCACCTGGGTAGAGCCGATTTAAGAGCTACCTGCTAGCCCTACATTCAGTCATTTCCCTCGTCATTCAGGTACTATCAGTCACTCAACCAGTTCTCTTTTTCCTCCATTCTTTCGCTTTTTCACACAGGGTGCATGCTATGCGTAACGTGTCATCCATATCAACGGCCAAACTGGCCTTCTCTTCCGAAAGTTGATGATGAGATTTTACGTGTGTGCAAGATGTTACGCATTCGTTCACACTTGGAACCTCGGTTCATAGTCTCATTCGAAGGACTTTTAGGAAAACGGAGTCAGAATCAATCTAAATCCGGACCCTGTACCGAAACGGCCCGGCAGAGATTCGTACTCGCAGCTCCAGGTTCACCAGAATTATGAGTCCGGCGCTCAACCAACTGAGCTATTCTGTCCCCTCCCCCATCACCTCACCCCCTCATCCCTTATATAGAGAGGGTGGTAAGTTTGTTTGTTTGTTTGTTTGTTTTACTCTTGCAATGGAACTTTTCTTCTTTTGGAACATCTGGTTACATTTATTATTCGAAATATTACATATAAAGCAAACGATCAGCTTTTTCTGGATAATAATGAAGTCATTGAAATATAAATGATAATGATAAATAAAATGTTGTTGATCGTGATGATAATAATGATAATACTAATGATGATGATAATAATAGTAATGATAATAATAATAATATACACAGACCGAGGAGCACAGACTTCTGCCAAAGTCCAACGGATCTCAAGTCCGGGACGTGGGAGATAGGGGATCCACGAGATCCGCAGTTTTTGGACCTGCCCCTCCTCCTCCTCCCACCTCCCCTCAGATTTCTGGACCCCCACCTCCCTTCCCCGGTTGGCAAATATGGCATTTTTTGGCATGTTTCCTCTCCCCTCCCCCCCCCCCCCCTTTATCTTCACAGGAGACGGACCTCTAAATCCACCTTGCCCCCCCCTCTTTGTGTAACTGATCCGGATCTGGATCCTTGATCCATCGTTTGTTTTGAACCACCCACTATGGATCCGCACCCTAAGTTAGAATTTACTTTAGGTTGGATCCGTCGTCCCTCGGTCATATTTCGATCTGTCCTGGTTTCGTTCAGCGTCGGCTGAGTAGTTTTTGCACGGATGGTGGATCCGTTCTTTTATTGGGATCCGTACCATGGATACGCACCGAAATTTAATATATCCCTTGTTGGGGCCACGTTCCATCTTCCCATCAAGTGTCACTGAGTAAAGTTCGATAGTTTTTACACGGATCTGAGGTCCGACCTTTGAGCTGCTTCCTTTCTTTTTTTTATATTTTATTTATGTTTCTAATTCATTTATCTTTTTTTTTCTTTGAGCCGGTTCCGCCCATCACATCCACACCAAAAATAAAATATTGGGTTCCATAGTTCCTGGGCAGCATTTAATCTTTCAAGCAAATTTCCATTGAAATATTTTTCCATTAAGTTCGCTTGAAAACCTTTCCACTAAAATGCCTTAAAATTCTTTCCACGAAATTTCCTTTAAAATCTTTCCACACAGTTTCCTTATAAACCTTTGCTCAAAGTTTCCTTAGAAAAATTTTCTTCACTCAGTTTCCCTGAAAGAATCTTTATACTAAGTTTTCTTTACAAAAATTTCCCGCCAAGTTCATTTAACAATATTTCTACCAAGTTTGCTTTAAGATCTTTCCGCTAAGTTTCCTGAAAAATCTTTCCACTAATTGTCATGAACAGAAATTATTTCCACAAAGTTTCCTTAAAAAAGATATGTTCGCTAAGTTTCCTGAAAAAAATAATTCCACCAAGTTTTCCTCAGAAAATGATTTTGTCGCGGTGTTAAGAGCGGAGGATTTTAAAAAGAGCGGACAGAAGAGTATTACAGGAGTGATGGTGGGACTGACAGTGTTGGGGTGATGGTGAAAGGTTTAGTCTGTTTAGATGCGTTGTCACTTGATTATGTTTGAGCTCGCCTACGATCCTGCGCGCGTGTTGTGTATGTGTGTGTGTGTGTGTGTGTGTGTGTGTGTGTGTGTGTGTGTGTGTGTGTGTGTGTGCGTGCGTGTGTGTGTGTGTGTGTGTGTGTGTGTGTGTGTGTGTGTGTGTGTGTGTGTGTGTGCGTGCGTACGTGCGCGCGCGCGTGTGTGTGTGAGTGTGTGTGTGTGTGTGTGTGTGTGTGTGTGTGTGTGTGTGTGTGTGTGAATATGGATGGGTCGGATGGTAATCAAAATGGGAAAGTTTTCAAAAGGACTGTTTCTTACGTATTTGTAATCCCATCTCCCCCTCCCCACCTGATTTTATTTCGTTTATATCATTTGTTGCTGTGTTGTAATCGTTCGTAACCTAAATTTTTGGTGTAAATACCTTTCTTCCGTTTTTCTATATTCCAGTAGAAGCAAAAAAAAAAGAAAAGGAAACAGTCTCTATCCATCTCTAATCATGTAAGCGAGTGAGTGAGTGAGTGAGTGTGTGTGTATGTGTGTGTGTGTCTGTGTGTGTGTCTGTCGCTCTGTGTGTTGGCGGGGGGGGGGGGGGGGGGGGGGGGTTGGGGGAGGGGGGGGCTCTGTGCGTTTATGCGTGTGCGTTTGTGTCTTTCAGATGACCACAGCCGTGTCAAGCTGACCCGAGGCGCAGACGGCAGTGACTACATCAATGCCAACTTCATTCCGGTCAGTGAACAATGTGTATGTGTGGTTAGCTTACGCGCTTGAGAGAGAGAGAGAGGAGAGAGAGAGAGAGAGAGAGAGAGAGAGAGAGAGAGAGAGAGAGAGAGAGAAAAGAGAGAGAGAGAGAACTTTGTAAGCACTCAGAACCATCGACAGCCAAAGCTCCATAAATATCCATGATGATGATGTTGAAGAAGATGATGATGATAATGACGTTGAAAAAGAAAATGATGATGATGATGATGATGAAGATGATGATGATGACGTTGAGAAGAAGAAGAAGAAGAAGATGATGATGATGATGATGATGATGATGATGATGATGAAGGAAAAGAAGAAGAAGAAGATGATGATGATGATGATGATGATGAAGGAAAAGAAGAAGAAGATGATGATGATGATGATGATGATGATGATGATGATGAT
>CM065727.1:67676069-67686069 GCA_033310375.1 Conus canariensis
GGACAGGGCCATACAATTCATGGTGGCTATTCGTTTGTAAAGTGAGGCGACTGCAGGCGGAAATCCAAACAAACCTTTAAAAAGTATTTCAAATAATTCAGCGCCCATCTTGCGCCGAATGTTGACGAAGATAAGTTATTGCTTGTTGTTCATTTTCGTTGTCCTGAGTGTTGTTTGTTTATCTTGTCTGAAGACGATCTAAGAGGTCGAAACGCGTCGTGTTTTGTCTTGTGATTCATTCGTTTGTCCATGTTGTTTGGCTGGGTTATTTCAAACGCTTTTCAGATTAGTGGTGGCTGTGCTGTACTAGGTGGAAGCTGAGTAGTATAGCTGGGCGGTGTGACAAATGGTTGGGTTGGGTTACGCTAAAGTAGATTTTGACGAGATTTTTACTGGTACACTTGTGTGTGTGTGTGTGTGTGTGTGTGTGTGTGTGTGTGTGTGTGTGTGTGTGTGTGTGTGTGTGTGCGTGCGTGTGCGTGTGTGTGCGTGTGTGTGTGTGGCAGTGGCGGAGTGGGTCGCACCGGGGCCTTCATAGCATTGGACTTTATCCAGCGAACCATCGCAGAACTCTCCTTGGACCAGGATTTGGACATCTATGGCTATGTCACGCGCATACGCGAGTACCGCTGCAACCTGATGGAGAACGCGGTCAGTTGACTGGTATTTTCAAGAAGAGGAGAGAGAGGAAGGAGCAAACGGGCTTGTGCGTGCGTGTGATCGCGTGCGTGCGTGCGTGTGTGTGTGTGTGTGTGTGTGTGTGTGTGTGTGTGTGTGTGTGTTTGGTTTGGTTTGGTTCTTGATTGTTGGATTGTTTGTGAGTTTAATTAAGAGAGGGGAATGTGGGGTGTGTGTAGAATGGGTGGGTGAGAGGGTGGGTTTTCGACCGGGTAGGATTAATATGGGTCAGATGAATTCATTGGTAAGCTCGCTTTCTCTCTCTCTCTCTCTCTCTCTCTCTCTCTCTCTCTCTCTCTCTCTCTCTCTCTCTCTCTCTCTCTCTCCCCCGAGCATGTAGTTTTTAAGTGGTAGAATCATGGCACTCCTTGAAGGGAGGAGGACGTTTTCCTTGAGATCATTCAAAAAAAAAAAAAAAAAATAGGAAAGCAAGCAAATGCATGTAATATGTCTGACAAAATTAAATGTAGGTTTCAGTGCATGGTACCGTGAACAAGAGACACGTTCTCTTCTTCTTCTTCTTCCTAATCATCATCATCATAATCATCATCATCATCTTATCATTATTATCATTGTTATTGTTACCACTACTGCTGCTGCTGCTGCTACTACTACTACTACTACTACTACTACTACTACTACTACCATTATTATTATCATTATCATTCTGCTTCTGTTTATTCTTCTCTCCTCCTCCTCCTCCTCTCTCCTTCTTCTTCTTCTTCTTCTTCTTCTTCTTCTTCTCTTACTTCTCTACTGACAGATAATTATAATAATAATAGTAATAGTAGTAATGATGATGATGATCGATGATGATGATAATGATAACAAGAAGAAGAAGAAGAGTAATGATAGTGATGATCATGATCATGATAATAATAGTAATGATAATAATGATATGATGATGACGATGACGACGATGATGATACCATCCACAACGTCAATCCCACCCCTTACTTCTTCCCTTGTCCAGGAGCAGTACATCTTTATCCACCGGTGTGCGCGCATGCTCATAGCCATTCGGCAGGAAGCGGAAGACGGAAACGGAAGACAGTCATGCGTGTCTTCCACATCCGCCGGATTCTTGCAGGTCAGCAGGGAAAGGGCCGGAGCTGTGGACCCGATGGCAGGCCGGCCACACTCCAGAGTGACCTTTGCCTTCAGTGGCCGCAGACCTGGGTCGAAGCAGATTCAGCACACTCCATAGGCAAAGAGTGAGTAAGGGAAGAGAGAGAGGGTGGAGAGTGAGAGAGAGAGAGAGACAGACAGACAGACAGACAGACAGAAACTGGAAGAGAAGACAGAGAGAGACAGACAGACAGACAGACAGACAGAGAGTCTAATGGGGTAGGGAGACAAAAAACAGACAGAAAACGTAGGGGAGGCGAGGCGGGGGAAGGGGGAGGGGAGTGGAGTGGGGTGGGGGGGAAATAAAGACAGATGAATACACCACAGAGGCGCAGTATTCAGTCATGGATTGCAAGCTGGAAGGTCGTGGGTTTGATTTTTAGCCAAAGCCATCTCTATTTTGTGGGATTTTTCAGACCCGACTGGCTCCTACACTGAGGAGAGTTTTTTGCGGGCACAGATTGGAAGACTGGAACCACGAAGTGTGCGTGTGCGTGCGCGCGCGCGTGCGTGCATGTGTGTGTGTGTGTGTGTGTGTGTGTGTGGTGTGCGTGTGGTGTGCGTGAAGGAGTGTGGAGATAGGGATGGAGTGAAGGGGAATGATGGAGGGAGAGGGATGTTGCGGAGAGTGTGTGTGTGTGTGTGTGTGTGTGTGTGTGTGTGTGTGTGTGTGTGTGTGTGTGTGTGTGAACGGGAGTGGTTTATGACGCATGCGTGTCTGTATAGTCAATACATGCGCGCATGGGTATCTGTGGGTGCACATATTCGCGGGTCAGTAAAGTCGTCTTTTTTGTAAGGTAATTAATATACATGCTAAACACGGTAATTGATAATAGCAAAGGTGGCGTAATGGTGATGATTTGTTCACTGTGTTACACGGGACGCTGAAGACGACAGGGAATAGCAGCGATCGTCAGATGATAATGAATTGTTTGCTGTATCACACAGAATGCTTACGATGACAGGGAATGGCAAAGATGGTCTGACGGTAACGATTTGAGTGCTGTGTTGCTAAGGATTCTAACAACGACAGGGAACAGCCAAGAATGTCTAACGGTAATGATTTTTGTGCTGTGTCGCTGAGGATACTGACGGTTCTAATACATTTCAAACTTGGTACGATGGTGATGATTAATGTACCGTGTTACATAGGATACTAACGATGACAAGGAATAGCCAAGATTGTCTGATAGTGATGAGTTTTGTGTGCTTTGTCACTGAGGATACTGATGGTTATCGCAAATACCGAAGTTGGTACGATGGTGACGATTTGTGTGGTTGCAGAGGGAGATGACAGTGACGGTGAACCCGCCTTCAGCTCCAGCACAGACCGTCTCTTGGACAAAGAGGACACTCCAAAGAAGTCAGATATCTGCTTCCAGACCTTCGTGTATCTTCCAAATATTCAACCGTTCGCTTTTGTTGCTGTTGGTTATTTGACTGTACACGAAGTCGAACATTTCAGAACAGAAAGACCTTGCTCTGAAAGAATTTGTGACTTCAGTTATCTCTTAGAAGTTTGTCTTGACGATCAGCAGCAGAATTTTCAGATCAATAGTTTTCATGTTGCAGATTTTGTGTTCTTCAAATCTTTTTAATGAATACGCATAATCGTGTTTAAAATTGTAATAAAAGAGCTTACAGAGCCCCGCAAATAGCCCTAGCTTGACAATTCTGTTATCCATGTTTAAAGCCTTACCGATCATAATGTACAATTCAAGGCTATACTTGTTTAGTGATAGAGATAGCTATATTCAGTTGCCATATTATTGGTTATCATCTTATTATGATCTTTTATCTTTACTTTTACTTGGAAAACACATGAAAATAATCCTCTGAAATGTTTATATACGTTTAATCGGCAAATAGAACATTCTTAAGTGTGGCAGTGTTTCAAACAGAACGACAAATTTGACCAAAACGTGTTCGCTGGTGTTTTTGTCATTTCAGGTGAAGTTTCAATTATATGTTAACATCGAATCTAGCGAACAGAGAAGCTTCCTCGCCGCAGCAAATTTCTGGCAAAACTCGAATACGCATGCTGTTTAAACTGAAACGTGTGGTCTTTCATTCTTCCCTATGTCACGAAAAAGTACAACTAAGGCTTAGATGTAAAACTGATCCATCTTCCATTTTTAATCAAATGTAGGGTTTCGGAATTTTGATAGCCTCCCGTGCATATATTTTTGGCTTGAAGTCCACCAGTGTGTATTTGTTCCTCAATAGATGTTCCTACTCATGGTTTAATATGCTATATTTGCTTTTATGCATAAAACATGTTCGAACTGTTATTGGCTCTGCTTGTTTACCATCTGTTGCAAACAGTACGTTTAAACATATCTGATTCTTGCTCAAATGGACTCAAAACTGAACAATATTTATTATCAGTAACATAGCGTTACATATTTAGGCCTATATTTGCATCATGTTCAAGTATAATGCGAGATTTCACAACACAATCGCAGTTGGAATATGTTTTTATTGTTGTATGTCCTCTTGTTTTTTGATCGTCTTTAATATTGTTGTCTTCGTCCGTTCAGTTGAATTGTCCAGTTTGTTTATTTTTTTTAAAAAAATGTTTCTACCTTGCGTCTTTGTTCAAGCGTCAATACAAAGCTGGTAACACTTGAAAGATATGATATCAAAATCGTGATTTTACTTTCTACTCCAATCAAAATGTGTGAAGATACGTACAACTTAACTGCAGTATTGTTCACGAGCTGCTGTAGGAAGCCTTCAATTTTACCTTCATATCTGTTATTGTCCGTTTAGGAAAGAAAAACACGGAATGTTGGTGTCGTTTTAATCTGTTTGAAATCCAGTTACTCAACAGCAAGGTAAATTTGGAAATAGACTGTCTGCAGACAGAACTGAGGCAAGACAATTAAAGTTGAGTTTCCTGGCTGCCAAACGCGGGGGACAAACAAACTACAACCAAGCAAAGATGTGGAGGGGACAGAATAAGTGCACTTTTCCACACCCCATCTTTTATAAGGCATGTTTACTTTCCAACTGTGACTAAACCTGTGGACTGTTTTCACAGAATTAGTTGAAACCTTTGATGATTTTCTGCTGTGTGGATGGTTTTGTGTAACTTCTACTTCCAGGGAAACGTAAACAATTTTGGCTTGACAAAGCTCCCACTCACGTTGAATATGTAATTGATTGTTAGTGGAACTCGGTCATTTTATGGATCGTAATCGTTTCCTGCCGGTGATAGTGGAAGAGCTCCACAACACTTAATTCATAATCGAATTGAGGAAGTAGACAGCGGAGCTGTCTTTTTTTAAAAAATGGCATTTTTTACTTGATTTGAAATGTGATAAAATTGCTTTAAATTTGTTATACCTGTTCCATGCCTCCAACCGTTTCATTTAAACGTAATGTATTTAGTATATAAAACACACACACACACACACACACACACACACACACCGCTGAGGTTTATGTAGAGTATGCTGTACATGAAAAATGAAGTGCAGTATTTGTAACTTTTGTTTTAAACTTCTTTTGATTACAATTTTCATGAGATTGTTCCTTTATTCTTGTGTAGTGTTGATAATGTTCTACTTTTCATTCTTGTGTAATGCTGATAATGTTCTACTTTTCACTCATCATGATCAAAGTGTCTTTCAATTGTTGCAACTGACTTCTACCACCAGACTCTTCATAATAGTTTAACTATTCATCTTTTTATTTAATTAGCTAGTTATTGAATTATCTATTTAATTTCTTTTGGTATTTGATTTATTTTTCCTTGTCATTATCTATGTGTTTATTCATTTATTAATTAATTTCAAATATCTATTCTGTTAGGCATTAGTTTTTTTTTATTATGGGTCTCTTCTTTAAGGCAGTTTCTTTCTTTGTGTATTTTGTAATTTTGAATTATCTATTTAATTTCTTTCGGTATTTGATTTATTTTTCCTTGTCATTATCTATGTGTTTATTCATTTATTAATTAATTTCAACTATCTATTCTGTTAGGCATTAGTTTTTTTATTATGAGTCTCTTCTTTAAGGCAGTTTCTTTCTTTGTGTATTTTGTAATTTTGAATTATCTATTTAATTTCTTTCGGTATTTGATTTTTTTTGTCATTATCTATGTGTTTATTCATTTATTAATTAATTTTAATGATCTATTCTGTTAGTCATAAGTTTTTTTAATGAGTTTCTTCTTTAAAATTAAGGCAGTTTTTTTGTCTTAATGTCTTTCTTTCGTCATGTATTTTGTAATTTTGAAATTTCAGGTTTTACTCCAATAAGAAACTGTTTTAGGCCACCAGTTGTGTTGTTGTATTAGTGTTTTTTTTCTCTCCTTTATGAAATGTTACTTTATGAAGCTTTTTTTTTAAGCCCTTCTCAATTCTAAATCCAAGGATAGACCTTCCATGTTCCAGTGTTATTGCACAGATGAAAGATTCCCTGATTCGACGCTGCTTTAGACATTGTATTGATCTCTTGTGCTGGTTACTATAGTTTCTATTCTGTTTCAGAAATATTGGAGCTTATTAAAATCAAATTCACGATTTTCAATTTGCGTGGCTGCGTATATGTTGGGAGATTGACAGTGTCTATCAAAGTGCTTTAGACATGGTGCCACCTGCTTTACAGTCTTCCTCATGCCAACATCCCAGCACTATCTATATTTCTGTTTACCTCCCTCCCTATTTTTCTTTCTGTCTCCATGTCTGTCTATTTGTCTGTCTCTGTCATTCTCACTCTTTCTCCATCTATGTATCTATCTATCTAGGCTTCAGAATTCGCTAAAGATATTTCTGCACCTTTGCAAAATGAATGATAATCCTATGTGCATGATACAAATCTGTTACAGACACAGAGGAAAGTCATTGTGCATAGTTATGTCACCGTAGGATACAAGATTCAATTCTGAGAAATTACAGTCGTGCTGCTGACTAACTATACATTAGTGACATAAATAAACATGAAAAACAATGAACACTAAACAAGTAGGGTAACTCAGCAACAATAAACAATAAACAAGTAGGGTAACTCAACAACACCCCAACAAAATCAATTTAGTTATAATGTAAAACCTCATACATGTAGCTAAACACACACACACACACACACACACACACACACCACTTACTAATTTTCAGAATTTGCTGAAAACAGAAACAACACTGTCAGACCTAAATTCTGATTAAAAGAGGCATTAAAGTGTGATGATGATGATGATGATGATGCACATAATAAATGATCAAGCAATAGTAAAACACATTTGAGTAAACAACAATACTTATAACAGATTTTCAGTATTACATAATGGTCAAACTTGATTTCATAGAATTTTAAAATACATGTATAATGGTAAATAATAGCAAAACACATAAAAATTGTCGAATCACACACACACCACACACACAACACACACACACACACACACACACACACACAACACGCATGCACACTCATACGCATGCACACTCATACGCATGCACACGCACACATATACTCACATGCATGCGCACACTTACATGAATAAATAAATTAACATAAAAATAATAGAACAGTCGGTAACAACCATGCCTTAATCAAATCAAATTTTCATTGTTGCACACAAATGATAAAAATACAGAATATAAAAAGGCAGTTAAGTGAATAATTATGGCAAAGAACAGTAAAAAAAAAAAAAACCTTTAGAAAACAACCTTACCACACACACACACACAAACACACACAAAAAAGATTCAACACACACACGCACACACACACACACACACACACACACACACACACACACACACACACACACACACACACACACACACATGTATACACACACGCCCTCACACACACCCAATATACATACACATTTATTCAATCACACATGCACACACACGCACACAGAAGCACATACATATATATATATATATATATATATATGTATGTATGTATGTATAACGTCCTCCCCTCTCCCTTTGTCCCCCCCCCCCCCCCAATCCCGTACACACACACACACACACACACACACACACACACACACACACACACAATTATTGCTTGTTAAGATAGAGCGTTGAACTGAAGCGTGATGTGTGCATGTGCTTCAGTTCTACACTATATCCTACGGTGACATAACATGCCTCTTTGTGAAAGTTTTCTTTGTGTGTGTGTGTGTGTGTGTGTGTGTGTGTGTGTGTGTGTGTGTGTGATTGCCCCCTTATCAAATTTTGAGGCGTAAAAATAGATACATACTTACACAAACATATATACTAACATACATACGCGCATATATATATATATATATATATATATATATATATATCGATAGATGGTCCTATGGATAGGCACACTATCTGATCTTGACCACTTCATCAGCTTCATCAATGGATTTCATCCGTCAATAAAATTCACTGTAAACAGTTCATCAATACAAATTTCTTCTCTGGGTATCCTATTGAAATTTGACAATGGATTCATCAGTACCAGTCTTTTTCAGAAAGAAACAGATGCTAACCCTTATCTATATTTTAGGTTTTGCCACCCTCGTCACTGTGTAAAAAACGTACCCTTTAGCCAGTTTCTGCGGCTACGTAGACTTTGTTCTAACCATAAAGATTTCACTACCAACTGTAAACAAATGACAGAGCATTTTTTACGTCGAGGTTACCCCCTTCCCCTTCTTCTAGCCGCAGAGTCTAAAGCTGAAAGGACACCCAGATCTCTTACCTTGAACTACAGACCCAAAAAGAATACTAGCAGGGTGCCCATGATTATAACTCACAATCCTTCCAATCCTCCGGACTTGGCTCAGAGAACAGCTTGGAACCAGTACTCCATAACAGCAAAATAATGCGGGAGGCAGTTCCTAAGGAGCCGATAGTGGGTGAAAGAAATTGTAAGTCTCTAAAAAAATACATTTTAATGCCATCTGCCTTGTCACTGGGGACCGCAGGTTGCTATAACTGCTGTAAAAAAATGTGTCGTTTGCTCCAACCATCTTTTAGAAACTAAACATTTTTCCTGTTCCAGAGCTAACGACATGTTTACTATCAGAGAGAGACTGCATTGTGAGAGCAAAAATGTGATCTATCTTTTATTTTGCAACAAATGCCAACACACACAGTATGTTGGCGAAAACCAGATTTTATCTCCATAGGTCTAATATAAGAAAAAAACACAGGAACGCTTGTAGCTAAACATTTTAACTCACCTGACAATTCCCTTTCCAATCTTAAATGTGTTATTATTGAAAGGGTGTACAGTGGAAATCTTCACTCCAGATTAAAAGAGAAAACTTTTGGATAACCAAATTAAAAACTCTCTCACCTCTGGGTTTAAATAGTCAAGAGAGCTAACACTGGCCTTTCTGCACGGGTTGATCTTTTCCATCACCCCCCCCCCCCCCTCCCCCACCCCCGGACATTTCACTAAATGGTGTACGGGTTGGGTTTTATGCTTTGTTTCTGTTGTTGTATTCTACTTGAATTGTTTTTAATGTATCTTTTTCTCTTTTACTCTATATGGTTTGGTTTTATGTCTTTTTGCACTGTTTTACTCCATACAGATTGGTTTTACGCCCCACCCCCCACCCCACCCCCCTTTTTCCCTCACTGTTTTGGCGTATTACCCTTAAGTGCTTATAGGCCTAAGTGTTTTACCTTGTATGAATTGGTTTTATATCTTGTTTACCTTTTACAGGTTTTAACGTTATTCGCTATTTAACGTTTAGGAGTGTGTAACTTCGTTAATATATGAAGCTTTAATTGCGTTCCATAATTGATGTATTTGACCACCATTGTTCCCCTTTCCGCTGAGCCCTGCACCTCCCGGAGGTAACCTTTCTCCCCCCCCCCCCCTCCCCCCACGCCCTCCTTTTTACAGTTTGGCGATTCTTCTGATTCTCTGGGGTTGCAGGAAGCTGTGTCGTTCGCATGTCTAGGTAGGAGGTGATTTGTAACTGCACAGACAGGTATGTGTGTGAGGCCTGCTCTCATGTAGGCCTATGGCAGACATGTGCGCATGCCTTAGACACTGCTAGGAATGATGTTTATATTAGTTCTTACCCATGTGGATTTGTGTGCCTGTGTGCGTGTTCACATGCAGGTGGATGTGTGGACATGGGAATGTGTTAGTCGTGTGTGTGTGTGTGGAGGGGGGGGGGGGGGGTTGGTGTGTGTGTGTGTGTGTGTGTGTGTGTTGTTGTTGTTGTTGTTGTTGTGTTGTT